>CM076970.1:14977645-15627645 GCA_039105355.1 Benthosema pterotum
GTAGTTTTGAACTATTATTACGTGCATGATGCTGCTTAATATTGGCTACTCGGTATGATATGTTATGCAAATCCGCATGTCCTGACCGCTCTGTCATGTGTGGATGGACGCACAAACGATCCCTGAATGTTGTAGCAAGTTGTAAAAGTTGCAAAACGTATTATAAATGATGTTTTTTTTTTCTTCCTGCAGGCAAACCAGCTATGGAACAGACTGCAAGCTACTGTGCAACCTGGAGATGAATTCAACAGCATTGAATGTTGTTGAATTTGAAATGTTTAATCCATACTGTACAAAGCACAACACTAGCTTGTCATAACATATGAAATGATTGAAAATGACTCCAGTTATGAATCACTTCTTAATTATGTTAAAAACAATAAACAGTGACCCCAGGCCCTTAATTCTATACTGTACATTGTTTTCCTTTTTCTAACCCTGTATGGCATTTTGCATAGTAGGCTACAATTACAATTCAGGCATTGAGTAGATGATGAATGTCTTACAGCTAGCAAGAACACCTGGTTAATAACTGTCCAAGAATCATTAATATAATATATAACTGTAGAGAGCTGTAATGTACAGCTGTGGTGAAGGTCCCTCAAATGGACACTAATTTGCCTGTGGACCCCGAAGGAATATGCTAGAGGATCCCATAAGGGAAGATATTTATTTAACTCTGAGAAACAGACATAAAGGTCCATTTGGTTCCTATAATTTTCATTAAGCAACCCCCTGGAACTCCTCAAGTGGGGCCTGGGGACACGGTTGAATTAACAAAATGAACCCTTATCCCTGTCTGTAACTCAGAGTAAACAAATGGTCCATAGAGTAATGCATGTCAAACTCGGGGTCCTTAAAGTAAAACGATTTGAGAATCACTGCTAAAGCCTTCTTTTATTGGTCCATGGGCAAATTCGTTTTTTGGGGGTCCTTGACATAAAGTTTGGGAACCAGTTGCCAATAGTGAGCTTGTAGATCAGCTATATTCTGAGAATATCACCTATATCATGGGGTACTGTATAAGGGGCAATCGATATCTAGGGACATTCCAATTCCTAGGGGGATGATTTATCCCCCTAACCCTTGGCACTCATTTTGTAGAGGCAAGGGGAAGGGACAAGGGACAAGGGCTACGGTTGAGGGTTAAGGGGTAGGGTTGAAAAAAGGAATTGAGAAAGGGCCTTAGTCTTCTAAGAAAGTGCAACCGTTGATGTATTCTAGCACACAGGTTTTTCTCGCAGTCTCTTCTTGTACTGTTGGATTCGCGATTTTATTTATGCAATAGGTCTGCTTATAAAGGTTCGTTCTGGTCGGATACTCGACTGGAACCATTTCTGTAAATATAAAAAATGAACGCGAACAGCAACGTCCACGTTCGTTTTTATATGTGCATCAACGTGGTGAGCACGTCACCACAGAGGCATTTACGCTTGGGTACCGTGAGCGATACCGATACTAGTATCGATTGGGACATAGCGGTACTTAGTGGGATCGATTCACTTCAAAATGAACGGTGCCTCGTTTCGATACTTTGTACTGTCATCCGTCATTCTGTGCCGACGCACAAAAAAAACGCATCATCCCCTCCGTGTGTGTGTGCGCGCACAGAGAGAGAGAGAGAGAGAGAGAGAGAGAGAGAGAGAGAGAGAGAGAGACAAAACAGCTGTCCTGTTTGACTAATTATGACAAACGTGTCATAAGCACATTGTTCTTTGACAAAAGTTTCATAATCACTACGCATGGAAATGTTTTGCTGGGCAGTGCAACGTCCCCTCTGTGTGTGTGTGTGCGCGCGCACACACACACACACACACACACACACACACACACACACACACACACACACACACACACACACACACACACACACACACACACACACACAATTCATCTCCGTTTACTCTGTGCGCCGCGCGCAGAGAGAAAGAGACACGGAGAGGGAGGGAGAGAGAGAGAGAGAGAGAGAGTCTTCCTGTTCTTTCGATAGAATATATTGCCATAGCAGCAAAGCAGCAGACAGGCAGAGAGAGAGAGAGATGGCCTTACCTTTTCTCAAATTGATCATCAAAGTATAATCCTTCAATTTTGCTTGTAAATAAATCCAATGCATAACCCCAGCAGAAACAGCCAGGCAGGAGCTACACGTAAAACTACATCTATAATCACGACGGCATGGCCAGAAGTAGTGTTGCCAACTTGGCGCATTTGTAACTATATTTAGTTTTTTCCAGACTCCCCTAGCGCCAAAATCATTGAGAAACTCCTGGTGGAAAATCTAGTGCTTTTCAGCTGGTTGAAAACCACTGCTCTAGCTACTTCTAGTGCATTTTGGAAGTGCCACTAGTGCATTTTCGATTTTGGCAGTTGGCAACACAATTAAGCTCGTTAAGCAGCTGCTAGAGGAGGGCCTCTCTCCTCCCCTCCAAAGACAGCTCTCCTCTCCCACAGCCATAGCCCACAGTATAGAGTATTTTTTATTACCTGGAGTATTGTTTGCACAAAGATATAAGGTGTTTTTTCCCTTTGAAAATAATGAAAAGGCTGATATACTGTAATGTAGCAAGGGGAAAGCTATTTTTATTTTATTGCTAATTAACTAAAAATCACACCTGTGTGAAGTGATCATCTTACATCTTACATCGACCAACATAGTTCTTTTTTTTAAGCAGTGTTTAAGGCAGGTGTTCTCAACCTGTTCGTTGTGACCCCTCAGTGGTCCTGAAATTATTTTGGGGGGTCCCCAGTTTAAAAAAAAAAAAAAAAAAAAAAAAAAAAAAAAAAAAAACTTAATAAATTGTATATATTTTTGCTGATTTTTTCCCCTTCTTTTTGTTAAAAGTATCGAAACGGGTATCGTTTCTGGTATCGTATCGGTTCCCAGGTATCGAGTATCGTATCGTATCGGTTCAAAGGTGAAAGGTACCCATCCCTACTTATAATGCAACATAACAGCACTACATATAGTATGTTTAATATATACGTGTTGATCTGGTTAAAGACACAAGAGTAATGTGGTCACACAGAGCTATACCCTGTTGTCTTCAATCGTTTCAGCAATGTGCATTACAATGCAGCGTTTGCTACTATTATCATGGGCAATTAGTCACTACGATGGATTCATGTATACATCAATATGGGGTGTGAAATGTGTACAATAGTATGTTCCAGCCAAATACTTGCTTCTTAAAGATGACTTGAATGAGATGAATATATTTTTAGTGTTAAAGAATATAGCTGGGGTAATTATAATTATTTTGATGTGAGGACTATGTCATGAATGAATGAATGAATGAATGAATGAATGAATGAATTTTATTTGTGCATGCAGTAGGCCTACTAGTCAACTGAAAATACTGAATCTACACACCATGCATTATACTTAAGGCCAACTTGTTAATTTCATTTAGAGATGTACAAAACATTTACTTCTATAAAGCCAGAAGCAGCAAACCATAGTGAAAAGGAGAAATATACAGTACAAAGAGGGGAAAGTAGGTGGATTCTGTGCAAACTATCCTGAATGTACATGGCAATAACTGTATTAAACTGTAGGCTTATTCACATGCAAGTAAGGTCAAAATGTCACAAAACATAGCCAGCTTCTGCTATTTATACAGAGTGCAAATCTATGTGGTGTAAATTCTCCTGCATCATGATGCATGTTTAGCCTACATCAAATTCACAATTTCAACAGTGATAGGCGCAGCTTACCTCTGCATTTCATACAAAGAGCACTAGCTCTAACTAAACACATCAAACTGTAAATAGACTCATTTCACTATCTTATAGCAAACATAATGGTGGTGATGACAGCTGCTCTGTTTGTTGACCTCTGTCCCAGGCCATCATCTCACCAGGTTCAATCCTGCTCTCACCAGGGCCAGGCACCAGACTATCAGATTCTTGAGCTATTGTATTGCATAATTTATTTACTGTAGAAATATTCAATAAGTCAGTGTCTTAGACTGTTGCTTACTTTAGGCTGCATTTCATACACACAGCCTTAGTGTATATACTCTAAAAATGTCAGGCATGGTAAATCAATTGATTTAGAATCTGGTAGCGGTGATTATGATAAAATAGTAAGCATAGCTCTGATGTATTTAGGTACTCAGAATGAATAGCTTTTATAGCTGTGGCCTTTCCTGGCACTTAAATAAATAAAGCAATCATTGGGCCTTAGTAGGCCTATATGGATTAATGAGATGCCATTTACACTGCTAACCATTAAGCAATAACAGAACAACTAACCAGCACACTGATAAACAATGCTGGGTTAAAAAGCAATGTGTTAATTCTTATCTAAGCCTGCTGATATCCTGCACATTGACAGTAGAGCCAAACACCAATGTACAGTATACAGTTAATTGATTTAGCAATCATGTTTATTATTATGTTTTTATCTTCCCGCATGTCGTGGCCGAAAACAGTGATGTCATGACAGTATAAATCAGATTAGAAAGCATATACAGTTTAAACCTATGCCGAACTGTGGGCTAACAACACTTGCTTGAGTATAGTTAAAATGGGGTGACATGTACAGTATGTTATGCGTTCCATGCCAGCAGTGGGGATTGAACCACCCAACGTACATACAAGGGCATGTACGTCACTATGCCACTAGTTACACAGGGCTGTTGGTTCGAATCTCATCTGTTGCACGCAGGTCCGTCACACAACAGGAATAAACTGCTGCAGTGAAGCTGGACTCCTCTTTTTCCTCTCTTTCTCTCGGACTCCTCATTTTCCTAAAATCTATGTGGTGTAAATCCCCCCGCCTGCCGAATGGCCCCCAGCTTGCGTGGCTACTCACTCCCAATCGTCCATCATAATCTGAAGATCACGTCTTCATTCATACTCCAACTTAGCCCGTAGTAGAACTTACTTTAGCACATGTCTACCCTCAAAATCCCTATAGGCTTATGCAAAGGCAATTTATTGCGAACGCATTGAGCCACTTACTATGTCACAGAGCACGGAATATTACTGCACTAACAATCTTAGACTGATGACAGTTACTGTACTCCACCACAGATTACTATTGCAACTCATTTCATGTAGTATTACCAATGTGTTGGCTTTGCTTAATGCAATTCACTCAAGTCTGTCTCCCTGCATGTTAAAAACATATAACTTATGTGGTTGTCCAGAACTGACAATCTAATCAATATTCTCACATTTGGGATTTCCAATACACGCTGTGAAGCTCACAGCTTGTCCACCATTGGTTCACAAAGTGAGGGATCCCAATGGAGGGTATGCGCAATTGCGTTTGCATAAAGTTGATCAGCCACAGTGTCACATGACCAAAGTATAAGTACTATTCCAGTTGTTCTCAACCTTTTCTCTTTTCTCTGTATATGGACATTATCAACATCTAGCTTTGCTAAGCGTATAAGTAATTTATTTGAATCATCTATTAGCCCTCAAAATGGCAGGATACCTCCCCATCTGAGTTAGAAAACTGTTGCTAAATAATAAGCATTGTTTGGTTGGAGCTAAATGGCTTTCAGAATAACATTCCTACCTTTGATGTCTTCTTTTTGGTAGCCTATAATGTAGTCATTTAGAGTCAACCATGGTATCAAAGTTGTGTTTAGCAAATGGAACAATACCACCTGGTTGTAAGGCCAAAAGCCTTTCACCTACTCCCTGTCTGCTAAGAGGTTCATTGGGTAGAGTCACCAGCTGGTAACCAAAAAGTTTGCCGGTTCAAATCCGGGCGGGCTCCCCCAGCCTGCAATTGATAAGCCTCAACATGCTTTTGACCCCTGTTCTTATTCTAGTATTCGAGGGGTATGAAAGCACAATTAATCAGATCCGGCAATCCAGACTGTGAAACTTCATCAATGCAAGCACAATGCTACTGAGACTCTGGAACTTTCCTCATATTCATATACTGTATCTGGAACTGTTAATACCAACTGTTACTGCTCATAATAAGGAATACTTGCTAATGACTTTGTTTCCCTCACAGAACTCAGAGACTCAGACTGACAAGGAGACAGTCCATTGAATATAGGGCTGTTGGCTGTGTAGTTGTGTAGTGACATTACCACCGATTACACCGACTCAGTCATAGAAACACTCATCCACAATTTCTTATCAGGAATTGAAAAATAGTACACTACAATTTAAATGTTGTAAATGCAGATACAGTGTAGTATGTGAAATCTAATCAATAATTATTAATACCACTGATCTAAAATCTACAAGTTAACTCCTCATAAACACTACATTTTTAACTTTATTGTTGTTTTTATGCTGTGACCATGTAACACTTTTTCGATGTGCAAAGTGCATTATTAATACAATGGATTATTCTTACTATTATTATTATTATTATTATTACCCTTATAATCATTATTGTATGACTTGAATATTATAGGAATTGTGACTTTGACTGTACCACTATTATAGGAATTTGACTGAACCACTTAATATATAGCAGGTTTACTTTTATTTGTATTACCAAAGAAGATTAATTTTCTTGGTGAAGTAATTTGGAGATAAGAAAAACCCTGGTGAAGTGAGCTTCTGGGAACTGGTCAGGCTGTTACTTGACCTACTTGACTTAACATCTGTTCAAAGATTGTCAGACAACCACTTCAGAGACTCTATACATCCACGTATGACAACAGCATCCTTAGGTTATCAAGGAATATCACCTTCAATCCTTGCCATGTTTTGTATGTAGAGTATAGAAGGTTACTGCCTTCAGGAAGGAGATATGCTGTTCCAGCATACAATAAGGTCAGACTGAAGAGGTCTTTTGTCCATCAGTCAACGTTGAGGCTAAATCAGGACTTTGCCCAGGACTAAAGTGAGCTGTGAACATTGCTCTGTGCCCTTATATGTTTCTATGTATGTAACTGTTTTTCTTTTCTGTTCAGTTTTTGCGTCCTGTCAAATGCGTGTATATGTGTTGCATACAAGGCTGCTGTGTCGCAAGACAAATTTCAGTGCAAACTGACAATAAAGTAATATATCATATATCATATCATTTCAGTCCTTCAAAAACACTCTCAAAAGGCACCTACGGATGGCTCCAATGCTAAACTGGCCACCATAAGATTTGATTCCCCCCATCCTCCACTATGACATCTACATCTGACTAAAGGGATATTTCTTTTTTTCTTCTTCTTCTTTTTTTTATGTTTGGTCATCTGATGGTCAGTCTCAGTCTCATGTGAACACTCCAGGCAGTTAAAATGAACATAAAATGTCTAAATACTGAATGGAGTAACGGTCTGGGGTGTTCACATGAGACTAATTAGACCATAAAATGACCAAAAGTATTTTTGAAAGTGAAATATCCCTTTAACAGAATTAAAACCTTGGGTGCACCCCCTAATATTTGAAGAAATGAACATGGCGATCATTATAAACCAGTGTATTCTCAAATGGTTTGTCCAGTTAACAGTCTTGTATTGAGTTTAACTTATGTTGTACTGCAATTCTCAAAGCTTTTAATAAAAAACATGTTTTCAATAATTTGGTCCAAGTGGAACAAGTCTTGAGTACAGCCCTGACACCACCTACAGGGTATTTTAAGTGTTGACATGTGCACATGAATTAATCCACTTTTAAGCCAATGTGCTATTCTAAGAAATGTACCTAGCATTTATACAATATATATGGGGGGGCTTCTACTGAAATAAAACAGCTCTACAAGCATCAAATATGTTATGCAGAGAATGAGAATCAGTGGGATAGAACACTAGATTATAGTTAACCAAGAGCCATAAAACAGTGTAAAGAGATAGAAAGATCATAAAACTGTGTAAGAGAAACAAGAATTATTAGCCTCTCAAGTAGCTTTCAATACCACACTGAATGCCCCATTTAGATTTTTTGTCCTCCTTTATTTCAAAGAGGATAATTCTCACAAAACCGTGAGGTCTAACCACTGACACTTAATGACTGCAAGTACTTCATAAACATGATAATCAGATTATTAATTACAAGCAGGTAGCAGATATAAGCAATTACTAAATAGAGCTTGTATGTGATGTGTGAAGTAATCACAGACAGAAAACTAAAGTTCCAAAAAATGTTTTTATTACTTTTCAGTGAGTGTGAAGACACTTCGATTAGACCAGTGGTTCTCAATCTTTTTCACAGCAGGGACCTCCATTTCAGAATTTGAGCCACGGAACACTATTTGAAGACATCTGCACCCCACAGACCCCAAATCTAAAGATTTATTTTGTTCACAATTCCAGGCTGGATTTCGGAGAAAACAAAACAAGCCAACATACCGATCAAAATGACCATTAATCTACATTCTCAAGTTGTGTAGACTTGGGCTAATTCAGATGGTGAACATTTAACTCTTAAGAGCGTAAACATGAAACCAAATGGAAAGAAAGTGTCTATTTGGTTTGGTTGAACATGGATGTACAAAGAGTTACATCTGGTAATACAACTTAACATATTTTCAACAAACAACATTTTCTAATTGTAGGCACTGCAGATAAAACACAACAACAACAAAAAAAAAACACTACAGTGAACATGAACACACTGTATATGAAGTGCATTCAATATGGAGTGAATATGAACATATTTTCAGAAGTTTCTCTCAACGTCCATAAGCTTTTTTAGTCATGGTTGCGATCTGGTTTTTCATGAAGAATTTCACTGCCCTCCAGTCACGGTCTTTTAATGCCTCTGGTTCTGCATTAAGGCAGGCTGTGCACTCATGCTTCTTTGGCACTTGTAGTTTCTTATAGAAGACAGTCATGTTGCGCTGGACGGCTGCAATTTCTTCTTTCGTCCACGGTCTCTTCTTTACGGTTTTACGGCCATCTAGATGAAACGAAAACAAAACACTTCAATCAATAATGTTTTTTAGGCTGGGTTTACACATCTGTGCCAGATCAGATCTACAAAGTCCAATGTGTTGTGATATGACACTTGTAGCTTAGCTTGTAGATGGTCAGCTTTGCAACTTCAATTGAGAGGTTTTGGCAAATGGTAGTGTTCCACGACAGTTAGTCATATTATGCTCAAGCAAAGTTTAATAGCTACTTCAATTTACCTTTTTTATTCAAATATGCATGCTACATTTCCAATGCCATTTCCATTAAATCACAAATTTACACCCCGATTCCACTGACAATCACAATTATTTTGTTTTACGTTTTCAAATGTCACATCTGTTAATACAAACCAAATGAGCCCTTAGATATGTGATTGCAGAGATACAGTGGAGGAAATAATTGTATGATCCCCTGATGGTTTTGTAAGTTATCACCACTAGAAAGAAATATATGAACATGGTATTACTGCGCTTAACTGACCAGCCAACTGTCCAGACTTGAACCCAACAGAGAATCTGGATTGTATTGTCAAGAGCAAGGTGTGAGGGATGAAACTGAATACAATTGATCACCTCCATGCCATACCCTATTGATGAAATAATTTGTTCAGAAATATCCAAGACCAAGTATTACCTGCATACATTAATATACTTTCAGATGGTCGACATATCTTGTTTAAAGCATTTTTTTTGTGGTCTCGCAAAAATATGCTAATTCAGATACAGGTAGTATTTTTGGGTAGTATTTTTTAAAACAGTAAAAGATTTTAAATACTTCACTTAATGCATAACTAAAGGAGAATATATGAAAGTTTCATTATATTATGGAATAAAATGAACTTTTACAAAATATCCTTTTTTGGGAGAAGGACCTGTACATGGAAATAGTACAGGCATTATATAGAATAGAAGGGGTCAACCTGGGACTAATTGCAAAAAAAGCAAACTCGGCTGATATCTTCAATATGTTCTGAATGACAGATAAAAGTTCGTTGTGCTTTAAAGTAGCAAGTGAGATAAAAGTTCGTTGTGCTTTAAAGTAGCAAGTGAGATAAAAGTTTGTTGTGCTTTAAAGTAGCAAGTGAGATATCAAACTAGGGTTTTTCATACATACTGTGAGTGTCATTTTCAAACCTTCCCCCTTAGACAATTCCAGGCAACCTTTTATCTGTTATTCCGATTGTATTGAATATACAAATTCAGCCGACTTTGCTTTTTTGCAATTAGTTCAAAGTCAAAAGGCATTATCACTGGACTAGAAGCGTGACTGCTGATCTCCCATTGGAACAGTTCCTCACCCGTCTTCGCAGCACGTTTTGTCCCATGTGTTGATGCCCTTTCATCAGGCATAGAAGAACTCTCTGGATCAGCCCCTGCAAGAATCAGGGAAAAAAATCCTTAGACACTATCAGAGCCTTCTAGTGGGAGAGTTAGGATATTGAGGGGTCAGAAACCAGAGTGGAGCACGTGACTATACAGAGCCTCCGAGTGCAAACTGCAGTTGGGAATACATTGTTTTCAACGAGAACGGCGCAAATAACAGCTATTTTAGGTACGTATGCAAAACGACAACTGTTTTAAAGTAACGTTCAGTCACGACTTACAGTCTCTGTAATGTTTATGTTGTACTACTATTAAAGAACAAAGGTTTTGAAGTCATTAAAGCTGGATTAAATATCTGAGTCCAACACATTTCTGCATACTCCTACTGCTACATTGCACTCAGAGCAGCCTCACTGGCAGTCTCGCGAGACGCTCCGTATCGCAAGATTGTCAGTTGCTAACAGTGTGTGTGAATGGGGTGCTGTTGGCTCTATGCTCCTCCAGCAGCGCGAGCGACCTGGCGCACAGGAGGGAACGGGAATATCCTAACTCTCCCACTAGAAGGCTCTGGACACTATAGTCCAGTAATGATGTAATTTGGCCTGGGACTAATTGTAAACATTTCCTCACCTCTCTTAGCTGTTTTGGAGGGTCGTGGCTGCTCTCCTTCACTGGGGGATGTGAAGTCAGCATCTTTGGAGGGTCGTGGCTGTTCCCTTGCACTGGGGGATGTGATGTCAGCTCCAGTGCCTGCAATAGATAGGAAAACAAATTCAGACACCACATTAGTACAAGCATTATATGGAATAGAAGGGGACAACCTGGGACTAATTGTAAACATTTCCTCACCTCTCTTAGCTGTTTTGGAGGGTCGTGGCTGTTCTACTTCACTGGGGGATGTGATGTCAGCATCTTTGGAGCGCCGTGGCTGTTCCCTTGCACTGGGGGGTGTGATCTCAGCACCATTGCCTGCAATAGATAGGAAAACAAATTCAGACACCACATTAGTACAAGCATTATATGGAATAGAAGGAGACAACCTGGGATCAATTGTAAACATTTCCTCACCTCTGTTCTTAGCTGTTTTGGAGCGCTGTGGCTGTTCTCCTTCACTGGGGGATGTGATGTCAGCATCTTTGGAGCGCTGTGGCTGGTCTCCTTCACTGGGGGATGTGATGTCAGCACCATTGCCTGCAATAGATAGGAAAGACAATTCCAGACAACTTTTTATCTCTTATTCAGGATGTATTGATGATACAAATTCAGCTCAGTTTGCTTTTTTGCAATTAGTTCAAAGTCAAATGACATTATCACTGGACTAGAAGCGTGACTGCCGATCTCTCATTTAGAACATTTCCTCACCCGTCTTCGCAGCACGTTTTGTCCCATGTGTTGATAGCCTTTCATCAGAGGAATCACTCTCTGGATCAGCCCCTGCAATAATCAGAAAAACAAAAAACAAAATTAGAAACATTGTCTAAGGAGTTGGTTGTACATACTTTAATGGAAAATGACCACTACAGATATGGTACTCTGCTAAAAAAAACAAATGAACCCTTAGATGTGCCTTCAGAGATATTGAAAACAGTCAAACGAGACTCAGTCAGGTTACAACTAGGCCTCAACCCCCTAATCACACCTCACCCACATCCACTTCTTAGAAATGGGCTGGCTTAGTGTGGAGACATAGTAAAGCAACTTGCGCCAAGTCTTCTACAAAATTGACCACAACTCTCTGGTACCATAGTACATGGCAAGCTACTTCCAAAAACAACGTTGTGAGAATGTAGATCTGCTAATTACCCAACATGTCCTCCTCCAATTCTGGTTCCTCCACTTCAGCTGCCTCGGAATCGTCAACCTCAAACAGTGGAACAGTCTCTGTAGAACAAGTAGAACTTGTAATGCTCTTTCTACACCAAAGCATCAATATGTTCTTGATACATGTCGGTGCATGTCCCTTGTGTAGAAAGGGCATAACACTTGTGGACCATTAGCCAGTCACAAATACCTGATCTACAAGAAATAATGCATGAAATAGACAGTCTATTTTGCAACAAAGGAAATATATGCCACGTGTTACACATAACTTTTACTGACATTTGAAGCAGTAAAAGTTGTATGTTGTACAAACACATTATATACTGTATGTACTATATTAATCAAGAATACATACCTGTAGCCGATATGTTTATTTCATTCAGGCTCATTCCCTGAAATTCTCCTACTCTGCCTTGTTCCATTGCGAGCAACACTTTGCTCACTCTTGCTATTTGCAGGGTTTCCATATCCAGTCGGTAGAACTCCCTATGCACGTCGATGTTGTGGCCAAGGTATCTCGCCAACTGGTCAAGGTCAGTCTCTTTCAAATTCAGGACGTTTGAGAGTGTCGCCACTTGCTTTCTGAGTCTTGTGGAGGTTATTGAAGCTGGGTCTTTAGCCCCACAAGCATCTGCATACTTTCTCAGGCATTCGTGTCCTCTGATATGGGTGTCGCATCCTGGACGTGCAAACAGGTGATCATTGTCGAAGACACCACATTCCTGTCGCATTTGGCAGAGTAACACGAGGGCTGATTCGTTCTTCGGGCTTAGAAGAATTGGAACAGGTCTCTCACCCTTTCCAGGGAGTTCAACGCGAACGAAATGTGAGAACAGCACCCTCTCACTTTCAGATAGGCAATGTTCTAGGTCTTCTGACGGTTGCGACATCCTCCTACTAAGGAACATGGGCATTTTAATTCTCGAGACCTCACCTTCTCTACGTCTATTGAAGAGAATGACACTTGCTAGGGTGACCTCTGCAAGTCGTTTCCAAAGGCTGGAACAAGGATTGTTTTCAAGCTCCAAAACAGCATCCTCCTGTTCACGGTCCAAGTATAAATGAAGACATTTGACGTCTGAGGTTAGAGGGATCATTTTCGGAGCATTGAATTTTCTTTCACGAAGGTCCCTCCTGGCTGAACCAGTGACATCAGTACTCCAACGAGCATTGTAGACTTCTATAAAAGATTGATAACGGGCTGCAGCAGAACGGTCCTGTTTGATTAAAGCCTCCGATATGAGGAATTGAGCAAGCCTTTTCAACGTATCACCAACTTTAATACCGAAGCCTGGACTCTTTGATACGGTCGTCTCAGCATTGTATCCAGCTACTGCGAGTGTTGCCTTAACTGTGGACAAATATTTGGAAGGCTCCAATAAGTCATACGTAGAATTGAAACATGACTCTTTTCCTGCCTCCTTCACCAATCTAGCAAGGTCTCTAAGCCTCTGGCTAATGTGTTTGCTTTGGTCATTTAATTTTGACTTACTTCTATTAATTAAGTGTATGCCAAAACTTCTAATTACCGAGTCGGTTTTCACAATCTGACTGATGTCATCCACCCACATTTTGTCTGCAATTTTCCAGAATGCCTCCGAATTGATAGAAGTTGGTTCAGAAAACGAGGCACATGCCAGCATCCTCTTTCTTCCAGTGATGCTCCTCTCTTGTTCTTGTGGCCGGTTGAAACACTTCAAGTCATGTTTCCATAGGAGTTTTCTTTTGAACATGCCCTGGCAATTTGGACAGTGAATGTACAAGCTAGCAGAAGCCTCTTTTGTGGGTCTCCGGTTGACGATGACGCTCCCATGTCCAGTCTTTAGTACATTAGCATTGTGGAGGAAGTCCCCCTGTTTTCTCAACAGGTCTAGCTCTCGCTTTCTTTCTTTTGATTTTTTCTTGTAGCTCAATGCCTTGGCAACCTCAATGTTATTTGGGTGATTACGTTCAAGGTGTCTTGCAAAGTTTTTTACATTCTTGTCACAGAACTGGCAGTAATGTGTCTTATTGTGGAGTCGCTTTCCATTTGATTTTTTTAACACTGCAGGCACTGTAGGAGCAGAGAGCGTTTGACCGTTGGCTTCACAGTCGCTGCTACTGTTCCTAGGTAAAGCAATATCTGCACTTGTCCACTTTTCACTAAGTACACCAATATCAGAAGCTGATCTGCCGGAACCGAAGGAAGTCACCTGGTCACATCTACTGCTCTTGGATGAGGCTTTGGGGATTCTATGAGTGATGGACTTGCTGGTAGATCCCTGTACTTTAGTCTGGTCAGCCTCGCATAGAAGGTCATCATCGGAGCACCTCTGGTCAATATCACTGTCATCGTAGCACCGATCACTTTTAGTTGGACTGTACATTTCCCCACTGTCTGTGCTTGTCCAGTCTTCTTCTGACGAATCAGCTTCAGAAGCTGGTGTTCCTGGTGGAGTCACAGGGTCACAAAATTTTAAAAAATACATTCAACAAAAATATAAATGCAATACTTTTGTTTTTGCTCCCATTTTTCATGAGATGGGCTTAAAGCTCTAAAATTCATTCATACATTTTTCAGGGTGGCCTTTTATTGTGAACAGTCTACGGTACACCTGTGCACTAACCATGTTGTCACATCTGCATCTTTTTGTGGCACACCTGTGAGGTGGGATGGATTATCTCAGCAAAACAGAAGTGCTCACTATCACACATTTAGATAGATTTGTGAACAATGTTTGAGAGAAATGGTAATAATGTATATCTGAAATGAATTTTAGATCTTTAAGTCCAGGAGTAACAGTTATAGTATACACTACAGCAGGGGTTTTCAACCGGTGGTCCGAGGACCACCAGTGGTCCTTGAGAAGGTTCCAGGTGGTCCCCAGGATAGATGATGGAAAGCTGGTTAACCAGATGTAACTCTTGAGAATGTAAAAATGAATGTAAAAATGACCCCCCCAAATGGACCCTTGCGGGTCCATTTGGTTTCATTTTTACACTCTCAAGAGTTAAAATATTCATCATCTGAATTAGCACCACTTAATTAAGAAGTTTACACTGTTTTGTTGGCAAAATAGACCAATGTAAAAATGTAAAAATGAAACCAAATGGACCCTTGCGGGTCCATTTGGTTTCATTTTTACACTCTCAAGAGTTAAAATATTCATCATCTGAATTAGCACCACTTAATTAAGAAGTTTACACTGTTTTGTTGGCAAAATACAGCCTGGAATTGTGGACAAAGCCAAAAGAATTCTTTAATTTTAGGTCTTTGGTGTGAAAATGTAATCAAATGGTGGTCCGTGGCTCAAATGCTGAATAAATGGTGGAGTAAAAAAGGTTGAAAACCCCTGCACTACAGCTATGTGTAAAGTTGGTTTGACCTCTTTCTCCAATACCTTGTTTCTTGCATGCTGAGTTGAACTGCCAGCAAGGCTCTGCGCCCAACCCCCACTCCACTTTGAAAGCACTCTAGCAGCTGCTACACTAAAGTGGCGTGGGGGATGGGGGGGGGGGGGTGCACACAGGTGCACTGATTGCCAGGCAGTGTTGCCAACTGACAAAATGCACTAGTGGCACTTCCAAAACGCACTAGAAGGAGCTATAGCAGTGGTTCTCAAACCAACTCACCAGCAAAAAGCACTAGATTTTCCACCAGGAGTTTTTCAATAATTTTGGAGCTAGGGGGTCTGGAAAAACATAAATAAATATAGTGACAAATGCGCCAAGTTGGCAACACTGCTGTCAGGCTACACCTAATTTGAGATTGCCTTTAGTTTGGGGCCTTTAGTTTTACTGTACTCAAGTAGCCTACTTAGTAAGTGAGCAAATTAAAACATTGGCACGTTGGTCCACAAGATGAGCTCTTCTGACTACATTTCAACCCAAAATGCAAGTGGAATTAAATACAATAAATCATTTTCAGGATTCAAATTCAAAAATACCAAAAAGCAGCAGATCTACAAACTCAAAAAGTTAATCCAAACAGGAACATTTGATTCTTAAAAGGTATAGTAAGTCATTTGTGCGATGTGGAATATCCTACTGGCCTCCATTGCTACATTGGGGGTTCAACCACTACTAGCCCTTTACAGAAAAAATATATTATATCGGTCGGATATACAGTAGCTTACCACAGCACAATATCCATGAATCCTCACACCAAAATTACAAACCGAAATTGTGGGTTCAGTTCAAGACACTTTTTCCCGACGGTTGAAATGGCAATACGACCGCGAAAATGGCCTTTTTCACACTGCACAGGTTCCCGTTCACGCTCACGGTTCTGTTACTCATGCTACGAAAATGATGCCATCATGCATTGAAACGTCTTCAAATCATGAATTTTGCCGCAACAGAAGGAGAACAGGTTGAAAACTGTATTTAACTTGCAAAGTGACACATTACTTTACCTGTCACGGAGTTCAAGAGGGTTGTACGTTCGGAGTCAAGAATTGTTTGCAGAGTTCGTGCTCCTCGCGCCTCGCGCCTGTATGCAATTCTCAATTCTCCGATTGCATCAGAAACATGGAGTATAGACAGAGTTACGACAACTCCGTCCACTTCATGGGGCCAGTCCAATGGCGGCTCTTCTACTTATTGAATAGACAATGGGGACAACCTGAGCTTCAATATTCTTAAATCCCTTTATTTTAGATACATAAACATAAAACTAGGCTACAGAGTCTTTAGTAGTTACTCTACAAGAGGCGACTTTAAAACAGTTGTCGCACGTATGCCCTATAATAGCTGTTATTTGCGCTACCCTCATTGAAATTCCAGTTTGTATGAACAGCAGCTCGTGCGCTCACTTTCGGACCCCTCAATGTCGCAACACTTCTACTAGATGGTTGTGGACCGTCAGTACAGTGGACGAGCGCCTTCCTGCTTTAGTTCCATTGGCTGGTGCAGCTTGGCTCCACCCCTAGGTGTGTGTAGAACACACAGATTCTGCAGTAGCATGGTCGATCCTCCAGGGGGGTCCGCGAGCACAAACACACACACACACACACACACACTCGAATCTAAGAAAAATCGCACTTATAAATTCCGACCTAAAAATCACACCATAGCACCATGTGGGCATAATAACTTGATTTAAACAAAAAAAACTTGTGGCGTCCAGTTTTTGGATTTCACAAGTCAAACGGACTTCACAAGATGAGTGGGCTAACGCACATTGGGTTACACAAGTGAGCCTTTGGGAGAACACACACACACACACACACACACACACACACACACACACACTCTATCTGTCCCCCTTTCTACCCTTCTCTCTCTCTATCCCTCTCTCACATACATCTCTCTCTCTCTCTCTCTCTCTCTCTCACACACACACACACACAGCTCAATAACTCACTTGCAAGGCTCCAGCACAGTCTTCAACTTGTGTAGTTTATCCAGCTCCTGCTCTGTTGGCATGGTGACGCTGGTTGCCTGCTGGGCGAGGGTAGCTGCTAGTGGCTCTTTGTTTCGCAGCACACAGCTGACCATATCCAGGGTGCTGTTCCATCTAGTCTTCACGTCTTGCACCATTGCCTCTGTTTTTTTCCCAAGTGCCCGTTGCTGTTGCTCAAGCTCTGCTGCATTTGGTGGGCTATGCTTGAAATGGCCAACCACCCTTCTGCATTTTGCCAACGCGTTGTTAAACGGACTGCCCTCTAGAGCCACTGTGATCGAACGTTGGAGGAGATGAGCAGCGCACGGCATGTGGTTAAATGGGAGTTCCCTGGCCGCTGCGATCATATTACGTGCACTATCGGTGGTCAGTGTGCTGACTTTATCTAAAATGTCCCACTCACGGGCTACCTGGGTAAAGTGCTCTGCGCACACGTTGGCGAAGTGCCTATCTTCAGTCTTCATGACAGTCAGTGCATGGGACATAAGTCCCCAGTGCTCATCAAAATAGTGCGCAGTGACACCGAGGTAACTGTGGTTGGCAAGTGAAGTCCAATAATCACCCGTGAGTGCAACTGTTTCTGCACGGCCCAACGAAACCACTATTTTGGCTCGCTCTTGTTCATACAGCGTGTGGACGTTCCTCATAGTAGTGGTTCTACTGGGCGGCTCGTACGTCCAGTCGTTCGATGCGATCCTTATTATTTCTCGCAGACCCTCGTCCTCCACGATGTTGATCGGTCTGCAGGCAGTAGACACCCATTTGGTGATCGCGTCGCCAAGTTTCCGAGTTGTGGCTCTGTCCAAGTATCGCCGTGGTAAATTATCCAACGTGCTCTGGGTGCTTGTAGGAGGGGGCGCAGGGCTTTCAGCATTAGCCGTGTGCTTTGCAGATAAATGATACTTCAAACTGGATGTGCTACGGTGGTAGTTAAATTCACCTTTGCAGTAAATGCAAATCACTTTTGTTCTGTCTATGCTACCATCTCGCAGTATTTTAAAACTGAACTTGCCGTTCACAATAGTGTTGTCCATGTTTCTGCTGCAGCTACAGTATCACAGGCTGCTAACAGGTTGTTGTTGTTGTGCTGCTTCCTGCTTCCCCAAACTACGGAGCGCACCGAGGTTCAAAGTAGAGCCTCGGTTTACTGTATACTGCGGGTGGGTGGGGGTGGGGGGTCGGGGGGGGGGGGGGGGGGGGGGGGGGGGGTCGGTGCGTTAATCTCGCGTTAATTTTTTTGACGCCGTTAACGCACGGCTGAGTTAACGCGAGATTAACACGTTAACGTGAACAGCCTAAGTTTTAATATAATTTAACTCTTAAGAGCGTAAAATGGTTTATGTCCATCATTTAGCTGGGGACCACCTGGAAAGTGGAAACCTCTCAAGGACCACTGGTTGAAAACCACTGCTTTAACCCATTTCAGACGGGAGTCCAAATGTGGATCTTTACCTTTAAGAACGGGAGGCCATTTTGGGACTTTTACCTTTCATGCCGGGAGGCCGGATTTGGATTCTGGGTAGATTCCGCCCATTTCCGGTCTCATAGCCAATCAAATGTGTCATAAGTCGATGACGTATGTATTCTAGGGTGTCGCAATGCATTGTGGGAATTTTTTTTTTCTTCTTAAGGCAACGTTATTGGTCGGCAAAGCCAGTGCGTGTTTTTTTTTACTGCGTCACCGTTATTCTATTCGCTATTCGGATCATCACCATGGCAGCAGCAGCAGCGTCGCGGAAATCAACAACAAAGACCCCACGTGAAATGGAAGATGTTTTGAGCGACGGCAGCGACATCGTAGACGAGTACAGCAGTAGAGACGATGACGATGTTTTAGATCCAGATTACATCCCCTCTTCGGAGCCGCTGGATAAAGTGCAATGGATGCGTAATCTGTTCAGCGACAGCGACGACGAGTCTGACGATGATCAACCTCAAGCCGATTTCCGTGGTTTTCACGACGACTGGGTAACGGACCCATCTGACTACAACACGACGGAAAAAAGAAAATTTATCCGCAAGCCAGGCGTGAAGGTTGATCTTCCCCCAGACGCGACCCCCCTGGAAACTTTTGAGCGCATTTTTGACGAGCGCATGTGGTCTCGTCTGGTTACAGAGACCAACAGGTTTGCCAGGCAATCCAAGCCCGAGCCAGCACCAGAGTCAAAAATGACCAAATGGAAACCCGTTACCCTGGTCGAAATGAAAACTTTCATCGGACTTTGCATGGCCATGGGCATTATGCGCCTACCAGTCCGGAGGGATTATTGGCGACAGACAAAGTCTTTATACCAGACCACATACAGCAAAGTGATGTCCCGGGACAGATTCAACGATATTTGGAGGTAATAATAACACTAATACAAACCGTTATGATGATAATTATAATGATAAGACAATATGATAGCAGTGCTATTGTTATTATAGAGTTGTACTATTGTGTGACCATAGATGCCTATAATAGCGCAACAACAAAAGTCGTCGCGAGAATTACTGAAGGTAATAGCAATAATACAAATTGTATAGTAGGCCTATGATAATAATAGCGCTGCAAATATATAATGTTGAGTGATCTTGCTGATAATAACGGTAATAATTGATGTCGACGCTGCGATGGAAATCTTTTTCCTCGCAGCGTCGGGAAAAAAAAAGTACGACCAAAATGGTGCCTGGGGGACTCTTTTTTAGTCCATTGAGACAATAGAATACCCCCTCCCCCCACGCACTAGGCAAGACAATAGAATACCCCATTCCCCCACGCACTATAGGCAAGACAATAGAATACCCATCCCCCCACGCACTAGGCAGCAGCCATTTTAGGCGCACCCTAGGCGCACCCTGAGCGCCTAGGGTGATGATAATACAGCCATGTTATAATACAGCATACATCGCATAATACATGATGCTTATAATGGCAAATGACCTGGAGTATTGTAGTGTATACTGCATTACTGAACAATATGCATGTATAATGATATACTATTATCATTAGGCCTACTACAACACTGTTGTGTATTACATGTTATTACACACACACACACACACACACACACACACACACACACATGGTTATATATTATAAACAACACAAAAAAGCATAAAAATGAATAACACCTATGTGCATTTTCAGGTTTCTGCACCTCCAGGACAACGAGGCAGCTGTAGACCGGACGGATAAGGTGTGGAAGCTGAGATGGTTCCTGGACTTCCTCGTTGCCCGATTCCAAGAGCTGTACGAAGTCAATGGCTTCGTCACAGTGGATGAAAGCATGGTGAAGTTCAAGGGACGCCTGCTGTTCAGACAATATCTCCCACTGAAACCCGTGAAATGGGGTGTGAAGGTCTGGGTGATGGCAGAGAGCTCCACGGGATACTGCACGAACTTCAAGGTAAGAGAAAAATCGCACACCAAGTACCTATCATTTGCAAATGTTTATTGTAAGAGTGAGTGAAGTTTCAAACACCAAAGCTCTTCCTCAGACTTGTTTTTCTTATAATCTTTCAGGTCTACACAGGGCGTGACGCAGCTGCAGCGCACGAGAAGGGTCTCGCGCACAGAGTGGTCATGGACCTAGCCGAGCCCTTCTATGGTTCCCAGTTGGCCATCTTCATGGACAACTTTTACTCTTCTCCAGAGTTGTTCAAGGAGATGACCAACCATGGACTCTATGCCTGTGGAACGGTTCGTGCCAACCGCAAAGGACTCCCGAAGGGCCAGGCGCTGAGCAAGAAGGCACCCATGAAAAGGCACGAGTTCCAGGTGGCCCAAAACAACGAACTCACGTTCTGTGTTTGGAAGGACACCAAGGTGGTCATGGTCCTGTCCAACTACCACCACCCCACTGCAAGAGGGACGGTGAACAGGAGGAAGGAGGGTGCAGCCCGGGCGGAGGTGACGGTGCCAGCCTGTGTTTCTGACTATCAGAAATACATGAAAGGTTTGTTTGATTTTATTGACAAAACATAACATGACCATAAAAATGAGCCCTTTTCCTTGTGGTCCATGTAAACGAGTGTCTAAACTTGAGTGTCATGTGTTTTTTGTTTCACCAGGTGTGGATCTGATGGATCAGATGACTGGCTACTACCAGTTCCAGCATCGGTCACTGAAGTGGTGGAGGAGGGTCTTCTTTTTCTTCTTGAGCGTGTCTTGCCACAACGCGTTCATTGCTGCAAGGTCTGTTGGAGGAACGGACTTCAAGAAGAAATACCTTGGCTACAAAGACTGGGTGGAAGACCTCACACAGGAGCTGATCACTCCAGCGGCAATTAGGAGCCCTCCTGTGACCCACCACACCAAACGACCCAGACCGGCTGCTTCGCCTTCTGCGTCCTCAACGTCGTCTGTGTCTGCGTCTGCGTCTGCGTCTCCTTCAGCAGGCGCATCACAGCATGACTTTGCCCCCGATGTCACTAAGGGTAAAAGGAGAGCTTGCACAGTGTGCCTGGTGGAGCGTAGCGGCACCAAGGCAGCAGTGAAAAGGGTTACCTCCGGCTGTGAACAGTGCCAGGTAACCCTCTGCCAGCAGTGCTTTGGCAAGCACACCCGTGGTTGTCAGTAATGCTGAACTGGCACTGAACTGTGAAGACATTACGAGCTACCAGCAATAACAGACACTTTATTTTTTCATTTTGAAAATATTGCTGCTTTTTATTACACTTTTTGTCACTTTATATCTTTTTTATTGAACACTTTTTGACACTTTATATCTTTTTTTATTGAACACTTTTTGTCACTTTATATCTTTTTTATTGAAAGGACACTTTATATTTTATTATTACTTTATTTTTTGTTTGATTTTCTGCTTTGTGTGCATTTTCAAAGTCTGCACAAATAAAAGTTATAGTTTTTGAAAGCCTACAGTGTGAGATCTCAAATACTTTTTACGTTTATTTCCTACCTGCTATTGTAGGACTTAGTCTTGGTCCAAGGCAACTATCAGACTATCAAATAGTGTTGTAATTGTGTTTCTATGTGTCTCTATGTGTTTCAGAGCCTACAGAAATGCAAAAATTGCTGTTTTTTAGTAGGCGTTTTACTAGTTTTATCATATTTTCTGGATTCATAATTTTTTCTGATTTTTTGATAAAGGTTTGGACCAAGACAAGTAATTTTCCATGAAAGCCAAAGGTGTAAGCTATCAAATGCTTTTGGAATTTTGTTTCTAGCTGCTACAGAGCCTGAGAAACAAATGTTTTAGTAAACGTTGACATCCCTGGTAAGTTTTCCAGAAAAAGTCAGGATTTGGGGGTATTTTCAAAACCGCCCATAGGTTTTAATGGCTTGTTTTCTAGGCGGACTTAGGCCTGAATGGGTTAAATAATAACAAAAGCTAAATCTGTGGTACTTGTTCTGATACATTACCTTTGGAGTTGGTGACCTCATCCCGTCTTTCTCTGCGTTTTGCTAGAACATTACCAGAAAAAGGAATGTTAGAAGTTAGATGTCTTTGGGGGAAAAAATCTCCGGAGCACGAGGCCATGGATCTCCCTTAAAAGTAAAACCACTATTTTTTGAGGGGGTTTTTGTGTGTTAACATTCGATGACACAATTCCAAATGTGGAAAAAACATGTTATGCTATATTTTATGTTTCAGTGATTAGAAATTGACAATTCAAAACATGCTCTTCGTTGACTTACATTGTACACTAAAACAGCTCTGAAGGTCACTCTTATTTACATAAAGTTGATTCAGTTGATCTTTTTTCGTACAAATGTTAACTTCCTGGTGATCTGCTCATTTTCATTAGGAAGAAAACCAAGACAAATAGTAAAATCAACAGGAAGTTAACATTTTTATGATCAAATAAAACATATGTGATGCTGTATAGTACTATACAGCATCAGAAAAACAAGGTTTTATTTGATCACTATACAGTGTAGACTGTAGTGTCTGAATCAATTTTTATCTGTTTACATACTAGTGACTTTATGAGATGTTTCAGTGTACAATGTATTCGTTTATTTATTGTCAACATTTGGAATTACTTCCTCAACCTTTTTCATACAAGGGGCCCACTATTTATTCTGCATTTATTTTATTCACCATTTGATGTTGATTTTAGTATTTTGGACAGAAAAAAAGGATTTTCAAGTTTGTACAATCCACAATTTAGGAGATAAACTGACAAAATGTTAGTCAAAATAACAATTCTTCTACATTTTCTAAATGTGTAGTTTCTTGAAAATTAATATGTTGTTTAAATATAATTTAAGAGCACTGACCACTGGTTGATAACCACTGCTTTAAATAATAGCAAGAGCTAAATCTGTGGATACTACTGATACATTACCTTTGGAGCTGCTGAACTCATCCCATCTTTTTCTGTGTTTTGCTAGAACCAGAAAAAGGAATGTTAGAAGTTAGAAGTCTTTGGAAAAATAACCCCTGAGCACGAGTTCTTTTTCCAGCACTTAAAAGTAAGAACGCTTTTTTGAGGGTTTTTTTTGTGTGTGTGTGTAGTTAACTTGCCATGACCCAATTCCAAATGTGGACCAAACATGTTATGTTTTATTTGAGGTTTCAGTGATTAGAAATTGATAATCCAAAACACGCTCTTCATTGACTTTTACACTAAAACAACTCTTAAGGTCACTCTTATTTACATAAACAAAGTTGATTCAGACATTATAGAGCATCACCAAACTCAGGGTTTTATTTCTTCATACAAATGTTAACTTCCTGGTGATTTGTTCATTTTCATTCAGAGGAAAACCAAGACAAATAGTAAAATCAACAGGAAGTTAACATTTTTATGATCAAATAAAACCTTGTTTTTGTGATGCTGCATAGTGTCTGAATCAATTTTGTTTATGTTTGTTTATATACAAAAACAGTGACCTTCTGAGCTGTTTTAGTGTACAATGTAAGTCAATGAGGAGAATATTTTGAATTATCAAGTTTTAATCACCAAAGTTATTATTCATTTGTTTCTTGTCCACATTTGGAATTACTTATTATTTGGAATGTTTGTCAACTGTCAATGACGTTTCTCTTTACTGGCAAAATCCATGTATTTTGGCTCGAGTGCTAATAGTTAATTAGTAGTACGGGAAAAAGAATCACACCTGTGTGGAGGGAGAGTCGCTCTTATCATGTACATCACATTGTGTTCAGCCAATCAAATCATCACTAATATAATTTCATCCAATCGCCGTCTGCACCTTCAATTTTCTGTTCTCACCTTTGCAAAATTATGGTAGCTAAATTTCATATACATGAATCCAAATGTAGTAATTCCAAACATTTTCATATACATGAATCCAAATGTAGTAATTCCAAACATTTTCTACTGAGGAGGGGGGAGGAGGGCGGGCACTCAGCTAGGTGAACCAATAGGAGCAATTTCTGTGGACACGCCAGCACCAATAGGACCTTGCCTTGTAGTCACTTGCCCCTCTAGTTCAAAAAACGGTTTAGTGATGGACTGAATATTTGGCCGCAGAAAACATTTGGCAGAAAATGACTAAAAATCAATTTGGCAGAAAATATAAGCCCCGTCACAGAATAGTGTATGCAATTAATGCATTCTAAACTGCTGAATAAGATTAGATAGATTGTAGATTATCTCGTTTCTACAACATGCTACAACTGTGCTCACTGCATACCCGTTTGTTGAACAGGCTGAAATGATTCTTCATCCCCTTCGTAGTCATCCTCTCCCTCGTCATCAGAGTCGTCTGCGTTATCCCAAGCGAGATCCGGTTCCAATTCATCTTGAAAGAAATGCCATATATGCATGTCACTGAGTCCATTACAGACATGCACAAAATACATTTACAATAGATAATTCATTAACTTGCTCACATACCATCGATTTCAACCTCTTCGAGTGATTTTCCTTGGAATTTCCAAAGATATCCTTTCTCCATTTCCTGTACTAGCTTTGCGATTTTTGACATCTCCAAAGCTCCTTCTGGCAGCTGATAGAAGTCCCTGTCGGGTCGGATGTAACAGCCCAATAAGGCGGAAAGTTTGCAAAACTCGTAGTTTTTGAGGTTGAAAATGTGAAAAAGTGTTCCAATGTGCTGCTGAAAGCATCTAGACCCGAGATACTCTGGAAAGAGTGCACCGCACTCTCTTGCGAACGTCTTAATACAGTCCTGTCCATTGAAGTAGCGGCAGCCACTGCTCGTTGGCGGAAGAAACACTAAAGTGTTGGACGCAGAAACTCCACATGCAACTCTTTTCTCCACGAGCAGCGTCACTGCAGTGTCAAGGTCGGCGTTTAACAAAACGGCAACTTTGTTGCCACCTTTGCACATGAAGTCTACCCGGCTGAAGTGCGTGCACAGCTTTTGCTCAAACTCCGACAGGACAAAAGCCGTGTCTGTACCGTGGACCTCGGCCCAGGTCCTTTCCGCGAAATTCTTGATGGTCATATCATAGACTTCATTTGCATGCATTTTGTTGAAGATCATTATTTGTGCGAGTGTCACTTTAGCAAGTTCTGAGTATATCTGTGGGGAGTCTTCTCTCTTCAGCCTTCCAAGCGCCTCTGCGGCTTTCTTTTGTAGGTACTTGTACAGAAGCTGCACATCGTGTGTGAATGGAACGGTCAACGGTCGTTTGTTGAGCCGAGTAGAAGGGAGGGTAGCATCCAGTGCATCCACGTGTTTTGCGTTATCTAGAAAAAGGCCAAAGAAGAAAAGAATAAATCGTCTTTCTTTGGCCCAGTGCTTCATGTGTGGGATTGTATTGTGAAAACCAGTGCTAGTAGACAAGAGATAAACAGGTGATAAGAACAATCACTTGCATATTTGACGTTGCGCCTTAACTGCGGAACACCAGCGGCGAGCCATCGTCTACACTTTTCAAGAAACCCCCCGCTATGTGCTACTACACAATGCGTATAAATGTTGTTACAGGGGTTGACACTTAGGTCTCCGAGGCAAGTCAGGTTCTACTTGCCCTCAGGTCATGGTCACTTGCCCCCCAGAAATATATTGTACCGTAAATGTTGCATTTAAGTTTACTTCCTACTTGGGTGCTTTAAACCAGGGGTTTTCAACAGGTGGTTCGGGACCAACAGTGGTCCCTGAGAGGGTTCCAGGTGTTCCCCAGTTAAGTTGGTTAACCAGACCCCTTGCGGGTCCATTTGGTTTCATTTTTTCACTCTCAAGAGTTAAAATTCATCATCTTAATTAGCCCAGGTCTACACAAGTAGAGAATGTAGACGATTAGGTCATTTTGATGTGTGTTAATTTGCCTGTTTTGTTTCCCAAATCCAGCCTGGAATTGTGGATAGATAGAAAGCAGGGAAAGACACAGTCATGTCATGACTGCCTTCATGACAAATTTATCTTGTGTTGCGTTATAGTGCACTAAGTTGCACACTTGCCCGATCGGGCAACCAGATAGCAGTCTTCACTTGCCCCACCATTTTTTTTTACTTGCCCCGGGAAAGCGGGCAAGTCTTAGTGTCAAGCCCTGTTGTTGGATATTAAATTTTCATTTCATAGAAAGCTCCATAGACTTGTTTGACACCATTATCAGTAGGCTTGGGTACCGTGAGCGATACCGATACTGGTATCGATTGGGACATAGCGATACCTAGTGGGATCGATTCACTTCAAAATGAACGGTGCCTCGTTTCGATACTTTCCACTGTCATTCTGTGCCGCTGCACAGCAAAGAGCGAGCAGAAGGACTGATGCGGACAAGATAGCTGGTTGACTAATTACAAAGACCGCGTGGTTTTTGTTGACTAAACTAGACGAACATTTAGTGCTTTGCAAAAAGTTCCACTCTGCATGGAAATGTTCTGCTGATCAGAAGTCCCCTCCGTGTGTAGCCTGTGTGTGTATGTGTGTGCGCGCGCCCACCTCGATCCGTTCGCTGCGCACAGAGAGAGAGAGAGAGAGAGAGAGAGGGCGGCATAGCGAAGCAAAAAAAAGAAAAGAAATCCGCTATTCCGTCTCTTGTCATTGCATGGATCTACAAGTATTGCGCCCAATGCGCAGATCAGCGCACAGAAAATGGTAATGTCGTCGTGCAATTCAGCGTGTGTGTATGTGTCCTGGGGGGGGGGGGGGGGGGGGGGGGGGGGTCCGCTGGACCGCTCGACTTCAATGTTAAAGAATGCGCTCTCCGTATTAAAGTTTTGAGATTTGAAAAGGCTATAGTTCACTGACGAATGGCGGTAACAGTATTTATGATACATTAAATGAAATCTTACCTCACATGGTTTCTTGGAAAGTCCTGATTTTTTTTAAAGGTTGGGAAAAGAGTCAACAGGGCCTTTTCAAGTCTCAAAAATTTAATATGGAACTCTATGGAAATATGGAGCGCATTCTTTCGTCAGTGTCTTCGTGCAGCAGGTGCACTAATTAGTGGGGACTTTCCACAGTGGTTAAAGGAGCTACTTATTCATTGAATTAACTGAAACTATAGTAGCCTAGGCTATACAGCATAAACTCAAATGCACTCAAGAAAGATTAATAATTAGAGATGGCAGATATTATCGGCCCTCCGATATTATCGGCCGATAAAAGCTTTCAAATTTCATATCGGAAAATATCGGTATCGGTATTTATAAACTGGAAATTATGACTATTTACAGAGATGTAGACTCAGTGCTACGGTCATGTTTATACCATTACTTTTGTACTTTACTGAAGTAGGCTACATGTTGAATTTATAGTTGTATGGAGTATTTCTAGGCTATAACATGAATTCGTATTTATACTAAATGTTTATTTATATTAAATATTTGTATAGTAATAGTTTCTGTTATTTTTCCACCACTGGAGGCCGCATATATCGGTATCGGTTGATATCGGTATCGGGAATTAGTAGTTGGATAATATCGGGATATCGGATATCGGTAAAAAAGTCAATATCGGCCATCTCTACTAATAATAATAATAATAATAATAATAATACAGTAATGCCACCCCATGGAAGGCTACTTTTTGCCTGCGTGATTTATAGCCTACTTTGCTTAGAAGAGTTCAGTAGTGCGAATGCATCTCAGTCACCATAAAGATAGTCATCATACATTATATAATTTAAGATATGATTCAACCAAACCATTGCTATGGTGTGTAAAATATTTAATTAAAAAAAGTATCGAAATAGGCATCGTTTCTGGTATCGTATCGATTCCCAGGTATCGAGTAACGTATCGGTTCAAAGGTGAAAGGTACTGCTATGGCGGAAATCTTTACACTAAACATTGGAGTCAAAAGCAGTCTTCTTGTGAGATGATTTTGTAGGTTTATTGAGCGTCTCGATAGTAACAGAATAGGATTGTCAGGATAGCATCATCAGGCAAGCATAGTGTCATGGTAGCATAGCATTCCAACCACGGGTTGAGGCCCTGTGGCCTCCAATGGTCTGTCCGATTCTGTGCTCGGTTCTGTGTGTTCTGATTCTGATGCCGTTCTGTAGTGGCTTATATTAGCCAGAAGTCACACCCAGGGGTGGGACATAAAGGGTCAACATGGCAGCACATGTTATACACAAGACTCAAGATGAAAGGACTATAGTGGGGTGTTAAACTTAATCAGGAAGCAAAGTGTGGGGGAGGGGTAGGAACACGAGCATAAGGTCAGGAAGTGGCATTTTACAGCATGGGTTGAGAGCTTAAACAATAATATCTAAATGTCTTTTGGTATGGAAATTTCACCTCATCAGTACCCATCCCTAATTATCAGTGTTGTGGAAATTATCTGATTGGAACTTTCTTTATAGTAATATAATGACAATCACATATTCTCATAGTGTGTACTGTGTGTGTGTGTGTGAGGGGGGGTGGTGGTGGTGGTGGTGGTGGTGGGGGGGGGTTACCGGTGGAAGTGCTGGGCTCCTCCTGTTGGTATGTATCATCTTCATTCTCTCTCTCATCGCCGCTATTGTCCGCAATGGGCCGAACCATCTCCGGTTCTATTTCATCTTGAGAGAGAAGCAAAGAACAAAATACATGTTACTAAATCACTTCTGCTATCACACAAGTGCACACAGTAAGTATAGTACATTTAATTGCTCACATACCATCAACTTCAATCCCATCTAGAGATTTTCCTTTGATTTCCCCATGACGTCCTTGTTCCACTGCTCTTAGTAGCTTTGAGATTTTTGCCAGTTCTAAAGCTGCTTCTGGCCGCTGATAGTAGTCTCTATCGGATCGGATGTAACAGTCCAAGCGGGTGCCAAGGTGAAAAAGCTCGTCGTTTTGGAGGTTGAGAACGTGAAAAAGTGTTCCAATTCGGTTTCGGAAGTTTCTTGACTTGAGTAACTCCGGTTTCTGTGCACCACACTCACTTGCATACACCCTAATACTATCTTGTCCACGGTAAGCTATGAGGCTCTTTGGCCTTGCAAATACATGGGGGTTACTCTCAGCAACACCGCATGCAGTTCTTTTCTCCAAAAGCAGCGTCAATGCACTGCAAGCATCAGTGGTCAACAAAGCAGTAATCCTTTTGCCAAATCTGAGGGGTATGTTTATCTTGCTGAAGTGTGTGGATAATTTCTGCTTTAACTCGGACAACAAACAAGCTGCGTCTGTGGGATCAACAGCCGGGGCCCTTCCCAAGAAAGACTCGATAGTCATTTCAGAAATCTGGCTCGTATACCATCTGTTGACGATGCATATTTGTGCGAGTGTCACTTTTGCGTATGCTGCGTATGTTTGTGGGGAGTCCTCTTTCTTCAGGTTTTCAAGCGCCTCAGCTGCTGTCTTTTGCAGGTACTTGTACAGAAGCTGTACATCTCGTGTGAATGGAACATTCAATGTTTTAAAGACCCGAGTTTCTTGTTGGGGTTGGGGCGCATGTTCTGCCCATTTGGACGAAAAGACCTTCTTAAATGTCTGCATCTCCTCTACCACCAGCTCATCATCAGCTGCTTTGCCCTTACTGAGCATAAGATCACATATCTTCATAAGTCCGCGCTCCAATTTTAAAGTAAGACTTGGTCTCTGATAAGACTGGCTCTGCTCATCAAAACCTGAAAGCTCTTTTATAGCCTCGATAACTTTGTCAACACTGTTAGGTTTTACAACATCCTTGATGGATAATGACGAATCCTCCTTCTTCATGGTTAACACAAGTGTAGCCAATGCTCTGAGCATAGCCTTGATGTACGCGGGGACAGTATGATTGGGATCCTTACTATTCTGGGCACACATGGCCTGACCCAACTCTAATATTTGGGCATCATGTAGAATCGCGAGTGAAACCTCATCGTGTCTAAGTGACTGAAGGAGCTTCAGTGTCTCAGGGGAACATTGGCTGCTCAATTCTGACTGAGCAACGAAGGAAACACTAAGAATCTTATTACGACCTATTTTGGGGGGATCGTCTTCGGTCTTATAAATGCAGCGACGCACATGCCTCCACAGAGTATTGCGGCTGAAAATGCTTTGACAATATGGACAGGTTACTTGTTTTGATATTTCCCTCCTTCCTTTCCGATTTTTTCTCACTTTCAGCTGTCCACTTTTCTTTTCCAAAACCTCTTTATTGTGTTGCCCATTTCCTCTGTTTCGTAAGATACCAAGTAACTTCTTCCTTTCCTTGGAGTTCTCAGGCAATGAGAAAGCTTCAGCAACATCTGGCTCCGCCATATGATGAGTTTTAAGGTGGCGTGCAAGTTTAAGCTGTGCTTTCCCACATACATAACAGTGGTTTTTGGTGGTGTAGGGCCCTTCTTCTTGCACAATTCTCTTCTCTCTCACTATCTTTGTCCTAACTTTCTTCTCTTTCAATATCTTCGTCCTAACTTTACTTGTACCGACACTATTCCTCTTTCGTGGACGTCCTTTGGACCTCATTTGGGATGTGGATGTGCTGTTGGGGGTGGGGTTGAACATCGGATCCTGAAAAAAAAAAAAAGAGGAATTTAAGCTTCTTTTTTTTTAGAGCAGTAAACAGTTGTGTCCGCTAGGTGGAAATAAGATGAACATCATAACAACAGTGATTACACGCATCCAAGAATCCTACTTGTGTCGACTACTAATGGTTTTCACCAAGACAGTGATAAAGACCATTACCGTGACTCATTTTCAACCTGACACTAGATTCTATAAAATGTCTTCTAAAAGCAAAGAGTTTTCGTATCTATTTTTCTGTCAGTGATACTATGAATATTTTGATGACAAGGATCCCCAAAATTATCTGTATTCGGCCCCAGTCTCCAATCGCAAAATATGTTGTTCCAGGGGCTGTCCAGAAGCAAAAAATTGAGTTAAAAGTTTACCGTATATTAAAAGATTTTGGACACACATTTTTCAAAAATAGCGTAACTACAAACTTTATAGCTCTCCCTGAGTTCGCAGATCTGCTATTATTAAACAGCAAAAATTTTAAAAAATGGTTAAAAGTGGTTGATTGCATGTGCAAAATGGGTTAATAAAGTATTTTACCATAAATTTAAATCCGATCTCCCCTTTTTCTAATATCTAGTCGGCGTTTGTAGGATGAATGACCTCAAAACCTACCCTCACTTCATCATCACCGTCCATCGTCTCATTATCCGCCAACAAGTCATCAAGGGAGTTTATGTTGTTTGGTGTATTTTCCAAACAATCATTGTCAGGCTTAGAAAGGCAAATACGCATATGCCTTGACATCGCATTGCGGGAATAAATGGCGTTACAATATCGACAGGTCCCCTGGGATTTTGAGGGCTTTGATCTTCTTCTCAACTTCAGCATTCCACTTTTCTTTCCCAAAACCTCTTGATTGTGTTTGTGATTTCCTCTGTCTCGTAAGATATCAATTAACTTCTTCCTTTCAATAGAGCTCTTAGGCAATGAGAAAGCTTCAGCAATCTCTGGCTCTGTGTCTTTATGGCATCTTTCCAAGTGGCGAGCAAGTTTAGTCTGTGCTTTCCCACAAACATAACAGTGGTTTTTCATGGTGTACTTCTCTTGTTCGTGTGGCAAAATGTTCTCCTCTGTCAATATCTTCTTCTCAATAGTTGACTTTCTCAATCGAGGGCGCCTTTTCTTGTCAGTAGCGGACGGACTAATACTGGTGTCAGAATCACTGCATGGTTCTAGGTCACGGTCAGATTCTTCAGAGCAGGAGTCTTCAGAGCCAGCAGCAGGTGTGTCCTTTGGCTAGAAATATGAACAAGAGAAACAATAAACAAATGTATCAGACACATCCAAGAACAAAATTATAACACCCACATTGGTGAGCCAACTCTGCAGATACCCTTTATATTGGACATGTTATTTATTTTTACATACATTATTACTCTTCTCTGGCCCTCCTCTGGACATCTTTTTCGGTGGGGATTTGCTCCCGGGGTTTGTGTTGGACATGGGATCCTGAAAAGTGAAACGAGAAATGGTGATGTCATTTCTCGTCATCATATATCAGCTTGCATTCCATTCCCATGCATGTTGTACTTCAGCTGAGCTCCCTGTAGTTGGTTGCAGTTTGCAGTCTTTAGTCATGGTGTGATGTGGGAAAGGCGAGCTGAATCCAATCCAATCATGGAAATCTCACAATCAAAACAACAAATAACATTCAAAGCTGTAGTTTAGAGAGCTTAGACTGAGCCTGTGTCCTATAGTTGAAAATATGAAAAAGACAACAAAGCGCACAAGATCATACAAAGAGCTTCGGACTATGATTAGCAACTTAAAAATAAAGGTAAAAATGCTGTGTTATGTTCCGGCATCAGGCGCTTGCATGGCTTTTTGAAAAAAATGCTACGATAGGACCACTGATAGACAAGGGACCCCCCGATAGGACCCCTGATACGACTAGCCCATTCTATCTTTCGGGGTTCTACCAAAGACTGTAAAAATGGGACCCATTGACTCACAACACCACACGACTCGCCAAGGCTTACTTAGGTTAATGTTGCATTCACACCAACAGAGCAACAGATAAAAATCGAATGTTTCAGTCTACTCTAGACAGGCGGACAGGTGCACAAAATGTCAGCAACCAAATCAACTCACAAATGCGAGCTAGACGTGAACCTGTTCACATTTATATTGGATTTATCTATTTGTTTCTTTCTTTATTTGTACTGACATTCTTCCTCTTTGGTGGCCTTCCTCTGGACCTCGTTTGGGGTGTGGATGTGCTGCTGGGGTCTGAGTTGGACATGGGATCCTGAGAAGGGACGAAAAAACAAACAAACAAACAAAAAAAGAATGAACACTTGAAGCTTTTTTTTTTTTTTTAAAGATCTGTAAACAGTTATGATCGCAGGCGTCCAAGAACAGTTCTACTAGGTGGTACCTGTACACAACTGCACAACCAATAACAGAAAATGAGGCGCTGGTCAAAACATCTTTAGAGGACAAATAGCCTCAAGCCTACCGTCTCATTAGGTTTCTTCTTGGTGACCAGGGTTTCAGAATCACTGTGTAGAGCACTGTCAGGTATGTTCTCCCCAGAAAAGGATTCATCAGAGCTGAAAGCTGGTGTGTCAGCAAGCTGGAACAATAAAATGACAAACATTATCACATTATCATTGGAGTTTAAACAGTTACAGTCCTACAGTTACATCATATCATCATTATGTCACCACAATATATATAATAATACGGTATAATGCACACACATTCAGTCAATGTCAGCACATAGGCCCTCATTTATCAAAGGAGCGCAAATTCGTCCCCAAATCCACCGTGGGTTTTGGAGTGCACACAAGTCCACACGGCATATATCAAGCGATCGCACACAGCTGATTCCTTCCTAATTTCCTCCCTACAATGATAAATGTGACGGCAGAAATCAACCTTGGAAACAGCCCCCCCCCCCCATTTGGACCCGCAAGGGTCCATTTGGTTTTATTTTTAGTTTACACAATCGAGAGTTACATCTGGCTAAACCAACTTTTCATCTGGTTAACCAACTTAGCCTGGGACCACTGGTGGTCCTCAGACCACATTGAAAACTACTGGCCTATAGGACCAGTTTTTATTACATCGCCGTGAATGGAATAGGCTACAGGTTAGTATTCTGTAGTGTAGGATTAAATCCATGTATTTAGATTATTAAGACTGCACATGACTGCAGGAGTGCAGGTGTTACATATAGTGTGATGATGCTGATTTACAAGCTTTCTATCCTTCGTGCAGACCGTTGTACAATACAAACCAGGCGTAGGCTACTGTAACTCCACAGAGGCGCAATCTCCCGCCGATCCGCGACCACGACTCCCGAAATTGCTCTCGCAAGCCTACTGTAGATTTGCAGCTTATCTGAGTGACTCAGGCGAACATATAAGCACCTAACGTAGCATCATTGTAAATAGTCAGGCTGTGCATGTATTTGTCACCGCAAATAAAAGTGGCTTTTATTTAATTCTTTTTTTTCATCGGGATTAGGCATATCATCTCGCATAGCCTATATATGCCTTTCCAAACCTATATATTTTTTCATCTGTATCATTTATTACATTTTATAGCTATTAGGAGTGAATAGATAACGTTAGATGCCTTTCAGCAGTTCAGACAATGCTGCTCCACTTGTTTAGGACAGAAAAACAGGCAAGGACAAATCCTACGACAGCTCCCATCCTGACGTGGGTTTTGTGTGGACGTAGGATCAACTTCAAGTTCATGGTGGGAATGATAAATGTCGAACAATGCGGGAATTCTGCTCTATGCACGCTCTACGTCCATTTTTGGGTGTACACCACATTGATAAATAAGGGCCATACAGTAGACTGCTTGAAGGGGAAAAATTGAAGTGTGGGTGTTCTGGGCTAACAAGCTTCTGGGCCTCTTGCTAATTAGATACTGCATGGCAATATTGTGCTTGTTGTCATGATTTGTGACGACCCAAGTTGACTTTATCCACAGCGTAATCGTCTTTATATTAACCATTTTCGAAAAAGTATGAGAAAAATGGATGAGCATTCCATTTCTGGAAAACGGTGATGTCAAGAAAGGGGCAGGGCCTGCTCGGCTCTGTAGTTCTCACAAACAAACAAACGTTGTGTATACCTGGCTGACCCCAAGCAGTAAGTACCTAATAACATCTCACCATTATTTTCAAGGGGAATAGTCTTGAAACTTACTGTCTTGGTTCCTTCTTGCAGAGACTTATTCCGTGTAGAGATCTCCTCGGAAACGTTCTTGGAGATGCTTTCAGAATCACTGTCGGGTAAAGGGCCTCCACCACAGGAGTCGTCCGAGTCGAATCCTGCCACGTCATCAAACTGGAAACACAACCATGTTTTAGACTCTTTCATGCATTATTATTATTAAACACAAGGAAAAATCTAATTCTTCAGTCTACTGTACTCTAGACAGAAGGACAGGTGCACAAAATGTCAGCAACCAAATCGAATTTACAAAGGCGAGCTAAGTGCGAACATGTTCACCTTTAAATTGGATTTATTTATTTGTTTGATTATTTATTTGTACTGACATTATCCCCCTTTGGTGGCCTTCCTTTGGACCTCTTTTGGGGTGTGGATGTGCTGCTGGTGTCTGGGTTGGACATGGGATCCTGGGAAAGGACAAAAAACAAACGTTGTCTATAGATATGGCCGATATTGACCTTTTGTACCAATATCCGATATCCCGATATTGTCCAACTCCTAATTTCCGATACCGATATCAACCGATATTGATATATGCGGCCGTGGAATTAACACATTATGGCTTTCAAGTTTCAATTCAACTTCAAGGTTTTCCAAACATCTCACCATTATTCTTGAGGGGAATAGTCTTGAAACTTACTGTCTTGGTTCCTTTTTGCAGACGCTTATTCCGTGTAGAGATCTCCTGAGAAATGTTGTGGGAGATGCTTTCAGAATCACTGTCGGGTAAAGGGCCTCCACCACAGGAGTCGTCTGAGTCGAATCCTGCCACGTCATCAAGCTGGAAGCACAACTAGCTTTTAGACTCTTTCATGCATTATTATTAAACGTGTTTTAATATTCTTACCCCCAAAATACTGTTAATGTTCTCCTAATTTAGCAATTATGTCAATGTCACTCATAACCACATTTTTTTTGGTCTAAGGTAGAGTGTAAATGGTAAATGGTGCATTTATACAGTGCCTTTATCAAAGGGGGGCGGCAGTGGTTCAGGGGTAGAGTCACCAAACGGTAACCGCAAGGTTGCCAGTTCGATCCTGGGCTCCACCAGAGTTAGTGTCTAATACCCTGTCTACACCATTGCGTCGAGACCGCCTTGACGCATATCGGTGCATGTCCCTTCGGTGTGATATGTCCTGGCGCACGTCGACGCATGTTGGCGCTTGTTGTTGCAAGGCGGCGCAAGTGATTCAAGCTTTATGAAGTACAGTAAACTCTTCTTTTTTCTTCAGTTTACCAAACTGAAATCCACATGAGTGTACCATGCATTATATTGAATACATTTGTGCAGTGCAAGGTATCCCCAGTTGCAAAAGATTCCTTCCTTGATTGTGGGATTAACAGATTAAACACAACGTATATATGCAAGGCTTCAGTTTTATTATGGAAAGAATTAATTCTCAACCTGTTTGGGTGGCAATAGAACCTCAAGGAAGAAAAAGGGCATAAGTGTCCTTGAGCAAAACACTGAACCCCTAATTGCTATAGATGCACTAGTAGGTATCTTGCCTGGTTTCCACTACCATCAAAGGGTGAATGTGATGCACAAGCTATATGCATATAAATGCACCATTACCAAGGTCTTCACATAGATAGTAGCTCTCATTCACACACCAATGGCGGCAGAAACCATGCAAGATACTGACCAGCAAATCAGGAGCAAATAGGGGACAGGGACACATTGACACAAACTCTGGAGAGACCGGGTTTGAACCGGCAACCTTGCGGTCACCATCCGGTGACACTACCCCTGAGCCACTGCCGCCCCTTTCCCACTCTAGCTGATGCACCCCCCACCCCCCCCCCCCCCCCCCCCCCCCCAATCACTAAATCTTGTTGGGTGCATGCGTTCTGTCCGCCATATCACATAACTAACCTTTCAGCCTAACCTCAAGTCCCACCCTAACCTCCTACGGGGTTGACAAATTATACAATGATATGATTATGGCTGGGATACAGTGGCTGACTGGCTGTATACTTCCACCATGGTTTACTGGATTTAACATGCGTCTCCATCAATACACTTGACATCTGGGTCGGCATAATGAAAGTAGAGCGCTCTCAGTTCTGCCCCCTAATGAACAGACGTATAGGAGTCCCTAGTACAGTGACAGCGATCGCTCTCCCTCCCGTGAACTGTGTTCCGTGTGAACTGTGTTCCGTGTGAACTGTGTTCCGTGTGAACTGTGTTCCGTGTGAACTGTGTTCCGTGTGAACTGTGTGGTAGTGCCAGCCTAGCTGGAGAGACGCTGTGGAGAAATGGAGGACTTTGCACAACTGGGATGCCAGTTATTTGGGATTACCGCTATACTGTATGTATGGAATTAGAAGGAAGAATGGACAACAAAGCAATGCAGTCAAACCTACCTGATCATTCCCTGCTTGGGATGACGTAGTAGGGCCATTGTCTTTTTTTGACAATTTTGATTCCTGTAAATGTAATATATACATTATACACTTGCATATGAATGCATGCATATGAATTGATGTAGATGAGGGAACAGAGGAATAATGGATGCACAAGTACCTGTACAGACTGGCTGAAAGAGGCTAATAGATCGCCAGGCACCGGTATAAACACAGGCAGCGGAACAGGCACGAAAATCACCTTGGGGAAGTTGTCATCTGAGGGTGAACACGTGCAAACAGACACACGTGCAAACAGACAGAAATAGGAGTGTTAACACTTTGAGAGCTGACCATCTGGTGTCATCATGTCTAGGACTACTACAATGCCGTGCTTGTCATCCATTGTATATGAGCCCTGCTTCCGTGTGTCACACGCTTCACAGAGCCGGAACCAAAAGCACGTTGTACTCGAGCAGCTGGCTATGCTGCATATCATATATAAACCGATAATATTTCAGCCGTGATGAGATCACAAATCACTACTGACATCTGAACGCCTGATGGTTTTCACAATAAGGCAGAGTTTGCACTAATTTTCAGAGAAAACAACCAGGAAATAAATCATAATGAGTGGATTCCAATGAGGTGCACATGCATTTGGCCTTGTGCCTGGAGGGACATAGCAACGTGTCTCGCAACCTGGGTTCAGTAGAGGCATTTGGCTTCTCCTGGTTGTTTTTTATATAAAGCCAAAAGGCACAGGGTGTGTGTGTGTGTGTGTGTGTGTGTGTGTGTGTGTGTGTGTGTGTGTGTGCATGTTACCTGTCTGTGCCTCATTGTTGACAACCAATGGCTTACAGAGGAGGGCTTTGTTCCTCATAACCTTGGAGGTGGAGGTGGAGGAGGTGGCGGTGGTGGTGGTGGTAGGGGTGTTCGTTGTTACAGCCTTCAGAGTGTTGGTCTAAAATACAGAGAACATACCTTAGAACACAGAGTTATTGTTCTAACAACGCCACCCCAGTGCTACACTAACATAAAGACAAATCACTGTAGAATCACATTTCCACACTTATGTAGACACAATTGTGTACCAATGAACCTTATTGAATAGAACAAGAACTAGGAAAAAAACAAAAAAAAAACACAAGTAATGATTTTTTTATTTGCCCATATTACCCTTAACGCTGGCCCTTAAAACAGAAGTAAGCAGAGTGCACGCATGGCACAGGCCGTTCAGATAAAAAGTGTTACAGTATAAAACATACAGTATATTTACGAATATGGCTCAGAAGTGTGGGATTTGATAGTACAGAAAAACACATGGTTATGAAATGTGTTTGAATCTAAATGAAATAGATTCATTTTACTTAATGTTACCTGGAAAGCCATGGCACAGGGTAGAGAGCAAAAGTTTTTGATAGATTCATTAGACAGAGCCACATGGTAGGCTGGTATGGTGGTTTTACCACAGTTGTCACATGGATGTTGGACATCTGTAGAGACACAACATTAGCAGGTTTAGAAAGGAATGTGCATGCAACCTACACAATCAAAACAGGGGCTAAACGATCGGCAATTTCATCAAATCCCAATTAATTGACTGTTGTCAAATTTTGGAAAGTAACTAAACTTTATTTAATTTTTTTGCACTTTTCTACTCACATACTATTGGCCTATTGGTCTAGCATACTGAGACTATAGCTTAGCCTAAGCCTGAACAGATGCTCCATTTACAATTTAGGCATTTAGCAGTCGCTCTTAATTCAGTGATTTACAGTAAGCAAGAACAAGAAACATGGTAATACTTTTTGGTTTTAAATAAAAATGTCATCACATAAAATACATAATAACGTCATCACTAATCATACGTGGGCTAAGAACAGTGGAATAACTATATAAAGAAAGCGTGCATATATACTATATATATATACAAATATATATAATGTACCTAGTAGTGCTTGCTTACATGAAATGCTTGTTACATAGACACTAGTATTTATAGTGCATGGGAGAAGCACAGGAGAAATAAAGAGCATTATGGCAAGTACTTGACGGTGTGCGGGACCTTTTTTCCTTTTTGCATTTGACTTCCACTGCCCTACGCACCCGTCACCAACAATTTGAGGTGTGCATTGGCCTTTTTCTTTTTAGAAGCACAGGAGATACATCAAGAAAGCAAATCTATTGTGTCAGCTGAATCATCATTACACAAAACAGCTTATTGAAGAAACCACCGCAGAGAAGCAAAGCAAGTAGCATAGAATTGATTTTGACAGAGAGAGAAGTCCTCGGTACCTGAAACGCTGGCTGCCTGAATCTTGTAGGCCATCACACAGTTCTTGCTACATAAGAGGGCAACATTGTTGCCGTTCTTAGCATCAAACATATCTGATGTCTGCATGTAAGTCTTGCAAATGGCGCATTCACTCGATGTCTTGACTCTCTGAAATAAACACGAGGAGACATTAGAGACAAGTGTACATGTAATGAATTTACCATGATTGGTCCTGGTGTCAATATCCATATCACTATTAGTGACTCATAGTATAGTCATAGTATAATCATAGAGCCATTATTAAAATATACTATACTATAATATAGATCTCTTTTATTAGTATTACTGTACTGTACTATTATGTACTGTACTGTGTTGTGTATTTTGAACCACATTATACATTGCGCATTACAATATTGGCTATAATTATAATTGTCTGTCTCTCCCTAAAATGCTGACAGCTTACTTGGGACAGTAAGGAGTCCTGCAGCTGTCATTCTATACAGAAATAACTATAGGGCCACCTGGCCACTATGGTCAGGACTTGTGAGTGAGAACATCTACTAGCTTCTTCAGGACAATGCCTAATTTGGGATTCTTGACACCCCTAACTTGGGGGTTGGGGTGCAACCCGAACTATAGCCTAGTCTTTATAAGTCTTTACTGTATGTACTGCCAGTGTTGTGTGTGTGTCCCGTCAGGCCGGCAGGCCTGATGGTCTGATGGTCTGTGATACTCCAAGATGACAATAAACATGGAACCTTCGAAATAGAATGCTGCTCCTGCTTGCTTCCTTCTCCAACCTCTTTGCACTGTTTTTTAAGTATTATTTCCACTATATTTTCAACAGTACTGTACTATATTTCTACTTTACATTATATATTATAATATATTATGAATCATTATTATACTATATATTATACTGCATATTTGTTCATCACGAGTTAAAGCTCTTAATGGCTGGTATTATTTATTATGGGTAATTATTTGGTAAGCCCAGGCCCATGTCTGGTGGTACAGGCTTTCAGCCTACACACAAGGCCCCAGACCTGATTTGTTGCCATGCAGCCAATGAGAAGTCTAACAGCATACCTGGCTACACCACATCAATCACGAATACCAGCCATTACCACTATTACCATTGATATTATTATTATTATTATTATCCATACTATCTCATGGGTATCTGTATGTGAAGTATATTACCATATTATGCATATAACATAATAATACTGAGAAATAAGGTACAGGACTAAATGGAATGCTCTTCGCCATCTAGTTGATATAATTCTGTTTGAAATGATAGCCAATGAGTACTAAATGATAAACGACTGTTAAAGTGACATGTGCTTATATGGTAGTATTAATGTATAACTGTAAACGGAAGACGTATCATGTAGGTAGACGGATTACACCATCTATTCCAAGGACACACTGTCACACTAGTCAGTAGCCTGGCCTAACCTGAAATGATTTGGGCCTGCAGGGGGAGGCAGGGTGCCGTCTGTTTTTAGACGGCAGATGAGCCGATTTCCCCAACGTGTCGTCATCCCCTCCCCTCCACTGCTGTGCTACATCACATCATTTGGAGCGACGCAAACTCCGGAAGATTGACTCCCACTTCTCGGCCACCGTAACTAAAAACAACTAGTGCTAGGTGTTGAGGCTAACTAGTCAATGGATGGACATTGGGCATAGGACCCGACAAGCCTGTTGGTTCTCCCCAGCCCTTTTCGGCACTGGACTTTAGAAAAGAACTTTAGAATGGACACTCAGGGAACATAATGTATTACATATGATTTAAATTTCTATAATTTAAATTACAGTATACTGTATATTTATATATATTCATATTTGTAAAAAAAAAAAAAAAAAAAAAAAAAAATTAAAATGATTCTACCTGCTTGAATGAGGTCAGGCATTCGTCCTTGCAGAATGTTCTGTTGTCATCATTCAGGTTCAGAGTGAGTACATTGCTGAAGCAATAGGAATCACAGTTTGCACAGCAAGACACCTTCATGTTTCTAGCTGACTGGAAACGTACAAGGCAGTCATCACTGCAGATCTTGTGGACAACATCATTGACAGGTACCTGATGTTTGCTCTGCAGAAGAGAGATAGGTACGGTGGGTTTGTGTTATATACTGTACACATTAGTGGTTCAAGATGAGGTCCACACAGATCCAAGCAAATTCAACGGGGGCTCAAACAAAATAAACTGAAAAAGTAGTAGGAAATCTGCACTCTGTTTTAACCCCCCCCCAAAAAACTTGAACTGCTAAAGTGGACTTACCAGAGTGTTCTGACCCTATAATGGCCAATTTCAATCACAAATAGGAGCGACGGTTAAGCACTGACTGCTGCTGTATCAACTACAGTGCTACACTGTGAGGGGCTAAATTCCAATGCAAAATGATCTGGTTGAACCACCAGTGGACCGCACCGGTGGTTTATTAATGTGTGCTGTGCAATATCTGCACAGCACAAAGTTATCATTGGCAAAACATCTATAAACGTGTACATTTGTACCTCTTCACTTACATTGTACTCTATGTACAGTGTTTCCTTATACATCATTGAAAGAAGGGCCTGTTTGGTACATGACTGTTTCGTATGGTGTTTTCTTACAATGCAGGGTCTGTTGCACATGCTGCAGAGTGTCTTTGCTGCTTGTGGCTGTGATCCTTGTGGCTGAAAGGCTAGTTTATTGATGAAGGTCCTCTTGTGGTTGAAGGAGGAAAGGCAGGTGTCCCCACAGAATGCCTTTGTGGTGCCTTGATTATCCACAGGAGCTATGATCAAGTCCTGTGGGCGGTCTATAGACCTGACAGAACATGGGATCAGGAGAGCAAATTTTGTAGGCAGGGAAAGGGAAGATCCCAATGAAAATCTACGCATGGAGAAGCATGATAGGGTTGAAACCAAGCAAACACTAAAATCTAGCAATGATCTTGTAAAAACATCTCAAGACTCCAACCTGCAATAGTGTGTGTGTGCTAATAGACTAATTGTATTAAATTACATGCAAACTCATCAACATTTCAGCTGTAAGGAAAACATGAATTATCCTTTCTATCTGCAAAGGTTTGGTTCCACAAAAATCCAGCATAGACAGCTTGGGGGTTACTTTTTCAATAAAGCAACATCCTGCTGCCCACTACTGCACATTACGTGCAATTACAAAACAGGTGGTATGGAGGGACCTTATAGCCTGGTAAGGCCTCATAGCATGAAGTCCCTCAACGTGAGGGAAAAAAGGAATGTCAAAGTGCTCTGATGTGTGATTTTATTTAAATTATAAAATTAAGTCAAGTTTCTTGTGGCTGTAGTATATTAGAGGTACTCACGTCAAACAGTTGTGACACTCCTGTTTGGGTGTGTAAGCGGCAGAGAGACATGGAGCAGAGCAGTAGAAGTGTGGGAAGAGTTTTCTCTTGTAAACCGTCTGTCCTTCCACCAGGGTCTCCGTACAATGGGAACAGGACATTCTCTGGCTGCTTGTCTGCTCCTCCTGTCAATAACACTGATTTAAACAACTCATACTCTAGAATGAAACAGCAGAAGTACAGTCAGGCAGTTCGATCCAAAGGGATTTCCCAAGAATGACCTTACCTAATAGGCCTATGCATATGTGTGAGTAATTATGCACCAGAGGTACATATACAATGCACATACAATCATGCAGAATATTCTAAAAACAGCAACTGCTCACCTTGTCTCTTCCTGAACTTTTACGCCTGCTTTAAAAGGCGGACAATGATTGTCTTGTTCAAGTAAAGCTACTTGTGAAGATAAAAGTTTGTATTAACTAAAACGTTATATGTGGGCGGCAGTGGGTAGGGGTAGAGTCTCCGGATGGCAACCGCAAGGTTGCCGGTTCAAACCCGGGCTCCCCCAGAATTAGTGTCGATGTGTCCCTGAGCAAGACACTTAACCCTGAATTTCACCCAATGTGTTGGTCAGTACCTTGCATAGTTTCAGCCGCTATTGGTGTGTGAATGGGCGAATGGGATCCACAAACAATCTATGTAAAGCGTCTTGGAGAAAGGCGCTATGATAATGATATATATGTGTGTGTGTGTTAGGGCTTTAACCAAAAATCGATACATCGATGCATCGATTTGCATAACACGTGTCGACTCTAAAAAGCACAAGTCGATAAGTTGTTTTTTCCCCTTCCTCCGAGCGAAGGAGTAAGGAGGAGGAATTAAACATTTACCTTTGTCTTCCCCTTTTTTTCTTTCTCTATATGTGCGACGCGTGTGTATATAATTCAACTGTAATATTGGTTACTGTCACTCACGGACAGAAGTTTCCTTTGCAACTCTATCGGAGTAAAGCCTTAATTTAGGCTTACCAACTTACTGCCGCTGCATGCGCTCTGGGCGCGGCGGCGCGCGGCGCGGCGTTCCACTGATCATTACGTACACAGATCAGATCGAACAGCAAACAGTGTCAACGAAATACAGGACTTCATCAACCAACTCGTCCTCGTGCTACAGCGACCGTCTTGTTCCTCGTTTCGCATTAGGCTACGCATGCTTCTGTCCGCGTCGTTCTCATTAATTTACTGAATGGATCAGAAAGAAAGCGGCGCGGTATGGTGGTGGTGGTGGAGGAGGAGGCGGCTAGTGGATAGTATTCTGATAATGTGGCCCGCTATGTTAGACAATGCATTCCTCATCTTCAAGAACCAGCGTGTGTGTATGTCTTCTGTTGCGTTCTAACGTGTGGTTAGAACGTTTGTGTGTTTTATGGCTGGCCATAGTGGACGTTGTGCTGCACTGTGTGCCAATATTGTTTTGTTTGCCACATGCTTCATGCGTAGCTCGCGGTGTGTTTTGTGTAAGCACTGCGCCCGTCATAGCGGCAAGCCGGCACCATTGATCCCCGACCCCCCTCGGAGAACCCACCCCCCCCCCCCCCCCCCCCCCCCCCCCCCCCCCCCCCCCCCCCCCGCGCCATAAAACGATAAATCGATAATTTATCGACTTGACTGTCTGACAAGTCGACTTGAAAAAATCTCAAGTCGTTAATGCCCTAGTGTGTGTATATATATATATATATATATATATATACTATACATACTATATATATATAGTATGTAATTATCATAATATATAATATAATATGCACCATTTACCATTTTAACTACCTCTGAAGCATCATCAGGCTCGTCCTTGATGCACACTGTAGGCCTAGAACTAGAACTAGACGGAGCACTTCTCTGTATGGTTCTAGTTCTAGCACAGCTGATCTCCTCTTCCACTAGTCTCTTGAGGCGGACTGTTAACTCTCGCATTTTCACAGGAAAGACGGGGGCGCCGTTTTTCCTTTGTTCTGCCAGTGGGTTCCCAGATTGATCCTCCATTGAGTCACTCATCATCCATCTTAAGGTTTAAGCAGACCTAAAAAAAAAAAAAGAGAGACAACTCAGTCGCAAACTGTACAAACATAAATACAAACCCCATTCCAATGAAGTTGTGCCGTTGGGTAAAATTCACATAAAAAAACGAAGTCAATGATTTGCAAAGCCTCTTATATTCAATTGAATACACTGCAAAGACAAGATAATTAATGTTCAAACTGAAACGTTTTTGTGCAAATATTTTCTCATTTTGAAATTGATGGCTGCAGCATGTTTAAAAAACGTTGGGGCAGGGGCAACAGAAGACTGGGAAAGTTGATGAATGCTCAGAGAATACCTGCTTGAAACATTCTACAGGTGAGTGTCTTGAAGGGGTATAACAGGAGTCCAACAGTTTAAGAACAATGTTTCTTGACGTTCAATTGCAAGGAATTTAGGGATTTCATTGACAGGCCATAGTATAATCAAAAGATTCAGAGAATCCGAATAATTTCTACACGTAGGTGGCAACGCCGAAATCCAACACAGAATGCTTGTGAATGCTTAAACCAACATCATCGTGTAAGGGATATTACCATGTGGACTCAGGAATACTGCTGAGTCCACACGGTAATATCCTTTAACTGAAAATAATTGTCAGTTAAAAGTATAGTACAGTAAGTGATTTCACCTATTTCACTTTTTCGGGGGCCTTTCACCAACCAGGTTCAAATGGGGCGGGCCTTGGTCTATGTGCTCTTGGCCTGTTGTATCCTGTTGCATTGAATGGGAAAGAATTTCACCTAGAAAGCTTCAACACGTCCTCAGTTCCCAAAAGCTTAATGAGTGTTGTTAGAAAGAAAAGTGAGGGAACATAGTGGTAAACATACATACCCGTCCCAACTTCGTTGTAGGGTTCAATTTCAAAATGAGTATTTACACAAAGCAAAGTTTCTCAATTTACACATTAAATATCTTGTCTGTGTAGCCTATTTAATCCAATGTAGGTTGAAATCAAGTCATCGTATTCTGTTATTTACATGTTACACAACATCCCAACATTCAATAATTCCAAAGACGTGGAGAGACATATAGTCCTCTCTAGTTTTATATCCATGTTAAAGTATTGGCACAAAACGTCAATTTAGTCAAATATCTCCACTTTTTCAAGAGATGCACACGGACATCTTTCCCCTCGGGCAAAGGGGCTCATAATGACACTTGATTTTTGAAAGCTTCTTCTGATCGCCGCAAACGTCATCAGGGAAAGTTTGGGGAACACAATTGAATTGGCAGGTACCTAGGTAGGGGAAGTGATTTCACTTTTGTCAGATATCACCCAAAAAAATCTGTTAAAATGCTCTATTATAAGGTGTGCAGACCATATGGAGTTTCCCCCTCCCCCACGTTAGCAGAGGAGCTAATAAAAGTTCCCCAGGTGGAGGGTGAATTCTCCTCCAATCAGGATCGAGCAGCAGGTTCACATAGTGTAGCTACTCTTGGGTGCCCCTGGTGCACCAGGCTGGTACTACACGATGGATTTCAAATCACTTGCCCTACCTTTAATTACCCAGCCCCTATCGCAATGCACCGGGACAATTGTGTGTCCCAAACTTTTGTAATGGCCATTTGACGAGCGCGTATGTGTCAGCATGAGCGTAAAAATGGAACCAAATGCACCCGCTAGGGTACATTTGGTTCCATTTGTACACTAAGAGCAACCTGCATTGCAGTGCGTGCATTGCAAGTTAACTTGTAACCAAACGGCGCGAGGAGTTTGCATAGCAAGGATCATGCATGGCGACGCATTCATGTGATCTGGACTTCATTGGGAAGCGACAGGTCAGTGATAAACGAAAAGACAAAGTCATAATTACCACCAACCGCCGTCTCCTGTCGCCACAATGTGCAGACGGTGAGTTGAATTTCAGTTGAGAAGGCAACGAAACTGTATTTATTGTTTACTATTTGCTTTGTGCACACTGCACTGTAGCACCAGTGTCAAGCCATCAAGGATTTTTTATCAAGGATTTCACTTCCGGTGACGTCATCCTTCAGAATAAAAGTACTCGCTAAATTAAACAAAAAATATTAATTTCCACAGTAAAACAATAAATTCAAGTATATAAACGAGAATATATGACACACAACATACAAAATATGTTTATATGCACTTTTATTACATTTTATTACCATTTATGACAGTTAAAAACAGTAAAAATTAACTAAATAGATAAACACTGTTAATTGGAGAGCATATGCCTTACAAATAGGATGCTGGACAAAAAACCCTGCTATGAGGCAAATGTTGGGACATATCCACGCGTGCGGGGAGATGTCCCCTACAACATGCCACTATCCGCTAAGAAGGACACGGGTAAAATTCCGAGCACCAGGCCTTTTAGTGGCGGCACACATGCAAAAAGTGCCATTTCTGGACCCAGAGTGAGCACTGGACAAAAAACGCTGCTACGAGGCAAATGTTGGGACATATCCACGCGTGCGGGGAGATGTCCCCTACAACATGCCACTGTTCGCTAAGAAGGAGACGGTTAAAATTCCGAGCACCGGGCCTTTTAGTGGCGGCACGCATGCAAAAAGTGCCATTTCTGGGCCCAGCGTGAGCACGGGACAAAAAACGCTGCTACGAGGCAAATGTTGGGACATATCCACGCGTGCGGGGAGATGTCCCCTACAACATGCCACTGTTCGCTAAGAAGGAGACGGTTAAAATTCCGAGCACCGGGCCTTTTAGTGGCGGCACGCATGCAAAAAGTGCCATTTCTGGACCCAGAGTGAGCACTGGACAAAAAACGCTGCTACGAGGCAAATGTTGGGACATATCCACACGTGCGGAGAGATGTCCCCTACAACATGCCACTGTTCGCTAAGAAGGAGACGGTTAAAATTCCGAGCACCGGGCCTTTTAGTGGCGGCACGCATGCAAAAAAGTGCCATTTCTGGACCCAGAGTGAGCACGGGACAAAAAACGAGGCAAATGTTGGGACATATCCACGCGTGCGGGGAGATGTCCCCTACAACATGCCACTGTTCGCTAAGAAGGAGACGGGTAAAATTCCGAGCACCGGGCCTTTTAGTGGCGGCACGCATGCAAAAAGTGCCATTTCTGGACCCAGAGTGAGCATGGACAGAAAACGCTGCTACGAGGCAAATGTTGGGACATATCCACGCGTGCGGGGAGATGTCCCCTACAACATGCCACTGTTCGCTAAGAAGGAGACGGTTAAAATTCCGAGCACCGGGCCTTTTAGTGGCGGCACGCATGCAAAAAGTGCCATTTCTGGGCCCAGAGTGAGCACGGGACAAAAAACGCTGCTACGAGGCAAATGTTGGGACATATCCACGCGTGCGGGGAGATGTCCCCTACAACATGCCACTGTTCGCTAAGAAGGAGACGGTTAAAATTCCGAGCACCGGGCCTTTTAGTGGCGGCACGCATGCAAAAAGTGCCATTTCTGGGGACTGTGCTACTGCTTCTTCAAGCCGTGTGTGACATTTTTTCATAGCAGATGTCTGGTTTAGGAATGTTAGAATTGGTAATGGTATGGTTGTGCATATATTGTGATTTGTTAAAACCACAACATCTTCCACATTACCCTTGTCTGCAGTACATTTCTCATAGAAGAATATATACCCATGTTTTTGGGCCTCTAGCAGTGCTTTTGGCGATGGTAAGATCTGTATAACAGTGTCATCTGCTTTAATTACAACATTGCCATGATATAAGTTTGCCCAGAAGTGTCCGGATTTGGCCACCACACCTCTATGGCAAATGATTGAACCCAACTTATACTGAATTTTACTGCTGTCACAAGTGAGAATCTCAATGGAATCGGGTGATACTACAGTGTTGCGGAGCACCTTTCCCTCATTGCCAACGCGGTTCACAGAAAGAGTAATGAAATCAGGATGCTCAATCCAACATATTTGTTTCTTCATTACGGAACCACAGGCTGTACAACTGTGGTGACTGTCACCTTCCATGATGTGTTCAAACATGGACTTGAGGTAGTTGTTGAGCGGCAACATAAATATATTTGGCATTGCAGAGTTCCTTTCATCTTGCAGTCCACATTTTGTGCATGTGTTTATCTGTTTTGCAGCAGAAGTTGTACAGACGACACTACAACTCTGCAACCAGGCTAATAGTGGTTGTATGAAATCTAGTGGGTCATTGTGCATTCCAAAGATAACATTTGAGTGTTCCTTACTAATTGTTGAGTGACACCATGGATTGTTGTAGCATCAAATGTGTGGCCTGGATTTCGAAGAAATGTTTGGATGACGGATGCTAAATTTGCTGGCATTGACATCTGAAGCCTTAAAGACGGCGTTGTCTGTCTCAATATATTTTTGACCACTTGCAGATGCAATATGGATTGAATTGTTGCATTTAGCCAACAATTATTCTCTCTATTTACAAACCTGCATATATTATTGCATAGCTCTCTTTGTCTCTGCTTATATGACTTGGTTTTGGCTGGGACATGTGCTGAGCCGATTTCGTTTTGTGAGAATATCTTTGAATTTACTGATGGACGTTTTTGATAGCCACTGAGGTGTTTCGGCACTTGTTTTTTTTTGTCCCACATTTCAACCTCAGGTGGATCTAGTGCATCTGGTGCATCCGGCACATACTGTGGCTTTCTGCGGGTTACGATGTCAATGAAATCTCTGGCTGACTGTTTGTACATTTTGTAAATTTGCTGTACACATTCATCAAGTGTGTGTTTCTCATTTCGTAAAAGCAACACTTTTGTGTTTTTGAAAGTGGCCTCACAAATAGCAGTGCTTTTTTTACACTGGTTTATCTGTGCAGCATAGGCTCCAGAGTGTCTCTGCAAATCGCCCGAGAGTAGATCTGACCATATGGGAATAGTTGGGAGTAAAGTTGCAAAAAGTTTGTCTATAATATCTATCGCATAGTAAGTATTTGCGACTGTGGCAATGGTTTCTATGGATTGGTTGGCGGTATTCCTTATGTTTTCAAAATAAGCTTTGAAGGGAGATACACTTTGACAAAGAGCAGCAAAGTCACCGTCAAACAAATTGTCATATTTATTGGGTTCTATATGCACATCTTTGTTTGTATCATTAGGCAAATTCTGTGTCTCAGATGCGAACCTGGCAATACTAGAAACCACCTGGCTGGTTAGCCATTTGCTACCAAGTATAATACAGGCATCACGTACTATTGTACCTGCTTGGTCTAAGGTTTTGGCATTAACTAAAGTGCTGAACAGGTACATAGCCAACCTACGCCTCGGATCGCTGTTGCCACTGTAGTGTTGTTTGCAAATGTGACTTGCTTGTTTCATGAGATGACTCTTGCATGCCCTAATGGTACAAAAATTCAAATCGTTGCTATCTGCCACTCCGGTCACTATTCTCCAGCAGCGGGACAAGTACGTTTTCGGATCATCTCTATTGAATATATTCATACCGGCTTGTAAAAGCACTGGAGACCGGTCACTGTTCATCTGAATTGGTGTTGTGTTTTTCATAAAAAGCTCCTTCTCTTTGTGCCTTAACTCTATGAGCAGCTCCTCCACCGCAACTTGGGTGTGTACTTCAGTAATCATACATGCTACCGGAGTTGAAAAAGTTCCATCTGAGGAACTTACTATAATTTCATAATACAATATCTTTTTATTGGTGCGTTTACTTTTAATGATTCCCCCTGTCGCATCCATGATGCTGCACTGTCTTTAATCATACTGTGCCACAGTCTCACTCCTGCTTCAGTAAAACATATAACCTTAAGAGGCTTAACTTTAATAACTTGAATGAATCCTTTCACAAGTTTACTGTCTGTGTCATTCTCCTCCCAACCAGCTTGAAGCACTTCCAGAGCAGTAATCTCATCCGAATGACTCCTGCTTTCTTTGCGATGTTCATATTTCAGCTGTCTGAACAATTGGGTGCCTATGCCTATTCCACTCCGATTACCAGCGATTAAAGACCTATGATCTGCCTTTTCCATTGCATCAACGTAAGCACTATATGGAGCTTGATTCTTCATTTCTCTCCCTAAATCTTTACGCTCTTGACCCCGAATGTATCTGGCTCTGACTTTGTCCTTAGCGTGAAATATGTTGCCAGTGTAGTCTACATTAAATATGCCATCTTCAAGTGAAAGGAGACGTATTTTGAATGTCACCTCACATGAAGGATACCGGCAGGAGCCATTGATTGTGAGATATGGTGCATTTGTTTTGTTAACAGCAGCAGTAGAAAAGTAGTGATTAACAAAACGTATAATGCAGTATGGATTTGATTCCTTGATTTTTGAGGCAAGTAACGCTTGCCATTCATAGCCCTTAAAGTAGCCACTTCCTTTTTTTTGCTTTCCTCTAGCTTTGTTACAATGAAAAATGTCCCATTCAGAAGCCGTCAAAGTAAAGCTAGAAGGTTCAATGGTACAGTGTTCAAAGGGCTTTAAAGTTGCGCCAGGCCCCATCACACTTTGAACAATACTATCATCTAGATTATGCTCATTTACTGTGCCCTCTTGCACTGCATAAGAGTGATCCATAAACAAACAATTCTGTTCAACGGAGTGATTTATGCCTTGTTGAAGCATATTATGACCCTCGGTTTGATTGGCAGACTGATGAAGTTGCCCTTTTACTGTGCCCTCTTGCACTGCATAAGAGTGATCCACAAACAAACTATTCTGTTCAACTGACTGTCCAATGTCAACAAAGGTGCCTTCAGCTACAGGGCTACAGGTCACCTGGCCTACAGGGGACTGTCCAATATCCACAAAGGTGCCCTCAGCTACAGGGCTACAGGTCGCCTGGCCTACAGGGGACTGTCCAATATCCACAAAGGTGCCCTCAGCTACAGGGCTACAGGTCGCCTCGCCTACAGGGGACTGTCCAATATCCACAAAGGTGCCCTCAGCTACAGGGCTACAGGTCGCCTGGCCTACAGGGGACTGTCCAATATCCACAAAGGTGCCCTCAGCTACAGGGCTACAGGTCGCCTGGCCTACAGGGGACTGTCCAATATCCACAAAGGTGCCCTCAGCTACAGGGCTACAGGTCGCCTGGCCTACAGGGGACGGAGGGGAGAGACCTATGTCTGACACAACCAACTTTGCCTCCTGTCCAGTGTGCACAACATCTGGCTTAGGCACTGTGTATAAAACCCTTGTTTCAATGTCTCATGCTTGCAAGTAGTTGATAAACATGCATAACTAAGGGTGTCAAAGTCTCGATTTGGTGAAACGCCCAGACAGGTCATATGATACCAACCTCCGCAGATATCACATGCAAGCATAGCTTTATGTGGGTCGTTTGGTGTTTTGCAAATACAATATACAGCCTTTTTGCAGGCCTTTTTGCTGGGCCTAACCCACTCATCACCTAGTGGGTCTTTGGCATGTCTTTTGTTCACACGCATTTTCAGGGGTGTAGCAGATGTATTCACTTGTACACTATCCACAGCAATCTTGTCAGCTTCATCTAAACAAGCACTGTGATTCTTATCTGTGGCCAAAGTATCAACAGAATCAAGGCATACACTAGTTCCATCTGCATCCGGTATGTTTAAGCTGTTACCAGTATCAAGTGAATGTACACTTGTAATGTCTGTATGTGCAAGAGTGTCTTGGTTGTACTTCATCTAACTGATGATAAAGACCTTTCACACTCCTCTATCTTGTTGCCAAATGGTTTGGAGCTTTCTAATAGAACCTCTGGCTCTATTTTCTGTACAAATTTTCCAACCGAGTTCTTGTGCAACATCTTTCCAGAAGCTGTTGTTGAATTCGCTATGTAGTTTCTGCACAGCACGCATGGCTGTAGCAATGCCAGGATAATCCACAGTTTTTTTCCATCTACCTGTACATTTGATGTCTTTGCTGCCACCACATAATTTTACGTTGATTAAGGTGTTATCTCTGCACTGTCTCTCTCCCCCTGTCTCTCTCTGCACTGGCTACTCTCCCCTCCGTGTCTCTGCACTGTCCTCTCTCCCCTGTCTCTCTCTGCACTGGCTACTCTCCCCTCCGTGTCTCTGCACTGCCCTGTATTGGCACTTTATTAGTATGGTGACACTCCCCAGAGTTAAATATGTAGAATGAGCTATTTGGTTGTATTTGGTTACCAACTATCCATCAGTTAGCTGGGAATTTGCAAAAACAATTATGATATGGTCTACTCTAAAGGGATGTTTATGGAAGTGAAATATCCCTTTAATTACTACTACTGCTTTTAGTAGAGAGTGGAGTGGGAATACTTGGATTTGGCGTTTATTAACAATAAGCATGGCATGCCAAATAATTGCCCCTCAATCATATGCAGTAAGTATATGATTTGCCTATTATGATCTTCAGACTTCAGAGAATTACACCCTTCATCAATTGATAGGCATATAGAAATGTGATTTATTTACGACCTCCATATTCTTAACTTTTTTATTGATACAATGGTGTAGGCTACTGTTGTATTGCGCTTCCCTGTTTCTGTTATGTTGTGTTTTCTTGTTATACTGTATTTTTTTGTTATGTTCTTGCTTTGACAATGTAAACATATGTTTTCTCATGCCAATAAAGCCATTTGATTTGAATAGTGACTTTGTCTGTTTGACTATTGTCAAGAAAGGACAAGCTATAGCAAACTATAACTACTACTAGGCCTACTACTTTTATTAGCTATGTAAGAACACTTTTTTGTATGATTTTTGTATTTACACTAGATTTGGCCTCTATTAACAAGCAAGCCAAATAATTTATGGCCATAAAAGTTCCTGGGCAACAGGCAATTAGTGCCTATCCCATGTCGTTCTCACAATGCAGTGACACCTATTCACCCTAACTTGAGAAAAACGCCAATTCATACACAGATTATATGTAGGCCTAGTATTCAAATTAGATGTTAATGGCCGATCTACATTTGCAGAGTCATTGATGGCCTAACCCCCCTCATAACCCCCTAAATTCCACCCTAATAGTGGGCTGTTTTCTACCTTTACCATGTAACAAGTAAAGTAACTGTTATTTTTAATGATTATTATTAATATTATTATTACCCATATATGAATATATTGTCACACACACACGCACACGCGCACACACACACACACACACACACACACACACACACACACACACACACACACACACACACACACACACACACACACACTATATAAGTGAAATATAGAGCCTTGCTTGCAGTGTTAAAAACAATAATCGGGGACAATTTTCGTTTTTTTCTTTTTTTTTAAGGACAAATAAGTACTCTAATATATACCGTTTCAACTCTCGTATCATACACACTATGTGTAGCGGGGAAAATAAGCCGCCACTTTGTAGGGGTACAATATTACTCACTTACTTTGAATGTTTTGAGAACGGAAAGATCTAGGTCGCCGCCCCAAAACAATTGACCTCATTACCTACGTGTGTAGATATGTTAATACCTATCCGTGAATGCAGCGTTGTCTTGATAACTCTAGATATATATAAAGTGGGCTCCAAACCTCTCTCTGTCACGGCCGTTATCTGGAGTGTGTCTCTGTGCATGTAGCCTTCATTCAAACTAGGTTCAGCACAAGTTCCCCTTTTCTATATCTAACAGGATAGGTGAGATGCCCCTACTCCAAAGTAAGTGCCTACCCAACCACATGAATTGAGTGATAGTAAATGTATTTATTTACTTTGCAGCAAGCTCTGGTCACTCTTTTAGTTGTTGTAAACATGAAATAAATGGAAATGTTTAGTAGTGAAGTATTTCTAAAACATGGATAAAATGAGGCAAAAAAAATAAAAAATAAAACAATTGGAAAGTTGTCTGCACTCTTATGCTGAATTAACTCCAAATATAATGTCCAACTCTTCTCAAAATGCAATAGTCCACAATAGATTGAAATTCACCTTTTCACTTGCTATGAAAACACAGTAGCAAAATTAACAATAAATTCACCTTTTCACAAATAATGTTCAAAACAAAACCCCAAATGGATAATTGTTCACCTGGTTTTGCACTGTAACACAATTCACGTGAACCAAAATGTCCAACCCAAAACAAACCAAAATTATTCACTATTCTTTAAAGCAGTCTTTACTCTACTTAATCCAACGGATTCTGAAAAATAGAGTCCAGAAAAATAGTCCAAAAATAGTTTCCTTCAAAATAAAATAAAGGTTACTTCAGAAAAAGTAGTTCCAAAACGGTCCAAAAATAGTGAAAAATGTGAAAGAATAAGTCTTTTTGCGCTTTCACAATGTCCTTATTGCAATCCTTTCCTTAGTTCTGTTGCAACCTTTTGCATTTTGGCTCTACCAAACGTTTAGTAGAACTAAATCAACGTACCTCCGTCCAGTTGGAAAATGAACTGAAAAGTACCGGTTGAAATGCATGAACGGGGATAGATGAGATGAGTCACCAGAAGATGGCAGTGTATGGCAGGGAAACACCTTATATGCCACCCCAAGCAGCTGCTTCCTCATGCAGTACAGTAGAACTCCTCCTGACAGCCGCAACCAACAGCATTCACCTCCTCACGTGACCAATGTCCCTGCGCTCGTCGTCCACAAAGCACATCAACGTCTGTCTTTTAGCAGCTCAACCCCTCGTCTGGATACTATCACACTTTCTGAGAGGTATCTCACTGTAAATAACAAACTATTTGCTGTTTCTCTTTGTCAGACAAAGCGTAGTCTCCCTCTCTGTTTTCCTTCCTCCTCTTTTCTTTTTTCTGTCTCTCTCTCTCTTCCTGTCTGTCGTAACACTGCCCTCTTGGGACAATGCTCTTCAAAATAAAAGCTTGTAAGAATATTTATACACACATGCAGCTATAGCATTACAGTCTTGCACAGCATGCCGTTTTTCATCATTTTGAGCATTTTTGAGCATTTTCGAAAAATGTCGAAATTTTGAAAAAAACGCAAAGGCTATAGCCTTACGGTTTTTCATCGTTTTGAGGTTTTTCGAAAAATGACAAAATATGACAAAATCTGGCAAAAGCGCAAGGCTATAGCCTTACGGTCTTGCACAGCATGCCGTTTTTCATCATTTTGAGCATTTTCGAAAAATGTCGAAATTTTGAAAAAACGCAAAGGCTATAGCCTTACGGTTTTTCATCGTTTTGAGGTTTTTCGAAAAATGACAAAATCTGGCAAAAACGCAAAGCTATAGTCTTACGGTCTTGCACAGCATGCCGTTTTTCATCATTTTGAGCATTTTTGAGCATTTTCAAAAAATGTCGAAATTTTGAAAAAACGCAAAGGCTATAGCCTTACGGTTTTTCATCGTTTTGAGGTTTTTCAAAAAATGACAAAATCTGGCAAAAGCGCAAGGCTATAGCCTTACGGTCTTGCACAGCATGCCGTTTTTCATCATTTTGAGCATTTTTGAGCATTTTCGAAAAATGTCGAAATTTTGAAAAAACGCAAAGGCTATAGCCTTACGGTTTTTCATCGTTTTGAGGTTTTTCGAAAAATGACAAAAAATGACAAAATCTGGAAAAAGCGCAAGGCTATAGCCTTACGGTCTTGCACAGCATGCCGTCTTTCATCATTTTGAGCATTTTTGAGCATTTTCGAAAAATGTCGAAATTTTGAAAAAACGCAAAGGCTATAGCCTTACGGTTTTTCATCGTTTTGAGGTTTTTCGAAAAATGACAAAAAATTGACAATCTGGCAAAAGCGCAAGGCTATAGCCTTACGGTCTTGCACAGCATGCCGTTTTTCATCATTTTGAGCATTTTTGAGCATTTTCGAAAAATGTCGAAATTTTGAAAAAACGCAAAGGCTATAGCCTTACGGTTTTTCATCGTTTTGAGGTTTTTCGAAAAATGACAAAATCTGGCAAAAACGCAAGGCTATAGTCTTATGGTCTTGCACAGCATGCCGTTTTTCATCATTTTGAGCATTTTCGAAAAATGTCGAAATTTTGAAAAAACGCAAAGGCTATAGCCTTACGGTTTTTCATCGTTTTGAGGTTTTTCAAAAAATGACAAAAAATGACAAAATCTGGCAAAAGCGCAAGGCTATAGCCTTACAGTCTTGCACAGCATGCCGTTTTTCATCATTCTGAGCATTTTTGAGCATTTTCGAAAAATGTCGAAATTTTGAAAAAACGCAAAGGCTATAGCCTTACGGTTTTTCATCGTTTTGAGGTTTTTCGAAAAATGACAAAATCTGGCAAAAACGCAAGGCTATAGTCTGACGGTCTTGCACAGCATGCCGTTTTTCATCATTTTGAGCATTTTTGAGCATTTTCGAAAAATGTCGAAATTTTGAAAAAACGCAAAGGCTATAGCCTTACGGTTTTTCATCGTTTTGAGGTTTTTCAAAAAATGACAAAATCTGGCAAAAGCGCAAGGCTATAGCCTTACGGTCTTGCACAGCATGCCGTTTTTCATCATTTTGAGCATTTTTGAGCATTTTCGAAAAATGTCGAAATTTTGAAAAAACGCAAAGGCTATAGCCTTACGGTTTTTCATCGTTTTGAGGTTTTTCGAAAAATGACAAAATCTGGCAAAAACGCAAGGCTATAGTCTTACGGTCTTGCACAGCATGCCGTTTTTCATCATTTTGAGCATTTTCGAAAAATGTCGAAATTTTGAAAAAACGCAAAGGCTATAGCGTTACGGTTTTTCATCGTTTTGAGGTTTTTCAAAAAATGACAAAAAATGACAAAATCTGGCAAAAGCGCAAGGCTATAGCCTTACGGTCTTGCACAGCATGCCGTTTTTCATCATTCTGAGCATTTTTGAGCATTTTCGAAAAATGTCGAAATTTTGAAAAAACGCAAAGGCTATAGCCTTACGGTTTTTCATCGTTTTGAGGTTTTTCGAAAAATGACAAAATCTGGCAAAAACGCAAGGCTATAGTCTGACGGTCTTGCACAGCATGCCGTTTTTCATCATTTTGAGCATTTTCGAAAAATGTCGAAATTTTGAAAAAACGCAAAGGCTATAGCCTTACGGTTTTTCATCGTTTTGAGGTTTTTCGAAAAATGACAAAAAATGACAAAATCTGGCAAAAGTGCAAGGCTATAGCCTTACGGTCTTGCACAGCATGCTGTTTTTCATCATTTTGAGCATTTTTGAGCATTTTCGAAAAATGTTGAAATTTTGAAAAAACGCAAAGGCTATAGCCTTACGGTTTTTCATCGTTTTGAGGTTTTTCGAAAAATGACAAAATCTGGCAAAAACGCAAGGCTATAGTCTTACGGTCTTGCACAGCATGCCGTTTTTCATCATTTTGAGCATTTTTGAGCATTTTCGAAAAATGTCGAAATTTTGAAAAAACGCAAAAGCTATAGCCTTACGGTTTTTCATCGTTTTGAGGTTTTTCGAAAAATGACAAAATCTGGCAAAAGCGCAAGGCTATAGCCTTACGGTCTTGCACAGCATGCCGTTTTTCATCATTTTGAGCATTTTTGAGCATTTTCGAAAAATGTCGAAATTTTGAAAAAAACGCAAAAGCCTTACGGTTTTTCATCGTTTTGAGGCTATAGCCTTACGGTTTTTCATGAAAAATGACAAAATATCATTTTGATGATTTTTGAAAAATGACAAAAAATGATAAAACCTGGAAAAAAACGAAAGGCTATATAGCCTTACGGTCTTGCACAGCATGTTGTTTATCGTTTTGAGGATGTTTGAGGATTTTCGAAAAATGTCGAAATTTTGAAAAAAGGCAAGGCTATAGCCTTACGGTTTTTCATCTTTTTTGAGGATTTTCGAAAAATGACAAAAAAAACTAAATCTGGCAAAAACGCAGCGGCAAGGCTATAGCCTTACGGTCTTGCACAGCATGCTGTTTTAAGTAAGTGGTATGACACAATTAAAAATTGGGAAAGAGCTGGTTTTGCTGAAGTGGTTAGCATTCTACGGAGAATTTAAACCAAGTTTGGTTGATCAAAACACAAACAATGTCGTTAGGGTGTAAGGTGTGACTACTATGACCATAAGTTCATTGATTAAAGGGGGAGAAATGATGAGTTATGGAGAAATTCAGAATACATTTAATTTAGATAAACATGAGCTTTTTAGATATTTTCAAATAAGAGACTATTATAATAAAGAAATTTAAAAAACTAAAGGATATCCAGTCCTATATATATCTTTGAACAGGCATACAAAGTAGTCACACCCAGAGCCACATCTCTTCTACACACGTTTAATGGTAAAAAAAAAAAAAAAAAAATCTCCACTGTATATGTTATAAACAAATAGGAAAAAGAAATGGAAAAGGATATGCGAGAATATGTGGAAAGGTCACCAAGGAAGGGTGGGGATTGCTTGGAAAAAACAAATACGATATTTTATTACCCCCAAAATTAAAAGTAAGCAACTTGGAATTCCACATCAATGTTGGAGAGATTGCAATAATATAAATTCTAACCTCCATATCTTCTGGGATGGCTCTAAAACTTTTGTGGGACACTATACATAAGATTGTATGTGAGGTCTTTGGTAGAATCTGGAACTAGTCGTGTTCATGCATCTGGGATATTTAGCCCTAGAACCCTAAACATGGGTGATTGTTTTTTTTTTGCTGATGTCTGAGATGAGCCTCCAGTAGCTTCATGATGTTCAGTCAGTGACATCACAGAATATGGGTTTATTGTTTGTCCCTGCACACACCCTTAGTTTTTTCTCCAGGAGGTTTTGGGTAAATTTTACTCACATTTAATGATAGGGAGACAGAAAAAAAATCCCATTCAATCAAAATGGACTTATTTATTTATGTTTTCTTCACTGGACCAATCTCACCTAAAAAAAAACAACTAAAAAACAACAAAAAACTACATACTATAGTAGGTCTTCCAAGCCCATGGATATAGCCTAAGGTTTTTTTTTTCTCGATGATTTCGTCATTTTTCGAAAAGCCTAAAAAATGACCTACAGTACTATATTAGTATGCTGTACAAGACATGGACTGCCGTTTTGTTGTTGTTTTTTCGTCAACACAATGAGCATGATATAAAAATAAACCATGTAAATACAACATATTGAGCAGGGCACTGCAGGGAGTTGAACCCTGTTCCGGTAAACCAGAAGTCCTACAACCAGTGCCTTAGTTTTTGTTTTGTTGTCATTTACAGGTTCAACAGATTTCACATGAGTTTGAAAAATGACCAATTCCGGGGAAAATGACAGGCCATGGTCTTCAAAAATCCTCAAAAATGAATAAAAACCATGGACTACAGTATGTCCTCCTACCTAGACCAATCCAAGACTAGTCAAATCTGGCCCAGAATTCCTGATTTCAACCAACACCAATCCTGACCGCTAAAGAGGGACGTCCCTGGATGAATCAGAGTCAGGTTGAGGAGGACTAACTTAAATCAATCATACAGGTAACTAGTTATAAGTCATATAAACTTCATTGTCACCAATCCTCCAGTGACATTTAAGACTAGGCCAAATCACAGCCCAAATGGGAATGATTTTATATACGTCATTTCCAGGACGTCTTCACCAGTTGAAATAATAAAGCTATAGCTAAGCTATTCTGAGCCAGACAGATCTGACTAGTTATGATTGATTGACTTTGAAGGAACTAGAATAAAAGACGTTTTCAGTTACAGTCTCTCATACTTTTTTGTTAAGTACATAATTCCACATGTGTTCATTCATAGATTTGATTTTATCAGTGAGAATCTACAATTTAAATTTTACACTGTACATTCATGATACAAGAGTACCATGTGTTTCAGTTTGTTGACAAGCTTCAAGGGGCTGCTAATTTTGCTTTCCAGCTGGATTTGGCACCTGCCTAGTACAGAGCCAAAACTACTAGTAACTGTTGTACTGACCATGGTATAACTGTGCTTAACTGACTACACTGTCATGATTGGAATCAGAACACCTAAACAGTGCCACAGGTTGATCACCTCCATGCCATGCCCCATTGATGAAATAATTTGTTCAAAAGTAACGCAATGCAAGTATTAACTGCATACTTTAATATACTTTTCAGATATGTTTTAAACATTAAATGTTTAAAACACTTATGTTATAAACAACAAATTTTGTTGTTTATAACATAAGTTTAGTGGCCTCATAAAATATTCAAAATCTTTGATTTTTGGCCTTTTGTGAGCTGTACACCATAATCAAGATTAACAAAAGGTTTTTTAATACTTCACTTAATGGACAACGTATTGAGGTACATTGTGCGAACATGAAAATGGTACACGAACATGGAACTTCATATTGTGCTTTGGTGTTGACAAGTTGTCATTAGCCAGGTTTCCATAATCCCTATTTCTGCACAAAAACAGCTCTTGCGAAGAGAATGTTGAATGGAAACCCTTCAAAATGTGAATAAGTCTCCATTTTGCGCAAAAATACTTTTTTGCCAAAAGGTAGTGGATTTTGGAGTGTATCGAAAGAGTCTAATGCGCAAATGAGGCATGGAAACAGCTTGTGAAAAGACTTTCTAATTGCAAAGCACTGGACATGAATTTTTTTGGTCTCGAATTTCCCTTTAATATTAAGATCTGATTAAAAAAAAAAGTTCCTGTACTATTATTTCACTTTCAACTTATTTTGCCATTTGGAGCTGTTGGGTCCAATACAAGGGTGCCAATACTTTCAGCGAGGACAGTATATGGATCACGCCAGCAATCTGATCTCATGGACCCCTTAGATACTGTAGTGTAAATGACTGAAGCCCTGCTTCTTAAAAATTACCAGACAGTGGCCTTGTGGTTAGAGAGTCTGCCCTGAAACTGGGAGGTTGGTGGTTCGATCCCCAAGCTGGGTCATATACCAAAGACTGTAAAGATGGGACCAAATGACTCCCTCAGCTCAGCACCAATGGGTTGGATTGGGAGTCAAATGAACTAACGATTCCCAGATGCCACTCCCAGAGATGGGTCAAATGCAGAAAACAAATTTCACCACAGTAACATGTGACTACTATGACGTGTAGTATTTTGATTATGGCCTACACACTTCATGTCCTCCAGGTGAAACTCCTGTCAGATATATTGATGGTGATTGACAGAATACTCATACATTTACTTCACCGTCAATACAACTACATGATCACTAGTGTAATTGTTTATGAATATGGATAATAATCCAATTATCCATATTCATTGCCGCAGGTAAACTATCAGATTGTCCATTGCTATAGTCAAACTATCTGATTATCCATTGCTACGGGTAACCACTGTTCCTATAAAGACCACATTCAAAGGTCCACCTTCTTCCATGTGAGACAAGAGGCAAGAATAAAGTGACTTTTCGGGCAAAACCTCCACACCTGAAATCTCAATTCTTGAGACCATTAATTTAGCAGCCCTGAAACATAATAAAGATTAAAAGAAGACACAGATTGCTCTTATAAATTTAATGTATAAAACAAGATTACTTCAAATAGAAAATGACAGATTCACAAAATCACAACCTTGTTTTCTTTTTCCAAGATGCACTGATGGATTTTGCCTAAAAAAAAAGTTCAACATTGTTTTCTTTACGTGATGCATACAGTAAACCTGCGATGATATAACTAAAATGTTCAATGTAGTACTTATAATTTACACAGAGTTATTCTTATCTCCCTGTAGAACTAAATCCCCACCGCTTGACTTGGCATCACACCTGATGTTAGGGTTACTTCAAGCTCATGACAGTCATAACTCTGTTGACTCTGAGCTCACATTATACTGTCAGTCATAACTAGAGAGAGCGAAATCAATTCCGACCACAGCAGATTCCGCGACAGTTGCACCAGTTGTCACAAAATGACAGAAGTTCAGAAGTCGGACAGTCTTGGCTAATGGTTGAGACAGATTTATAACTGCCATGATGCCTGTCATGGTTGGGAATTGATTTCTCTCCTCCTAAGAACTAACCTAGCGCCTTTACAATTAAAAAAAGGTTAAAGATAAAAATGTCAAAGATGCTCCACAGTCTTCTCCACTGTTGTCTCGCAGCGCTCCTGCGATGGTTCTGCCTTTTTTTCCTCAAATATACAGTATATACAAATGTGTTACACCGGTGTCGTGGGCATGCAACTCCTTCCTAACACAACCATGGGTGTTTTTTGTTCCTTCTGAGCATTATGCCTCTGTTCCTCACAAAATCTCTGATATTTTGCACAGTTCTACCTTTCAGAGCGGCATATTCAGCATTTCTACACTCTCTGCTCTCGGTCACTGATGCAAGTTTGCCCTCGGAAATGTGTTCTTTGAAGTGCTTCATGATAGCATTCACTTCTTTCTCTGTCCATGTCGTTTTCCGCTGCTTGACATCTGCACACAATACAGAAATAATTTATTTTTAATACCAGAGAGAGAAAATACACACACACAGAGAAAGAGAGAGAGAGAGAGAGAGAGAGAGAGAGAGAGAGAGAGAGAGAGAGAGAGAGAGAGAGAGGCAATTACCCAAAACGATTTTCAAGTTTGATCCACAATTTAGGAGAGAAATTGGCAAATTGTTGGTCAAAATAACAATTCTTCTACATTTTCTAAATGTGAAGATTCTTGCAAATTAAGTCATTCAGATGTTTTAATATAATTTAACTCTTAAGAGCGTAAAATGGTTTATGTCCATCATTTAGCTGGGGACCACCTGGAAAGTGGAAACCTCTCAAGGACCACTGGTTGAAAACCACTGCTTTAAATAATAACAAAAGCTAAATCTGTGGTACTTGTTCTGATACATTACCTTTGGAGCTGGTGACCTCATCCCGTCTTTCTCTGCGTTTTGCTAGAACATTACCAGAAAAAGGAATGTTAGAAGTTAGATGTCTTTGGGGGAAAAAATCTCCGGAGCACGAGGCCATGGATCTCCCTTAAAAGTAAAACCACTATTTTTTGAGGGGGTTTTTTGTGTGTTAACATTCGATGACACAATTCCAAATGTGGAAAAAACATTTTATGCTATATTTTATGTTTCAGTGATTAGAAATTGACAATTCAAAACATGCTCTTCGTTGACTTACATTGTACACTAAAACAGCTCTGAAGGTCACTCTTATTTACATAAAGTTGATTCAGTTGATCTTTTTTCGTACAAATGTTAACTTCCTGGTGATCTGTTCATTTTCATTAGGAATAGGAAGAAAACCAAGGCAAATAGTAAAATCAACAGGAAGTTAACATTTTTATGATCAAATAAAACATATGTGATGCTGTATAGTACTATACAGCATCAGAAAAACAAGGTTTTATTTGATCACTATACAGTGTAGACTGTAGAGTGTCTGAATCAATTTTTATCTGTTTACATACTAGTGACTTTATGAGATGTTTCAGTGTACAATGTATTCGTTTATTTATTGTCAACATTTGGAATTACTTCCTCAACCTTTTTCATACAAGGGGCCCACTATTTATTCTGCATTTATTTTATTCACCATTTGATGTTGATTTTAGTATTTTGGACAGAAAAAAAGGATTTTCAAGTTTGTACAATCCACAATTTAGGAGATAAACTGACAAAATGTTAGTCAAAATAACAATTCTTCTACATTTTCTAAATGTGTAGTTTCTTGAAAATTAATATGTTGTTTAAATATAATTTAAGAGCACTGACCACTGGTTGATAACCACTGCTTTAAATAATAGCAAGAGCTAAATCTGTGGATACTACTGATACATTACCTTTGGAGCTGCTGAACTCATCCCATCTTTTTCTGTGTTTTGCTAGAACCAGAAAAAGGAATGTTAGAAGTTAGAAGTCTTTGGAAAAATAACCCCTGAGCACGAGTTCTTTTTCCAGCACTTAAAAGTAAGAACGCTTTTTGAGTTTTTTTTTTGTGTGTGTGTGTAGTTAACTTGCCATGACCCAATTCCAAATGTGGACCAAACATGTTATGTTTTATTTGAGGTTTCAGTGATTAGAAATTGATAATCCAAAACACGCTCTTCATTGACTTTTACACTAAAACAACTCTTAAGGTCACTCTTATTTACATAAACAAAGTTGATTCAGACATTATAGAGCATCACCAAACTCAGGGTTTTATTTCTTCATACAAATGTTAACTTCCTGGTGATTTGTTCATTTTCATTCAGAGGAAAACCAAGACAAATAGTAAAATCAACAGGAAGTTAACATTTTTATGATCAAATAAAACCTTGTTTTTGTGATGCTGCATAGTGTCTGAATCAATTTTGTTTGTTTGTTTATATACAAAAACAGTGACCTTCTGAGCTGTTTTAGTGTACAATGTAAGTCAATGAGGAGAATATTTTGAATTATCAAGTTTTAATCACCAAAGTTATTATTCATTTGTTTCTTGTCCACATTTGGAATTACTTATTATTTGGAATGTTTGTCAACTTTCAATGACGTTTCTCTTTACTGGCAAAATCTATGTATTTTGGCTCGAGTGCTAATAGTTAATTAGTAGTACGGGAAAAAGAATCACACCTGTGTGGAGGGAGAGTCGCTCTTATCATGTACATCACATTGTGTTCAGCCAATCAAATCATCACTAATATAATTTCATCCAATCGCCGTCTGCACCTTCAATTTTCTGTTCTCACTTTTGTCACCCCTCACAAGTATACACCAACAGTACATAATTAGACAATTATGGTAGCTAAATTTCATATACATGAATCCAAATGTAGTAATTCCAAACATTTTCATATACATGAATCCAAATGTAGTAATTCCAAACATTTTCTACTGAGGAGGGGGAGGGGGGGCGGGCACTCAGCTAGGTGAACCAATAGGAGCAATTTCTGTGGACACGCCAGCACCAATAGGACCTTGCCTTGTAGTCACTTGCCCCTCTAGTTCAAAAAACGGTTTAGTGATGGACTGAATATTTGGCCGCAGAAAACATTTGGCAGAAAATGACTAAAAATCAATTTGGCAGAAAATATAAGCCCCGTCACAGAATAGTGTATGCAATTAATGCATTCTAAACTGCTGAATAAGATTAGATAGATTGTAGATTATCTCGTTTCTACAACATGCTACAACTGTGCTCACTGCATACCCGTTTGTTGAACAGGCTGAAATGATTCTTCATCCCCTTCGTAGTCATCCTCTCCCTCGTCATCAGAGTCGTCTGCGTTATCCCAAGCGAGATCCGGTTCCAATTCATCTTGAAAGAAATGTCATATATGCATGTCACTGAGTCCATTACAGACATGCACAAAATACATTTAGAATAGATCATTCATTAACTTGCTCACATACCATCGATTTCAACCTCTTCGAGTGATTTTCCTTGGAATTTCCAAAGATATCCTTTCTCCATTTCCTGTACTAGCTTTGCGATTTTTGACATCTCCAAAGCTCCTTCTGGCAGCTGATAGAAGTCCCTGTCGGGTCGGATGTAACAGCCCAATAAGGCGGAAAGTTTGCAGAACTCGTAGTTTTTGAGGTTGAGAATGTGAAAAAGTGTTCCAATGTGCTGCTGAAAGCATCTAGACCCGAGATACTCTGGAAAGAGTGCACCGCACTCTCTTGCGAACGTCTTAATACAGTCCTGTCCATTGAAGTAGCGGCAGCCACTGCTCGTTGGCGGAAGAAATACTAAAGTGTTGGACGCAGAAACTCCACATGCAACTCTTTTCTCCACGAGCAGCGTCACTGCAGTGTCAAGGTCGGCGTTTAACAAAACGGCAACTTTGTTGCCACCTTTGCACATGAAGTCTACCCGGCTGAAGTGGGTGCACAGCTTTTGCTCAAACTCCGACAGGACAAAAGCCGTGTCTGTACCGTGGACCTCGGCCCAGGTCCTTTCCGCGAAATTCTTGATGGTCATATCATAGACTTCATTTGCATGCATTTTGTTGAAGATCATTATTTGTGCGAGTGTCACTTTAGCAAGTTCTGAGTATATCTGTGGGGAGTCTTCTCTCTTCAGCCTTCCAAGCGCCTCTGCGGCTTTCTTTTGTAGGTACTTGTACAGAAGCTGCACATCGTGTGTGAATGGAACGGTCAGCGGTCGTTTGTTGAGCCGAGTAGAAGGGAGGGTAGCATCCAGTGCATCCACGTGTTTTGCGTTATCTAGAAAAAGGCCAAAGAAGAAAAGAATAAATCGTCTTTCTTTGGCCCAGTGCTTCATGTGTGGGATTGTATTGTGAAAACCAGTGCTAGTAGACAAGAGATAAACAGGTGATAAGAACAATCACTTGCATATTTGACGTTGCGTTTTAACTGCGGAACACCAGCGGCGAGCCATCGTCTACACTTTTCAAGAAACCCCCCGCTATGTGCTACTACACAATGCGTATAAATGTTGTTACAGGGGTTGACACTAAGGTCTCCGAGGCAAGTCAGGTTCTACTTGCCCTCAGGTCATGGTCACTTGCCCCCCAGAAATATATTGTACCGTAAATGTTGCATTTAAGTTTACTTCCTACTTGGGTGCTTTAAACCAGGGGTTTTCAACAGGTGGTTCGGGGACCACAAGTGGTCCCTGAGAGGGTTCCCCAGCTAAGTTGGTTAACCAGACCCCTTGCGGGTCCATTTGGTTTCATTTTTTTACTCTCAAGAGTTAAAATTCATCATCTTAATTAGCCCAGGTCTACACAAGTAGAGAATGTAGACGATTAGGTCATTTTGATGTGTGTTAATTTGCCTGTTTTGTTTCCCAAATCCAGCCTGGAATTGTGGATAGATAGAAAGCAGGGAAAGACACAGTCATGTCATGACTGCCTTCATGACAAATTTATCTTGTGTTGCGTTATAGTGCACTAAGTTGCACACTTGCCCGATCGGGCAACCAGGTAGCAGTCTTCACTTGCCCCACCATTTTTTTTACTTGCCCCGGGAAAGCGGGCAAGTCTTAGTGTCAAGCCCTGTTGTTGGATATTAAATTTTCATTTCATAGAAAGCTTCATAGACTTGTTTGACACCATTATCAGTAGGCTTGGGTACCGTGAGCGATACCGATACTGGTATCGATTGGGACATAGCGATACCTAGTGGGATCGATTCACTTCAAAATGAACGGTGCCTCGTTTCGATACTTTCCACTGTCATTCTGTGCCGCTGCACAGCAAAGAGCGAGCAGAAGGACTGATGCGGACAAGATAGAACAGCTGGTTGACTAATTACAAAGACCGCGTGGTTTTTGTTGACTAAACTAGACGAACATTTAGTGCTTTGCAAAAAGTTCCACTCTGCATGGAAATGTTCTGCTGATCAGAAGTCCCCTCCGTGTGTAGCCTGTGTGTGTATGTGTGTGCGTGCGCCCACCTCGATCCGTTCGCTGCGCACAGAGAGAGAGAGAGAGAGAGAGAGAGAGAGAGAGAGAGAGGGCGGCATAGCGAAGCAAAAAAAAGAAAAGAAATCCGCTATTCCGTCTCTTGTCATTGCATGGATCTACAAGTATTGCGCCCAATGCGCAGATCAGCGCACAGAAAATGGTAATGTCGTCGTGCAATTCAGCGTGTGTGTATGTGTCCTGGCCGTGCGAGGGGGGGGGGGGGGGGTCCAGTTGGTTGGTGCTGGACCGCTCGACTTCAATGTTAAAGAATGCGCTCTCCGTATTAAAGTTTTGAGATTTGAAAAGGCTATAGTTCACTGACGAATGGCGGTAACAGTATTTATGATACATTAAATGAAATCTTACCTCACATGGTTTCTTGGAAAGTCCTGATTTTTTTTAAAGGTTGGGAAAAGAGTCAACAGGGCCTTTTCAAATCTCAAAAATTTAATATGGAACTCTATGGAAATATGGAGCGCATTCTTTCGTCAGTGTCTTCGTGCAGCAGGTGCACTAATTAGTGGGGACTTTCCACAGTGGTTAAAGGAGCTACTTATTCATTGAATTAACTGAAACTATAGTAGCCTAGGCTATACAGCATAAACTCAAATGCACTCAAGAAAGACTAATAATAATAATAATAATAATAATAATAATAATAATAATAATAATGCCACCCCATGGAAGGCTACTTTTTGCCTGCGTGATTTATAGCCTACTTTGCTTAGAAGAGTTCAGTAGTGCGAATGCATCTCAGTCACCATAAAGATAGTCATCATACATTATATAATTTAAGATATGATTCAACCAAACCATTGCTATGGTGTGTAAAATATTTAATTAAAAAAAGTATCGAAATAGGCATCGTTTCTGGTATCGTATCGATTCCCAGGTATCGAGTAACGTATCGGTTCAAAGGTGAAAGGTACCCATCCCTAATTATCAGTGTTGTGGAAATTATCTGATTGGAACTTTCTTTATAGTAATATAATGACAATCACATATTCTCATAGTGTGTACTGTGTGTGTGTGTGAGGGGGGTGGTGGTGGTGGTGGTGGTGGTGGGGGGGGGGGTTACCGGTGGAAGTGCTGGGCTCCTCCTCTCTCTCATCGCCGCTATTGTCCGCAATGGGCCGAACCATCTCCGGTTCTATTTCATCTTGAGAGAGAAGCAAAGAACAAAATACATGTTACTAAATCACTTCTGCTATCACACAAGTGCGCACAGTAAGTATAGTACATTTAATTGCTCACATACCATCAACTTCAATCCCATCTAGAGATTTTCCTTTGATTTCCCCATGACGTCCTTGTTCCACTGCTCTTAGTAGCTTTGAGATTTTTGCCAGTTCTAAAGCTGCTTCTGGCCGCTGATAGTAGTCTCTGTCGGATCGGATGTAACAGTCCAAGCGGGTGCCAAGGTGAAAAAGCTCGTCGTTTTGGAGGTTGAGAACGTGAAAAAGTGTTCCAATTCGGTTTCGGAAGTTTCTTGACTTGAGTAACTCCGGTTTCTGTGCACCACACTCACTTGCATACACCCTAATACTATCTTGTCCACGGTAAGCTATGAGGCTCTTTGGCCTTGCAAATACATGGGGGTTACTCTCAGCAACACCGCATGCAGTTCTTTTCTCCAAAAGCAGCGTCAATGCACTGCAAGCATCAGTGGTCAACAAAGCAGTAATCCTTTTGCCAAATCTGAGGGGTATGTTTATCTTGCTGAAGTGTGTGGATAATTTCTGCTTTAACTCGGACAACAAACAAGCTGCGTCTGTGGGATCAACAGCCGGGGCCCTTCCCAAGAAAGACTCGATAGTCATTTCAGAAATCTGGCTCGTATACCATCTGTTGACGATGCATATTTGTGCGAGTGTCACTTTTGCGTATGCTGCGTATGTTTGTGGGGAGTCCTCTTTCTTCAGGTTTTCAAGCGCCTCAGCTGCTGTCTTTTGCAGGTACTTGTACAGAAGCTGTACATCTCGTGTGAATGGAACATTCAATGTTTTAAAGACCCGAGTTTCTTGTTGGGGTTGGGGCGCATGTTCTGCCCATTTGGACGAAAAGACCTTCTTAAATGTCTGCATCTCCTCTACCACCAGCTCATCATCAGCTGCTTTGCCCTTACTGAGCATAAGATCACATATCTTCATAAGTCCGCGCTCCAATTTTAAAGTAAGACTTGGTCTCTGATAAGACTGGCTCTGCTCATCAAAACCTGAAAGCTCTTTTATAGCCTCGATAACTTTGTCAACACTGTTAGGTTTTACAACATCCTTGATGGATAATGACGAATCCTCCTTCTTCATGGTTAACACAAGTGTAGCCAATGCTCTGAGCATAGCCTTGATGTACGCGGGGACAGTATGATTGGGATCCTTACTATTCTGGGCACACATGGCCTGACCCAACTCTAATATTTGGGCATCATGTAGAATCGCGAGTGAAACCTCATCGTGTCTAAGTGACTGAAGGAGCTTCAGTGTCTCAGGGGAACATTGGCTGCTCAATTCTGACTGAGCAACGAAGGAAACACTAAGAATCTTATTACGACCTATTTTGGGGGGATCGTCTTCGGTCTTATAAATGCAGCGACGCACATGCCTCCACAGAGTATTGCGGCTGAAAATGCAGTGACAATATGGACAGGTTACTTGTTTTGATATTTCCCTCCTTCCTTTCCGATTTTTTCTCACTTTCAGCTGTCCACTTTTCTTTTCCAAAACCTCTTTATTGTGTTGCCCATTTCCTCTGTTTCGTAAGATACCAAGTAACTTCTTCCTTTCCTTGGAGTTCTCAGGCAATGAGAAAGCTTCAGCAACATCTGGCTCCGCCATATGATGAGTTTTAAGGTGGCGTGCAAGTTTAAGCTGTGCTTTCCCACATACATAACAGTGGTTTTTGGTGGTGTAGGGCCCTTCTTCTTGCACAATTCTCTTCTCTCTCACTATCTTTGTCCTAACTTTCTTCTCTTTCAATATCTTCGTCCTAACTTTACTTGTACCGACACTATTCCTCTTTCGTGGACGTCCTTTGGACCTCATTTGGGATGTGGATGTGCTGTTGGGGGTGGGGTTGAACATCGGATCCTGAAAAAAAAAAAAGAGGAATTTAAGCTTCTTTTTTTTAGAGCAGTAAACAGTTGTGTCCGCTAGGTGGAAATAAGATGAACATCATAACAACAGTGATTACACGCATCCAAGAATCCTACTTGTGTCGACTACTAATGGTTTTCACCAAGACAGTGATAAAGACCATTACCGTGACTCATTTTCAACCTGACACTAGATTCTATAAAATGTCTTCTAAAAGCAAAGAGTTTTCGTATCTATTTTTCTGTCAGTGATGCTATGAATATTTTATGACAAGGATCCCCAAAATTATCTGTATTCGGCCCCAGTCTCCAATCGCAAAATATGTTGTTCCAGGGGCTGTCCAGAAGCAAAAAAATTGAGTTAAAAGTTTACCGTATATTAAAAGATTTTGGACACACATTTTTCAAAAATAGCGTAACTACAAACTTTATAGCTCTCCCTGAGTTCGCAGATCTGCTATTATTAAACAGCAAAAAATTTAAAAAATGGTTAAAAGTGGTTGATTGCATGTGCAAAATGGGTTAATAAAGTATTTTACCATAAATTTAAATCCGATCTCCCCTTTTTCTAATATCTAGTCAGCGTTTGTAGGATGAATGACCTCAAAACCTACCCTCACTTCATCATCACCGTCCATCGTCTCATTATCCGCCAACAAGTCATCAAGGGAGTTTATGTTGTTTGGTGTATTTTCCAAACAATCATTGTCAGGCTTAGAAAGGCAAATACGCATATGCCTTGACATCGCATTGCGGGAATAAATGGCGTTACAATATCGACAGGTCCCCTGGGATTTTGAGGGCTTTGATCTTCTTCTCAACTTCAGCATTCCACTTTTCTTTTCCAAAACCTCTTGATTGTGTTTGTGATTTCCTCTGTCTCGTAAGATATCAATTAACTTCTTCCTTTCAATAGAGCTCTTAGGCAATGAGAAAGCTTCAGCAATCTCTGGCTCTGTGTCTTTATGGCATCTTTCCAAGTGGCGAGCAAGTTTAGTCTGTGCTTTCCCACAAACATAACAGTGGTTTTTCATGGTGTACTTCTCTTGTTCTTGTGGCAAAATGTTCTCCTCTGTCAATATCTTCTTCTCAATAGTTGACTTTCTCAATCGAGGGCGCCTTTTCTTGTCAGTAGCGGACGGACTAATACTGGTGTCAGAATCACTGCATGGTTCTGGGTCACGGTCAGATTCTTCAGAGCAGGAGTCTTCAGAGCCAGCAGCAGGTGTGTCCTTTGGCTAGAAATATGAACAAGAGAAACAATAAACAAATGTATCAGACACATCCAAGAACAAAATTATAACACCCACATAGGTGAGCCAACTCTGCAGATACCCTTTATATTGGATATGTTATTTATTTTTACATACATTATTACTCTTCTCTGGCCCTCCTCTGGACATCTTTTTCGGTGGGGATTTGCTCCCGGGGTTTGTGTTGGACATGGGATCCTGAAAAGTGAAACAAGAAATGGTGATGTCATTTCTCGTCATCATATATCAGCTTGCATTCCATTCCCATGCATGTTGTACTTCAGCTGAGCTCCCTGTAGTTGGTTGCAGTTTGCAGTCTTTAGTCATGGTGTGATGTGGGAAAGGCGAGCTGAATCCAATCCAATCATGGAAATCTCACAATCAAAACAACAAATAACATTCAAAGCTTTGTAGTTTAGAGAGCTTAGACTGAGCCTGTGTCCTATAGTTGAAAATATGAAAAAGACAACAAAGCGCACAAGATCATACAAAGAGCTTCGGACTATGATTAGCAACTTAAAAATAAAGGTAAAAATAAAGCTGTGTTATGTTCCGGTGTCAGGCGCTTGCATGGCTTTTTGAAAAAAAATGCTACGATAGGACCACTGATAGACAAGGGACCCCCCGATAGGACCCCTGATACGACTAGCCCATTCTATCTTTCGGGGTTCTACCAAAGACTGTAAAAATGGGACCCATTGACTCACAACACCACACGACTCGCCAAGGCTTACTTAGGTTAATGTTGCATTCACACCAACAGAGCAACAGATAAAAATCGAATGTTTCAGTCTACTCTAGACAGGCGGACAGGTGCACAAAATGTCAGCAACCAAATCAACTCACAAAGGCGAGCTAGACGTGAACCTGTTCACCTTTATATTGGATTTATCTATTTGTTTCTTTCTTTATTTGTACTGACATTCTTCCTCTTTGGTGGCCTTCCTCTGGACCTCGTTTGGGGTGTGGATGTGCTGCTGGGGTCTGAGTTGGACATGGGATCCTGAGAAGGGACGAAAAAACAAACAAACAAACAAAAAAAGAATGAACACTTGAAGATCTGTAAACAGTTATGATCGCAGGCGTCCAAGAACAGTTCTACTAGGTGGTACCTGTACACAACTGCACAACCAATAACAGAAAATGAGGCGCTGGTCAAAACATCTTTAGAGGACAAATAGCCTCAAGCCTACCGTCTCATTAGGTTTCTTCTTGGTGACCGGGGTTTCAGAATCACTGTGTAGAGCACTGTCAGGTATGTTCTCTCCAGAAAAGGATTCATCAGAGCTGAAAGCTGGTGTGTCAGCAAGCTGGAACAATAAAATGACAAACATTATCACATTATCATTGGAGTTTAAACAGTTACAGTCCTACAGTTACATCATATCATCATTATGTCACCACAATATATACGGTATAATGCACACACATTCAGTCAATGTCAGCACATAGGCCCTCATTTATCAAAGGAGCGCAAATTCGTCCCCAAATCCACCGTGGGTTTTGGAGTGCACACAAGTCCACACGGCATATATCAAGCGATCGCACACAGCTGATTCCTTCCTAATTTCCTCCCTACAATGATAAATGTGACGGCAGAAATCAACCTTGGAAACACCCCCCCCCCCCCCCCCCCCCCCCCCCCCATTTGGACCCGCAAGGGTCCATTTGGTTTTATTTTTAGTTTACACTATCAAGAGTTACATCTGGCTAAACCAACTTTTCATCTGGTTAACCAACTTAGCCTGGGACCACTGGTGGTCCTCAGACCACATTGAAAACTACTGGCCTATAGGACCAGTTTTTATTACATCGCCGTGAATGGAATAGGCTACAGGTTAGTATTCTGTAGTGTAGGATTAAATCCATGTATTTTTAGGAAGACTGCACATGACTGCAGGAGTGCAGGTGTTACATATTAGTGTGATGATGCTGATTTACAAGCTTTCTATCCTTCGTGCAGACCGTTGTACAATACAAACCAGGCGTAGGCTACTGTAACTCCACAGAGGCGCAATCTCCCGCCGATCCGCGACCACGACTCCCGAAATTGCTCTCGCAAGCCTACTGTAGATTTGCAGCTTATCTGAGTGACTCAGGCGAACATATAAGCACCTAACGTAGCATCATTGTAAATAGTCAGGCTGTGCATGTATTTGTCACCGCAAATAAAAGTGGGTTTTATTTAATTCTTTTTTTTCATCGGGATTAGGCATATCATCTCGCATAGCCTATATATGCCTTTCCAAACCTATATATTTTTTCATCTGTATCATTTATTACATTTTATAGCTATTAGGAGTGAATAGATAACGTTAGATGCCTTTCAGCAGTTCAGACAATGCTGCTCCACTTGTTTAGGACAGAAAAACAGGCAAGGACAAATCCTACGACAGCTCCCATCCTGACGTGGGTTTTGTGTGGACGTAGGATCAACTTCAAGTTCATGGTGGGAATGATAAATGTCGAACAATGCGGGAATTCTGCTCTATGCACGCTCTACGTCCATTTTTGGGTGTACACCACATTGATAAATAAGGGCCATACAGTAGACTGCTTGAAGGGGAAAAATTGAAGTGTGGGTGTTCTGGGCTAACAAGCTTCTGGGCCTCTTGCTAATTAGATACTGCATGGCAATATTGTGCTTGTTGTCATGATTTGTGACGACCCAAGTTGACTTTATCCACAGCGTAATCGTCTTTATATTAACCATTTTCGAAAAAGTCTATGAGAAAAATGGATGAGCATTCCATTTCTGGAAAACGGTGATGTCAAGAAAGGGGCAGGGCCTGCTCGGCTCTGTAGTTCTCACAAACAAACAAACGCTGTGTATACCTGGCTGACCCCAAGCAGTAAGTACCTAATAACATCTCACCATTATTTTCAAGAGGAATAGTCTTGAAACTTACTGTCTTGGTTCCTTCTTGCAGAGACTTATTCCGTGTAGAGATCTCCTCGGAAACGTTCTTGGAGATGCTTTCAGAATCACTGTCGGGTAAAGGGCCTCCACCACAGGAGTCGTCCGAGTCGAATCCTGCCACGTCATCAAACTGGAAACACAACCAGGTTTTAGACTCTTTCATGCATTATTATTATTAAACGCAAGGAAAAATCTAATTCTCCAGTCTACTGTACTCTAGACAGAAGGACAGGTGCACAAAATGTCAGCAACCAAATCGAATTTACAAAGGCGAGCTAAGTGCGAACATGTTCACCTTTAAATTGGATTTATTTATTTGTTTGATTATTTATTTGTACTGACATTATCCCCCTTTGGTGGCCTTCCTTTGGACCTCTTTTGGGGTGTGGATGTGCTGCTGGTGTCTGGGTTGGACATGGGATCCTGAGAAAGGACAAAAAACAAACGTTGTGTATAGATATGGCCGATATTGACCTTTTGTACCAATATCCGATATTCCGATATTGTCCAACTCCTAATTTCCGATACCGATATCAACCGATATTGATATATGCGGCCGTGGAATTAACACATTATGGCTTTCAAGTTTCAATTCAACTTCAAGGTTTTCCAAACATCTCACCATTATTCTTGAGGGGAATAGTCTTGAAACTTACTGTCTTGGTTCCTTTTTGCAGACGCTTATTCCGTGTAGAGATCTCCTGAGAAATGTTGTGGGAAATGCTTTCAGAATCACTGTCGGGTAAAGGGCCTCCACCACAGGAGTCGTCTGAGTCGAATCCTGCCACGTCATCAACCTGGAAGCACAACTAGCTTTTAGACTCTTTCATGCATTATTATTAAACGTGTTGCTACATTTTAATATTCTTAACCCAAAAATACTGTTAATGTTCTCCTAATTTATGTCAATGTCACTCATAACCACTATTTTTTTGGTCTAAGGTAGAGTGTAAATGGTAAATGGTGCATTTATACAGCGCCTTTATCCAAGGGGGGCGGCAGTGGTTCAGGGGTAGAGTCACCAAACGGTAACCGCAAGGTTGCCAGGTCGATCCTGGGCTCCACCAGAGTTAGTGTCTAATACCCTGTCTACACCATTGCGTCGAGACCGGCTTGACGCATATCGGTGCATGTCCCTTCGGTGTGATATGTCCTGGCGCACGTTGGCGCTTGTTGTTGCAATGTGGCGCAAGTGATTCAAGCTTTATGAAGTACAGTAAACTCTTCTTTTTTCTTCAGTTTACCAAACTGAAATCCACATGAGTGTAACATGCATTATATTGAATATATATTGAATATTTATATATTGAATTTGTGCAGTGCAAGGTATCTCCAGTTGCAAAAGATTCCTTCCTTGATTGTGTGATTAACAGATTAACGTTAATAACATGAATAACGTTAAAAGAACGTACACTCAACAAAAATATAAACGCAACACTTTTGTTTTTGCTCCCATTTTTCAGGGGATGGACTTAAAGCCCTAAAATTCATTCCAGATGTACAATATAACCATTTCTCTCAAACACTGTTCACAAATCTGCCTAAATGTGTGATATTGAGCACTTCTGCTTTGTTAAGATAATCCATCCCACCTCACAGGTGTGCCACATTAAGATGCATATGTGACATCATGATTAGTGCACAGGTGTACCTCAGACTCTCCACAATAAAAAGACACACTGAAATGTGCAATTTTCTTTTGCCTTATTGGGTATATGGGCCTCTGAACCAGTCAGTATCTGGTGTGACCACCATTTGCATCATGCAGTGCAACACATCTTCTTCGCATAGAGTTTCTCAGATTGTCAATTGTGGCCTGTGGAATGTTGGTCCACTCCTCTTCAATGGCTGTGTGAAGTTGCTGGATATTAGTGGGAACTGGTACACACTGTAAAAATGGTAATAACACAATATTACCACATTATTACCATTTCGACAGCGCATACCAGTTCCCACTAATATCCAGCAACTTCACACAGCCATTGAAGAGGAGTGGACCAACATTCCACAGGCCACAATTGACAATATGATAAACTCTATGCGAAGAAGATGTGTTGCACTGCATGAGGCAAATGGTGGTCACACCAGATACTGACTGTTTCGGAGGCCCATACACCCAATAAGGCAAAAGAAAATTGCACATTTCAGGGTGTCTTTTTATTGTGGAGAGTCTGAGGTACACCTGTGCACTAATCATGATGTCACATCTGCATCTTGATGTGGCACACCTGTGAGGTGGGATGGATTATCTTAAAGCAGAAGTGCTCAATATCACACATTTAGGCAGATTTGTGAACAGTGTTTGAGAGAAATGGTTATATTGTATATCTGGAATGAATTTTAGGGCTTTAAGTCCATCCCCTGAAAAATGGGAGCAAAAACAAAAGTGTTGCGTTTATATTTTTGTTGAGTGTATATATGGGAGGCTTCAGTTTTATTATGGAAAGAATTAAATCTCAACCTGTTTGGGTGTCAATCAAACCTCAAGGAAGAAAAAAGGGCATAAGTGTCCTTGAGCAAAACACTGAACCCGTAATTGCTATAGATGCACTAGTAGGTATCTTGCCTGGTTTCCACTACCATCAAAGGGTGAATGTGATGCACAAGCTATATGCATATAAATGCACCATTACCAAGGTCTTCACATAGATAGTAGCTCTCATTCACACACCAATGGCGGCAGAAACCATGCAAGATACTGACCAGCAAATCAGGAGCAAATAGGGGACAGGGACACATTGACACAATCTCTGGGAGAGACCGGGTTTAAACCGGCAACCTTGCGGTTACCATCCGGTGACACTACCCCTGAGCCACTGCCGCCCCTTTCCCACTCTAGCTGATGCCCCCGCACCCCCCCCCCCCCCCCCCCCCCCCCCCCAATCGCTAAGTCATGTTGGGTGCATGCGTTCTGTCCGCCATATCACATAACTAACCTTTCAGCCTAACCTCAAGTCCCACCCTAACCTCCTACGGGGTTGACAAATTATACAATGATATGATTATGGCTGGGAGACAGTGGCTGACTGGCTGTATACTTCCACCATGGTTTACTGGATTTAACATGTGTCTCCATCAATACACTTGACATCTGGGACGGCATAATGCTCTCAGTTCTGCCCCCTAATGAACAGACGTATAGGAGTCGCTAGTACAGTGACAGCGATCGCCCTCCCTCCCGTGAACTGTGTTCCGTGTGAACTGTGTTCCGTGTGAACTGTGTTCCGTGTGAACTGTGTTCCCTCCCGTGAACTGTGTTCCGTGTGAACTGTGTGGTAGTGCCAGCCTAGCTGGAGAGACGCTGTGGAGAAATGGAGGACTTTGCACAACTGGGATGCCAGTTATTTGGGATTACCGCTATACTGTATGTATGGAATTAGAAGGAAGAATGGACAACAAAGCAATGCAGTCAAACCTACCTGATCATTCCCTGCTTGGGATGACGTAGTAGGGCCATTGTCTTTTTTTGACAATTTTGATTCCTGTAAATGTAATATATACATTATACACTTGCATATGAATGCATGCATATGAATTGATGTAGATGAGGGAACAGAGGAATAATGGATGCACAAGTACCTGTACAGACTGGCTGAAAGAGGCTAATAGATCGCCAGGCACCGGTATAAACACAGGCAGTGGGACAGGCACGAAAATCACCTTGGGGAAGTTGTCATCTGAGGGTGAACACGTGCAAACAGACACACGTGCAAACAGACAGAAATAGGAGTGTTAACACTTCGAGAGCTGACCATCTGGTGTCATCATGTCTAGGACTACTACAATGCCGTGCTTGTCATCCATTGTATATGAGCCCTACATCCGTGTGTCCCACGCTTCACAGAGCCAGAACCAAAAGCACGTTGTACTCGAGCAGCTGGCTATGTTGCATATCATATATAAAACGGCTCAAATAATATTTGAGCCGTGATGCGATCACAAATCACTACTGACATCTGAACGCCTGATGGTTTTCACAATAAGGCAGAGTTTGCACTAATTTTCAGAGAAAACAACCAGGAAATAAATCATAATGAGTGGATTCCAATGAGGTGCACATGCATTTGGCCTTGTGCCTGGAGGGACATAGCAACGTGTCTAGCAACCTGGGTTCAGTAGAGGCATTTGGCTTCTGCTGGTTGTTTTTTATATAAAGCCAAAGGCACAGGGTGTGTGTGTGCACATGTTACCTGTCTGTGCCTCATTGTTGACAACCAATGGCTTACAGAGGAGGGCTTTGTTCCTCATAACCTTGGAGGTGGAGGTGGAGGTGGAGGAGGTGGCGGTGGTGGTAGGGGTGTTCGTTGTTACAGCCTTCAGAGTGTTGGTCTAAAATACAGAGAACATACCTTAGAACACAGAGTTATTGTTCTAACAACGCCACCCCAGTGCTACACTAACATAAAGACAAATCACTGTAGAATCACATTTCCACACTTATGTAGACACAATTGTGTACCAATGAACCTTATTGAATAGAACAAGAACTAGGAAATAAACAAACAAAAAAAACACAAGTAATGATTTTTTTATTTGCCCATATTACCCTTAAAGCTGGCCCTTAAAACAGAAGTAAGCAGAGTGCACGCATGGCACAGGCCGTTCAGATAAAAAGTGTTACAGTATAAAACATACAGTATATTTACGAATATGGCTCAGAAGTGTGGGATTTGATAGTACAGAAAAACACATGGTTATGAAATGTGTTTGAATCTAAATGAAATAGATTCATTTTACTTAATGTTACCTGGAAAGCCATGGCACAGGGTAGAGAGCAAAAGTTTTTGATAGATTCATTAGACAGAGCCACATGGTAGGCTGGTATGGTGGTTTTACCACAGTTGTCACACGGATGTTGGACATCTGTAGAGACACAACATCATTAGCAGGTTTAGAAAGGAATGTGCATGCAACCTATGCAATCAAAACAGGGGCTAAACGATCAGCAATTTCATCAAATCCCAATTAATTGACTGTTGTCAAATTTTGGAAAGTAACTAAACTTTATTTAATTTTTTTGCACTTTTCTACTCACATACTATTGGCCTATTGGTCTAGCATACTGAGACTATAGCTTAGCCTAAGCCTGAACAGATGCTCCATTTACAATTTAGGCATTTAGCAGTCGGCTCTTAATTCAGAGTGATTTACAGTAAGCAAGAACAAGAAACATGGTAATACTTTTTGGTTTTAAATAAAAATGTCATCACATAAAATACATAAAAACGTCATCACTAATCATACGTGGGCTAAGAACAGTGGAATAACTATATAAAGAAAGCGTGCATATATACTATATATATATACAAATATATATAATGTACCTAGTAGTGCTTGCTTACATGTTACACATGCTTGTTACATAGACACTAGTATTACTATTTATAGTGCATGGGAGAAGCACAGGAGAAATAAAGAGCATTATGGCAAGTACTTGACGGTGTGCGGGACCTTTTTTCCTTTTTGCATTTGACTTCCACTGCCCTACTCACCCGTCACCAACAATTTGAGGTGTGCATTGGCCTTTTTCTTTTTAGAAGCACAGGAGATACATCAAGAAAGCAAATCTATTGTGTCAGCTGAATCATCATCACACAAAACAGCTTATTGAAGAAACCACCGCAGAGAAGCAAAGCAAGTAGCATAGAATTGATTTTGACAGAGAGAGAAGTCCTCGGTACCTGAAACGCTGGCTGCCTGAATCTTGTAGGCCATCACACAGTTCTTGCTACATAAGAGGGCAACATTGTTGCCGTTCTTAGCATCAAACATATCTGATGTCTGCATGTAAGTCTTGCAAATGGCGCATTCACTCGATGTCTTGACTCTCTGAAATAAACACGAGGAGACATTAGAGACAAGTGTACATGTAATGAATTTACCATGACTGGTCCTGGTGTCAATATCCATATCACTATTAGTGACTCATAGTATAGTCATAGTATAATCATAGAGCCATTATTAAAATATACTATACTATAATATAGATCTCTTTTATTAGTATTACTGTACTGTACTATTATGTACTGTACTGTACTATATTTCTACTTTACATTATATATTATAATATATTATGAATCATTATTATACTATATATTATACTGCATATTTGTTCATCACGAGTTAAAGCTCTTAATGGCTGGTATTATTTATTATGGGTAATTATTTGGTAAGCCCAGGCCCATGTCTGGTGGTACAGGCTTTCAGCCTACACACAAGGCCCCAGACCTGATTTGTTGCCATGCAGCCAATGAGAAGTCTAACAGCATACCTGGCTACACCACATCAATCACGAATACCAGCCATTACCACTATTACCATTGATATTATTATTATTATTATTATTATTATTATTATCTCATGGGTATCTGTATGTGAAGTATATTACCATATTATGCATATAACATAATAATACTGAGAAAAAAAGGTACAGGACTAAATGGAATGCTCTTCGCCATCTAGTTGATATAATTCTGTTTGAAATGATAGCCAATGAGTACTAAATGTTAAACGACTGTTAAAGTGACAGGTGCTTATATGGTAGTATTAATGTATAACTGTAAACGGAAGACGTATCATGTAGGTAGACGGATTACACCATCTATTCCAAGGACACACTGTCACACTAGTCAGTAGCCTGGCCTAACCTGAAATGATTTGGGCCTGCAGGGGGAGGCAGGGTGCCGTCTGTTTTTAGACGGCAGATGAGCCGATTTCCCCAACGTGTCGTCATCCCCTCCCCTCCACTGCTGTGCTACATCACATCATTTGGAGCGACGCAAACTCCGGAAGATTGACTCCCACTTCTCGGCCACCGTAACTAAAAACAACTAGTGCTAGGTGTTGAGGCTAACTAGTCAATGGATGGACATTGGGCATAGGACCCGACAAGCCTGTTGGTTCTACCCAGCTCTTTTCGGCACTGGACTTTAGAAAGGACACTCAGGGAACATAATGTATTACATATGATTTAAATTTCTATAATTTAAATTACAGTATACTGTATATTTATATATATTCATATTTGTAAAAAAAAAATGCATATTAAAATGATTTTTCTTACCTGCTTGAATGAGGTCAGGCATTCGTCCTTGCAGAATGTTCTGTTGTCATCATTCAGGTTCAGAGTGAGTACATTGCTGAAGCAATAGGAATCACAGTTTGCACAGCAAGACACCTTCATGTTTCTAGCTGACTGGAAACGTACAAGGCAGTCATCACTGCAGATCTTGTGGACAACATCATTGACAGGTACCTGATGTTTGCTCTGCAGAAGAGAGATAGGTACGGTGGGTTTGTGTTATATACTGTACACATTAGTGGTTCAAGATGAGGTCCACACAGATCAACGGGGGCTCAAACAAAATAAACTGAAAAAGTAGTAGGAAATCTGCACTCTGTTTAAAACCCCCCCAAAAAACTTTAACTGCTAAAGTGGACTTACCAGAGTGTTCTGACCCCATAATGGCCAATTTCAATCACAAATAGGAGCGACGGGTTAAGCACTGACTGCTGCTGTATCAACTACAGTGCTACACTATGAGGGGCTAAATTCCAATGCAAAATGATCTGGTTGAACCACCAGTGGGACGCACCGGTGGTTTATTAATGTGTGCTGTGCAATATGCTGCACAGCACAAAGTTATCATTGGCAAAACATCTACAAACGTGTACCTCTTCACTTACATTGTACTCTATGTACAGCGTTTCCTTATACATCATTGAAAGAAGGGCCTGTTTGGTACATGACTGTTTCGTATGGTGTTTTCTTACAATGCAGGGTCTGTTGCACATGCTGCAGAGTGTCTTTGCTGCTTGTGGCTGTGATCCTTGTGGCTGAAAGGCTAGTTTATTGATGAAGGTCCTCTTGTGGTTGAAGGAGGAAAGGCAGGTGTCCCCGCAGAATGCCTTTGTGGTGCCTTGATTATCCACAGGAGCTATGATCAAGTCCTGTGGGCGGTCTATAGACCTGACAGAACATGGGATCAGGAGCAAATTTTGTAGGCAGGGAAAGGGAAGATCCCAATGAAAATCTAAGCATGGAGAAGCACGACAGGGTTGAAACCAAGCAAACACTAAAACCTAGCAATGATCTTGTAAAAACATCTCAAGACTCCAACCTGCAATAGTGTGTGTGTGCTAATAGACTAGGGGCGCGATTTTCCTTCCACCCGTTGTCCCTAACGTTACCCGATACCCGCAGCGAATTCCCTTATTGCTATTTTGGTCACCTTTTCTCTTCCCTTAGCCATAATTGTATTAAATTACATGCAAACTCATCAACATTTCAGCTGTAAGGAAAACATGAATTATCCTTTCTATCTGCAAAGGTTTGGTTCCACAAAAATCCAGCATAGACAGCTTGGGGGTTACTTTTTCAATAAAGCAACATCCTGCTGCCCACTACTGCACATTACGTGCAATTACAAAACAGGTGGTATGGAGGGACCTTATAGCCTGGTAAGGCCTCATAGCATGAAGTCCCTCAACGTGAGGGAAAAAAGGAATGTCAAAGTGCTCTGATGTGTGATTTTATTTAAATTATAAAATTAAGTCAAGTTTCTTGTGGCTGTAGTATATTAGAGGTACTCACGTCAAACAGTTGTGACACTCCTGTTTGGGTGTGTAAGCGGCAGAGAGACATGGAGCAGAGCAGTAGAAGTGTGGGAAGAGTTTTCTCTTGTAAACCGTCTGTCCTTCCACCAGGGTCTCCGTACAATGGGAACAGGACATTCTCTGGCTGCTTGTCTGCTCCTCCTGTCAATAACACTGATTTAAACAACTCATACTCTAGAATGAAACAGCAGAAGTACAGTCAGGCATTTCGATTCAAAGGGATTTCGAAAGAACGACCTTACCTAGGCCTATGCATATGTGTGAGTAATTACTCACACATATGCATAGGCCTACTGTACATATACAAAGTACATACAATCATGCAGAATATTCTAAAAACAGCAACTGGTAACCTCGTCTCTTCCTGAACTTTTACGCCTGCTTTAAAGGCGGACAATGATTTTCTTATTCAAGTAAAGCTACTTGTGACGATAAAAGTTTGTATTAACTAAAACGTTACATGTGGGCAGGGGTAGGGGGTAGGGGTAGAGTCTCCGGATGGCAACCGCAAGGTTGCCGGTTCAAACCCGGGCTCCCCCAGAATTAGTGTCGATGTGTCCCTGAGCAAGACACTTAACCCTGAATTTCTCCCGATGTGCTGGTCAGTACCTTGCATAGTTTCTTCCGCCATTGGTGTGTGAATGGGCGAATGGGATCCACAATCTATGTAAAGCGTCTTGGAGAAAGGCGCTATGATAATGATATATATATATATATATATATATATATATATATATATATATATATATATATATATATATATATATATATATATATATATATATATATACAGTATATATAGATATATGTATGTAATTATCATAATATATAATATAATATGCACCATTTACCATTTTAACTACCTCTGAAGCATCATCAGGCTCGTCCTTGATGCACACTGTAGGCCTAGAACTAGAACTAGACGGAGCACTTCTCTGTATGGTTCTAGTTCTAGCACAGCTGATCTCCTCTTCCACTAGTCTCTTGAGGCGGACTGTTAACTCTCGCATTTTCACAGGAAAGACGGGGGTGCCGTTTTTCCTTTGTTCTGCCAGTGGGTTCCCAGATTGATCCTCCATTGAGTCACTCATCATCCATCTTAAGGTTTAAGCAGACCTAAAAAAGAGAGACAATTCAGTCGCAAACTGTAGAACAAACATAAATACAAACCCCCATTCCAATGAAGTTGGGACGTTGGGTAAAATTCACATAAAAAAACGAAGTCAATGACTTGCAAATCCTCTTATATTCAATTGAATACACTGCAAAGACAAGATACTTAATGTTCTCAAACTGAAACTTTGTTTTTGTGCAAATATTTTCTGATTTTGAAATTGATGGCTGCAGCATGTTTAAAAAACGTTGGGGCAGTGGCAACAGAAGACTGGAAAAGTTGATGAATGCTCAGAGAATACCTGCTTGAAACATTCTACAGGTGAGTGTCTTGAAGGCGTATAACAGGAGTCCAACAGTTTAAGAACAATGTTTCTTAACGTTCAATTGCAAGGAATTTAGGGATTTCATTGACAGGCCATAGTATAATCAAAAGATAGGTGGCAACGCCGAAATCCAACACAGAATGCTTGTGAATGCTTAAACCAACATCATCGTGTAAGGGATATTACCATGTGGACTCAGGAGTACTGCTGAGTCCACACAGTAATATCCTTTAACTGAAAATAATTGTCAGTTAAAAGTATAGTACAGTAAGTGATTTCACTTATTCGGGGGCCTTTTACCAACCAGGTTCAAATGGGGTGGGCCTTGGTATATGTGCTCTTGGCCTGTTGTATCCTGCTGTTGCATTGAATGGGAAAGAATTTCACCAAGAAAGCTTCAACACTTCCTCAGTTCCTGTTGTTAGAAAGAAAAGTGAGGGAACATAGTGGTAAACATATATACCCGTCCCAACTTCGTTGTAGGGTTCAATTTCAAAATGAGCATTTACACAAAGCAAAGTTTCTCAATTTGCACATTAAATATCTTGTCTGTGTAGTGTAGCCTATTCAATCCAATGTAGGTTGAAATCAAGTCATCGTATTCTGTTATTTACATTTTACACAACATCCCAACATTCAATAATTCCAAAGACGTGGAGAGACATATAGTCCTCTTCTCTCTAGTTTTATATCCATGTTAAAGTATTGGCACAAAACGTCAATTTAGTCAAATATCTCCACTTTTTCAAGAGATGCACACGGACATCTTTCCCCTCGAGCAAAGGGGCTCATAATGACAACTGCACTTGATTTTTGAAAGCTTCTTCTGATCGGCGCAAACGTCATCAAGGAAAGTTTGGGGAACACAATTGAATTGGCAGGTGGTAATTAAATTGATTTCACTTTTGTCAGATATCACCCAAAAAAATCTGTTAAAATGCTCTATTATAAGGTGTGCAGACCATATATGGAGTTTCCCCCTCCACCACGTTAGCAGAGGAGCTAATAAAAGTTCCCCAGGTGGAGGGTGAATTCTCCTCCAATCAGGATCGAGCAGCAGGTTCACATAGTGTAGCTACTCTTGGGCGCCCCTAGTGCACCAGGCTGGTACTACACAATGAATTTCAAATCACTTACCCTACCTTTAATTACCCAGCCCCTATCGCAATGCACCGGGACAATTGTGTGTCCCAAACTTGTGTAGTGACCATTTGACGAGCGCGTATGTGTCAGCATGAGCGTACAAACGGAACCAAATGGACCCCCTTGGCTAGCTCTGGTCCAGAGCTCCGCTGCTTCTGAGTCTGACTTGCATTGGAGCTCTGTTGGTCTCCGTGCATTCGGCCATTACTGCACCCGACCAGCCTCTCTTCTCTAGTGGATATATAAAGAACGTTTTACCTACTCACCAAAATAAACACGTCTTGTGTCATTAGAAAGCCTACTTACCTTGGTGGTCGCACTCTTAGCCCCCCACCACACGGATAAATTGGACTTTTTGGCCAGAACGCGATCGTTTTTCACTGAAGGAAAAATATTTCCTATGGAACTTTTCTATTGGCAATATCGGTAGAGGGCGCAAATCCTGGTTGTTTTTCCGGTGAAAAACCATCGCGTTCTGGCCAAAAAGTCCAATTTATCCGTGTGGTGGGGGGCTAAGAGTGCGACCACCAAGGTAAGTAGGCTTTCTAATGACACAAGACGTGTTTATTTTGGTGAGTAGGTAAAACGTTCTTTATATATCCACTAGAGAAGAGAGGCTGGTCGGGTGCAGTAATGGCTGAATGCACGGAGACCAACAGAGCTCCAATGCAAGTCAGACTCAGAAGCAGTGGAGCTCTGGACCAGAGCTACCGCTAGGGTACATTTGGTTCCATTTGTACACTAAGAGCAACCTGCATTGCAGTGCGTGCATTGCAAGTTAACTTGTAACCAAACGGCGCGAGGAGTTTGCATAGCAAGGATCATGCATGGCGACGCATTCATGTGATCTGGACTTCATTGGGAAGCGACAGGTCAGTGATAAACGAAAAGATAAAGTCATAATTACCACCAACCGCTGTTTCCTGTCGTCACAATGTACAGACGGTGAGTTGAATTTCAGTTGAGAAGGCAACGAAACTGTATTTATTGTTTACTATTTGCTTTGTGCACAGTAGCTCTCGTTGACTCGTCTTCCTTTTCCGGAGTAGCTGCAGCACCCAACCAGAGTGCAGTTGCACTAACGCCATCTAGTGTACTGTATGCTGCTTTGCAGAATCATAGAAGCAGTGGAGTTATGTAGGTTTCTCTTGGGTTTACACGTTGGAATATGGATGACTGTGAGGTGTTAATTAAAATTTCACATAGCCTAAGAGCAGTATGATAATCTCCATGCATCTGAATTGATCAAAATACCAGCCAGCATATCTACACACACACTCCAGAGGCCACATTGCATGATGTACTGTTGTATCAGAAATAGCTAATATATTTGAACTGAAATCCTGTTGTTTTAATATGACAAATGAAAGGTTGAATTGGACTGAAGCTTTGCCCTAATGTGGGAATGATTATAGATGATTTGTTTCATAGACTGACAGATCTTATGCAGTCAGACACCCGTACTTTAATTACTCGTCATTATCTATTTACTTGTCCTTATTCCTCTTGCCCATCAAGTTGTGTCCAAAAATCTTCAGCAGTCCAGGGGTAGCTCCGACAGACTTGTCCTCCTCATCTTGGTCTGTTACTACATCTAGATTGTGACCCACAGCCTATGTAGTGGTGGTACAAAATCACAACCTTGTTTTTCAAAAGGTCAAGGGGACATAGAAGTTAACGGGAATATCGCAACTCTCCCACTGTAAGGCTCTGACTGCATGCTGCTTTGCACAATCACAGAAGTAGTGGAGTTGTTATGTAGGTTTCTCTTGGGTCTACACGTTGGAATATGGATGACTGTGAGGTGTGAATTAAAATTTCACATAGCCTACAAGCAGTATGATAATCTCCATGCATCTGACTCTGTGGCCAATGCATTGTGATCCTGCATCTTTCTTCAGAATTGATCAAAATACCAGCCACAATACCTCAATACCAGCAGCCACTATATTTACCCACACACCCCAGGGGGCACATTGCATGTACTGAACTTAAAATTCTGTTTTTTATATGGCAAATGGAATCAATGAGAGTTAGATTGGACTGAAGCTTTGCCCAAATGTTGGAATGACTTGTGCCACAGTACTAACATTATAGATGATTTATTTCATAGACTGACAGATCTTACAAAGTCAGACACCCGTCTTTTAATTACTCGCAATTATCAAATTATTTGGTCCTTATTCCTCTTGCCCATCAAGATTGCGTCCCAAAATCTTCGGCAGTCCAGGGGTACCGTAACTCTCACAACAGACGTCACGTGTCTGTCATTTTTACACACAACTCACCCTTTTTCGTGTACTTGTAGCAGCCAACCAGAGTTAATTTATTTTTCTCTGTTTATATGGAGGGCCACTACCATTAAAGGTGTATATTGTATTTAATTGCGAATGCAGTGATCACAGTATGCCTAGTGTGTATTACGTAAACATGCATCACACTTCATATTTGGGCATGCCTGATTGGATGGAAGCCCATATATTGGAGGCGAACCTGCACGCGCTATAGTTATAGCCCAATAGGCCTATTTACAAAAGTCCAGTGAGCGAGCCCCTGGGCCTTGTATATTCTATCCAGTCCTGTATCCCAGCATGGACCCTGAGGCCCACAGGGCACTTAACTACCGACACCTACTCTACCAAGTTGGAGTCATCGACTCAGAGGACTGTTAAAGTGGCCTATCTCGAGCACCACGAATAAACAAAAAAGAGAATTCAGAACGTCACTCTCTTGTCTCGACATCAGTATACCGAGTTCATGGGAAATGTGAAATATTAGACAATTCAGAAAGATATGGTCTAATAATGGGTTGTGTGGTTTCACCTCACCACACTAATGTGAAGCGTGTGTGTGCGTGTGCCTGCGCACACGCGCATGCACCAGCATGTGTCTGTCCAGACTCCATACTCTGTCCCTTCGGTCCTTTCTCAGTGACGTTGTCTGACTGTGACTACCCTCTCAGGTGGTGAGTGGCGGCCTGGCGGGGATGTCTTGGTTGAGTCAAAATGCAGCCTCCGTCCCGAGGGGCCAGGAGTAGGAATGCCAGACCTTCTACCCTCAGTAGAGGTGGACAAATCAGAGGAGGTGGACAGCTCGGAGATGAACTGCTTGACTCTCTTCAGGTACTCGTACTTATACTGACCATAGTGGTGAATGTTGTTATGGCCCGCTCCCTCCAAAAACAGGGGCTCCACGGGACGGGGACACCCCTCAAACATGGCCAGCCCGTGGGAGAAGTCGATCACGTCGTCCTCCATGCCGTGGATCACCAGCACCGGTGACTCCACTTTGGACACCTTCTCGATGCTGGGGAAGGCGTCGCAGCAACGACGAAAAATCTCAAAGCAACAGGTCTCACGTTCATTCGGGCAGATAACCCGCAGCCCTGACATGAGAGGAGCGAGCAAAATAACGCCGGCGCACTTGTATCGCGCTGCCAGGTCCACCGTGGGCACCGTGCCTATACTCTCACCGTACAGGATGATGTTCTCCGGGGTCACGCCATACCTGCGCCTCAGCGCCTGCCAGGCCGCCTCCATGTCTGCGTACAGGTTCTTCTCAGACGGCCTCCCACCGCTGACCCCGTAGCCAGAGTAATCATAGGAGAACACGTTGCAGTTGATACTGGACCCGAGGCTACGGTAGAACTGGTACATTTGTCCCAAGTCCACTCCATTGCCGTGGGAATACAACAGCGTGTATCGGCTGTTGGGGGCGCAGCGTATAAACATGCACGCGATCTGGTTTCCCCGAGCACTCTTCGTTTTAAAGACGGCGACGGAATGCCGCTCAGAGTCGGTCAAAGGCCCGTCGTCGATTAAATTTAAGTGAAAGTCGGAGGCCGCAGTAGGATCGGTGTCGAAGGAGTATGTGGGCTCTGGAGGGTGGAACGCCAGGCACGCTACCATGTTGCAGGGCGGACAGCACAGCAGACAGCACAGCAGACAGCACAATGCTCGAAGAGAGAAACCCATTTGAACCTGTATCAATTACCCGATAAATGGAGATTTCAAGTCCTTCCGTAATCTTCCCTTTGGTGTAACTGAGCCCTGTTTATAACATGGCTCATGTCATGACATCTCCAGCCATGCCCAGATATGCACATCTGTCATCTATATGTATGTACTTTTCCTAGTGCCATGTCCAAATATGGAGTGCAGTGTGACATACAGACATGTTCTGCTGGCTCCCATAGCAAGGGCTCACTGCACTCAATTATATGGGATCCCCCTAAAATTGCAATCACCTAGGTTGAGAATAACTGGTCAAGAGTACCTGTTGTCTTCCTACATCAGGGATCTCCATATACAGTATGGGCATAAAGACACGTAGGCCTAAAAGAAATCAGCACCAAACTTAGCCCGGGAGAATAAGGCATTTACACTAAACTCCCTCTGGGTCCCTGGGGTCCTTTGAAATAGTCATCAAGATTGACGATCAGTCAAACTGTTTTTGAGTTATACAAGGGCAGTGTTGCCAACTGCCAAATCCAAAGAGCTAGTGGATCTTGCCAAAATGCACTAGAATGCGCTAAGGGCTGGCCTAGGGCGACACGTGCAGTGTGTGTATGTTATGTGGTCTCGTGTTAGGAAGGAAAGAGGACTGTGTCCTCTATCTATATTATATTATATTATATTATATTATATTATATTATATTATATTATATTATATTATATTATATTATATTATATTATATTATATTATATTATATTATATTATATTATATTATAGTGTTGTAGTTCTCAAGAATGTCTCGCAAAGAAAATGTTCTATATCGATTGCGTGGACCGAGGAGCCCATTCATTAAGCCGTCTTGTACAAGCAGCAAGCACAGCACTAACATTCAGTAGAATAATGGTAGTAAATTTTGCAAACAAATGTGTATTTAGGGCCATGTTCGAATGCCCCCTCTCATAACTAAAATCCTTAAAACAAAAGAAAGCAAGGAATGTAAAGCAATTAACACCCATCTTCTACTTTCTCTAATAACAACATGAACCTTGGTTGAAAAAAACTAAAGTTGTACTGGGTGTTTCCATTTTTAAATGGTTATAACGCCTCCAAATAAGCTCCACTTTCATTGAATGATGCATCATACGAAAGCTTAAATTGTACTTTAATAATCTGGGGGAAAGCTTGTTCTTGCCTCGCAGTGGTCTCTGTCTTCGCCTCGACCTCTCTGGGCCTTGGTCGGCCTCAACCGCTCTAGGTCTGGACTTGGCCTCAGTCTCGGCCCTTCTAGGTCTTGGTCTTGTCTTGGTCTTGACTCCACAAGGTGCTAGTTTCGTCTCGATCAAGTCCATAGTTGTCTCGGTTTGGACCCTCTGGGTCTTGGTCTCGATTGAATTTGTCTTGACTAAAACACTAATATAATAATAATATATTAATAAATATATAAATATATATTTATATTCTAATACATTATATTACATTACATTACATTATATAACTCCAGGAAACTGTCTGTATCCCTTAATTGCCATATATGGAGATCCACACGTTAGCATTATACTTGATGATCATAGATCTGTCTGCATCATACATCACCATCAGCCAATCAAGTCCTGGTGTCCTGGTGGAGGACAGAATCTTGTGACCAGAGACTGTGAGGTCTGGTTGGCAACTGAGCTGACCAAGCCCGAGTTGGATGAATAAGGGACTAGTTGGGCCTAGTGGATACTGGGAAGTGGGCTTGCTTTGTTCTGCATGCCATTCTGCCAAGGATAGACGCAGTCTGCTGATGTCTATAGACCGGGCCATGTTACCAACATCATGCGTGACACCTCCTGGGGCATCTTTTTTTTAAAAAAAGAATCAATCAAATCATCACAATCTGTTTTATAGTTAAACACACCCAGCTGTTTATAGGAGGGGCTAGATTCCTCAAAATTCTTACATTAATTTAACAGGGGACATTATTTGGGTCCAGTTTTAACATTATTTGACAGGTTTAACGCCTGTGGGGTTCTCCCGTGTCATGCATGTTCTTGAGAAGGCGGAAGAGGGCAGCAGCTTCTTTGACACGGCTGAACTCGATACTGAAGGCCTGCATCTCGTTGAAGAGATCCTGCGTGTTGATGATATTACCGCGAATCCATGACTGCAAGAAGATGGACACCAGACGTACCTGGCGATTCTGCAAGGACTTGTCTTTGATCTGCTTACAGGTGGAGATACAGTTGACCACGTAGTCGTGGATGAACTCCGGGGGGAGGACTACAGCCGCCGTCAACCTGTTGACCACTTCCAACAGGTTGACAGTCGACCAACTGTGCGGAGCGCAGAGCACCTTGTAATACTCTGCAATCTCATTGCTCTCTGACCTGATAAGGTTCACCAGCAGATCGGAGGCCAGCACTGGGTTGTGCTCCACCAGTCCAGGCAGCTTGGCCGGGGACAGATTGATGTGGTGCACCAGTTTAGGGTCCTTCTCTAGCGGTTTCGAGAGCTGTGACCATAGCTGTGACCTCTGTTCTGTCAGTGGGCCCTTGAGGGCCTTGGATATGATGCATCTGCACTCCACTTCTGTCCCGTTTTTGACACACATGGAGGTGTCCCACTGGATGCTGTGATCCGACTCTGTGGGGTTCAGCCATGCCAGCTCGTCCTCGCACACGTGAAGGGGAGGCGGTGGCCGGATGACCTCCGGACGGAAAGCATTCACTGGTCGACGTGCCGGCGGAGGACAGAGACTTGTGACCAGAGACTGTGTGGTCTGATGGGCAACTGAGCTGACAACGCCTGAGTCCGATGAAGAAGGACCCGGTTCGTTCCGGATACTGGGGAAACTGACCTTGCTTCGTTCTGCTTGCCGTTCTGCCAAGGACAGCCGCAGTTTGCTGATGTCTATAGACATGTTACCCACATCCATGCGTGACACCTCCTGGGGCGTCCTCTTAAAAAGTTCTCTGGGTGGGGCCAAAATCAGCTGGGAGAGGAAGAGCCTCTCTTGCTGGGTGAGGGGTGGTTGTAAATCGGCAAGTATTTTCTCTTGCCCCTCTCTGACGAACGAGGGATCCAACAGGTGGGCGAACACCCCGGCGAAGGAGTTGCCGGTCAAAGTCTCGGTGCGGTACATCTCCCACAGGAGGTAGAGGACAGCAAGTCGCTGAGGGGAGCTGGGCACCAGGTCCGGTTGCTGGAGCAGCAACACCAGCACCGAGCCCACGCGGAAATAATCAGACTTCCCGAAATGTCCATAGAAGTTGGATGAGATGTTCTCGAAGATGCAAGTCTCATCAGATATGATAGCCAACAGGTGGGAGAGCTCTTTCGGGCCCAGTGACACGTGGAGGGGTAACGACATTCATTCAACAGTATAGACTTGCACTAGGGAGTTAGCAAATTGAGGAACATTCCAGGCATAATCAAGCTGCAACAGGAGGAAGTGCAGATTTCAGACACCATCTGCCAAATCACATTAAATTACATCATGTTGATGTCCAAATATGGAGCTGTGTTGTTCTGTGGATCGGTGGAATGTTGGATCTGAAATGATAATTTTTCACAATGGAAACATATTCACACTGAGATGCTGATTGTTGCATTCATTTGCAAGATTGGCTGTGGAATCACTTCTCTTGCCTCAGCTAGCTGGAGGTAGTAAATTAGAATTTTGAAGCATAAAAATCTGTGCATTCATATTACCTGATCAATAAGGCCTGCTGATGCACATTTATTGGTTAAAATAATTTAAATTGTTAGCTTCACATTCAAACATACAGTACATACTGTAAAATCTTGGCTAAAATTGCTTATATTATAATATTATAATATAATATTATTTGATGTTGTTATGGAACTGATATTGCAGGTAGTTATCACTCTGCTCAGTAGTGATAACTTGCGCATTACCTCCAAGTAGGCCATGGCCTACTTGTGTGCAAGCAGAGAGAGACCAGAGATACTTATAGACATCTCTTATAGAGATACTTACAGAGATCTCTTAATTCACCACTCTTACATCATCACCAGAACTGGCTAATCAGAATATTTCAAGGCAAGGCCGATGACCGACCACCACAAGCCGATCGCTTAACTTGTAATGATTAATCTTGCTAGGTTCTTAATTGTGAAATAGCATGCAACTACACACAAATATACACAATTACTAAAACATGGACCTTTATTGAAAAAAAAAATCCTAAAATTGTCCTTTAAATACTAGCACAATGATGATAGGTAAATAAATTCTAGCCTATAAAGGAATACCACTCACTTATTATTTTTATTCTCAGTTCTTCCCCTGCCTCACCATGAAGTCACATTGAGGAAGGCCTACTCTGAGGGCCCTTACAACAATACCTGTTGTAAGGTATGTAAAATACATTATGAAGTGAAGTGACAAAGGAGTTTTATGCGGGAAAGAAAATGAACATTGATTCAAGTGCATGGACCATACGTTTCCCTAGAATAAAATTAGGGCACTATTAATTATATGGTTGATCTCCACAGAATGCCAATCAAACCTTGCCTGCTGTGCATTTGCATGCCTTGATTTGAAAGTCACTTGTATCTTTCCTGCTTCTTCACCATGTTAATCAAGTCCTCAACAGCCACATCTCAGCATAAGACTTGCAAGTCTGCTAAATTAGGTTATTTTTCTTAACATTCTTCCTTGTGAATGTGATAGAAATGGAGAAACCCCCCCTCCCTACTCAGGGTATGTAAGAGCCTTTGGTGCCCCCTGCTGGAGCTTCATAGTAGTGATCTTGCTGTCCAACTCGTCCATAAAGCCCTCATCCACAGACTCGCTGTCCCCTTCCTCCCCCGGTCCCGCCGGCCCTTCGGTGGGCAAAAAAACATGGAGTTGTGTGCGTGTTCGTGTTTGACCAGCAGCAGCATTAGTGGTCAGAGTCGACGGCTGACCGCTGCAACTCGGGAGACACGGTTTCCCCACGACCGATAACGTGTCACCCCATGATGATATAGAATGGCGATACTGCATCACTAATGGCCGGAGGTCACGCTGCACTGCTGCCTCTGCGCCCGGGGTTTGGCTGTGAGGCTTCGCGGTTGTCGGTTTGGCAGCGGGTTGTATGGGTTGGGTGAAGTGCGCGTACGCAGGCCTGCTGCAGCTCTGGACCTGCAGGTGATGCAACGGAAGAGGCGGATGGGACTGTCTCCTCCCCGATGGTGGCGGTGGCAGAAGTGCTCTTCTCTGTACAGCGCTGGGGTGTCGGTTGCGGGAGAAGCCCTCATAGACAGCCCTCTCTCCGGGTGTGATGAGGGAATGCTCACTTAGGCTGCATAGAAAAGAATGGAGAAGGAGAGAGTGACTCACACCATCAGGGGGAACTACTACTGTAGATCTCACAGGTCTCCACCAGCTCAGGTCACTTCACCCTGTGAAGGCAACAGTCACCTCACAGGGTGACTGTTACGTCACCCTTTATTGGTGACGTAACAGTCGCCGGTCACTGGTGAGCGGTGACTCACTAGTATGATGAGTCACCAGTCACTCACCAGTAGTGGCGACTATGTTTCACCCCTGCAGGTAACTGGCGGACGGACAGACGTACGGACGGACTGATGTAGAAACGGACAGGGTTGAAACATAGTCACCACCTTACGGTGGAGACAATAGGATTAACCACATGAACTGATTGAGTCCCTAATCCAGGGGAGAACAATCAGCAAAATTAACAGATCTACAAGCTCACAACCTGCTGTAATGTTACACATAGGATTTAAGTGATTGATTAATTAATATCTAGAACTGCACTTTGTCGAGTGCCAAGTGCCAACTTGCATATTTGTGCATGAGCAGGGTACAAACATTACCCACCCAACACCAAAAAAGATATCTTCATTTCGTAACATCCAGCCAGTCAGTGAGTGGGTTACAGTGATGTGGGTTGCAGTTGTTTCATGATGAGTCATGAAACAACTGAATATTCCAGGATGGCCTTTGAAGCTAGTGTAGTGCATTCACGTAATGCACCTGTGCAGAGCTCATGGGAAGCATTCTGGCTTGGACAAACAAAGCACGAGGGGCCCTTCCAATACCCTCTAAATACATGGCATTTTAATTATTTATTATTATGTCGAGCTAGATGATGCTGCAGTTACATAAACTATGTGACACCCCCCCCCCCCCCCCACACACACACACACACACACACAACACACACACACACACTCTTACATGACTCTTGTCATGTAAGAGTAAAGTTTGCCAGAGCAGTAATTGATATGAAAGAAGTGTTGCACTGTCTCTGCCTGTTTGTTTTTGTCGGATACATGTTAATCCTTTTCAATGTGATATTGGAGAGCCTTTGGAAGGAAGTGTTCCCAAGCCAGTTATCCAAAACCAATTTCTCCACATGGTTGAGCTCAGGCCATCAAATCCCTTTGCTTTGAAGTGCATCATGGTGAGGTGTGCATTTGTGCGATAGGGCACAGCATGTCTATCATGTTAGTGCATCACTCGGGTTTCTCCTTCACTCCCTTCCAAGTAAAAACAAGTATATCAGATTGAGTGAAGCCAGCATGGCGCCACACACCAAGCCTACTGGGTGTTTGTTTGAAAACAAGCAACGGATCAGCTTCCACACACTGAAATTTACTGCCGACAGCCAGACTCTGATCTTCTGTAGTCAAAGCAAGGGAAGAAGAGAAGTCTGCTCTACACTAGCATATCCATTTAGGCCGTCACACCAGGAAGGGAACAATTACATGGTAATTCCATTCAGTTGAAGTGCACAGTCAGTTCCAAGCAAATGAAATGGCTTGAGAAAAGGGTGACGGTGTTGGATTTGGATTCAAGACCACATGTGTGAGAGCACTATACATACAATTAGAACCCAAAACCTACTACGGCTCATAGGCTAGCAATACTATTATGGGAATGGGATCACTGGTTAGTTTTGTTAATTAAAACACCAGTGATTTAAATCAAGTATACTTATATGGATACGGCCCTTAAACTTCCCACTGAGCACAACACGGTTAAAACACGTATGGTCTAAGTGTAACACGCGATTTACACCGGCTAAAATGGGTGTTGTATGGTGTTTTTTTTAGACGAGCTTATTTATCGGGTGTTGAATACATATTGATAAAATATAACAACCGTACGTTGCATACCTGATCTCTGCATGCAGCCTAAACACATTTAAGGGTTGTTAGTGGGTAAATAAGCTTGGTGTTTATCACGTGTTGACAACACCGCTATTACACGTGTTTCCTACACCAAATCTAGACCATTGCCTTTAATTTCTTAATGAAAACTCTTAAATTGAAGGAACAACTGAATGCTCCATTAATATCTCCAAATGTTGTAGAAAAAACGTTTTATTAGCTATTTAATGAACAAAGTTACAAAAAGCTTAGTGTTTATTTACATGTGAAAACGTATTTTTATTAGACCATAAGACCTGCGCAGTGACGGCACCAGCCCTGTTCCACTAGTGGATTCCTCATTCATTTTCCTCATAGACTTTTCGAAAATGGTTAATAAAAACACAATTGCGCCGCGGCCAAAGCCAACTCGGGCCGTGACAAATCATGACAAGAAACACAATAATATATAATTAGGAAGAAGTAGAAAACGGCATGATACAAGACTTTTTGTTTCATTTTTCATCTTAGAAATTATTTGATTGTCCCAAAAGTTTTGTGTGTCATCATGATTCGTCACGACTCGAGTTGGCTTTATCCGCGGCGTAATCGTCTTGATATAAATTATTTTCGAAAAGTCTATGAGAAAAATGAATGGGGAATCCATTTCTGGAACAGGGACCGTGACGTCACTGCGCAGGTCCGTCACCATGACCACTATGACGACTGCGCATGCGCGAAGTGCCGGGGCATTTTTTGAAGAAGTACAGAGAGGACACACATGGCGTCGAACATTTCTTGGAATAAACCTCAAAATGTCATCCAATCCCCCCCAAAAAAGAAGCGACTTGCGTCTGCAGCAAGGGTGAGTGCTAACAGAAGTGGTTATTTCATGTTTTACTATCGTTTTGGTTAATTTTACCGTGTTAATGTAAATGGAGGAGGAGGAGGAGGGGGCGGCGGCGGCGCACATGAAAAATAATGCCTCTAGTCCAGGGGTTTTCACCAGTGGTCCTTGAGAGGGTTTCAGGTGGTCCCCAGCTAAGTTGTTTTACCAGATGTAACTCTGGAGAACGTAAAAATGAAACCAAATGGACCCGAACGTAAAAATGAAACCAAAATGGACCCTAGCGGGTCCATTTGGTAAAGATGAAACCAAATGGACCCGCTAGGGTCCATTTGGTTTCATTTTTACAGTTCTCAAGAGTTAAAATATCCATCATCTGAATTAGTCCAAGTCTACACAACTGAAAGATTAATGGTCATGGACAGAAGCAAAAGAAATCCTTAGTTTTGGGGTCTGTGGGTCTAAAAATATCCTCAAATGGTGGTCCGTGGCTCAAATGCTGAATAAATGGTGGTCCCTGGGATGAAAAAGGTTGGAAACCCCTGCTCTAGTCATCAGTGGTTTTCAACCTTTTTGACACCAGGGCCCACTATTAGACAAAATTTGTGCCACAGACCACCCTTTGATGATATTTTAGCCGCACAGACCCCCAAATACTAAAGATTTCTCTTGTTTTTGTCAATTCCAGGGTGGATTTTGGAGAAAGCAAAACCGTCAAACGTACAGATGACCATAAATCAGGGGTTTTCAACATGTCGTCCGGGGACCACCAGTGGTCCTTGAGAAGGTTCCAGGTGGTCCCCAGGATGAATGATGGGAAGTTGGTTAACCAGATGTAACTCTTGAGAGTGTAAAAATGAAACCAAATGGATCCTTGCGGGTCCATTTGGTTTCATTTTTACACTCTCAAGAGTTAAAATATTCATCATCTGAATTAGCACCACTTAATTACGAAGTTTACACTGTTTTGTTTCCCAAATCCAGGCTGGAAATGTGAACAAAATCAAAAATAATTCTTTAGTTTTAGGTCTTTGGGGCTAAAATAGTGGTCCGTGACTCAAATTCCAAATAAATGGTGGTCCCTGGTGTCAAAAAGGTTGAAAACCCCTGCCATAAATGACCATTAATCTTCTACATTCTCTAGTTGTGTAGACTTGGGATAATTCACATGATGAATATTTTAACTGTTGAGAGTGTAAACATGAAACCAAATGGACCCGCAAGGGTCCATTTGGTTTCATGTGTATGCTCTCAAAGAGTTACATCTGGTTAACCAACTTTCCATCATTTAGCCTGGGGACCACCTTGAATCCTCTCAGGGAACACTGGTGGTCCCCGGACCACCTGTTGAAAACCCCTGCATGAACTAGTCTTTCCCAAGCCTTTCCATGACAAGGACCCCCAAACACTAAGTAGCCCGTGAAAACTATATGCTAAAGACCCCCCATATGAGAAGATTTCTATGGCTCTAGTGATTCTCAAACCATTTATAGCAACAATCCACAGTTTGACAAGAATTAGTTTACAGACCCCCATCTAAGTTAGAAAAACTAACTGTTTTACTATTATGCCCCCATCTTAACAGTAGAATGTTCCAGCACCTGAGTAGACAGTCTGGAGGACCACCAGCTGCTCAGCAAGGACTCCACAAGGTAATCTTTCATCAATTATAGAAATGATGATCACAAAAGTGATTGTGCAGTGAGTGTCTAAATTCTGTTTTCATGATAACAAATGAATTTTACACTCTAGTTCAGAAGATGGTGATGAAGACTACGGAGGAGGATGTGAGTGACTTTCACCAGACACACTGGAGAAACAAAGCTGAATGTGCACAGGTATGTAGAGTTTAATTGTCTGTATTGCTGTATGTCTGTATATACAGTATTTTAAAGGATCACTAGGCCTATGGCTATAATTGTTACTAAATATTTTCAGGAGGTTATCTAATACTGTAATAATCTTAGAAAAGGGAAAACAGAAAGGGTCATTAAAATCTTGAGATTTTTTTGCTTATAAGTTTTTTTTTCCCCCTCTCATTTCAGAGTTGGTTCACAAGATCTTGAATGGAGCGGCGCACAATGGAGAGGAGAGCCAATTCTGTGTTGACTGACCACATCAAACAGGCCCTGCACAAAGTAGTGGTGGTGGGCGTGTATAAGAGGGCAAATAAGTAGCCATGGCATTCATCATTATTTGGCAACATTTGTATGTTATTGTTTGTTATGATTTAGAGTTGACACTGCATTTTTAACACTATGGCACTTTAGGAGTCCACTGCTGTAGTTCTGTTTTTTTTTTTTTTTTTTTTTTTTTTTACAGCCAAGCACATTTGCAACTCTTGCACGCCTTCCCCCATTCACCAATGAAATGTGTCAAAATGCCTGCACTGATGTCCTGTCAATGAAGAACAGTGGTTTTTCAGGGGTCCATTATTTAATTTGCATATGAAGCATGGGCAACCATTTTACATGTAGCTTCTCAGAACAAAAGATATGTAATGATTCCATTTGGTACAGTTTTGTCCACAAACATTATAGTGTAATACAACGACTGCAAAATTGAACCAAATGGACCTGAGAGGGTCCATTCGATCTCATACTTGAGATATTTAAGGTTCTATTTGGTTACCAATTTGCCATCATTTAGCTGATGACCACATAGACCCACCTCAAGGACCACTGGTTGAAATCACTGTTCTAGTCTGATGACCAAGGAACCCAATTTGTTGTGATTATTGGAGTGCTAATAAAAATGAAAACATTGTTTCCAACGTTGATGTTTTAAGTATTTACCAGTGGTGGTAATTGTCAGAAAATTATGGGTTTAATTGCAGCAAGGTAAGTTTTGACCCTTCCCTTTTGTACTCCAGGAAAAAGATCTGAAAGAAAAATCATTAACATAGTGAAACAAATTGTGATGCATCATTGAGATATGTTTCAGCATGCTATTGTTTTTATATGTCCACTCAGCAACTCTAGGGTATATTATTTACAGTGAAATGTTGAAAATGGATGGAATTTCCCTTTAATCTGGGTGTTAATTAGATTGGATACTTTATGCCCACTTCCAATTTTAGACGTTTTTACCGATTTTTAGATGTGTTTTATCGACGTGTTTTAGACCAGAAAATGGGTCTAAATTAGCTCTGGTCCAGAGCTCCACTGATTCTGAGTCTGACTTCCAATGCAAGTCAGACTCAGAAGCAGTGGAGCTCTGGACCAGAGCTAGGTGTAAATCACGTTGATAAAAACACGTCTAAAAATCGGTTAAAAATGGTGTAAAAGTGAAAGTTTAAAACACGTCTATAAAACACGTTTTATAGACGTGTAAAAGAACGACGTCTAGAAACGGTGTTGGGCTAGACGTGTTTTAAACTTTCACTTTTACACCATTTTTTACCGATTTTTTAGACGTGTTGTATAGTCACAAAAACACGTGTTATCAACGTGTTTTACACCAAAAAATGCCCAGAAACTTATTTAATATGTTAGGCATTTTAACCAGACTTGCACAGACCTGAGCACTGTTTGCATCTCAAGAAACTGTCAACAATTAACACATGTCAGCCTTTGAAAATAAGCTAAAACACTGCAGAGCAAATGCATTCAGATTTAAACCGAACATGCTAACTCTTATTCAAACGCTTGTTCATATGTCATATTCAACTTGAGCTGTGAGATGTGTGATAGCTTTTCCTGTGGCCCACACCGGCTGCAACCTCAGTCATATCTCTAGATCAGAGGTCTACTCTTTCCGTCCCAAGCACAGAAGCGATCTATCAGTGCCAATCAAACACCCCTGCTCCACATTCAGACAGCTATATCAGATCCAGGGACCGGCGGGGTAATATCACTTTACCTCAATGGAGCCGCGGTGGTCGGCCTGCGCGGGCCCCTGGCAGAGGTTATGGACGGCAGCCGCATCGGGTCCTTGGAGAGCCTCGTTCCACCCGTCAGAGGCAAGGGAGGCACGGAGCTGGAGAGGAGGTAGGTGCGGACCATGGCCCTGCTTCTCTGCACGGCTCTCTGGTGGCAGGTGCCTCCGGTATCCAAGCCCAAGCCCAGGATGGCTGGCGGAGGAATAGTTCCGCCAGTGTTGCTCATGGGTCTCAGGCAGCACACGTCAGAGCTGGTTGGGAATATATCTGAAAACAGTTGAGTTGCTAAAAAAAAGTTCTCTTTATCTTTCCATGCCTGCCATAATTTGTGAAAATAAGAAGTTATCCTCTTTGCGCTTCTCTCCCTTATAGGCCTGATCTACATGTGTCGTCTCCAGAGGCAGCGAGCGGACTGCTGCATCACCAAACTCTCAGTGCACATGTATAGTGCCTGGGGGGGTGCCTCGCATGGTAGCGGACGCCATGAATGATGCAAGGCCATTAATTATACATGGCTAAGGCTGGTCAACTGGACACCACCTACTTTAACCCCCCTCCCTTCACCACCAAACACACTTCTCCCCCCTCTCCCTTTCCCTCTTCCGCAGGTCAGCTTACAGAACAAGGGAACAGGTGGTGAATTGTGAGGTGGAAGTGAATGTTGTTTGAACCTATAAGGACACGTGATGATATTGAATGTGCTTTTAGTGATCCATTGCCGTGGGGCAACAATGGGGTTATTAATTTAATCCAGCCAATGTACAGCTAACTGTTGACAACTTATTATTATAGTGGTTAATGCTGTTCTGGAGACATTCCAACAAATGTACAGATTTCAGGTTGTGACCTTTTCACTCTAGGGCAAACAATAATTTGGAGTTCAGATCATAGGCAGTTGTGTTGGACAAATTATCCTATTCAGGGACGCAGAGAGCATTTTATAACTGTGGGGATAGATCTGGGGTGTATATGTGCATGGAAAATCTTAGAATATACCCCACTTGCTTGTTTTTGTGCCTGGTGCACCTCATCTTGACAATATCCCTTAGATTCTCAATAGCGTTTAGGGACCATCAGATCCTGCTGAGAAGAAATCTGCAACTCCATACAGATCTTCAGACAGAAGGAATCATGAAATACTACAACGTAGAATAATATTCCTGTAGACTGTTGTGGTGACCTTGGATTTAAGAAGGCAGTTTACCAACACCTACACTGAACATTGCACCCCAAAATTCATGATTCCTTCTGCTGTTATTCTGTATGGATGTGCAGATTTCATCTAACATCAGGACCTGGTCCCTCAATGCCATTGAGGGTTTTGTAGATTGACTGTAATCCATCCTAAAATCCTGTTTTGGTGTTTTTGTTGTTCTTTTTTCAGCTGGAAGCCACAACTGTGTAAGGATTAGATCAGATTAATACTTACTGTATAATCAACTACAATGTGTGCACTGAATCTACATGTAATGAGTTAGTTTTTGAATGGAATGGTGGAAATAAACCGATATTCTAACCTTTTGCTATTGACTTTTCCATGATTACAAAATGTATATCAATAGTCAAGAAACACACACACCCACATCCAATTCACACACATCCTGTTCTGTTGAATACAAGACTCATGAGTGTGATGATGGTTCCATGGTGCAAGATGAATCAAAACAAACCTGACCTCCCTTTATCATCCCGGTCTACGTAATTCATGCATCCACACGAGAAACAGCAGATCTACAAGCTTGTTCCATCCACCTATGAGCTTTTCAGCTGCCCCTCCTCTCTCCCACGGCGGCTCACTGCAGCTCAGTCTGTGCCTTCTAGTAGTCCCTCCATATCTTCTTCCACTGGCTGCTCTGGATCTCCTCCAGGCTTGACAGCCAAGACTCAGGATGCAAGTGTGATCCAGCAGGGGAAACATTGCACCTTAACTGTAACTGGACTGCCCTGAGGGAGCTTCTGACCGGAGCCACGGAGCAGGTCAGCCGTGGCCAGTCGTAGTTAATCAACTGTTCAGCACACATTTCAATTGAACGGGGGCTTATTTAGTGACAGAAACAAACTGAAATATCTACCAATCAACACTTGTCTAGTTTTGTTGCATTTATTCCCTACACTTCATTACAATAAGTCTGTTACTCGTTCATTGTGCATTGTCTGGTGTTTTTGTTTTGTTCTTTGTCATATCTAAGAAGAAATACAAATAGAATACAACTAAATAAACCCATTCCTCAATCCTGGGGATATAACCAGACGTGTAGTTCCCATGCAACAGGGGTAGATTTGAGCATCATACAGGTGGCAAAACAGTATTTTTATTACAATTTGCAGGGGGGAAAAAAAAGTCATTTCATAAGCTAGTTATCTTGCCATATTACCGGTGGTGCATGATTTTAGCTCAATTGTGAATCTCAATTTTCATTTTGCAAGAATTGGTATTATGATTACCATCCTTTCTCTGAAAATATTAAAATAAGCAAAACATGAGTAACTAAAATGAATTGGCCAGCAAACTTGTGCTACATGACTCTTCATGAAATGACTGAACATTGTCTGACTTTTCCACTTCAGGACAAATATTTTTAATGGTAGCGATTCAGGGCCAGAGCCAGGCTAATCCAGCACTGGCAGTGTCCATGGTTCGGCTCACGATACAATTCGGGAGTGGGACTGCATGTCCCCCCCTCCAATCTCTCTCCCCATTTCATGTCAGCCTAAACTGTCTGTCCCCAAATACAATAAATGCAAAAGCCACAGAGAAATCCATAAAAATGTGCTGCACTACCAGTTACAACTCCAAATGTTTTAAATATGTCTTCTACCATACTGTAGTTGTCGATTAAAAATGTTCAATGTTTTGCCAGTACTGACTTAACATTCTCATATTTCATTCGCTATGGGGATCACCTTATTTCTCAATACACTCTATAGAGAGTAGTCACATAAAAAATACAATACAAAAAAGGTAAAATTTCAACAATTTATTTCGAAATAAAGAACAGCTCATCCTCTGAGACAATGTGCATTTGTCCTCTGCTGGACACCTCCTGGTACTGCATTCTCCACTTGACTGGCTGCATTCTCACCCGTTGTCCACTCTGTCAAGGACAAGGAACATATGGTAAGTTAACCTGAAACCCTATATAAACTCCTCACAAGACATTCAGAACCATAATTATGTTTCCTCTTCAGTAATACCAATTGGTAAAGTATTATGTATCGTCAGTCTCTGTGTAACTTAAAGGGATATTCCACTTTCAAAAAAAACTTTTGGTCATTTTATGATCTATTCAGTCTCATGTGAACATGCCAGACAGTTTATAAGTTACTGCGTTCAGTATTTAGATATTTGACGTTCATTTTAGCACCTCCAGCTCCTTCCCATAGAAACCCATTATAACTTAAAACTTAATTTTAACCATGACAGATTATTCGAAAACAACCATTTTTTTAATAATTGGTTGTTTTCGAATAATCTGTCATGGTTAAAATGGAGTTTTAAGTTATAATGGATTTCTATGGGAAGGAGCTGGAGGCGCTAAAATTAACATCAAATATCTAAATACTGAAAGGAGTAACTTACAGTATAAACTGTCTGGTGTGTTCACATGAGACTGAATTTTTTGAAAGTGGAATATCCCTTTAAGTTTTGTGCAATCGTAGAATGAGCAACACAGCTAAATGTTTAGGCAAGTGTCCCTTAGAAATTTGCCAATACGCTTCCGTTGGTTATGGCCCTTGTATTGCCAGCATATACTGTACTTGCTGGCTGGGTGATCATGTGTCCTGTGCAACCATTCTGCATATTTTGCCCATCTGGGAGGAAACACACCATGGTTCTTAGTGAAGCAAAGGTGAGGAACTGGTTTTCTTGGGGTGGCCACTGGCCACTTTACTTCAGTCTCTCAGAACTTTGTCCAGTTTGTAAATGGTACCAGGGCTGACACCACATAATACTGCCAATCTGCGTAATGGAATACCAGGTTCCACTTGCCCTATCTTATCCTTAAGGACAAATGTGGCATAGTTCCAAGGAGACAGAGTTGCTGCTTGGAACATTAAAAGAAAGAACAAAGAACCCATTCTCAGTCACGGGCACACCTGAAAAGGTGTGCGCTACCCACACATGATTACGTGATTCTTAAAGAGACGGCAAATAATAGTTGCTACTTGAACGATGCAATGTGATGGTCGTTCACAAAATTCTGTTCCCCCTCCAACTGAATACACTTTCTCCCATTTTTATTGTGCTGTATACGTGACACTTGTTTAAGCAATGTAATGTTTGTTCCCCCATTCCAATAAAGCTCCTTTGAATTGTGGAATGCCTAGAATAGGGGATATTGAAGTTTATGAGGTTTTCATTCAAAGATCATTTGAACTTCCGTCAGTATCCCACTGAACCCGAGTTTATACTTCATGCAATCAAATGTGGCATGCAATTTCAAAATTATTTAATTCTATGACTTTCATAATGGAGTTTTATCTCCAAACCTTCAGGCCAGCATCCTGCAGTCTCTACAGCCGTGCGCTCTGAACCCTTGGAAGCTCCGGTTCGTTTCAGACCTCTTCAGATGATCTGTTAGGGAACATTAAAAACAAAATTGTAAAATTTTATTTTGTGTTCACCATTTAAAAGACAGAAACCTATGTACAAAGAATCCAATTGGAAAAAGGCAATTGAATTCTAGTTAACACGTTGTAGAGATTCAACACCAATTACAATCCATCGTTATAAAAAGAATGCTAGAGTAATAAAATGTCTGGACAGGAATGACATTTTCATGCATAAAGAAAACTTATAATCGGGGCAATCCCACATTCCATTTAAAAATGTACTTACCATGTTTAACTGGAAAACCGTTTCTCAGCTCAGCCTCCCTCTATCATGCGAGACCCCTGTGGTAAGAGAGAGATAATGAGAACCTGGAAATGGACTCGTTCCGAAAGCTAAATATTGTTATACTATTGCTGTTTGAGTGTGGTATATGTGAATGGTTAACTGTTGTGTGTTTGTAAATAAATATGTCAGTATCAATGCATTAAATGTAAATCCTTTGTCAGGCTGAGATGTTGTAAGTATTGCTACAGATTGTATGTTCATACGTAGTGAAATATGTTGATGTATGGTTGAATGTAAGGGACATGTATATTTGTTTATTCGAGCAAATGTGACAAACGCTCAAATTCAAACGTTTTCGCTAGACACGCCACTTGGCACTCTGAGAAGTGCATTTGCTTTTCTGAAACTGCAGAGGGTCAACAAGATGAACAACTGCAGCATTCTAAAACCTCTGCAAACCTTTGGAAAAGGATGTTTTATTACAAAGCCAGGTAAGCTTGACTTGGGTACTAGACACACCAGGGATGACTGCAAACCCCTACTGAGCTGGGAGTAGCAGCTTTGGAGCACACTAGACGTAACCATGTACAGAGTCTACATCATTCACAAAGTCGGTCTTGCAGACCTTGGACATTACCCCCCCAGACAAGGCCATTAGTGGCCATGGAGGTAGTTCTGGCATCACACGCATTAATTGAAGTAGTTTTGGCCAATAGACTATAACTAGACAGAATGGATCACAGTGCAGACAGACAACTCCACAGGCCCCCTAGGGCTGCATTACTCTGTTGAATATGTTGTACTTGCTTTTCCACATAAAATGTCCTTTCCTCAGTGCTACAGAGCACTGCAAAACTCCAGATAGCAGTGCAGCACTTATATCATCATTTTCATGTTAAGTCACAAAAAGGAAATGCCAGTCTAAATCAACTGAGCAGTACAATTTACAAATAGCTGGCTGGGCACTGGCATGACATGGTTGCCCCAGAGAGTCACGCCTGCTAATAATGAACGTTCTAATAGTAGAGCGAAAGCCATTTCCAAGCACCATTCGTCAAGTAGTGGAAAGCATGGTAAGGGTTTTATGTTTTATTTTTTTGCCCCGACATGGTGTGGATTCATATAGACTATATAGCCTACAAAGTGTCAATGCACTGGGAAATATAATCCTTTGTGGATCACACATTAAACCCAGCAATCCCAAAGCGGGCAAATTGACACCAGCCAAAGGACACTTCATTTTGTATGGATCTGCTCTACCATTAGCCATCTGTTATTAGGATGCGATTTCATACAGTAGGTCAGTAGGATATAGCACTTGGTGAATAACGGGATACTCAGTGAATCAAGTGGATACAGTAGGATTCACTAGCTCTGTATAGCCAGACAAATCAGCCATTGGAAAACTCTCTGGCTGGCTACACAAGGCTAACTCTTCTGGTGCCCAGAGGCTTTGAAATAGTATGTGGTTGTTTCACATAGGACTGTTGACAACTCAACGTTGCTAAGTGTGAGTGTAGTAGTTCATTGCTATAAAGCATATAGCACAGACCAGGTTGTTTACTTCTTGCTTGCGCAACGGACAAAGTGTGTGTACAGTTGGTGCCAGTGGCCAAGATGGTTGAGGGGAAAGCTGGCGGCATTTCTTGAACTATCTTGGCCATCAACTACTGTGATGACTACTGAGTGAATCAAAACAGAGCCATGGTGGGATCCATAACAATGCTGAGTTTAAATAACGTAATGTTTCTGAAAAAGCCACTACTAAAGCACGATACAATTATGTATATATAGTTTTTTGTCAAGTCTAAAATATTTTTATTCACATCCCTGCATGTATTTGTGGTGTTAATGTCCAATACTTGTGCGACAGCACCGTTAATGACTGAAATGTCAATCATCTCAAGCTTATTGGCATCTCACTTCTCTCTTGGAAAACCACCATGATATGACTACTGCATTGTAAATATAAATCACTTTAAATCCACAAAAGTGGTGTAAACAGTGGTGTAAAAGCCACTGTTATTGAAACAGTGTTCAATCTCAAGCTATGTAAGAACAATACCATAGACCCAGACATGAACTTTGAATTAAAACCTTTGGGCTTCAGCCATAAGAGAAAAAGACAAAAAAAGCTTGTCAATTCAATGTGTATATTTGTCCCAAATATAGTCAGTTCAGTAGATGATTTTTTATTACTTCAAAATGTAGAAGCTAAGAAATGTGTATGTAATAGGTTACCCCATAGTAGGCTAGTGGTAGTTTTACCCTAGTGGACGGGAACACCAATATGCGTTCTGTACAGTATGTACAGTATCAAAAAATGTCAAAATTTGGTGGTGTTACACAATAATTTGGAGTTTTCCAGTACACTTAGGTTAGTATTTCAGAGACATTTTTAGAATCGGGATAGTCTACAATTTTTTAATTAACTTTAAAAATATAAATTGTGTAAAGTGTGTGGATTTCTGATTTCATATGAGTCAACTGGGGACTCAAAATAAGCATTATGTGCATGTTTATATAATATTGATACTGAGTATTGAACGCAAATCAAAATATGTCAGTTCTATTTCTGTTTGTGTGTGCACATCATTTGAGGAATTTCAGACAACTCCCTGTTCCCCCATACTTGAATGGAAAAAAATGTGATACACTACTTTGATAAGACTCAATTTTCTTAAAGGTAGGGTAAGTGATTTGAAATTCATGGTGTAGTACCAGCCTGGTGCACTAGGGGCCCCCAAGAATAGCTACACTATGTGAACCTGCTGCTCGATCCTGATTGGAGGAGAATTCACCCACCACGTGGGGAACTTTTATTAGCTCCTCTGCTAACGTGGGGGAGGGGGAAACTCCATATATGGTTTCCACACCTTATAATAGAGCATTTTAACAGAAATTTTTTTTTTTGGGGGTGATATCTGACAAAAGTGAAATCACTTCCCCTACCTTTAACACAAAAAACTACTAATGGGCCATACTGAAGTAAATTACAAGGTCCACTCTTAAGCCTGCCTGGTGAAACACAAAAAACTGGACATAAGGAGGACATTCCGTTTGTGATCGGTGAGTTTCAAAACCAGTGCATCGGACATTCACTGTTAAGATTTGCATGGTACATATTCCCACCCAGGCGAACATGAGTTGTGTTCACTGCACAACTTCACATCCTTCCAAGCAAAACCCAATCCAGATAGAACAGAAACGTTACATTTTGACTATGGCCATTTCATATCGGCTACTGCTCCACAAGAACCCATGGCACAGCTGTCCACAAAACCTTTTTGTGCATAGATACATCTCGGGTTTTGACAAATGCGCAAGTACTGTGACCACACGCACGCACAATCGCACGCACACATACACACTGCACAAGCTACAGTACACTTTGCCACAAGTCAACACAGAATAGAGAGAAAGACAGATGGGTCTGCACTGTGATTCCATTACTTTTATATATAGTGTGATGCCAGAAGCCCTGCAAATGAATGCCACACCAGGTGACAGGACATAACACGAGAGCGAAAGAGAGAAAGGAAGAGTATTTTTAGTTGGTGGGTGAGGGTGGTGCGATCTTTAAAATCATAAACATGGATGGGACACTTACCTCACTTCGTTCAGCGTGTTCTGTGTAAGCATACCTGTGGCTGAAGTGCAAACAAGTCCAGGCTTTACTGTCCCACTGACTGCTGCAGAACTACTCATCCTCAACGTAACCCAACTGCCGGGGAGAGCCTCTACTGTGGAATGAGGCAGCCTGTTTCGTAACAGGCCGGCTGACAGCCTTCTACTGTACCCCTCATGTACGCAAAAGACACGCAACACGCACATACACGCACACATACAAACACACGGATGCTCAAATCAAGCCATTCTTTCCTCAACGATGCGGTACACAGGATTCTTGCGTCGGGCGGGTTTCTGAAGGGATGAGGTAGATGGGAGAATACCAGGAAGGCCTCCAAATATCGTCTAATGCCAAAGATTGGCAAGATCCACAGGAATTCATTAAATTAGCCCACCCTATCAAACCCCCTATAGACTTTAATTGTGCTCACTCATTCTCACTGTTTTCTTTAAGTCAAGTTTACTGCATCACTAAGTATGACCGTCTTAACCTGTGCAATGTGAGGAAAATATAATTCTGCATGACTACATGCATCATTTAACATTGCACTTGGGAAAGGATCATTGCATCCTTTCAACATGTATGCGGCCAACATAGGTCAACATGTGTTAGTGATATTTGGACAGCCTTGTGCTGTCCAATGTAATTCCATGTAACTTTAGTTCTGTCAACTGTCATCTGGCAAGTTAACTCATTTACTGCACATTTTGTTTTCCCCATGTTCAATCCTTACTAAGGGCATTTCAGGCAGGTCTTTATTTTAAGAAAATGACCCGTCATCAGTGGCCATGCCCGAGGTGGGGTTGGCAAAACAGCCTCTTTGTGTGGAGTTTGCACGTTCTCCCCGTGTCCCCTAGGGTAGGTAACCTGAAACCTTGTGGAGGTAAAAGGAACTGGTCGGAATAACATGTTCCTTCTACGTGCTACATCTAGCCAGAAAAGACAATTAAGTTACATAATAGACCTTTCAGTAAGACCCTCCCCAAACTGCTATGGTCCAATCACAGCTAAGTATAACTTGTGATAGACAACCCTCTCCACCAATAGCTTTCCTATAAAACATTGATAAAACATTGTTTAAAAAAAGGGCATGTCTTGTTGATGGATTTGGAAAAGATGTTGAAGGCATGGTTCCAAAAATGAACCAGTATTGAATGTGTAATGTCCATGTCCATCTTTACATTGGAATGAATGAGCCAACGTGGAAAGTGTCCAAACCTTGGGTGGACACTGGGGAGAGGGCGGGGCTTACTGAAAGGTCTACTGACATTGGGTGAAAACAATATGTTGCGAAATCTTGGTATTTAAAAAAAAAAACAAAGTACGTGACTGGTGACACTTCTTATGAACTGTGAATAATGCTCGCTCTTTTAAATCTTTAGAATTTTGTGGGGCTTTCATCAGGATTTCATTTTTGTCAATGCTGTGCAGAGTGTGAAAGCCTGGAAAAGTGGGAGTCAACACTTCCGCGTGGATGGCACTCCAAATGATGTGACGTAGTGCAGCACAGGGTCTGTCTGTTCGGGGTGGGGGGTTGGCCTGATCCAATCAGGGTGAGCGATAATCTGAGTCACAACCTGCCTAGGCCAAACTGTTTCCAGGTTAGCTCAGGCTAATTGCTCATTCAAGCAGAGGGGGCACTTTTCCCACTTCACTCAAGCAACTGAAAGCTATGCAAAAAGTCAGTGAGGTCCATTGGGGGGGAAAAAAAAGTCAGTCCTTGGCAGTAAATGAGTTAAGAATGGATCATGCGACACAAATCCATAAGTATTGTTTAACACAAGTGTCAAAATGACAGCCTAGATTTTGAAGCTCGCCCTTTAAAAGTATAGTCTTACAAAGGTTGTACAATGTACAGCCACATTTTTCCAGTTTACTGCAAACTAGCACAATCCAATAAAATGATTATTGGACCACGATAATCTGGTTTTAATGCTACCAGGTATCATTCAATCTGGATTTCTTGTCTTGATATTTCCTTCTTACATTCTGCCCTCAAATGACGGTCAAACCTGTTAAAGAGAAAATGTACAGAAAACCAACACAAAGACATAACATTACAAGGTTTCAGATTTACACGTATTAAATCCAAATGCGTTACCAACTCGATGTGGTCCTTCAGAGTTATCAGCTGCTACGTGGACAAGGAAAGCACTTATAGGATGCTCTTAGCCAGGCAACTCTTCCTCTAAAAACTCATGACTGGAGTATGAGGTGTATCCCTTGCATTAAGTATGCTTAGCCTGTGTAAAGAAATCCTGTAGCCAAGTAGGCCAGGTAATAAACAAAAGTCCTACCATTTTCAAAAAGCCTTACCAGGACAAGGCCACAAAGATTTGCTGTAGCATGCCTGTGCTTTCCACTACATTACACTGAAAACAAAAACAAATATGCATAATAAAGAAAAAGAGTAAAATAGAGAAAACATAGCAGAAAACAATCTACTTACTGTGCATGTGTTATGAATGGAACCATTTTGTTTTTATTACATGTAATAAATGTAAGATTTATGTGTCTGAGGGTACAAATGGTTACTACTGAAATGGAACTACTGTAAATGTGATCCGTGTTGTACACCATGACTCGGTTGCGTAACAAGTAGACAATTAAAATATGCATGCACTGTACACGCATCTTCTATTATTCATGGGAACAGAAATGTATCAAGTATAATAATGTGTTGGCAATTGTTTATAAAAGTGAAGACAAAATAGATTGTGTTTATGTGTAATGGTGTGATGTTCTCATGGAGTAAATTATTGGTGCACTAGTTGGGGTGAAATTCATTAACAAGTTGAGTTCAGCAGCTCATTCTCAAAGCACGTAATTTTGTACAAGCCATTTTATTTCACTTGTTGCATAACATTCTAATCAACCTCCTTGATACTAACGTGACACTGACATTATCATGCTGGAAAAGCAGCAGACATTGGCTTGTCTCCTCCTATTTCCAGTCTGATTGTTCTGGCTGGAAATGACCTACTATATCTGACTGCTGCAGTCATTTGCCGTGGGGACTAATGTAGATTGTAACCTTTCCCCAAAAACAGCTAACTGGGGACTATCATTTTTAATGACCGCTTGGAAGAGGGCATAACTGCAATGATTATGGTAGAACAATATTGCAGCTGCAGTGAGAATTTCTTAAGTTCCTTACAATCTAATCCTTGTTTGTACAACCAAGGACTATCCAACAACTACTAGAAATAGATTACCTGGGTGGAAAATTAGAAAATTAAGGAAAAACATATCTAAAAGCCACAATTAAACTTATTGACCTGTAAAACATGACTGGCATAACATTTAGACTGTTCATTGTTAGCACATTATAATGGAGAAAATATTCCTTTGTTTTTAAAAGGGCCTGATTAGGAATTGAACCATATCACATCCACTTTATGGATTCCTTACTTGGTCTAAACGTCAAGTGTTTTCCATTCAACTTTACCCTTTGGAGGGGGGCATTGTAGCTGGTCAATAAGCACACCAAGGAGGTGGGGGAAAAAAGAAAGCTTTTGACAGCTTTGCAGCAGGACCTGTCAAAAGGGCCACAGTTAAAAGCCATGCCCTGCAGTGTTTATTAAGCAAATCCTCCTGCATTTCCATTTGTTTCTTCTTTACCAGGAAGCCATTTCAGAACAGAGAAATGGGACTTCTGGGTGGCACGATGTACACAGTTTAGGATGAACATTCAGATTTCAGAAGGCTAGCAAATGATCCACCGATGACGTAGAGTATGCCAAACTAATTGGCATTTGCATTTAGTCAACAACAACATGCATAACATCAATATTTTCATACATACGGATCACTACAAGCCCTTGCTCTCAGTGTGACACCAAAAGGATAAGAGTGAATTTTAGTATCCACTTCCTATGATGTGCCATAGCATAATACAATACTGGAGTGCCAATTATTAACCGAAAAGGTGTAATCAATTTGTTTTTCCCCCCCTCACACACTGTTCACTCATCTTACTCAATGTAAACACACTTATTTGCGACGTGTTAAACAGGCATTCTTGGCCAGCCCATCAAACTATGCAAATACCCTGCCGAATCCTGCATTACCAGGACCCATTCCCACTCACCCCCCTACTAGCCAACCTGCAGAAGTGCTCATTGCACTGTAAGGGGAGCCAATTATGTAGATTGAGTGTGTGGAATTCATGGGGCTGGGTTAAGTGCTTAAGCACACAGTTCCATGTCAAGGATGAACGCGGTTATGTTGTCATGGATAGCCTCGACACCCAGGCTTTCATTTGCGTCCGCATTGCGCAAAAACTGAAAGCCTGGACTAATTTGTTAGCCACGGTGGCCTAGAAGTGGGAGTCGACCTTTCAGGGTGGGGGTGGCTCCAAATGACTTGATGTTGGACAGCAGTGGAGGGGCCGGGGATGACATGGTGCTGAGATCAACATATCAGCTCATCTGCCGTCCAAAAACGGATGCCACCCCCCCCCCCCCCCGGGGCCAAAATCATTTCAGGTTAGGCAAGGCTATGTTGTGGCTTTCTCCCTACAAATTTTCAATGTGGGTTGATATAACAGCTACCATCCTATGGAAATAAAGAGGTCATCCTTTGCGTTATACAGTTATACTGTTACGTTTACCTGAAGAATTATTGTACTTTATCAGTTTTGCATATTCAATAAATGAGCAATTAACCACAGACTGCTATATGCAGACAATTTAAAACCAAATGGCAGTATATAATCATGCCATAATAGTGCTACTTTGAGAATTGCTCACAATTCTCTCAGAAATGGTTCACATATTGTTCTTTTTTCCCCTCAAGATACAACATCACTGTGGAACGTCCTCCGAGTCCTCCGACTACAAAGGTAGAAGGTCCAGTCCAACAAGGTGGATGATCAGTCATTATTCTGCAGTTTAAAGCAGCTTACAGTTCCCCTACAGGGACCCATTTGTATTTTGAAAACTAACGTAAGATTTTGGTGGAAGCCATCCACTGAGCCATCCATTGAGCTCTGGCCAGTCAACTTAATGCACCATCCTTGATATACAACGCAGGTGCATTATAACAAATATCATGGTTGCTTGCTTCTTATTTCTATGGTATAGAAATGGCATCTTGACAATTGAACACAGCAGTAGTAGGACAATCAGCTATTTTTGTTGGGCTGTGCAGTTACTGCTCACTGTCAAAACAGATCCAATGACTGCACTGAGGCATCTGTGCCTCTTGATACAATGCCATCAACATTAATCTTACTCTGTTATAAAGAGCGAATGTCAATCTGACTTGATTCAAAAAAATTGAAAATAATTCAAGACTTTCCAGTCTTTTAGAAAATACAATTTTGATTGAACCGATTTAAGCCTTTATTGTAATACATGCTTTACTTCAAAATTTAAATGGCACAACACAGCCGTAGATAGAAAGGTGAGAAAATGTTACAATTGACATCACTTCACGACGACTGACATAGCATGGTACAACTGGAAAAGGAAATTATACATGGGTCATAGTACTACTAGATCACAATTTGTGTGAATTCTAATATTCACACTACTCAAAATACAAAATAAAAAGTCTGAAAATATTGAACTTGCCATAAAATAGAGTCCTCAGGCTAAAATGCAGGAACACTTGAAAATTAAATACAACAAAAAATTTAACATGACTCAAAGATTTAAGTTTCATCTATACAAAATAGCGCTGCTTAGACGGGACTGCAGTGCAAGTTTTCTTTCTTTTTTTATTAACTTAAAAGCGGGCTTTCTTGGCCGGCCCATCAAATTCCTCGCGGACCCTGCCGAATCCTGCATTACCAGCACCCATTCCCCTAGGGCCGCCCTGCTGGAAGCGCTCATTGCGCTGTAATGGGGAGCGATTTATGGAGATGGCAGAGACCGAGCATGTGGAATTCAGGGGGGGTTGCGTTTAGTGCAAAAAGCACACAGTTCCATGTCCAAAGGCAGATGGAAAGGATGAACGGTTATGTTGCGGATTTTTTTTTTTTTATGATCGTGTGCAGATTTACAACAGAACCAGCAGGAACACATCCGAAGGTACGGTTCATTCCGATATGAAGGTCCACAGGTGCCACAGGTTACATACGGAAAAGGAAGAAAGGGTAATGCTTTCGTTAGTCAGTGCCTACCTAGCATGGTCTCCAGTGCATGCCAATGAAGTCGTGGTCTACATCTTGTGAATGCCAGCGCACCACTGACCATCTTGTTAACATGTCCGACGTGTGGGTGGATGAGGAATTTAGGGTTATAGCAAATGCCACTAAAAAGTTTTACCATTTTGTGTTAACACAAAATTATTTGGTATTAAAATTAGCATTATATTAATTGCGGTGCTTTAGTAAAATAACCAATGTCATTAATAAAAAACAAAGGATTTTATTTTACATGGGATAATTATAATTTGCCATAGTGTTGCAGTGACAAATTCACCAGCCTACTAAGCTGGGCCCATAGCTAGGGGACAGAGATAAGAGTTAAAATACTGTCCAATTAATCTGGCCAAAATGTCCAAGTCATGTTACACAGGACATTTATCAACTTTCTACAAGGCATTCATGTATACTGTATGTGGGATGTCTGTGAGCCAAACAGTATGTGAATCATCTTTTCCTAATTGGGAAAAAGTCAGGAATTAAATATTCCAAAAAGCCGATTGCACAACCGAGGTCACGACTACTGAACAGGTTTAGCTACATTTCAAGTGAAAAGTAAAATTTGTAAGACCAAGAAAAGCTGTCTTGATGCCAAGCTTCCGTCATCTCAACATTCATAGGTGCATATTTGTTGATGCAGTAGTTCCTATAGGTATGAAAATGATACTGCGCTCTGCATCTTGTTGCAACATCAGTCCAACTTTGCTGCCTAAATTAGGGATGGGGTGGGTACACGGCCATTACTCCATCCAAAAAACTATTAATATTTAGATAGTTTTAAATTCTATAATTGTTCCACATACAATACTGTCTCAACAGTGTCTTAGACATATTAATACTATGTAATAGTAATAAAGGTGCAGTCATTAGTTCTTCGAACTCTGCTGCTGCTTCTATGACAAGAATGCAAATGTGTACCACTAGTGACTCAGTCTGACAAATAATGCAGGTTAGTAACATCAAATTACATTTTATATCCTGCAAAGGCAACTTTCTCTTCACTGGACAAGAAAAATAGAATGAATTACTTATGTACAGATCAATCTAAAATATATATAGCGGGAAAGTTCATTTGGCACTGTGGGAAGTTATGGAAAATATGGAACACAAGTGCCTAAAAATCTCCTGGTACATTGCCATATGCTTCGTTTGTAATATTGTGAATTGTTCACAATCATTGATGTTGACTTGATAGTGATGCTGTTGTGTGCCACAACATTTGCTGGTGTAGTTTTAACAAGTCCAGAGTCAACACAGCAATTATCAGGATATTTTACAGCAGTTTGTGCTTCCGTATGTTTACAAGCTTTGAGAACTTTGTTTCCTTTCTCTCTATTGACAGAGAACAGTAATTAGACAGAAGTGTGTGTGTGTGTGTGTGTGTGTGTGTGTGTGCGCGCGCGCGCGCGCATATTGGGGGAGGGGTGGTCATGATGCGAAGGCCGAATGAGTGTGAGTGGGGACTCAAACCTGTGACATGCCGTCAGGCTGGATTGCCAGGACCACTCAGCCACGGCAGGCCACTGGTTTTCCTTTCAATCAGGACTTGGCACCTACCCACAGTGCCAAGACTACTATTGGTGTACTGACAATGGTATTACCGTGTTTACCCACAGCCTTACCACTTAAGATACATGTTGTCAAGAGGAAGGTGTGATACACTAGCTTTTGGTTACATCATCTTCCAGCTGATCAAAGCAAATCTGATTTTCCAATACCTCAGTGGCACTAGCCGATGCCACACCCCACTGATTGAATCATTTGTTCAAAGGTAGGCCAGACCAAGTAGGAGGTTCATAAGTTTCCTGGAGAATTTCCCACAGGATTTGAAAATTCCAATATTTTGAGAATGATCTGTATATAATAATTCCATCATGTATGCATTAGACACACCAAAGGGTTGGGTTTTTTTGGGACAAAACCGCTTTTAAAGGTAAACAATACCAATGCAACCCCTTGAGTTGCAAAGGGTGTGGTTTGGGCTTTAGCCCTAGATTAAGCATTGTGCTTATGAATTCAAATGCACACTATAAAACTTTGAATGATTAAAGTGGTTCGTCCAACCATTAGACTCTGAAAAGAATCTGATAAAATGTGATTTGCACAAAAGTTTAAGGCTGTTGTGCCCTGGGCTGCAGGGACATGCAGCTAGGTGTGGTATTCTCTGAATAGGACTACATCAAGTGGTATAGTTAACCAACAAGCCTCGGCGTGTGCACGTGTACAAAACATGCCCAAACACCCATCCCTAATATACAATTAACACAAACTCTCAAATACGAGACTGAACACCCTATTTTCCAGCTCTTGTGAGCTCACAGGGTTTGGGAATTATAGCACTGCCATATAGGGACCATTAACTTTGTAGAGATTACAAAAGATTATCTGCATGGGGAAAAAGATGGTGTTTCACAATTCACACAAGGTTTCACACAAAATGAAACCAGTGTCCATGTTGTGCGTTTGACAAAAACAGCTCTGAAGACCAAAAACCCTGGCCATTAGGCCCCTTCGGGTACCCCATCTTGCCGCTAGGGCTAATACAGTAAAGCAGTGATCAATAACCCCATTCTAAAATGACTACAATGGTCTATTATTCAATCAGCTGGCACATAGATACATATGTAGTTTCAAAGCCACTGAAATCAGAGACCAGAGTAGAACAGTCACATGGCTATGCCTACCACCCTTAGTTGAAATTTAGTACATGTAGATACATCTGTGCACATTTTTCCTTCGAGAGGTTAAGACAATGCTTTGAAAACAGTCAACCTGCACTAAATCATTAAAGATTGCTCAGATTAAAAAAAAACAAGGAGGGCAAACGTTACAAGCCTAAGAGTCCAGGAGGGTCTTTACTTCATGTCACAGGAGTCGATTCATGGTACAGACGTTTGCCTGCCCTAGCTATGATGCCAAGAAGGTGGATGCCCTGTAAGTGGTCTGTACAGCTTCAACACGTTAAAAAGAAAATGCTCAGAGATGACAATTCCTCTTGCCAACATAAGTGCCTGTCCAGGACAGAAGAGACAGGGCTTGCAATAGCGGTCCACTACTCACACATGCTACAAGAGTAATGCAGAGCCGGTGGTGTCTACAGCTCTGGAAAGAGCTGTCTTATGAGAGCAATGCCCTATGGTTTAGTGCAGGTTGACCATTTTCAGATGGATGGAAATTTAACACATTCCAGGTAGTTAACTGAAGGGTGTGGCTTGCCATTGACAAACACTTTCAGGTAGACACAATCCTCTTTCTAAAGGCAACATGAATCATGCCATCTGCAGGATTGCCTGCTGCACAATTTCAAATCCTCTGATCTTCCACAAGCATTTTTAGCTGGATCAATTATTACAAACACAACTATGAGCTTTTCCATAACTCAGAAAAGCCAGCCACAAAGCTACTACAGATATTTCTAGAAGTTGAATACGGTACCATTTCGTTGGGCATCATGCCTGCTGCAGAGGGTCCACCCATGCCGGACTGTCCCTCAAAGCCCATCCCGAACTTCTGGTTGGCGGCACCAAAGGCCATATCTAAAAAGACAACATTTAGGAAAAAAGTTGTAGAAATCACCAAAGAAAGATAGTATAGGAACCTCATTTCGACAATTTGGGACTATAGTATAACTTGTGAGGTCAAACCATTCTGGACAGGGATCAATTATTTTGATGTTGAGGTCTAATTGGGTTAATACAGGATCTACAAGACTTAGAGCAGTGTCGAGCTTGTAGATCTGCTATTTTAGAAAAAATGTGGAACAAATCTTCTTTCAAAGCAAACTCAAATCTTTGCACTTGGAGCCCTTTTGCAATTCTGAGGCTCCTTGACATAAAATACTTTGAAAACCACTGACAAAGAAACGTTTTTTTCCCCCAGAAAATTAATGATTTAAAGAGAGACGTTTGTACAGAGAAATACAATTTCAATATGGTTTGTTTGCATTCATCTCAACTTTGACGTATATGGCCACCTCAATACCTGGTAGCAAGGCTGCTTACTGTTACTTGCGTCTCCGACTGCGGACGAAAAGAGCACCTATGCCAACCACAAGAAAAGACCATGACATATAAATGTGTTATGATTTACTCACCGTTCATGCCCATGGCTCCACCAGCACTCATCCTCATTTCCCTGTCCCTCTGCAGCAAAAAACAAAGACAACAAGCTGCATCAAACACTTGAACATTGATAATAAAGATTGAATACATTTCTGGGATACTGTAATAGCCCAAGTCAGCATGGTGCTGCTTTACTATTTTAGAGTTGAGATGCCCTTTACTCACATCCATGAAGTTGCCCATCCTGTACTTCTCTTCACGCTGGCGACGCATCTGCTCCTCCATCTCCCTCTGGCGAAGCATTTCCTCTTCCCGCCTGCGACGTTCCTCCTCTTGTCTGTATAGAAAGAAAAGGGGAAACTCAGAACAAAGTAGACCCCATCTGTGGAAAAAATAGATATAAATCTAATGATGCAATCTTCCATGATAACCGGTGGAAACAAACCTGAGCTGCATCTCCTTTCTCTTCTGCATTTCCTGGCTGTGCATCTCCTCCATGCGCCTCAGCTCCTCTTGTCGTCTTAACAGATCTACAGAACAAAGGAATCGAGGACACATAGGTTTATAATATGAAAGGTGACAAAAAATTCCCCAGGAACTAATTATTACTTAGTCACATATGTAAGCTCCATCGTTTGAATTTTGAATCATTAATGAGCATTGATCATTCATGTGGGGTGTCTTAAGAATGCTATACTTGCCTTGACGAAGAAGGTTGGCCTGATGCTCATGGAAGGCGTCCTCCATCTCACTCTCCAGTTTTTCGCGTGCCTCTTTCATGTTCTTCTCGACCTGCTGCCTCTGTTGTTTCTCCATCTCGTCAAGGGACTTCCAGCGCTTTGAGTACTCGTATTCAAAGGTGCCTGGACGGGCAAAGCGAGGCGGCTCCTCCCTCTCCCTTTGGACACAAACGTTTTGATACATGAGCCAATATTCAAGTCATTTTGTGAACTTTTTCTTACCAGCCAAGGTGTCTGAACTGGTGAGCTACAGCCAGGAATATTACAGTACTACGATTGCATTTGTATGGGTAAGATCTACTAGCGTCACTGTGGTTATTGTCTCTATGCTTACTATCACAGACATTTGGACACCAGAATTGTTTCTCCGCACCTCTGAGAATTTTCATGCTATACTTGTAAAACCTGTCAAACTGTTTATTTATAGAGAGGAACAGAAACACCACTAATGGATGTAAACATTTTTGTTTCTAGACCTGACCCATGATCTGGGGCAAGTAGGCCAATTGGAGAAAATGAGACTCTGTCAACAGGGACAGTGCAACTCTCCACTATGGTTCAGTTTGCCCCAGAGCAGGAGGTTCGATGACACACCGTAATTCCTCTCTATAGCTTCACTCTTCATGCTCTAACATCTGCCACTCGACATGAGTGAGATGTGTGAATTGATTTTTAACAGCTGTGGCTCCGCTATGACACAGGAGCCCCCATTTCCTTATCTCACCATCTGCTTAGCACCAAGCTGTTCTTTTGTGGATGCTCATTTGCATAATAAAAGCAGTACCATTGTCATTTAGGACCTGGCTGGTACCTCCCAAGACCCCCCTGCAAAAATCTGCCTTTTGAAGTAGTGATCTGTTGTGTAATATTCCTTACTTCTGGTATCGGGGGTTCTTTTGTGCCAATTTCTCTGGAAGACCATCTTCATCATCATACTGCTCTAGTGGCTCAACAACAACGGGCCGGGGAGACCTGGGAAAACAGACACAAAGGTTATACCGATCGTCACTCAAGCCAATATAAATGCGTTTGTTTTGACCAATTGCCTAAACAATTAGGCTCTTTTCAACCTCTCCACAACATTTAAAACTCACGTTGTGAGCAGAAAGACGCCCTCGTTGCAGCGGTCCAGAGCCTTCCTAGCAGCAGGTCGTGAGGCAAATTCAACGATGCCTTTCCCTGTCGATCTCCCGCGGTCGTCCACGATAACAATTGACCTCTCAACCATCCCAAACTGTGAGAAAGCCTCTTCTAGGAGCTCATTGGAAACAAACGGTGAGAGGTTCTTCACGGAAAGGGCTGCAGAGTGTGTGGCAAAACGAACACGGAGTGGCCTGCCTTTCATGGGTGTATCGTCCAGCTCTGCCTTGGCGATTTCTGCCACAGCACGAGATTCCTGCAAACAATAAAGTTGGTGAATTACAGCAGCATGTCACAATTGACAGTGCCTAGTTTCAGTGATCTATGGATGCAATACACAAGTAAGTACATAGAGAATGAGACGACAACACATTGCGGTAGCATTTCCTTACCAGTCGTATGAAGCCGAAGCCTTTGCTCTTGTTGATAAAAACCTCACTGGGTTCCCCATACTTTGCGAAGAGCTTCTTGAACTCCTCTTCTGAGATGTCATTTGGTAGGTTACCAATGAACAAACGGCATCTCTGGGTGTAAGTCTTCTCACCAGGCTTGAGCAGCAAGGATAATGTTGCCTTGAACTCCTGCAAAAAGCAAAATAATTAATAATAGAGTTAATTAATTAATAGTTAATAAATCCCACAAACCTAGCAATGTGTGCCATTATGGCATATGCTTGATGACCAGGACAACAAAGTCAAACATGGGTGGTCTAGTCTATCAAAGTAAAAAAAAAAAGCCCATGCAAGGTGGGACTCAGAAGCCTGTGTAGACCTAAGTTTCTACAACAGGGCAAGGAAAAGGCAATAATTCATATTTAAGTGTGAGGTAAAGGTCAATGATTAATATAATAGTAATATATTATAACTTCAAAATGACAAACTCAAGTGTCCCCACTCCCAGACAAATCGGCTTTACCATCACCCACTGGTCTCCTTGCCCATCCCCCACATGGCATAATAGGATAAGGACACATTTGACCTACATTTTTACAACCACTGCCTTAGCGAACAATACACTTGACATTTTGCGTCACAACTTTAACAACAAACAAATAAATATTTTAATAACGCATCTGTATACGTTTTTCCGAGCCATATCATGGGTCTTTGTAACAGCGCTATGGCAGTGGCATCCGGATGTGACACAAGATGGCGGACGCGCTGGATTGGGTGCGCACGTTTACTTCCACGGTGAGACTCGCCGCGCGGTGCTACGGGCCCTATGAACCCAGAATCGGTGGCACTCGGCGGAAACCCGCCCCTCCCCGCTGTCCTGACCCATTAACCGAGTTACCAGCTAAAACACTAGCTCGCTTTGTCCGCATGATGAAACGACATGAAAAAAACACGATTAGAATGTTAGAGAAACTTAAGAAAACCAACACTGCGCGTATCCGAGTAATGAAAAGCATTAAATAGCCCAAATACTTCCCATTCACAATAGGAACAATTTGGGCTTCCTATTATAACTCTGGTACCTCTACAGTTACCGCAGTTATAACTTTCCAGAGGGGGATACAACCGCAACCAAAAGGGCCATATTGGATACATTTGTTTCCTTTTGTATAGGAACAAATAATAATATAAGGTACTCTGGTTTGCCATACATACCGAAGGCGGTGCATTCTCTGGCGCTGCGGCGTTGGGTGCGCTCGGGGCCTGCTGCTTCTCCCTCTGCTGCTGGTTCTGGTTGTGCTGCTGCGGCCTGTTGTTGTGTCTGTTGTGCTGTCCTCCAGGCCTCTGGCCTTGGTGGTGTTTCTGCTGCTGGGGCCCCCTGTTCTGTTGCTGGGGTCCCCTGTTCTGCTGCTGGGGGCCCTTGTTCTGCTGCTGGCCGTTCATGTTACCCCCCATCGGCGGCTTATTCTGTGGCTGGTTCTGGTTCTTGTTGGCCTGGTTAGGCGGAGGGGAAGAAAGCTTGTTTTGCGGAGGAGGGGACGCGAGGTTGGGTTTCTGTGGAGCTGGTGGTGGAGTCGCCAGGACCGGTTTCGGTGGGGTCGCCGCCGCTGTCTTCTGCACGATCTGGGCCGGCGTGGGTGGTGGGGTCTGTGGTACTACCGGGGCTTTGATCTGCTGTTGGTCCTTGTTCACGGTTCCCTTCATGGTGAGAGCTGGACCCGGCGTCGGCGGAGGGATGATGCCGGTGCCTCCCTGAGGCCCTCCCTGCTGCGGAGGCTTCTGTGGCGTCGTCTGCTGTGGCCCCTGGTTACCGGGGACGTTCTGCGGCTTGTTCATGTTATTATTGTTATTCATGCCGCCGCCACGTCCTCTGTTCTGGTTCTGAAACGGGTGGTTTCTGAAATGCGGGTTCCCCATGCCCATGAGTCCGCCTCGCATCGGCCCGCCAGGGCCGCCGCCCCGACGAGGCTGGAAATTCATTCCGCCGCCGTGGTTCCTGTTGAACCTATTATCACGAGACATTTTACGGTAAAATCGAATCGAAGACGAAGAAGTTTGTATACGAAATAATTTCTCCGAACCGATCTCCTGCCTAGGCGATCGCCGTCCTCTGAGTTGATCTCTAGAACTGGTTCGTCCTCTGTCACAAAATGGCGACACAGACTGATGGTGGGTGACTCCGTAACAAAGCACAAGGATCAGCCCCGTCCATGTAGGATCCGCCCAGGTTCCTCCATTGGTCAGTGCTTTTTCGTAGGCATGATCCTTCATTGGTCAGTGATGCTTTAAATGAAGCTAATTTACATAGAATGTTGAGCCTGAATGTTGAGTTACCTAGCAACGAAATTGTTGTACTAAGTGAAATGCATTATGGCATTAAAATGTCGAACAAACAAACAAACAAAAAAACAATTCCCGTACAAAGATGCAAACGTTTGGCCTATGGGACTATAAAACTAGAAAAATGTTATTTGCCCAAGAGCCAATAGCCCAGAGCCAATAGCTCTGGTCCATAGAGGTCTACTGCTTCTATGATTCTGCCTCGTAGAAGATCTATGGCTAAGAGCTAGTATTCCAGAGTCCTTTACATGAAAGTCCTTTGCATGAAATGTTCATTGTCAAAAATACTGGACCTAATAATTTGCCAACATTTGTTATTGATTGGAACATGGATAGGCTACCGGTAAGTGTAAAGACATCTACTGTAGCAGTTTTGAAAATCAAACACGCTTAACTCAAATAAACTGTTATTTGGATCATTTATTCCACATACAGGTGTCTTGGAATTAAAATAAAATAAATTGGAGAGACTAACAGTCCGCCCCCGAACATGTTATATTGTAGCCCATCATAAAACATACACATTAAGGATGAGATGACAAGAGTGGCAAAACACAAAGGTCAAGCAAATGATGAACAGAATTATTATTATTATTTTTACCAATGAGACAACATTCAACTCAGGGAAACATACACAAGACTGCCACACACAAAAAAGGGAGGAAAAAAGACAATACAGAAGACAATTAAACAGAGGTAAAATTAAGAGAAACACAACATAGGAAAAATATGGTGCAGGCAGAACTCTGAAATAAAGGTTGCATCAGAGATTTGATGACAATGGCATACAAATATAAAATGACTTAACAAAGGACAAAGAGACATTCATTGATTTGCAAACAGTCACATTCACAACAGATCCCATTTCTGTCCTGCTTTTTTTTTCCTTTTTCTTTTTTAGAGAACAATAGAGAAGTAATCATGAAGAGAAGAAAAAAGAACATTCACAAACAGGAAAATATGGAACACCTGATATATATATATATTTAGAACACAAGACTCCTTGTTATATATTCCTAATATCCAAGTCAGTCAGTAATTGCTCAAGATTAATTGTTGTTTTAAAAATCACCCTTCAGTTAATGTAGGAAAAGCTTTTTGACAAAAGCCCTCCCAGTTTTTAAAGAGGTGAATTACCTTAGAGTTGGATTTAAGTTACCGGTAAAGTCTGACCTTTCATGTTTTATTAGTAGGTTCTGGTAATTTGCAAAAGGAGGGAGTAGATATTTTGCTATGAGGAGAAAGAATGACGGTCCATGCCACACTGAGATTCCAAACTATTTTTTGTTTGTCTGTTTTCTTGTTTTTAAGGTTCCAAAGCCCACTTCAAACTAAACGGATGCAGTTGCGACCTTCTTAGCACTATGGTGTCCTGACAGATCTTCTCACTGGAGGAGATGATGGACTGGGACTCTGGTCAGAGGGATAGTAAAATTCGTCATGCTATGTCCCACTGCCATGTGCAGTCTGTAACCATCTGGAGTGATTATATGCAGCCTATAATTCTGCAGGATAACGAATACTCATCAATCCGGCATTTTAGCTACCCGACAATATTTTGAAAATAACTTAAAAAGTTAAAAAAGGAGAAAAATAAAATCACAAAAGTCCACATTCAACATATTGAATTTAAAAAAGGCAATGTTCCCCCACGTGTATATACCTTAAAAATCATAATCATACAGCAAGTCTTGAAACTGTGTCAAAGAATAGAACATGGTTGCAAGGGTGATAATCCATTGTTTTTTATTTCAATTGAGGGGGGAGGGGGAGGGGGGTGTTTATATATATTCCAGATATTATACACAATCAAATGGAGGATGCGGGAGCAGGACCTTTAGTGCACTATAATTGGGGCATATATGGGTTGCATATTTCCGAACAGCCAGGACTGCCAAGACCTGACTGCCCACAGTGCACTGTTTGTAAGGGCCCATCACTGAGAGGGCAAGGCGGGAGAGACCAGCATGCATGCAGTCTTGGTGGAGCCCAGTCACTCCAGATGGAAACCAGAACTTCCTAAAACTCCCTGCTTATTGCTCACTCGACCAACCACGACCCCTGCCCCCACACCCATCCTGCCACCCTCCACCTATATACAGTTATGATTCTGTATCAGTGTTATGTGTGTATTAGAATATGAGGATACTCCTTTAGTTGCATATCGAGGCAGAAGATACATTGTTAACACTCGAGGGTGGTTGGCCACAGACAATATCTGCCCAGCGGTCAATTAACCGACCGACCCGTGGTTGTTGTCTATTTAACTCATAAATCGACACACAGCGACAGGAAAGGAGGGGGAAGATGTTGGTGCTGGTGGGCTAGGAAGAGGGGTAATGTTTGTGTGATGGCTGAAAACAATGAAGAGAAGAAGAAAATGGGCGTGGAGCTGGGATCAAAGATAGAATACACATTGTTTTCGCAATAAAAGCGCAGAGGAATGTGCTATGTGACATGGCATCTCCCTCCCAAAGATAAGACTTGTGAGAACGTGAAAGCACTTGGTTGGCATTGTAATGAAAATCTATGCATGTTTGAGAAGCGGGTCGGATTTTTCACCCATACGAAAAGCACAGATTTTGTCTGTGTGCACAGTTTGCAATACAATTGTTCTGTGTGTGTATGTATGAGTGTGTGTGTGTGCGTGTATACCATGTTTGTTTGTATGAATGTTCATGCGCATGTGTGTACGCCGGTTAATATAGAAATGTGTGTGGCGATTGGGGTGTTCATGGCTGTTTCCTGTGGGAGAATGGCAGGTTGGGGAGGGTGAGAGGTCAGTGTCTGGGGGGGTCACAGTGGGGCATGAAGCGAGGTCAAATCCGAGGCAACTGCTTCTCAATGAATTCCTTTACAGCTGCCATCTCCTGCAAAAAGATACAGATATTACCACAAATTAAATGCAAAAAATACTAGCAACAATAAGATCTGGACAATCGTTTATTTACAGCTGTACTGGAAGTATTAACAGCACACCTAAGTCACCTGAAAGGTGAATTGTGGGTTTGGTTATTACTGTGCTTTGCAGTTTTTCACCCCAAACATGAAAAAGAAATTCTATGGATAGCAGAGTTGCTCAGAACTTCAGCCAGATGGCCTTAGAAGCCTAATATCTCCCCCAGGCTATAAGGTCAAGATACTTTTTGGACTTTTCCACAGGAGACCCTATTTCGAATCCCAGGCATTACACATATAATGGCAGTATTCTAGACCATTTGACAGTGCCATGTACCTACCATTTTTGAATGATAAAATGAATTTCATGTACATTCCATGTATGATGCCAATTTCAGGACAATAATATCATACATCCCACAATGCAATGCAATAAAGAGTATACCATTTGATATACATTGAGGATTAATCCCCCTTATTGCCCTCCCCCGTTATGCAACAATGCCCCCAGCCAATGGCGGCATTGTTGACAATAGCATAAATGGCTTGATCGGTGCAATTGTGTTTATTATCATAACCCATTTTGGGCTGAGACCAATTCTAAAAAATAAATACTGACTTTAATACTGTATAGGCCATAAATTAATCAATGCGTCATGGGCAATACATGATTTACCCCCAACAGGCAGACCTCTGTGATATTCACTATTAGTGAGTCAGGGCCTCTAGACACACTTTACCTGAGGACAGGAACTGTGGACGAGGCTTGGATAGGTTTTGAAGGTGACCTTCTGAGGGTTGACTATGGTCTTGAGCTTTTCTGCTGTCAAGGCCCCAAACTGCACGGGGATCATGGGGTCCATCTCCCCATGACACTGCAGGATGGGCATGTCCTTGTTACCACTGGCGCTTGCCGCCTGGAAGAGAGAGGATGAACATTAGCCTTTGTGGCAGTGGTGGGATTCAATTACACAGCGAATACACACAAGGCAACTGCCATTTGCTTATTAACAATTAATATTCTCTGCAGCAAGCCATGAACTATACCTGTGGGAAGCTCTTATGAAGTGGTAACCAGCAACTGAGAGCCACAACACCAGCCAACTGCTGCTGGCAAGTCAGAGCGGTATACAAGGACAAAGCTCCACCCTAAGGAGGAACGGTGAGGATGAGGAAGCGTGTAGGAAAGAAACATTCGCTATATTCAACAGGGTGCATTATTCCAATGGAATATGGAAGCGAAAGGCGGCATAATATAGCTCCCCACCTGAGAGAAGCCTCCAAGCAGGATACGGTTAGGAGGGATACCATTCTTGGCCTCGTGGTCAATTATGGCCTTAACTAGAGGACAGAGACAACACATAACAAAACAGTTTTACTAAACACTGGCAACCGCTGGGTGTCACCCAAGAGAAGAATTGCATGGGGCACATCAGAATTTCGAACACACACAAGAGGTACATATTCTCAGCATCTCATCACAGGACAAAATATGCACTTTTTTTTTTTTTTAAATCCAGTCTCATACCAATTGTATTATTTTAATATGCTGCTCTGTTGTCAGTTGCTTCGTCCATGTTGTTGACATAAGTTGCTATATCTTGCGACCATTTAGTCTGACTGCTAGTGTTAGTGCCACCGCACACATGCGCACACAAAATTTTACTTTTTACATGTCCCCTTAAGACACCAGTCACCAGTCAGTAGCTCAAGTGGAAATGTAAATGGCATAACAAATACATTAGAGTACACTATTTGCCATAGTTGTTCTGGCAGGCAGTCACACTAACAAACCTGTAGGTGTCGCTAGAGCAGTGGCAAGGTTTGCCCTCTGCACCTGGCTTTAAACCCTAGAGTCCATGGATTTGACATCTCCTGACTGAATCTAACAGACGCATTGCGCACTGATGAGCAAGAGTGTATTGATGTAGAGCAGTGGTTTTCAACCTTTTTGATACCAGGGCCCACTATTTATTCAGCATTTGAGCCACGGACCACCATTTGAGGGCATTTTAGCCCCACAGACCCCAAAACTAAGGATTTCTTTTGTTTTTGTCCACAATACCAGGCTGGATTTGGGAAACAAAACAGGAAAACATACAGATCAAAATAATGCCTCTTCTTATACATTCTCTAATTCTGTATATTTGGGCTACTTCAGATGATGAATATTTTAACTCTTGAGTGTTAAAATGAAGCAAAATCGATCTGCAAGGGTCCATTTGTTTCATTTTTAAGCTCTCAAAGAGTTACATCTGGTTAGCCAACTTTCCATCATTTAGCTGGGGACCACCTGGAACCCTCTCAAGGACCACTGGTGGTCCCCGGACCACTGGTTGAAAACCACTGATGTAGAGGACAATCCATTAACATCAGCATGGATTTATCATTATTATTTTGTTGTTCACTACTTTCCGTCTCTACACACTGACCAGGGCTTGCTGTCCCCAAACTTCCCCACCCCCAAAGACCCCTTTTAGTGTTTCTATTCCCCTTTGTTGACCCCCTGTTCCATGCCATCTCATATGATAATAGCTAACTTTTAGTATGGTAAAAACTGGCCATCATGCAATGGGCAGTGCATGTAAATACAGTAGGAAGAGGTGTTGGGGACTCTGTGGTGTTGACACCTTTTGTTTTGTTAGGCAAAAGGATAGCAGCATGAGAGTGGGTTGGGGAGGTTCAGCTAGCAATAAACAATCGTTGTGGATATTTTCCACCAACTATTCAGGGCGGGGTGGTCCCTGGACTCCCCAGTCTGGGGAACGTTGCCCTAAGTAGTCACTTTCTTTGTTTCGTCGAGGTGGTTCTCAAAGTGGAAATGTAGATAAATGTAAAATGATCTACTAGCTGTAGAATTCTAAATACAAATACGAATCCAACAACTCAACTTGTGTGTATTTGCAACAAATGATTTCGTTTTGGGGTATATTGTTTTATTATTATTATTATTATTATTTTTATGTTTTTTTTAAGTAAAATAATACAAAACAAATTATTCCAAGGTAAACTCACTGTTCTCTGCCGCCCTCTTGATTCCTGCTTCATCTTCTGGGGAGTCAGGGCTCAGACCCATCAGATCAAACCTACTCACACATACCAAGGACAGGCCGCACGTCAGCAGGCTAATACTGTACATACAATTGGTTATTGTGTACAATTATCATGTGTGCCCACTGTGGGTGCAACGTCGCCTTATTTTAATGAGGCCAACTCACCACGAAGGCATTGTCATCTTCATATTGAGAGTGACAGGGATTCGGGGCCTGAGGATACATAACAGCAGTATAAGCACAAATGGTTGGAGGAGATATAAAACAATAAATAAATAGAGTTTAAGACCGGCCGCTGCTGCTGGCCAAGCGGTCCAGGCGCATGTTCAAGTCCTGTTCATGACGACCTTTGCTGCATCTCATTCACTCTCTCCCGCCCTTAAGTTAAATTGTTATGGAAGCCACTACGCAACACCACTGATTAATTGAGCAGGTGCAAAAATTCTGATTCAAGTTGAGTTGGCAGCACAGTGCTCCACCAGCCCCACTGGTTCAAGTGCAATAGAATCTGGAATCCCTGTGGTTGACCAGCGACTGGCCCCGTGCCGACCACTGAAACAGACTATCAACTCATAAAATGCAGGAAGACAGAGACACACAGGGATTAAAGTAAAAAAAATTCTTGAGACTGAAAATGATCTTTTGCAAATAAGCACTGAGCTAATTAAATGACCCCTGTGAAATCCTCAGGACTGAAATCAGTACCCAGTACTGAGAACTTTAATCCCTGGACACATTAGAGACAGACTTACGCATGGGGGCAGATGTACTTGACATGTGGCAGCCGGATTGCCGTCATGGCGTCTGCCCACCCATGCCTGTAGGAGAAAAGACAGCGATTTCTTAATCATTCAGTTTGTCTGCATTATCTACAATATTAAGCATGTTACAAGGCAATAAGTCTGTGAAAGTTGGAGCAACACACACACACACACACACACACACACACACACACACACACACACACACACACACACACACACACACACACACACACACACACACACACACACACACACACACACACACACACACACACACCTGAATATACAGTACAGGAATTGTATTAGTAGTTAAGTACCAGATCTAAGTGATATGAACTCACCCTGAGTCTCCCAACCCATGAAGAAAGATCACCTGATGAAAAAGCAGAGGGGAACAAATAATTTCAATCATCCCATCATACACAGAAAAAGTAGTTACAGAGGCGGCAGTGGCTCAGGGGTAGAGTCACCGGATGGTAACCACAGAGTTAGTGTCAACCCGGGCTCCCACAGAGTTAGTGTCGAAGTGTCCTTGAGCAAGACACTGAACCCCTAATTGCTCCTGATGTGCTAGTAGGTACCTTGCATGGTTTCCACTGCCATCAGTGTATGAATGCATGTGTGTATGGGTGAATGTGATGCACAAGCTATGTAAAGTGCCTTGGATAAAGGCGCTATATAAATGCACCATTTACCATTTATTTCGTCACACAGTTCAAAACAGCTAGCTTGCACATACTAGCTTGAGTAACAATTGACAAGCACAAGCATGCAATTTCATGGTATGCCTTTCTTTGGTATGAACTGTGAAGAATGTTTCAACGCATGTGTTCATAGTAGATTGGGTGGTGTTTGATAGGCTTAGGCTACAACCACTACATAATCCATTAATCCTTATGAGGAAAGTTGGCCGCCGCCTGTACCATGCAGTTGAAATTATTAATGGTTGCGGTACAGCTAAATATAATTATTTCACACTTCCAAATAATGTGAAGTGATGTGACTCAATGCACATCAGCGACACAAAAGTCGCACGTATGTAGCAGAGCATTTAGCAAAATTAACCAAAGAATTAACCCAAGCTGAAGAGGGATTATTGAAGAGAGGGCATTTTCTCTGGAGTCTCCATCTAATCTCCTATAAATCAGACACTTTTTCCCTATACATTATATAAGTTATTTAAAATATATATGAAAGTTGTTGTGCAAGAAAAAAAACATCCCATTATTCTTCAACTCTAATGAAACAAGATGATTGTTAAAAGATGTGGGTTGCTTGACACATACACGACACAGAGCAAAGGGTCAAGTTTACTAAAAGCTTCAGGTGGCAGTTACTAAGGAAACAGTGAGTGAGTATTTAAAATGTCTGTAGTGTGGGTGGTGGTCACACTCTACAGGTGTTGTAGCCAATGTACGCAGAGGTGTCAAATGTGTCAACTACCTTGGTTTACTTGCGGATTGTGGTGTGCAGCTTGTTTGACTTAAGTTACGGTCACACATACAGTACATGTTTCGGACTGTGTGGGCAGTTCTGGTTTTCTGGTGTGTAGGTTTTTTATGTTTTACATTTGAGTTGTTGTCTCTAAATGCACATATTTCCTACTGGTCGACGTCTTGACGACCACTCAGCGCTCACTAATGTTGAAATCAATACTTCATAAACGTTGAAAAGTGGCAACGGGCAAAGTGAAGCTCTGCCACTTGTCTCCAATGGAAGGAGTAGGGCCCACACACTGTTATTTTGGAAGGAAAAATGTTTCAGTCTTAATAGATCTTCATCAGGTCAGTATGGTCAGCATATTGACCTGACAAAGTTCCTGACATCATTTCTTTTTAGTTTTGTTTTGTTTTTCTCTCACAAGCACAATCCTTTAGCAAAATTATGCTGTGCGTATACTACTGCCTTCCATGATTACCTAATTGGGCCTGCACCCACTGTTGAGGTGCATGTAAATGTGTATGCTCCACTAGAATGTAAGTCAATGGGACTCTGAAGCCCTGGGCTCCCATGATTCAATATTACATCTGTCTCTAGACAGAGATACACCATTGGTAGGTTCTGGTTGATCCACCTGCCTCTGACTGGTCAGAGGTCAGTGTTGTCAATTGCATACCACACTTAACAAAGATATAACATTAGGGGCTGTGTAACAACAACATGCAATATTCAAACTATACTAATTATCAAACTAACAATTTTACTAAAGTGGATATGGATGAAGGCAAGATGTCTTTGTGTGTTTATTTTGATCAGACATCTGCTAGCATCCTTGCCTACATTGATGCAATACATACTGTTGACTTTGTCATCAATACTTAACATACAAATAAACTAAATCTGGTAAGAAAGACGGGTAGTGCCGGTAGGACAATCATAGGCAGGCGGCAATTAGCACGTCTAGAGACGGACATAGTATTGAATCAAGCTCTGGGCTATGCTCTTCTCAATTTACTTCTTTTCGATGAAAGGAAAGGGGAAGTGACGCCTGTCAAGTCTGACGCGTTGGGTACAAGGCGTCAGACTTAGACTTAGTTGGGTTCAACAACATTGCTGAACCTTGACCGGACCCCAACCCCCAATCAGAAGCACATTGGGGTGACCTCACTTGGCAGCCATTTGCTTATAGTTTTTCTTCCAGACAGCAAACACTTCAATGTAAGTGAAACAAACTGCATGCAGGATAACTGCATGGCATTCCTGCCAGCACTGATTAATTGACATGCATTGCAGTTGTGTTGGCTGAAACGCATGTGTGACTGTGTAGCCTCCTGACAGTCTCTGGGCCCAGGGGTGAGATAATCGATGCTCAAGGGATAAGTCAGCAATCCCTAGACATACTGAGGGAAGAGCAGATGCTATGTACATCAGGGGAGAACAGATCTAATGTACTTCTGCCCAGTGTGGGGTCACTGGGGGGCATAGATGAAGCCTGAAGCCAGATTAAAAGCAACATTAATAGAATTAAGTTAACCAAGTCTCGTGGATATTAATGCATGCATAACTGTTTGTCTAGTCATCTTCAACTTGAAGATAGGAATGTGGGTGCGGAGAAACGTTTTGTGCATGGCTCTACATCATAGCCGAAGAACAAACACGAGTAACACGAAACCAGGTGTCTACGGGAACCAAGTTGCATCCCCAACCCAATGTATCCTCTCACATTGACCTTGAGCAGATATGCACAATCATACCCTTGTCTTCCCTCATGCTGCCTGAGTGGCTCAGAGCTTTTCCAAGTCACTGTACACCATATAAAGAAAGAAAAGTGAAAGTGTGTCATGTAAAAAAAAGTGTGTTAACTCACTGCAGCAGTCTCCTTCTCCGTCCCGGACACCGTCACAGCCTCGGCGAGCAGCGGCACAGACATGTTGTTGCCACACATACACTGTTAAGGGGTCTGGAGGGGACACAAAACACACACACAGTAGACACTCAAGTCAGACTACTGATTATTTCATGGGACAATTCTGATATTGCAAATTTGCAATCAGTTAATAGTCTGTGAGATTTTTGCACCCCAACAAAATTGTCAAAAAGGACAGAAAAATGAGGACGCCAAAGGTGATTGGCCAGAATGTGAGGGTGTCTGACAGTGGTATTCAACTTTGATACCAGGGCCTACTATTTATTCAGAATTTGAGCCACGGACCACCATTTGATGACATTTTCACCCCACAGGCCCCAAAACTAAAGATTTCTTTTGCTTTTGTCCACAATTCCAGGCTGGATTTTGGAAACAAAACAGGCCAACAATACAAATCAAAATGACCATTCTTCTACATTCTCTCATGATTAATATTTTAACCCTCAAGAGTGTAAAAATGTTCTCAAAGAGTTACATCAGGTTAAACAACTTTCCATTATTTAGCCTGGGGACCACCTGGAACCCTCTCAAGGACCACTGGTGGTCCCCGGACCACTGGTTGAAAACCTCTGGTGTATGATGATAAAAGTGCCCCTCACTTCACACAAGTGTTTTTTTTTTTTCATTCATTCAGTCAGCCCGTGCCCAGTTAGTCATGGAATGAAATCATGAAACACACTAATGTGAATGACAGGTCTTCAAAGTTAAACCCCAGAGAAATAGCTAATTTAAAACATGGGACATGCATTGTGTTCAACCCCATCTCTCTGCACGGCCTACAGTTGGAGGTTTAGGGCTATAGGTCTAAATACTTATAGACAATGGATGTCCGCGCACGCGTCTGCGTTGACGTCTAAACATGGGGTAGCTTATCAATACGGCTATTCACACCCCCACCACCCCCCGGTGGCCCTCGTGCCCTGGACGGACGTAGCACAATGGCCCCCCCAACATACCACACACTTTATGGAAGTGCTTTTGGACTCCAAAGGGAGTCACACACGTCACTAGAGGTGAGTGACTGGGTGCCGGCAGGGTGGGGGAGGGGGGTTGCAGTCAGCAAGTTGCGAGATTCATTAACCAAATGAAACATACTTCAGTCTAAGTCTGTCACCGTGTCCAATATTAAATGCATACGCCCGCAGATAGCATGTTACCTAGTAACTACTATTGTGAGTCAGACACTTGGCTGATAACAGCTTATGATCATCGTGACTGTTATTTTAACAGTAAAACGCTGACGGGAAAGGCCCTTGCCTGTTTATTATCTCTATACGCTGGTCTTTCGTTTGCACTGATTATTATATGAGTGGCACGGGGATGGGTAGGGCCTTAAAGTGGTATTGATGGCTGATTGGTCAAGTAGCAAACCGCTGATGGAGAGACAAGAAAGAGATCCAGACAAATAGGGGAGGAGAGGTTAATGTGTAAACACCAGACAGACATGATTGTTACAATTCCCACACTTTTAACCCTTAGCCATAAGCGTAATGATCAAAAGATCTGTTTGTCCAGCAGCCACTTTGGTAGGTAGCCCTCAGTCCCTTACCCAGCACAATTGGACTAGATAGTAAGCAAGCCAGGTCTATTTTGGGCCACTATGGCCAGAAAGCATAAATAAGATCTGTCATTTCCAGTGTGTGACACCAATAAAAGTATAGTGGTGGGAAAGTGATAGCTCTTGGTATGGCAGTAATAATTAAATAATGTATGTATGAATGATTATTGACATCTATTTGGGGAGTCATGAATGTTAATGAATTAACTAATAAAGTTTCAATTGAATAAATGTAATGAACAGCACAAGATAATGAACTACACTAAAGTACCCAGAGGTGGGGACTGGAGAAGATGAAAATGGGTGGAAAAGGAGAAAAACTAATAGGGGTGATAATAACTTTCTAACTCCCTGGTCAGATACCAAGAAGCCTTGGCTCTCAATCCTATGTAGAGTAGACATACCATATTTGTTTCAATAGCTATTGTACATCAGTAAATATCCATCTACCTTACATCTCTCCATAGATACATAAAGCCCAGCGGGCCTGTGTAGCAGCATAAAGCACTATGTGATTAGTGAGCCATGTTCTTGGAAACAATGACTCTCTATCCCACTGCCGAGAGATCTAATAGTTCAACAGAGGGCCTGTTCAGAAGTGGCATGTGTGCATATCCGCGTGCCTAGTCTAAAAAGAGCTTGTCTTAAAAAAAATAAAAAATAAAGAAAAAGAAAAACCAAGAAAGGTCTTGTTCTGACACACCAGTGTAACTCAATCTCTGACTTTATGCCATCACTTAAAAGCAGACTAATTCCATTAAACCACCATGGGCATCTAATGTTGCTGCCCTGCTTAACATTCTCTATTGGTGCTACTGCAATAGGACACACACACACACACACATACACACAATTATATAGTATAGTATACCTGCCCAGTAACAGTTATGCTTTCCCTGGATTGAATTTGGGCCAGTAACAGCAAATAGTGGGAATGTTACCTTGCTATGCTATGACTACAAGTGCACCTCGCGGCATGCCATCAAACATTTACGTGGGTGAACCAGGCAATAAGGCCTAAGGAGAGAACAACATGTATGCAGTCGACTTGGATTTTTATTCAACACTAAAATTACAATTATGTGCAGCTGTTTTGACGTCAAAGGAATGAAATCAAACAATTAAACTCTCAAGCACACGCAGGCCATGGTGTTTTAGCGTTATTATTGATGACCTGCTGGTTGTCTTTAACACAATGGTAACCGCTTCAGCAGCGCTATTGATATGCGACAGCAATGAGTGACAGCCAGCCAGACAGTCACCCCAAACTACCAGCTATACCCTATAGCTGTGTGATGGTGGAATGCCTCCACAGTAGCGTGATTGTGATGAGCTTTCAAAGCTACAATATCAGTCATATTAGGGAATAGAGGAAAGGAGGCTGGGGATGAAGAGACAATGGGGGTGAGGAGGGAAGCAGCTTAAGCTCGCTGGTGGTTCACATTATGCGACCCATCATCGCCACTGATGGAATTTAGCAGGAAAGGATCAGTGCAAAGCCTCTAGTCTAGTAGAGCTGGATAGAGTAACATCACACATAACAGGGCCGGCTTAATCTACACAATGGACCGTGCTAGTGGTGCTGCTGCTGCTGCTAGCTAACACACACACACAATTTGTATTGTTTCCTTCCCCCGCTTCCATTCTGCCTTTCTTTACGTCCCGAATTATAAACTGATTTTTCTTTTTAGAACGTTCCCCCCGGCCCCAAGTGGAACCCCATTTGGATCTTCCAGAATGGAAGGTCCAGATGTGTTTGGTTCGACCAGGGTAAAGTGGTATAAAAATGAAACAACCGCGGCCCGCTTTAGACAAATTCATACACTCACCGCTTGCTGTCCCAGTTTACAAACGGAACTTCCGCTCATGGCTCATGGCGCACAGGGGCGTGGTTTTGGCCCAGTGATGTCACCACAGAGCCAAGCCTTTTCTTGCTGTCTGAGCTCTCAGATTCATGTCATTTATGCACAGGGAGACATAACTTACAAGACATCTAATTCTAAATATAATTGGTGAAAATAACTACAATACAAGGCACTGTTGTTTGTTTCTAACTATTGCTTACTGAAAAACGTGCCACACAGAGGAGAGCTGTATGGATGTACTGGTGGTATACAACTGTAGAACGTGTCATTTACACTCAAATATATATAGTTCAGATTAATATGAAAAAATATATATATATTATATAGGCCTATATTATACAATAATCTCAATTTAAGTGAAACATTAAATTAAGTCCAAATGTTACATTTCTCTTTATTCCAGAAATAAATCAGTAGCATTTTCGAATGAGCTCTGTTAACAAATTCCAAACCACAACATTGCGTATATATACACATAAACTTGCACATCCTGGAAAGTCCACGGACAAGCCGCAGCAGACCGCACTGTGCCACTCTTCATTAATAATGCATTGAAATCATGAGTCAAATAACCCTTAGTAAAGGAGAAAGGCACACATTTTGAGAAGTGGTGCTTTTTCACTTGTTCCTTCCTAGACGGGAGGAACTTTGGTTAACCAATTCTACCACTTGTGACATTATGCAATTCTGAAACCATTCTTCAAAATATGAATATAGAATAAGTCATGGGGTACTCTGCATGAAAGGGAGAGGGCACTGATTTCTACTGCAGCAGACCATTGGACCAGTTCCAAGTACAGGTCTCAACTCTCAATAGTTCACAAATGGCTGGCTGTGATTATTCTCAAGTCAAATGGATTTCCCAGTGTACATCAGAAGAACATGTAAAACAGGACAATTATTTTGAGGCTTCTGTCAGTTATTCAGAAAGTTTATATCTTATTATTCCAGACAAAGACCTTGACCATGGCTTATTATTATGCAAGGTTTTGTCTAAAGTCACATTATAAACCACTAGGTGGTGACAAACATCCATTTAGAGTCAGTGGACTTGTAAGTATGGCAGGGAGATCTCTGATCTTGTATTTGTAGTTCGTCTCATATTATTGACTCGCTACCACATGTTAAACAGTTACAACCTAAATACATTGCTGTATGCCAAATTGCAGATGTTATCAAAAGGCTGGGTGTGAGCTTGTAGATCCGCAGCTTGTAGATCTGCTATTTTCACTGCAAATTAACATATTCTTGCCAAGGGCCATGCCCAGAATAATAAACTATGGTTCATGTAGTTACTAGTTAATACAATGATAATAATAGACATAACCAAATTAAGTTACATTTTCATGCATTTATTTACTGGAGGCACAGCCCACTTGCATTGAAGCCTTCACTTTTTATTCCCATACTTAAAGTATCAACAACTCTAGGCACACCTGAACCCTTCAAGTGTTCAGTGACCATGGCTAAATGCAATCGAACCTTAGCCCACCACTGAAGAGTCTGTTCAATCTGCTACCGCCAATAAGCCGCAACACCCACATTTCTGACTTCATGGCCTGTGTCATTTTAATATGGACACTAGCAGTCAGCAGAAGCCATCACACATCTTCACATCCTCTGGACCATCTTTTCAGGAGATGAAATTAGTTTGCGGGATGATGCTCTCCACTTTGTGATCAGCGGGGTTAGCCGAGAGCTCGTAATTACATATGGTAACCTCATGTCTATGAGCCTGTGAAGAGTAAGAAAAGACAGAGGAGATACTTAGCTGATGCTTTCTTGTAAAAGCAAGCATCCTTCGGGGCACAGGTCTGATTTTGGGGAAAGACAAAACACAGATTGAAGAGGCAAAATTCTTGGGCAGAATTTCCTCTTTCAACAGAAGGGCTCTTAGGACATTGGCTGGAGTGCTTATTCAACCACTGTTTGACTATGCTTGTACCTCTTTGTTTTCTAGTATCTCAATGGCACAAATGGCTAAGCTTCAGACCTCTCAAAACAAAATGATCTAACTTAGTCTAGGGCCCATGTCGCACCTCTTTGAAACACATTTTGATAGCACAGGATGGCTATGTGTAGAAGATAGAGTCAAGCAATTGAAAATGGGGCTGACCTTTAAAATTATAAATGCAGATCTGCCCCACATGCTATCAGTATTCAGTACACTTCTCAAATTGATATTGGACAGTAAACAAACCCCACCAAACCCCACCAACATACACCAAAGGGTATGGTTTGTTCACTGTCCTCTTCTAACGTGCCTATTGGACAAGGACGGATAGTGAACCTAGTAAAAGGGATAATTCTAGAGTATATATGAATTAGGGCTGTTGAATGATTACAACTTTAATCAAATTAATCACAGCTTCAAAATTAATTGAATCATGATTAATCACCATTCGAACTATGTCCTATGCAGGATTTGAACATTTAAAAAAGAATCTGGGGAAAAAAGATCTATCTATCTATCTATCTATCTATCTATCTATCTATCTATCTATCTAGGTATAGATAGATCTATCTAAATATCAAAATAGGTGATCTACAAGCCCCCAATGCTTGTAGATCACTCAAGCTATACTCTATGGCTCTGGTTACAGAGAGACACAGAGCTACACACGAGTTAATTGCGTTATTTTTTAAAAAATCAGATTAATCAACAAAATTAATTTAACTAACTAAGTCGTTGTTTTCAACAGCCTTCATATGAATGGAAAAGTCCTTGATAAATTACAAATTGACAACAGATACATTAAACTGGACAATGTTTGTCTTGGAAGAACTTTGACTTTTTTGACTTTTTACAAACACCTTGAAGTAAGAGACTCTCACTGCTGTTTTATTGTAGATGGGACTCACCTCTGTGTACTCTCCTCTTAGTCCAATGTAGTAGACCCGAGTGGTCTCGTCACCAAAGTTCTTTGATATATGGATGGAGAGGTGCTCTACATTGGAGAACCGGGCAATCCTGGAAATAAGGATAGATTGATAACTGATTTACAGCTAATTTCATTCAGACTTAATTTCGGAGAAAATATAATCTGGCACAAAACTGAACCTACTGTATACATTGTGTCTTGATCATAGGAATACAGGAAAAAAATGTACTATTTACTAGTGAGCCAAAAATTGTGGGCTGTTGTAACAACACCACAAGATTTTAAAAATGTGACCTTGGCTTAGCCTTAGTATTTTAACCTAGACTTACCCTATTCACATGCACAATTTCACAGCAATCGGGTGCTGCATTAATGTTTGTAGAGATAATGTTGTGTAGCGATTTGTGTAATATCAAGAAATATGTTTTGCCAATGATACTGCAATTCTCTACTTCTGTTCTTACTTGGTTGGGTATTCCAGCTCAGCAAGAGGATCTCTGTTGAGTCTAAATGCTTGCTCCGGTTCTCTTCCAGTGTCATCAAAAGACATGTGCGGGATGTTCTTGTACCTAGAATAAAACAACAACTTTAGCAGCATAATTGATTGCAACTGGCAACATTCACTAGAAAGTGTGCTTTTCTCTTTTGCTAAATACAACCGGACGCTATTATGATAATTCGCTTTTAAATGAGGTTCAAAATAACTTAAGGTTAGGTTTAACCATTTCAACAAGGTTTACTTAGTTTAAGTTTAGAATTACCAGGCTGAGTAACCTAACCTTAAATGTGACATAATCCCTCTCTCAATAAGGCATACTTATAAATGGTGGATAGACTGCAGCTTTCCCATAAGAAAGATAAGATTATGTTTATTTGCTACACACTGCACCTGTCACAAATAGATGACACTGTTTTGTTGGTTTGGGGGGCATGCTGCATTCCTTGCATGTATGAACCTGAAAGAAGCCCAACAGTCCAGAAACTCACAGTCGTACTTCAGCTGGGTGGGTATCATCGTTTTCTCCCGAGATGATGATTCCTTTCAGTTTCACACTTCCTGTAAAACTGATAAGACAGTATTGCCTTTAGCTAGAGAATTATGTGGATTTTGACAGGCATCTTGCAAACCAACTTTGGCAATTGTAAACACAGCTTTTCTCATGGCAATAAACACATTCTCCTTTGAATTGAAAGCGTACTGAATATATCATTGACAGCAGAGAAATCAAGAAAGTATACACTGTATAGTTTGATATAATGATCTTAAAACGTACGGGATGTTGAACAGGAGCTCTTCATCTGCATCACTCTCAACAAACTGCAAGAAGAGGTACACATAATAGCAGCAACACAACATAAGAAGGTAGTAAGTAGTATGTACTGTACAACACAATAAATTAATTCTGAATTCCATTGTTCCACTGCTGACTTGCTTTACAACCTATAAATTCAAGCAGTGAGCATCATGTGTAAAACGTCAGTCCTGGTATATCCAGGACATTCCACTACATAAAAATACAGAACGAGGAATACATGGATTTTCTCACATCCCACCCATGAAACTTCCTCCAACATCCACAAGAACGTAAAAATCACTGTTATTAACTAGTACTACTAGCTATTCTGCAGCAGTGTGTGATCCTAGCTCTGGTCCATAGCCCTAATGCGGTTTTTGCCGTTTGACACTAGTGCTATGGAGTGATCTTGTATTGTATTTGCAAGTCACAACAAAAAACTGTTTAGATTGGCGTTATCAAAAAAGAAAACTATATAACATCTTATACATATGTACATTACATGATGACTGCATGTGCATGCCTACCTTTTCCCGGTCTCTGCGTTGATCCCAGGGTTTGAACACTAGCTTCCCGTCCCCGTCTCTACTCTCATTGAGGCACTGCATCTTCTGGACATCGATGCGCCGATACAGTCCATACTCCAGGCCCCTCTCTGCGGGCTCATGCTCTCCCTCACACCCGCAACCCTCGCCATGTCCTCCTCCTCCTCCACCACCGTGGCTGTGGCCATGACCAGACATTATAGAGGCGTGAATTGGTATACTGTTAGCGTGGTGGGAGCCAGGCTGGTGCGATATTCGAGATGTTTCCAAAGTGGGCTGCTGGTCAACAAGTTTCAGCTCAGACCATAGAGTAATAAAATAACAGAGGCCGGACCGGAGCGATAGCCCCGCCCCCTTGTTATTCATTTCAATACAAGTTGCTCATTGGCGCTTTGAAGCACCCGGAAGACCGCCGGAAGTGCGCCTATTTCCGCATTGGGGCACCAAAATTTGGTGCCCCAATGCGGAAGTATTTCTCCATGAACGCGCCCGACGCAAGGGATTATGGGAACCATGAACGAGCGCCGTCGCGCACGAGCAAAGGAAAAAAAACATCAAAAGGCATCAAAAACAAGCTTGTGGGTTTGCATTGAGCTTATTATCTGTCATATAATACATACGTTATGTTTTGAGAGGTAGTATATGACGTGAGGACCGCGGGTTTATTCAGAAAACAACTTAAATACAAACTGCCCTGTCCGCGTGCACAAAGCAAACGAGCGTGCGTGCTCTCGGGGCGTTCGTGCATGAATTCCACCCGCCTGCAGTACCAAACTTGGCCACCAGCGGGGGAGCTTCAAGCCTGGAGCCGCTGTCTGTCGGTGTGGCTCAGACACGAATGCCCCCCTGACCACGCTTCTGGTTTGGAATTTTCAAAATAAAATTACCCCTTTAGAAATCTAATGGAGGGTAGAGGGTAAGATCTAACGCGAGAAACTTTTGCTTTGAAAGGACAAGCATTTGCTTCAGACGGACCGGAAATTTCGTCAAACAAAACAATGCTGACAGCCAATCGAAAGGCACGCAGATGAGGCATACAATCTGATTGGCTCGCATCGCGCCGTGTCGCCAAACGTCATTGCTGACGCAAAAACTGTCTTCCAAAGATTCCCTGGTAAGATTTTCCCATTGACGATATTCCAAATACAGATAAAATGTAAGGTATAGTTTATTCAACTAATATAAATAAGAACACAACCATGAGGGCAAAAAGTCAGTTTTATTAAAAATGTCCATATAACATTTATTAAAATCTAATAAAATTATTCTTTTGATCCTTTTTTTCCAGGCCCAAGTACTGGGGTGCCAGGTCCCAGTGTTGAAAATAAATACATCTCATTAACATTATGGAGTGAGGCTGCAAGGGTCCTATTACTTCCCGTCTTTATCCTATTCTTCCTCCTTGTCCCTTATGTGTCTTTTCCACGCAGTCCATCACCTCATTTGTCACTTATCACAGTGAAGCAGATGAAAGTAGGGATGCACAAATTGTTCAACAAATGAACACAGTAGGAAACCATGAGATGGAGGCATAGGGAGGAGATAAAATAAGCCTATGATGCTACAGTAATGCATGTCACATAATTGTTCCTTTTAAAAATTCACAGGGATTAAAAACAGGTTGATGCGTCTAGTCAATTGTGTTCTTTAAAAATGTGGTGTCACTATCCAGCAGGTTGACATGTTGGGTGACCAAGCACTGCACAAACTATTAAAAGAGAGCTTACGACTCTTGTGCAAAGGTTATTCCTAATGTAGTGTATAATTAGGTCACGATGGACAGTAACAGAAGACAAATCCTGGCCTTTGAAATGAAATAATAAGTTTGTTGCACAAGTCTATTGTAGAACGAGAACTAAATAACAGTGTAACCATAATTATACAGGGTTTCTTTTTCCAGGATCAGGTGCTGGGTTTTGTTGTACAGTCAGAGATCTTGCCCATTTGAAAACCTAAGGGGCAATATATACGTAGTTGTGCGCCCTGTCATACACCGATAATAGCAGATCTACAAGCTCACAAGCCACTACACATCACCCTGTGAGGTTGCAGATCTGTTATTGTCGGTTTGTGACACAGTGTGCAGTCAGGTATAAATCAGGCATAACAATCTCAGACCAGTAGACCATTTCATGATGTAACAGATCCACAAGCTTTGCATGCTGGTAACATGCTGTAATCAGAGCAGAGTAATTCATTTTTTTCTCCACTCTTGAAAAGCTGATTCCTGGAGATTAAAAAAAAGGCTTCCATCTAATGAGGTTGATATGTTGAATGGGCCAGGTGATGTTGAGTACTTATTTGGGCTTCCAAATCTGGGTTGTCGACTTGTCGAGTGCTCTCCTCTTCTGCCGTACTTAAATAAAAACACGTAGATGCTCCCAAGTTGAAGTTGAAATTCATAAAATACATTCAGTCTCATTTCCTCCCATTCTACCGGCGGGAGAATCTGTTCTTGAAAGCTTTGATAGTTTTAGACATCAGTGGGGCGATTTCTACAAGAGACAAGAGAGAGAGGACCCATGAGATAGTTCAAATGACACAAATTAAAAACATTTCCCTGTAAAAAGACAAGTTGTTTATGTGTGGAATCATTGATGTTTGTAGTTTTTTCCCCCATAATTGGCAGTGCTGGAACGGGCATCGATGCAGACTCTGAGGCATTTTATTTTATTTTTTGCTAGTATGCTTTCCCACATTATTTCCAGGTACAATGCAGACGTCACCATAAGATGCTGATGCCCGCCATTCTAATTATTGCAAGTTGAATAACAGCTAAAAATATGAAAACACAAAACAGACACAGAAGAGACCAGATCCATTGCATAAAGATGATGTCAGACTGAGGTGGGATCTTTCATCCTCCAAAGTATGACAGAAGCACAACATGGCCATCGTATGTACTATGTACAGTATACGGTTGATGCTGTACCACTTACTTTTGACCTGTGGCTTGTTGTCCCGTCCTGCAGCCCCAGGAGGACCTCCAGGTCCACCTCCTCCTCCAGCGGGTGCCATGGAAGAGCGGGAGGAGCTGTGAGGAGGACTGTTTTGGGAAGAGGAGGACGAGGGAGCCCGTTCACTAGAGTTAGAGCTGTACATCACAGCAGGTCTTACTCTGAAAAACGTCAATGGGGAGACAATTGGCACATTAGTGGGATCAAATGACACCAGATACATCAAAGCAATGAAATAAAACACATTTTCTGATTGTTTGGTGTGTGTGTGTGTGTGTGTGTGTGTGTGTGTGTGCGCGCGCGTGCGTGCGTGTGCGTAGCACGCAAATCCAATAGGCCCATTTTAAATAGGATTTTCACTCGCTCTCTTCTCTGGAACTATGAGCTTTTTGAGGTTCGGATCATATTTGTGATTTTTCCAATGCACCGCAATTGATATATTAATGGTTTCTGGCGAAAGATAAATATCTAATGCTGCTAATTACTAAGATACACCATTTCTTACAATGGCAGTCTGCAAGCTGGGAAGTGAAAGTGAAATTCCGGCTGATGTAGCTAACATGGCCACGTGGTGGCAACTTGTTAAAATGAAACATGATGTGCATGTTGTGCATTAAGGCTGTGTGTGTGTGTACTAACTTAATAGGAGCGGCAGCTACAGTAGAGCTGGCCGTGGACCCTGAAGTGGTACCAAACTTCTCTTGTCGCCGACGGACATCACGCGGAGGCTTAGCTACGGAGTTCACGAATGCCATCTTGACCGTTCTTCCTATAAAGGGAGTAACATTTTCACTTGATATAGCAATGGTATGGTTGAATTGTAGAAGCAAGTAATAAACACAAAAGAAAGATTTCATGACATTGTGCAATGATCTGCATTGAGAGAGCTTTTAAAGTCAAACATTGAAAACTAGGGCCCTCATGTATCAAAAGGAGTGCAAATTCATCCCCAAATTTCAACGTGGGTTTTGGAGTGCACACAAGTCCACACGGCATATATCAAGCGATCGCACACAGCTGATTCCTTCCTAATTTCCTTCCTACAATGATAAATGTGAGAGCAGAAATCAACCTGACACGCCCTTGGAAAGAGGCCGCTCCTCCCTTTCTTTGCGACATGAACAACTGCAATACGTCCAGCAACCATGGTGATGAGGGAAAAAAAATAAAAACTTTCCACCGATTGCGCTGCTTCCCGCGGCGCGACAGCCCCCCCCCCCCCCCCCCTTTTCACATAGACACACGCAACTCCGTTCGCCGTTGTTTTAAGTAGGCTAAGTAAAATAATAGCATGGCATTTGGTTTTATTTTTAGTTTACACTCTCAAGAGCCAACTTTCATCTGGTTACCTGGGGACCACCTGGAACCCTCTCAAGAACCACTGGTGGTCCTCGGATCACATTGAAAACTACTGGCCTATAGGACCAGTTTTTATTACATCGCCGTGAATGGAATAGGCTACAGGTTAGTATTCTGCAGTGTAGGATTAAATCCATGCATTTTTAGAAAGAGCGCAGCCCCCCCCCCTCTCCCCCGTGAGTCGGACTGCTGCCTGTGAGTGACCACGTAGCCTAAATCAGAGATAGATAACTGCGCGCCAGCCAGACAGACAGACCCCCCCCCCGCCAAATTGCGCTGCTTGCCGAGGCGCGCCAGCACCCCCCCCCCCCCCTCCCTCGCTGTTTCACATAGACACACGCAACTCCGTTCGCTGTTGTTTTAAGTAAGTATATAGCATGGCATTTGGACCCGCAAGGGTCCATTTGGTTTTATTTTTTAGTTTACACTCTCAAGAGTTACGTCTGGCTAAACAAACTTTTCATCTGGTTAACCAACTTAGCCTGCCCTGGGGACCACCTGGAACCCTCTCATGAACCACTGGTGGTCCTCGGACCACATTGAAAACTACTGGCCTATAGGACTGTTTTTTATTGCATCGCGCAGCCCCCCCCTCCTCTCCCCCTGTGAGTCGGACTGCTGCCTGTGAGTGACCACGTAGCCTAAATCAGAGATAGATAACTGCCAACAGTGACAAGACAGTTCATAAACTCATATCAACCTTATGGTGTGATCGGTGATTAATAAATGAATCGATGGCATGCACATGACTGCAGGAGTGCAGGTGTTACATATTAGTGTGATTATGCTGATTTACAAGCTTTCTATCCTTCGTGCAGACTGTTGTACAATACAAACCAGACGTAGGCCACTGTAACTCCACAGCAGCGCAATCTCCCGCTGATCCGTGATCACGACTCCCGAAATTGCTCTCGCAAGCAGCCTACTGTAGATTTGCAGTTTATCTGAGTGACTCAGGCGAACATATAAGCACCTAACGTAGCATCATTGTAAATAGTCAGGCTGTGCATGTATTTGTCACTGCAAATAAAAGTTGCTTTATATTTAATTCTTTTTTTTCATCGGGATTAGGCATGTCATCTCGCATAGCCTATATATGCCTTTCCAAACCTATATATTTTTTCATCTGTATCATTTATTAGGTTTTATAGCTATTAGGAGTGAATAGATAACTTTAGATGCCTTTCTGCAGTTCAGACAATGCTGCGCCGCTTGTTTAGGACAGAAAAACAGGCAAGGACAAATCCTACGACAGCTCCCGACCTGACGTGGGTTTTGCCGGACGTGGGATCAACTTCAAGTTCATGGTGGGAATGATACATGTCAGACAATGTGGGAATTCTGCTCTACGCATGCTCTACGTTCATTTTTGGGTGTACACCACGTTGATAAATGAGGGCCTAGGAGTTGAACTGATTCAAATTACAGGTATTAGGACAGTCTTGCAGTACATTCAAGGCAGCAATCTTTTTGTGAGATTCAATATTTATTTTTAGACACGTTGCCCACATTACTGCAATGTTCTTGTTTGGTACTCAGGGAGACATGTTTGCGCATTTCACACTCCAGAAATCCGCTCCTACCTTTATCCTTTTTGGCATTTGCAGAGCTGATGTTCTGAGTGATCATCCGCAGACGCTCCTCTCGTTCTTCATGCTGCCGCAGGTACAACTCGCGCCACGACTCATACTCCTGGGGTGCTGCGCGCTTAAAGTCTCGCTGACAATGACGCCTCCACAGCTCGTCCGAATCTTCTGTGAAACACTGAAAAACAAAAATAAAAGTATAAGAAAGTATTTTAAAACAGTATTTTACAGGATGTACAGGACAAAAAAAAAAGATCATCAAGTATGATCCACATATCATTAAAACAAAATGGCCATAACTGTCAGGGAAACATTGCAATTAACATGCAGCTTGCCCCAGTTCCTCTGGACTTCTGTGTTATTTACAGTGTCTAATAATTACCATGTAACATTATACAGTATATCTAGTTTATATCAGGCAGCACAGGCGGTCGGCCCATTTCAAAGTGTTCTGATCTTTGTTGGCAGCCGGAGTGCTGGGCGACCACTAGAACCCATCCTACGACAAAACACTGTTTTTCACGTCTTGGTAAAAATGATGACAAGAGGTACGGTGCAATAGAGCGTCACCATGGAAACCAGAGACGTTGGACGTTACCTGTAGTAAGTGTGTTAACTACTTTGGGCTTCTGTGGTGACAGCGCAGCGCTACTTCCTCGTCGTGACGAAATCGCAGGAAGGGCAATCGTACTCTACGCTACTGTTTCAGCACAGTGGAAGACAGACTGACTAAGGAACTTGCACACTCATGAAAAATTGACTTGTATAAAAGATGCGTTACCTGATTGCAATGTTCAATGCGAAACAGCTGCTCCGGAGTGCACCTCTCCAAAACAGGCTCCAGGATCTCAAAGGGCACGCCACCCACTTCATCAATAGCTGAAATTGACACATTGATTAAGACAGTGTATAGCCTGATGGATTACATTTTTGATTTTTGTCACAGCATACACTGAAAAAAATATATAAAATGTATTTTAGAATTCATTCAAGACATGTTTTCAATTAATTCTTAAGATAAAGCATGAATTACAAATTGTATCCATTGCTTGTTCATGATGTCAATTACTTTCAACATAAATAACTGCTGTGCCTTCAATCAAAAGACATGGTGGCAATTTGTAATCATAAGAGTCTGTCATTCTCCTACATAATAATAATAATTGTGTTATGTGAACAAATATGAAAACCTTGTCTGAAAATATGCAGAGAATGCAAGAGAACTGATTTTTCCTAAGGAGATAGGCCAATCTCCCATAGAAGACCTTGACATAATGGAAAGGATGCACATTGTACAAGGATATTAAGTTGTGTACTAAACGCGTTTTGGTGTTCAAAGCATTACTGTATGTTACACTTAAGCCATTGAAAATTTGACACCTGATTGTATTTTCCAACACTAAACTAGATTCTAGTTTCGGACTAGTTTCTGTTTCTGATGCTAGTTTCTGACAGATTCTATTTTTTTTTCCTGTGTCAGTGACGCTCAACATATTTCATGCCAAAGACCCCCCGAATTATTATTATTATTATTTGGCTCCGGACCCCCATCTGAAAACATGTTGTTCTAGGGATCCCCCAAAAGCAACAATTTTAGTTCAAATATTTCCTCTCGAAAGAACATATTCATAGATTTGCATCACATTTTCACAATTTTTCCAAAAATATCAGACCTACAAGCTCATATCGCGCCACTCTGTGGCGCGATATGAGCTTGTAGATCTGATATTTTTCAATAGCTAAAGTGTAACATAATGCGTTGAACACCAAAACGCATTCACTGCCCCAGGAATAGACATGAACGCCCGTTCTGGCTCTGAAATGAATGTGGCAACATTCCCACAGAAGCAGGAGTGTGTGCCTCAGAACGTGTCTGGTAAGATGTAGTGTAGAACCAGTGATGAAGATTGGACTCACAGTCGATATTGTTCTGCAGTACACGAATGCACTGCTCATACAGACTCATCATCTTGGGCAAGTAAGCGGTCTTGGCTCCCGAATAGACCACCATCTTGGACTGAGCTCGTTTCCCAGTGAAGCCTGCATCCTCCTCATCATTGGACACAGGAACTTAAAGGGAAAACAAAAAGAGGGATTAGAGGAGAAACTGGTTTTGAAACAAAATACTAATACATTTGCATAGGCAGGTTGGCTTTCATATGTCTATCTATTGAAAAGCTGACATACAGGTAAACCCACTTTCTGAAGAGATATTAGCGTATTCTTGTAAAAATTGAACTTCTTCACATAGTGACTAGCACAAGGATTAATAGGCAGCCTAGTAATATAATATAGGTTATATGAAACACTAGTGGTGTATTCAATATATCCATATCGCTATATCCACGTTAGGTACTGTATATTGGAGAGGCTGCTATATCAATATGGCAATAAAAACCATAAATTATCTGGTGATCAGAGTTGAGTTAGAGTGCTTTTCAGAGGCATTTCATTGAAATTTAAAGATCTCTGTGAGTGTTTTATTGTATTTGTTCATGAATTCATATACTGTATATATAGAAGTATATCATATCATGAAACATATCTATTGTGAGATTGCAAGCACAATCGCAATAACAAACTTACCTTTACGCCTTTGTGGCGACAGTGGTGTTAGGTCGATGGAGGGTAGAGGTCTGTAGTAGGGCTGGATTGCTGGCAATGGGATGTCAGGGAGAGTTGGAAGACTTGGAACAGCTTCAACCACCTTAAGAGACATATTTACAAGGCTTTGTGACTTGGACGTTAAAATGGCAATGTGCTTCGGTTTGGTGGTTTAGAATGTTTAGCCCATGGCCTAAGACCGATGGTATAGCTGACATTACCAATTTATTAACCACAATTTTCCAAACCATGCCGTGACTTTATTTCATTTTAAAGGGATAGTTCAGATTTTTGAAACTTAAGTTGTTGCATGTATGCGTGGTGGGTAGGGAATATGGTATATGGTCAACTGTCGGTGTTGTAAAATTTATATATTATAGAGGTTTCTTGTGACCCTACCATTAAAATACTATTGTAGACAGACATGCCAAACTTTCCTTATGCTTTAAGTAACGTGTGACATCAAACTGGGTGGTTTTCATGACTGAACACTTTCCAAGAATTTGTTTTACACAAAAAAACCTCTTGGAGCTAAAAAAAACAAACAACTTTAGCCACATGCCCAAAATGTCAGCCCAAGGAGTATTTTTTGTGTTTGACATGTCATATTTTTAGGCCAATAAAAAAAAATACTATATTCCAAATTTTCCACTTTGTACAAAAGAACCCTGTTGGCTACTCGACTATTACCCAACAATGTCAACATTGAGAAATCACTTCGGGTTGAAAAGGCACCACCCTGTGCTTCCTGTAATCACCTTTCTGCGTTTCTCTGGTGGCGGGGCTGAAGCAGATCCCGACTCCCCTTTCTTACTGGTCTTGGTCCCGTTGGCCTTGCTAGCTTTGGAGGACGAAGACGAGGAAGAGGAGGCTGCGGGGGGAGGGGCGCGCTCACGATGGGAAGAGGACGAGGCGTGAGATGATGTCCGACAGTGTGATGACGACGACGACGACGAAGATGGTTTTTTCTTTTTCTTGGCGGGGGCGTCGTACGTGAGGAAGGACTCGAACGACATGGTGGGAGTCTCAAAGTCATCGAAGTCTTCTGTCTTGGCCGGAGAGTCCTTGGCTGGGGAGTCCTTTGGTGCGGCCCGTGGTCGCCCTGGTTATACACGGGGAGACGTTAAGGGAGGCAGAGGGGCCATTTCACTTCCAGACTGAGAGGAAGTTACATAATGTCTTTGAATCACAAGGATGAGCAGACCACTTAATTTCATCTTGCAATGACCGGCATTAAACAACAAAACAAACTTCATTTATTTGAGCCCATCTACAGCAGCGTGCACCTACCAGATGGCACTCGGGGGCCAACTCCATTTAAATTAACAGTAGCTTGGTCAACTTGAATTGGCAGGCAGAGATGTACCTACCATGAATGCTTTTAGTATCGGAGGAAACGAGAGTAGAGAAGCCAATGCAATGGAGAAGATGCTACTGTACAAGATCTATACAGAAGATCTATACACTCCTGCCAACTGGTGTTTGAACTCGGATCCTTCTTGCTGTGAGCCAAGGAAGGAAGGAAGGATGGATGGATAGTGGTAGGCACTGGTCTACCACCATCACTTTCACAACAAGGATAACAACAGTCATTAAGACTGTCTGCAAATCTCAATCCTTCATCGGGATTGAACATTTATGCAATCTTTGCATCCTGCGTGGGCACAATTTGTGCCTGTCCCTGGCCTGCATATATACCGTAAATAACTAAACTACATCTGATCCATTCAATCATAATGTGGAAAGAGATTTGAAGTGGCCCGGTTATGTGAGTGTAAAAACTATTCTAGTAGAGTCGTTTCAAGAAAAAAAAATGCTTATAGTTGAAATCTGCGGACTGTGCACTATGGATCATAATTTCAGTTAACTAATAACATTTTTTAATACATTGAGTCGCACAGCTAATACAAGCCTTAAAACAACACAACACTCACCATCACTTCCTCCTTTCTTCTTCTCCTCTTTGTCCCTCTCCTTCTTGCCGTCGTGTTGCGTCGAGTGCCGACTGTGCTTGGCCGCCTTGTGAGCGCCGCTGTGATGCAGCTCTCCGTCTGCGCTGCGCTTCTTCCCCTCGCCCTTCCCACTGTCATTACCACCACCGCCGCCACCACCACCACCACGATCTGTGCCACTCTGTGTCTGTGCGTGGCGTTGCCGCCTGTCCTCGTCCTTGAGCCTCTCCTTTTCCCTGCTGTGGTCACCGTGGGAACTGTGATGGTGGTTCTTGCCGGGCTCTTTGTGTGGCTTTATGTGATGGCGAACAGGCGGTGGCGGCGGGCTGGGCTCAGGCTCGGGCTCAGGACTCTCGTACCCCTCAGACTGGTAGCCTCCTGGTGGTGAGGGCGAGTAGTTGGTGTGGTAGCCTCTCTCCTCCTCCTCCTCCTCCATCTCCATCTCAGCAGTCTCCTCCTCCTGTTCATCCTCCTCTACCCTGTAGGAGTGGTCCTCCTCAGGAGAGGGGTCTCGAGGAGGCCTGTGCCTGTAGTTTGCCTCAGAGGAGCCCCGAGAGTGTGCATGTGACCGCGTTGCCTCTTTGGCATGGCTTTTGCTGGATCTGTTGACAGCAACATTATGCAATGAATCAAAGGGGTAACCCTGGCCTGTACAGTGGCCACAACCTCAATTACGATTAAGTGGTTTGTCTCAATGAGTATGGAGAGGCACTCTGTCGAGGGTTTGTGCAAATACCACCTATGTTGTAAATGTTGTGTTCCAAAGTTTTTAAGTCATAATTTGGGGTATTTCAATGTATGTCACATACAATTATCATTTCCAAAAAATAACTAGATCATAACATTCGTTTCACCTGCAGTTTTTAAAAAAATATTTCTGATAAATTTGAGGACTCCAATTAGCCGGTTTTCCACATTTTCTTCATCCAGAGGAATCCATCGCTCATCTTTGATGAATGGTCAATTCCATAGATGGAGCTCTCGATGCCAGTTTGTCTAAAGAAAATGAAGATGCTAACAAATAATTTACCTGTCTGATGACTGAGGAACCAGCTCCTTCCACTTGGCTACAAGATCTTTCGCAGCTCCGCCAGCAAGTTCATGCTTTCTAAAAGAGTTCACCGTTTTCCCTACACCCGTTTCCTACAAGACCACAAGGGGAAGGTAGTGGTTAGCGGGACTGTAGTAGTGATAAAATTAGACTGGAGAATATACATTTTTATCTAACAGGGTTCAGGCCTTATTGTTTTATGAAACGTCCAGACTAAGCAGTGGGCACACATGCTCTTTTTACCCCCAATCATGTTTCATATTCACATTTCACACATATACTGTACATGTCTGAAAGTTGACCATTTTAAGCCCCCTCTCGCAGAGCCATTGTTTGCATTGGTTTTGTACGATAGCCTGAGACCTTCATGTCAGCTTGAGCTTTTACAGCTAGTCTGTTCAGTGTGCTTTTATGGCACTGTGTATATTTGAAATGTGCAACAGTTAACTCATCTAATGGTTTAGTACAAGTAAGTGGCACTAAATATCTCTGTGAGTACATGTAGCGAGGGTTCTGCGGTTGCATTAGTGTTATATTGGCTCCTCATAAAAAGATGGAAGCATGTTTTAAACTTTGCTTGTGACAACACTGACCAGGACATCAGCAATTGATATCCTGTTGCTGGAAAAAAATGACTTCAAGGTCTTAAGAATGTGGTGCTTGATTTCATGGCTGATTCTAATTCAATGAAACAATCCCAGATCTGCCATTAGTATTTTAAGTTGTTTAAGTTGTTTTGTGTAGTTAAAAATATATATTTACCACAAGTATATCTACAGTTATAGGAAGTTCTGCCAGCCTCTTCAGAGTCTTCACTAACTGAAAAGGAAAAAGAAGAAATTTGCATTGGGTTAAGACATACACCAAATTTGCCAACATTAATGCATGTGCAACTCTACATTAGATTGGTATTCACATTGGCAGATGCCAAATATACAAAGCTACCCAGAACCCTAGTTTTTGTGGATGACGAGCTCAATTTTTTAACAGGTGCAAGCTGGTCTATATCCACTCACTATGGCTATGAGGACCTTCACGGATTGTGCACGACCAAGTGCTGATTGGATGGCTTGTCTCCAAGCAACCAGACACTTGTTCAGGATTGCCTGCGCAAGCACAAAAAACCCATCGCCTGAACGGCATGGTCCTCTCCCTGGCCAATGGGACAGCAAGCAACAGCATAAACACCACAGTCACAACACTACAGTACACAATGCTCTGACATTAGGCATGTGTAACAGCATGTTACAACAGCAAAGCAACAACCCACACATCATCTGCAGGCAGCCTTGTGGTGATAATATGAGTTGTCTAGTCATCATTTCTTGTTTGTAGATTCTGCAGCAGCTACAAACATTGGAAGGATAGACTGCATCTGTGCATGTGAATGCAGAGTTGACAGACAGTCAAGTTTTCTACTACACTATTCAAAGTCAACAGGATCTTAAACATAATGGTAGAAATAGGGTGACCACCAGGTGTCTCCTTTTGCATGGGGCAGCCTCTATTTTCCAGGTTTTTCAGAAAACTTAGGTTAGGCCTAAATGGGCTAAGCCAGTTAAAATGTCATGAGAAATATCCCCTATGGATACAGTACCAAGTTGGCCATTTTAAAATAAAATGTGAAACACCAGAAGGGTTTAACAACGAAATAGGCAATATTGGGCCAACATGGTCAAATATGGCATCCAGGCATTTAATAATTAGGTAATAGGATCCCAACCTCATCCTTTCCCAGTCCCACTTGTCCCATACAAACAATATTCATGTTTTGTCCCTCAAATGTACATTTTGGATCTGGTTAATACCATAGGTAGGAATAGGGAAGCTAAATTGTATTCTTTATTGTGGTACTGCACACTCCAAAACTGAAGTGACAATTCCTAGTAGTAGCAATACAAGTACACTGTACTTGTTAAAATGATTAAATCACAGTAAAGCAAATCAGGCACAGGCTGCAGACAGTATCAGAACATAACGAGTTACAGAAACAACGCGAACTCAGTCTAAATTCAAGGTTAATAGCTCTTATCAGTCCAACTGATAAGGAGACACTGGCATGATCCAAGAATTGATTGGGCAGATCTGCTCATTGATGACGGTCGTTCTATAGAAAGCATTCGTCATGCTTAACGATGACTCACAATTCAGATTAAAACAAAAAACACATCTCAAATAAAACAAATTGCGCACCGTCATGGCGTCATTCAAACTGATGTCGTGGCCTGTGTGGGTCTGTGGGTGAGGGGTGCGAGACTGACAAAAGAGTAGTAGCAGCAGTAGTTCTAGTAGTAGGCTAAAGTAGTAATAGTAGTAGCAACAACAACAGTAGTAATAGTAGTAATAGTAGTCGTCATGGCAGTAGAATTATCAGAGTTCGATATCCTATATTCGGTTCGTTTACATTTGAGTAGATTAATTACTGACGAGTACTGTTTTTACACATTGTGCCATTTCCCTCAAAACAAAAACAATCAATGAAGTGCAGAGTAGTCGTAGTGCTCAGAGACCCCACTCACAGTGGGGTTCCACTATAATGAATGATCAGGGCCTAGTTCTCGGTAGTAGTGCTCATCACAGACCACAATGTTCACTACGGCTGTACTTCTGCAAGCAACGTTAGCAGTAGGACGGCTAACTAGACAACACAGTGCCTCTGCTTGACTAAAATGTTGGCGTTCGCGACGTTTGATTGATGACTAAAGTTGATGTAGGGCCAGCAGTGGCCGTGGGGGTTCACAGGTCCGTCATAACAATAGTCATAGTAACCGGTTTAAAAGGCCACATCATTTACGTTATAACGGTGTCGTGAGCTTTAAAATAATGAAAGAAATGAAACTGAGATCTTCCACGAGTTGTGACAACTCCGTCAACTTATTTGGGCTCCGTCCAATGGCGGCTCTTCTGCATAGATGTCTATTGAATTGGGACAACCGGAAGTTACGAACTGTATTAAGAGTATACGGGCTCGCGCGAGTACATGAACCACGTAACCAGGCTGTTTTCTGGCCCCTCGATGTCGCAACTCTTCTACCAACTAGTTGGGCTCAGTACGAAACTCTACCACCGCTCACGCGACAGCGGCAGGCAGGCCCTGCCGGGCGACCCGCACTTGCTTTCCAGCCCACAAGGCAATCCGCCTCTCCTCCCCACCGGCCCTCACATCACCAACGCTTTGGTCGTCACTTACCTTGCGGGGCTCCGGGTTCTCCAGAAGCCGAGACTGGAGTCTCTCCACGGTGTCCTGCAGCTCCTCGGCCATGTTTACAGCTGGTGGTGGTGGTGGTGGTACCCTGTGTCCGGAAACGGCTTCATCTGTGTAAAGCAAAGCAAACGCGAGGAGCAGCAGCGCTGTGCGCTGGCCTGGTTGGTCTCTGGTCTGGTCCTCCTCCGGAGCTCCTACCGCTGCTGCCTGGTGACAGATCAGATTGACGGAACTACGTCATGCAACAGCTGACAAAAGGGGACAACTATATGGATGAGCAAAAAAAAAAAAAAAAAAAACTAAAAACAAAAGAAAAAACTGTATGGATCATTGAGCACTGGGTGAGTATCTGGAGGGGGAAATGCAACGTTGCTGTTTTAAAATGTCCTCTTTTTAAGTAAGCACTACTAAGCCCAAATTGCATTTCGAAAATAAATCAAATATAGAATAGTCTTTACTAGGCTAGACTCCCCCTCTTCACCCCTGGGCCTGTCTGACCCCTTGTCTTCCCATTCACCCCCCCCCCCTTATAGTATAACGTTAAGCCCCCACCCCCAACCCCACCTCACCCCTACCCTACCCCACCCCGAACACACACACACACACACACACACACACACACACACACACACACACACACACACACACACACACACACACACACACACACACACACACACACACGCCCAGCCCAACATCACCATTATCCAAGACTTGTATAGAATCAAGACATTTGGTTCCATTTGTACACAAGACACCAAGAATGCATTCTGCCGTTGGAGGACATGGTCCGACCACCGCAAGGCTTATGTATCAAGCACCAAATCATTTATGGCTGGTGTTGTGTGTCCCAAGTCGGAGGAATCTTAAACTGGCTATTTTTTTTTTCTCAGACCTCCATTTCTAGGAAACACAGAATGGGGGAATCTTTTAATCATGTTCACACAACACCACTAAGGTATATTAATGACAGTAAATTGTTGAAAATGGGTGGAATTCCCCTTCAAGTAAATTAGAGGGCTTCATTCAATTTAAAAATAGAAGTATTAATAATTGTAATGCAGTAGATGTAGCAGGGGTTCCCTGTTACAGAAACCGTCGACAGCTTGGTGTTAAGCCACTGCACCCTAAAATATGTGGCATTGAAGCATTGAACAATAATACTACATGTAACTATTTCATACTGTAAAGCTAGTATCTCTTACTGCGGGTAAGTATTTTGGAATAATGTAAAAGGAAGTACCTAGTAACAATCGACTCAAGCTGGACTTCATAGCTCCCTCCACCTACAGCCAAAGGCAAATACAGATCTTTATCATAAGGCCTCTCCTCTTAACAGTCCTTGCATACTCCACTGACAACTGCTTTGTCTCTACCTTTGAGGGGCACTAGCCCCTCCTATGTCCAGCTTTAAGTGTTTGAGTAAACAGCAACATTCTAGACAAAATGTGTAAACACAACATTGTGTAAACACAAACATTGAAGACAAAGATGACTATTATCAAATATGTCTCCACCAGAAACGGTCTACAGTGCCCACCTGTGTTTGTGTGATGCCAAAGTCTGTACTCGTCGTTGATGCCAATGATGAACCTTTGCCCCAAGTTTCCAGATTGGCCTTTAATAGTGCCACTATGAGCAGAAGTTCACATGTTTATTTTACCTATAATTGCACCGATCTGTGTGAACCATTTCATCACACTCCATACTCCTAGAGGCCTGCAAATGAGAGCTTTGCACTTTCAATGTCTTGAAAGTGCAAACAGTTTGTGCTTTGTAGACCATCAGGCAGACTAGATAGGCACTTGTGGCTTTATTACTATTCAATTAATGACATTTGTCTCGAGTAATAGGATAAATAGTTAAGTATAGGTTAAGCATAGGTTAAGTTAGCTAATAGTTAATTTAAATGGCACTGAAGTGTTTTCACTGATGTGGTATAGGTATTTTTAGGCTTAGATTTAAAGAAAAGTTAGTTCCAGCAGGGCCGAGCACAAAAACTGTTTGTTCTTTATCGTAATATGGGGTACTCAGAGTCTCAGGTGCAATATATAATATACACAGTATATACAGTATATTAAAAAATAGCTGATCTACAAGCTGCCATTTTGCCTTCATGGAATGGGTTGGTTATTTCCACTATTTCTAAATACAAACATTGACTACTGAAATAGACTAAAACTGGACATGATGATTTTAAGTTTATAAACATGTACGTCAATTTTTGTAAATCCCAGCTTTCATTGTATTTGATTGAGCTAAAATGGGTTTTTCAATTCTAGCCTCCATTATTTTGTTACTTCTAGTAAACTATAATAACCCTGCGTGAGCAGCAGTGATTGGGTAGACTGGGGCTCCTATGGGATATTTTTGGAGGGGAGGGAGTGAGGGCTGCCTGTATTTGGAATTGGAGGTGGATGCTGGAAACTGACAGCCACTAGTGTTGGAATGACAGCACACAGCAAAGTTCTGAGCGTTACTTTAACTCTGAGCGTGTGGAAATGGATCCCTGCAGGTCCATATCAACACTCCCAACAGTTAAATTAGCACTGGGTGTTCTGCTGTGTCGGGGGGCAGGAGTAGATCAAGTTTCACAGCCCCGGTTGGGAGCCTTGGTCCCCCTCAAATGCCGACACACACAACACTCTGGCAGACAGACGGAGGACAGAAGGACAAGGAATAGAGAGACACCTGTGAGATAAAAGCATAGCAACAAAGTGAAGTAACATAAGAAACCAAGCAAGCGTCAAAGAGAGGGAAACTGAGAAAGACAAAGAAAGGAAAAGTGACCAGGAAAGGAAGGTAAAGCAATGGTTTACAGTGTTTATTGCATGAATTAAATTGGCTTATTTAACAAAAAACAATAATCGATTTTCTCAACCAGTTGATTGGTATGTAAACATGAGCCACTAAATACTGGTAGTTGTTCTTAATTGTCTCTACCTGTAAAGGTTCGAGTACTGGAGTGACTCTGAATAAAGTGGGCAGTGCAACTATGAAATACTATATTGTTCACCCTTGTATGCTTCTCTGTCACCCATTAGATAGTTATAGTATTCAATTAACCTGCTGTTGTCTGCTAAATGTCTGAATTGTATATATTGAATATCTTGCTCTGGTTCTGAACCAGCAAATTTGGGCTCAAAATTGAGTCAGACTCACAATATAAGACAATAATATAACAAATATAGAATTAATCAATATAAACAAAATTAAGTTCACAGCATGAAAGCAATTGAGGAACACTTACTGTACTGGGTGACTTGGGGCCTCTTGCCCAACAGTTATTTTACCACAGTTCATGCCAAAACTTGAATCTAATCTCATACCTAGATGTATAACTGCTGACGGACTTATGTCAGGTTGGGGAACATCGTCAGCTGTCATTCTCCTGTCATGTTAAGTCCTAAACACATCAAGTTGTCAGGACGGTTTTAGAGTTAACTTCTTGTAAACATTTGAACCGAAGGAGTTGTATAGTGACCATTTGATGGGGTTTATAGGGCTTTATAGGGCTTTAGAATCTTGATCACTGAAATGTTTTGATTCTTGTTTGATCTGCTTCCCATCTACCCACCTGTCAAAATAAAGCAAAATGGCTGCCTTAAAAATAAGTTAACTGCACGCAGCCACACACACACACACACACACACACACACACACACACACACACACACACACACACACACACACACACACACACACACACCCAGCACCTATAAATACCCCTGTTGAGATAGACAGAGGCAGATAGGCAGAGGAATCCTGTTATTGGCAACTTGGCACTGGATGGAGGTGTTGGGAAGGACATAGGTCAGCATGTGTGTGTGTGTGTGTGTGTGTGTGTGTGTGTGTGTGTGTGTGTGTGTGTGTGTGTGTGTGTGTGTGTGTGTGTGTGTGTGTGTGTGTGTGTGTGTGTGTGTGTGTGTGTGTGTGTGTGTGTGTGTGTGCACGCGTTTGTGTGTTCGTGTCGTGGGGAAGCTCCTACATATCATCATTCTCCTGTCATGTAATGGTGTGAAATGCTTTGAAGTACGTTAGATGGACTGAAAGTAAACAACAGCTGTTGACAGGGCTGTATAAGTGTTCATTGTGCTTGGCACCTGGGATTGTTTACATATCCAAACTGTGCATCCTCTAATCTGGGGCCATATTTCTCAAACTACACCTTTTGTTCTGTGGTTAGAAAGATTATATTAGCGCTCTTGAGATGCATTTGGAAATCTCATGCCCAGAGTGCCTGCCAGTTTCCACAGCACTCCTCTGATGGAATTTCATTGGACCTCACATCACACACTCTTCTTTCATGTTTTCATTATGCCCTTCCATCAGATGTTCACCTTTAGGCCTACAGCATGGGTGCCCACACTATTTTGACTTGAGAGCTACTTTCAAATGACCGGCTCAACAAGATCTACATAGCAAAAATGTGATTATTCCATTAGTGCAAATGCATTTCAAGGCCCCTAGAAAGTGAAATAGTGCTTTGATAGAGCTTTGAGATAGTGGTGATAGTGTTTAAGAATAATGCACTTATAATGAAAAATAGAGGGGGAGAATAGGAAGGTTTTTTGTATATGCTACTACTGACGTTTGAAAACAGTATTTGGGGTATGAGTTGACAGTTTGTGATGTTGAGTTTAGTCTCTTGCACACAAAACTAATAACTTTCATGTTTTTTTCGTCCACAATTGGGAAAGAGAACTGGCAAAACATTGGTCAAATTAACAATTATTCTCTTGAAATTTACATAATTCAGATGTTTAAATATAATTTAACTCTTGAGAGTGTAAAATGAAATGGACCCTTATGGGTCCATTTGGTTTCATTTTAACACTCTCAAGAGTTACAGATCTATAAGGGTCCAAGTGCCCCTATCGCCTATGTTCTATATTTTAGGGGACTGTCATGTGATCTACCTGCAAGGCCTGTGTGATCTACTGGTAGATCACCATCTACCTTTTGGGCAGCCCTGGCCTACAGCATGTTTGACTTGTAGACTCACTGAAGATGGCCAAAAGGTTTTATTTGCGTATTTACATTTATATCTCACATATTTATGCACAATTGTGTGTTGTGTAGGGTACTTTATAAGTACCAGGGCTTGAGAGTGTACAAATGTGAACCCAATGGATTTGGTTCCATTTGTACTCTTTCAGAAAAAAAGATCCTAAAAGAGAAATCATTAACATGGTGAAACACAACTTGATGATGTCATCAAGGCATTTATAGGAAACACAGGATGGGGAAACTATTTTATCATGTCCACAGAACATCTCATCATCTAAGGCATATTGTTAACATAGTAAAGTGTTGAAAATGCGTGGGGGAAAAAAACGAATCTCAATTCCAAATCTTTGTATCATTTCTCAGCAGACCATCTTTCCTCAACTGCTTTGTGTTCTCTTCTGCCATTCCAAAGGGCACACACTCCATTCAAAGCTTGTTTAGCCACTGTCCTTTAATAGCCAATAATATTCCAATGCAAAACTATAATTTTAACATCCCAAAAACATCATGACAAAAAAACACAATACTTGTTACACCATAAAGTAGGCCTATGTCCTGGCCATAATGCTGAGTGGGTCAGCGTTGGGTGACCATGTCAAACAGAATGTCCCTGGTTCACCTCCCAGCCTTTAGTCTATGAGTTGAAGTGCTCCTGAGCAAAACACTTCACCTCAACTGCTCCACAGACACCCTGCTTCTCTGTAGTGCCCACTGCTCCTTTAAGTGCACTGCAGAGACACTCCAAATGAATGTGCCTTATTATTTTAACCCATTTTTGGCCTTACATTGTAGATTCTACTAAACATACCCTCTAAAAGAACATATTGAAAGATTTGTGCTGCATTATCACAATTTCCTGCAAAAATAGCAGGTGTTCACACCTGCTATTTTTCAATAAAAGTTAAAACACCAAGAGCACTGTACAGAATGGTTAAAACTGACCACAACTCCAGTGTGTGTCATTTACACAAACCTTTAAAGTCTCTGAAACAACTGTAAAATACCAAGCCTAATTTAATATACTTGCATAAAGAAAACACAATGCTTCGACGAGCAACACTCAGCCAATAATGTATAAATTAGCCTTAAATCAGAGAATGTAAAAAATGATTAGAAAATCTGCATATTTGTGTTTGACTTCCTGCACACCACTTTTCCTCATTCTGTCCAAGGCTAATCTAAGAAGGCTAGGAAGGGAAGTAGGTGGGGTCTCCTACGGTGGCGTCCACATTGATCCATGGAAGGAAACAGACATGCGCAGTACAGTTTGCCAGCATCAAACTTCTTGGTCTGTACTGCGCATGTCCGTTTCCTTCCAAGGATCTACTTCCTACTTCCCTTCCTAGCCTTCTTAGATTAGCCTTGATTCTGTCTAACTGCAGTATCAACAGTGGTGGAAAAGGACCAAGGTATAAGAAATGTGACTTTAAGTTCAAAGTATCAGTACCGCAATATAGGAATACTAAGAAAAGTAGAATGTAAAATTATGCAAAATCTCAGTTTTACACATTTTCATATGTATAAAAAATCTTATAGGAGATCTACAAGTGCACAATGTGACACATCACGACACTGTGAATTGTAGTAGTTTGGTAGTTTGATTCAAATGGCTGAAATGTACGGTACAGATGGCTGAAGTGGGTAATGTATGTCTTGTAATAATAATGAAAATTTTTGCTCGTGAGGTGTAGTGTACTAACCGTAGAGTACTGCTGGGTTAGGGTTACATTTACTCCTACATTTACATGTAGGAGTACGTAATACATTTATCTTCCAGTACAACCACCGAGCACAAACATACAGTATGACTGGTTTTAAATATCCCACTGTTCGATGGAACTGCCAGCAGGGGGACTTATGAAGGAGGTCTTATCCCCACATGGAGAGGCTGTGCATAGATTTGGGGACAGGACAAGAGTGACAGCTGCTGCTGGTGTCATATGAAAAGGTGGAGCTCATCCTGAGCGTTAGTGAGAGGCCATACCAGTGACAGAATATGAGCTATAGCAAAGATGACGCAATAATACGCCATCGAAACCTTGAAAGTGATAACCTTGCGACGTTCTTACATCAACAACTGATAGAGAAGGAGAACAAAAAAAGGATTGAGGACTGTTCTGGACTTGACATGTTGTTTGTTGTCAGCATGTTGTCCTTGCCATGGCCCCTGTAAAACAAGTGATCCACTGGGTCAAATGGCAAACAAGAGAAGAACACATTAAAATGTGTGCTGGGGGTCGGTAGGCTAATATTTCACAGTTTGGCTCTAACTGCACTGTCTGCCACTAGATAGTAGTGAGGTAGTAAACATGAGAACATGTCTTCCATCTTTTTTCCCCACCCACCCCATTTCTTTATTTCTCTTTTCCCTCTTACCTCCACTATGATTTGATGTAAATACTTTGTACATCTCTAAATGTCTTCATGAAATGAACAAGGTAGCCACTATTGTAAACGTGTAACGCTGAACTAGTGTGTCCATTCACAGTTTTTCGTTTATAGTTGTGCTTGAATTGTACTGTAAATCTCCATTCCTGAAAACAAAAATGCCATTCATTCATTCATCTACAGAACAACACTAATGAAAACTACCAAACCTAACAATCAGTGTCAACTCATCACGTTATTCTAATCTGGATCTTTATTTTAATGTGTATAAAACTGCTTTAGTGTTCAATAAAAATCAAGGAAAGTGTCACTGTCTTCAATGCTTAATGTTTGTAACAACAAAATCTAGGTACAAACACTACATTTGTACACAAAATAGTTTCATTCAGATGTATTATAATAGTAGTATTAACTATGCTGAAAGGTATTGGTACAATGTATTTCATGTAATAACAATACACACTGTAACTAAAACATACAGAGCCATAGTGATAGTGTGCCAAACAAACAAAAGCATTTGCTAAGCGCTAGTCGGTCACGTCATGAAAATAACCCTCACACGACTCAGACCTGAGAAATATCTGGGACCAAAGCTTCTTGATAGGAGGCACAGCTGTTCTGTCAGGCTCTATACTAAGATCCTCCCCACCCCAATGCATCAGCAAATATAACAGTACAACATACTGGACCATGCATGGGCCATGGCAGCAAAATACCTCTGTAGGGCGACATGCTGCAACATGGAGGCAATGTTTCTGAGTGAATATAAATCGAATCCAAAAGGTCAAGAGATGACATATGTCCTATGACATAAGGGCCCATATTTGAGTCTGGTGACCTAATTAATAACTATAATACTAATATTGAAGCTTTATAAGGTATATATTTTGCACGTCTTTGAAAGATGATAATGACTTTACTGTGAAATGTTTGAAACCATCAAACTAAGTGAACAAGCAAACAAACAGTACTAGATCCTTAACTGAACGGATGCCAGGTGCCAGATCGAATTATATTTCCACACATCCAGACAAACAACAAATAGTAAACAAATGAGATACACGGTAAAGCTCCTCACTCACAACTTGTGAAAGCTCTTCTGCACATACAATAAAATGTGCATTATTGGTTTATGTCCTAATAAAATCCTAAAATCCTAAAATGTATTGCCACTTAGCAGCTGCTGCCCAGTATTGTAACAGTGACTGAATGATCGATTAATTAACAAATTAATCTATGTAAGTGTCATGCTAACTTGTGGCATCACTCACAGGATGGGCCACAAGGGCCATAGGGGACAATTATTTCAGTATTACACTTCTTCTTTTCCAGCAACTTAAATACATAAGTACAACCACATTCCAATATTAAAAGAGGCTAGTGATCTTTAGTATTCATAGTGGATTTTTCCACTGACTTAACACATGACTGAATTATTGTCAAACGCCTTAGAACAGAATTATAAAGTGTTTTTCATTTCCCAGATAAGAAAGAAAACGACAATGTTCTTAATCAGATATAACCCTGTGCTCCCAAGCCTTATATTAGTTTTCAATTTGAAACGAACCATAAGAACGTGCCAACTGTGGTTCATTGCCAGCGTGAATAAGATTCCGCAGTTGCTCTCTGCGGCTGAAATACACAGAGTGTGAGAGCATGACTCTGGCCACATGTATGTAGTGCTGCTGATCAACCACAAACCTGACCCTGACTCTCCTCCATTTCTGGAAGGCCCCAATGTGCACCCGCACCTGTCAGTCATAACAGCCAAAGCCCCCTTCCTCTTTTTTTAAAGATTTATTTTTGGCATTTTTATGCTTTATCCAGACAAGACCGTGTTGTAGAGAGACAGGAAACCAAGGGCTGAGAGACAGGACAGGCATGACGGGATGGTGTGTTTGGGTTCAAAAAGAGAGAGAGTGAAAGAAAGAGAGAGTGAGAGACAGAGAGAGACTGTAGTAATGGTCTATTTATAAAGGACTAGCTATTACTATCAAAAGAATGCTGAGGAGAAGAGAGAATGATAGTATTTAAAGCAAGGTGTGCCCATTCAAATTTAAGATCATTGTTATTGTCGATTTAATGTTATTAAAGTGAACAAGTGAAGTGAACCTTCAGTTAACTGTATCAGTGGTGGACGTTTGCACAACAATGGGTGCTGTTAAATCCGTCTCACTCGTTTAAAGAAAAATACTTTCTCTGCTCTGCACTTCCAGGTGTGAATTGCTGCGCTGAAACTGACCAACCAATCAAGATTTCTGCCATCTTCAAACACCTCTGTGAATGTGTACGTCTCTGTCTGTCTGCCTGTCTGCCTGTCTGTCCATCTGGTGAGGTTAGTTTTCTGTCAGTGTAAGTAAGTCGGTATCAGGAAACAAGTCAACCGTGAAACCTTTTTGATCAGCTGGGCAACCCGAAAGTGAGCTAGAGTCCCTGTCTGTCGACTATCAAACATCAACTACCACATAAAGGAAAGCAACCAGTGTCTATTGTCTTAAGAAAAGCCTTTTACTACATATAAGTTAGCCAAAAGTTTGTACAACCAAACACCATGGCCCCTAAGAAGAAGGCCCAACGTCCCAAGAAGGTGACTGCGGACACCACCATCTCTCAGGCGGCCGTGGAGGAGGCCAGCACCATGACCATGAAGGTGGAAAGCCGCGGCGACGGCGTGGTGGTCGTGGAATCCGCGGCGAAGAAGATCGAGCAGATGGCGGCGCTGGACATGGTGCAGCTCAACAGCCTCAACCTGCCCCTGCCGCCGCCCGTCATCAAGCCTGGCGAGAGAGGCCTGGGCCTGGGCAGCGAGTTGACCCGTCCCCTGCATGGCAACGCCCTCCTGGAGGAGCTGAGCAAGATGCGCCAGGAGAGGTATGGGTTGTTATGTCCTGTATACTGCAGTGGTTTTCAACCTTTTTGTAACCAGGGCCTACTATTTATTCTACATTTTAGCCATGGACGACCATTTGATGTTGAGTTTAGTCTCTCGGACCCAAAACTAAGAATTTTCAAGTTTGTGTCCACAATTTTAGAGAGATAAGTGGCAAAACGTTGGTCAAAATAACAATTCTTCTACATTTTCTGATTGTGTGGGTTCTTAAAATTCAGGTGTTTAAATATAGTTTAACTCTTGAGATTGTAAAATCAAACCAAATGGAACCGTAAGGGTCCATTTGGTTTCATTTTACGATCTCAACAGTTACAGATCTATAAGGGTCCATTTGGTTTCATTTTACGGTCTCAACAGTTACAGATGTATAAGGGTCCATTTGGTTTCATTTTACGATCTAAACAGTTACAGATCTATAAGGGCCACTTTGGTTACTTAGCAACTGTCCGTCACTTAGCTGGGGACCACCTGGAATCCCTGGACCACTGGTTGAAAACCTCTGGTGTACTGTATTGTAGCAATTCCCATTTATTTCTTTTTTTTACTTTTAATCAAGAGTATTTTCTTGAACAATGCATCTGCCTTTGTATGCGTTGTATTTATTGTCTCCTTTCTCTCTCCCTTTTCCCATCCACTCCTTTAGATTCCTGACTGACTTGGAGCTGGCCTGTAAGACCAAAGCCTTTGACGTCCATAAGCTGGTCATCTCTTCAGTCAGCCAGTACTTCAGGGAGATCCTGGCCAAGGATCCAGGAATGAAGCGCCTAGAGCTGCCCTCCCTCTCTCCTCTCGGTAGGACTACTCAAAAACATTTAATGTCAACCATGCAAAAGGAATGCTATGAAATACTCACATTTTTGGAGTTACAATATACCAAAATGTTTGCCTTTCATTTGACAGTTTGGATTGGTTCAATGGATCACACAGGTCTGTTGAGAATGAGATCGTAAAATGAAACCAAATGGACCATTTGGTTTCATTTTACACTCTCAAGAATTAGACTATATTTAAACGTGTGAATTACTTCATTTTCAATCATCTACACAATTGTAGAAGAATTGTTATTTTGACCAACGTCTTGCCAGTTATCTCTCCTAAATTGTGGACAACAACTTGAAAATCCTTGGTTTTGCGTCCAGGAGACTCAACCTCAAATGGTAGCCCATGTCTAAAATTCAGAACAAATAGTGGGCCGTGGTATGAAAAAGGTTGTATTGAAAACCCCTGATCTATCCAACTGGATGTCCAATGTATTTATCCATCAACTTATCCTACTTATTTAACTGGTGTATCTCTCTATCATTTTATAAATCTGTGATAATGTAAACGTGACTGAAGCCTTATCTCCCTTGTCAACAACAGACCTAACTTTGGCTGACTGATATTGAACATACAAAGAGGAACTCCTCTGTATGTGTGTGACGCAGGGACTCCTTCCTCTTATCTCTTTACTCTCCGAATCTCCCTAGGCCTGGCCAACGTGATCACGTTCGCTTACCTGGGCCGCGTCCACATGTCCCTGTACACCATCGGCTGCACCGTGTCGGCGGCCGCCACGCTGCAGATCCCGCAGCTCCTCAAGATGTGCATGGACTTCCTCCTGGCCGAGCTCAACGTGCAGACGTGCGTCTACGTCTGGAACATCGCCGCCGCCTACGGCCTGCTGCCCGTGCGCGACGCCGCGCGCCGCTTCGTCCTGGAGAACTTCATGGCGTTCAGCGAGACGCCGCTGTTCACCCAGCTGACGCTGGAGCAGATCACCGCCTTCCTGAAGGACGACGGCCTGATCCTGCCCTCCGAGGTCACCGCCTTCCAGGTCGGTGCGACCTCTAGGTCAAAGGTCATAGAATTGGGGGCGTTAGAGCAGGGTTTTTAACAGGTGGTCCAGGCACCACCTGTGGTCCCTAAGCGGATTCCAGGTGGTCCCCAGGCTAAATGATGGACAGTTGGTTAACCAGATGTAACTCTTTGAGGGCGTAAGTATGAAACCAAATGGACCCTTGCGGGTCCATTTGGTGTCACATTTACACTCTCAAGAGTCATTTGAATTAGCCCAAGTCTACACCACTAGAGAATGTAATTTAGATGAAATGGCCATTTTGGTCTGTATGTCTCCCTGTTTTGTTTCCCAAATCCAGCCTGGAATTGCAAAATAAATCTTTAGTTTTGGGGTCTGTAGGGCTAAAATTACATTGAATGGTGGTCTGTGGCTAAAATTATGAATAAATAGTGAGCCCTGGTATCATGAAAAAGGTTGAAAAACCCTGGTTTAGAGGGATAGTTCAATGTTTTGCATTTAGTATTGAATTACAGCAAGTATAATTCCAACAAAAGATTATGCTGCTAAAGAGCACAGTTCAGCAAGCTATTTATATTTATTTGGTTGTACAGTATATAAACCTCTAGCTTTCGTATTAGAAAGTGATATATTTAAACATTCTCAGAGAGGAAACAGCTGCTGCCAGGGATTCCCTTTGCTCTACAGCCTGCACCACAACGTTCAGTAACATACCATCCCAGACCAGTCCGACCCTCTCTGCAACCAAAGCCAAGGCTATTTCCAGCCGGGCCTAAAAACAGACCTTGTATCAGTCTTGGCAGCCAAGCAGCAGATGCATGAACCCAAGCCACTCACATGCAGTGTAAATGTGAACAAGTCCCCCCCAAATATAACTGTCGATTGAAGATTGCTTGTTTATAAATGACACTGTCACAGACTTAAATAGCCAAGACGAGAAGTGGCGATAGCTGTATTTATGCACAAAATCATCAAATGTGTGACCTGTGAATTGCAATTTTTCTCGTTCAACCCACTTTTTTCATGAATAGATTGTAACCAGACATCCCACCAGTTCAGTGGAATAAATGGCTCCTCCAGACTGTTCATTTTTAAGGGAGGTTCGATTGGACATTGCCTTGTTTATACCAACAAGATATCCAATAGACCTTTCAGTAAGCCCCTTCCCAAACTGCTATGGTCCAATCACAGCTAAGCATAACGTGATAGACAAACCGCTCCACCAATAGCTTTCCTATATGATAAAACATTGTGTTAAAAAATAAATGTCAGACACACATCCACTGCATAGGGCATGCCTTGCTGATGGATTTGGATCCATAGAGATATTGACATGGAGATATTGACAGTCTGGTTCCAAAAATTAACCAGTATTTAATGTGTAATGTCCATGATATTTACATTGGAATGAATGAGACCGGCTGGAAAGTGTCCTAGCCTTGGGTGGACACTGGGGAGAGGGTGGGGCTTACTGAAAGGTCTATTGAGATCTTATTGAGATCCAAGTCCAGTCCGGCTGTGTTTGTATTGTCTATACAACCTTCAAATATATATAAAACACTTCTCTCCATCTTGCAGCTGGCCATGAAGTGGCTCGACTTTGACCCAGAGCGTCAGCCTCACGCCGCGGAGCTCCTGTCCCACGTGCGCTTCGAGACCATCCCGGCCAGCGAGCTGGTGAGCCAAATCCAGCCCGTGGCCCGCATGATGCTGGACCCCCAGTGTCACCGTCTGATGGTGGACGCCATGAACTACCACCTGCTGCCCTACCAGCAGAACACCCTGCAGTCCCGGCGCACACAGGTCCGCGGCGGGCAGCAGACGCTGCTCACCATCGGAGGTCGCCCCGCTATCACCGAGCGCGCCCTCAGTCGCGAGGTGAGTGAATCACAGAGGGAAGAAGGGAAGGTGTTCGATTCATCAACGACGTGTCACCAAAACTAAACGAATACATGAAGGCTTGGCATAGCCAAAAGGTCACGATTTTGAGGGGTCAGAAAACTGAACTCTCGTGAGGGCTGTTGCAGCCTGAAAGAGGGACAAAAGAGAGACATTTCGTTCCGTGGTTCCATTTGTACACTCAGAAAAAAAGGTCCTAAAAAAACCTTAACATGCTGAAGCACAACTTGATGGTAGAGCCGCTTGAGGGAGTTTGCGACAGCGTAACTCTTTCTATACTCAGGGCAGAGCCTTCCTGTTACCAACTAAAACAGACAGATGAGAAACCTCTTTCTTGTGATGACCTCACCCATACAGTGAACTAAGCATTCACCCACCTGCCGTCCGTCCAGGTGCTATGGAGGGACCCGCGTGAGGGCGGAGCCACCTGGCGCCACCTGTCCCAGCTTCCTGCCAAGAGTTTCAACCAGTGCGTGGCTGTGATGGACGGCTTCCTGTACGTGGCGGGAGGAGAGGACCAGAACGATGCGCGTAACCAGGCCAAGCACGCCGTCAGCACCCTCAGCAGGTACTGGAAGCACAGCTTCTAAAAAGTCAAACACGCTTTGTAATGTATGTGGATGTGATGGAATTTGAACCCCATGCAGCATTCCTATTTTGGAAAAAGGCGAACAAAATGCGGATGTTACAAATAAAAAGGCTATTTTCTGCAACAATTCAGTGTTGGGGGGGGGCAGACCCTGTCTACTGAAGAATACAGAGCGGCTGTGGCTCAGGACAGAGGTTTTTAACCTTTTTCAGACCAGGGCCCCTCTATTTATTATGCATTTTAGCCATGGACAACCAACTGATGTTGAGTTTAGTCTCTCGAACCCAAAAACAGGGATTTTCTAGTCTTTGTCCAAAATTCAGGAGATAACTGGCGAAATGTTGGTCAAAATAACAATTCTTCTACGTTTTCTAAATGTGTAGAACTGTAGATTCTTGAGAATTAAGCAATTCAGATGTTTAAATATAATTTAACTCTTGAAAGCGTAAAATGAAACCAAATAGACCCTCATAGGTCCATATAGTTTCATTTTGCGAGTTACAGATCTATAAGGGTCCATTTGGTTACCAACTGTCCATCATTTAGCTGGGGACCACTCCACCTGGAATCCTCTCAGGGACCACCAGTGGTCCCCAGACCCCTGGTTGAAAACCACTGGCTCAGGAACTACTGTAGAGCAGGTCGTCCAATGAGCAATGGGTCGGCAGTTCAAATCCCTCCTGTCTGCATGTCACTGAAGACACTGAACACCCCTGCGTCTTTTCCAGAGCAACAGTTCCAACACTGCATGCTACTAACTGAAGCCAAGGAGAATCAAAAGCTATAACAGATTGACCTGGGAGAAAACATAATAAATAATAATTATGTTTTTTTTTGTCTCCACCAGGTATGATCCTCGCTTCAACACCTGGCTCCACCTGGCCAGCATGCGCCAGCGCCGCACCCACTTCTCGCTGGCCGCCACCGGCGGACGGCTGTTCGCCATCGGCGGCCGCAACGTGGAGGGCCTGCTGGCCACCACCGAGAGCTACCTGCCCTCGTCCAACACCTGGCAGATCCGCGCGCCCATGGACGTGCCACGCTGCTGCCACTCCAGCGCCACGCTCCCCTCCGGAGACATCCTGGTGACCGGCGGCTACATCAACTGCGCCTACTCACGCTCAGTGGCGCACTACAGCCTCGAGACCGACTCCTGGAGCGAGAAGGCCCCCCTGGAGACCCCCCGCGGCTGGCACTGCTCCGCCACGCTCGGCGGGAAGGTGTATGTGGTGGGCGGCAGCCAGCTGGGCGCAGGCGGCGAGCGCATTGACGTCCTCTCCGTGGAGGTGTACTCCCCGGAGAGTGGCGTGTGGAGCCGGGCCGCCCCGCTGCCCCTCGGCGTGAGCACGGCCGGGCTGTCGCCGTTCGCCGAGAAGCTGTACCTGCTCGGAGGGTGGAACGAGGCCGAGAAGCGCTACAAGGCGGCCGTCCAGAAGTACGACCCCGCCACGGACAGCTGGTCCGCGGCCGAGGACCTGCCCGAGCCGACGGTCGGCGTGTCCTGCTGCACCCTGACCCTCCCGCCTCGCCCGGCGCCGCGCAGGCAACAGCACCGCAACACGCCGGCCAACGACGAGCAGACTGCCAAGAACAGGAGCCGAGAAAACAGCATGGCCCCCTCACAGGTCATCACCGCCTAGAGAGAGAGAGGAATGGAGAGGAAGGGATAGATAGGAGATATGGAGAGCTAGAGAGAGTGCAGAAATTAGATGAAGAAAGCTATGGAAGAGCGATAGTGGAATATATGCAGGGGCATCTGGATAATGCCAGTTCTTTTTTAACTATTTATTTTGCAACATGAGGCCTTATGGCCACTGGAAAAGATAGTTCTCTGGTGTTTGAAGGGGTGGTTAGATGTTTAGCTAGTGGTGCAGGTGAAGTCTTTGGGCCCTGTTTTGATTGTCTTAAGAATCAGGTTTTATGAAGTCAAAACTTGGAGGTGTGGCAAAACGGTTTGGCTGTTTTTAGTTAGGTCAAACAGCTTTGCTACACCTCAAAGTTGCTACACCTCGCTACACCTCGCTACACCTCAAAGTCATAAGACACGATACAGTACCTAACATGATCAAAATAGTGACCTATGACTCCATCTTCTCCACCTGATAGCGGGAAAACTGGGTGGAGAGGAACCTGAAGGCACAGCTGTATACTAGCTTGTTTAGTGCAACGTAGGTCAAGGTACTGCACATTAGTGAGTTGGATGATACGGGCCAGTGTGGTTGGCAATTGTGGTCAAATGTGAATCCTTTAGTTGTATGCGTGTCCTTCCATAACCAGGAAAATTAAAAGACCACAGGAACTTGCTGTGTAATTCATAAAAATGTGTGTGCGTGCGTCTGTCTGTCTGTCTGTGTGTGTGTCTGTCTGAAAGCAAGTGTGCTGTATTTCAAGGTGAATGTACGGATGTGTGGAAGATTAGAAATTGAGCCATTCAGTCTTTTTTGGAAACACTGCAATAATTATCCATTGCCAAACTTGAAACACACGCCACAAAATTGTATTACTTTGTATTAGTATTATATTACTTGTACATGTACTGTAATATTTATCAGAGGTAGTCTAGGTCAATAGACAATGGTAATATAAAAGGAAAATGTTATTGATGGAATATTTAACTGTTTTATAAGTGCAATTAAATAAAAAAAGAGTACAGTAGAAACAAGAGAAGAAGAGGATGGCACTGTAATATCTATAACACGGCTGGCCTTAATCATCAGAAAGAACAATGTATTATATAATAATTTGGGGGAAAAATATATTATTATGCACAAAATGTTTGCTACCCAGCTGTTTGTTTCAATACATGCCATCCTCAATTATATATTTTTAAGTGATAATGGTGGTGAAAAAACGCTATCATCAAATGGGAACAGGTCACTGGATGGGGGAGGGGGTGTATAGATCGAAGGTCGATTAATCAACCATGTCATTAAATTAGGCTAATCTGTCTTTATTTAATTGGATAAATCCCTCTATACAATGTATATCTCCTTGCTTTATGATAATAGGAGCTGCAGGCGGTGCAAAAATAACAAGGAGTTGATGTTTGAGTCTGACACTACATCACAGGAGCCTGCGGGTTTCACTAAATAAAGCCAACCTGATCAAACCTATACTTGTTGTTTTCCTATTTTTTTTTTTTTTTGAACAGACACTGCATAGACTGCAGACCACATGAACAGAATGCCACACACACTTCCCTAGGTCTTCCCTACCTCCTCATCTCCTCCCTATATTTCTGCCACAAGGGCTGAGGGCTGATTTTACCCTTTAATTTTAATGTGTTACATTGTAGTGGGAACATATTGCTTATTTTATTATTGTCCAAAGACATGGGCCAAGTTGCTCATTATCATAAGACGTACAATGCATACTCGTCAAAAAGCACAACACTTTTGTTTCTGCTCTCATTTTTTATGAGATGGACTTGAAGATCTAAGTCATTCCAGATCCACAATATTACCATTTGGACAGCGTGTACCAGTTCCCACTAATATCGAGCAACTTTGGACAGCCATTGAAGAGGAGTGGACCAACATTCCACAGGCCACAATTGACAATCTTAACTCTATAGGAATGTGTTGCACTGCATGAGGCACACCAGTGGTCACACCAGATACTGACTGGTTCCCCAGACCCCAAAGCGAAAGGAAATGCAAATTTCAGGGTGGCCTTTTATCGTGAACAGTCTAAGGCACACCTGTGCACTACTCATGATGCCAGATCTGCATCTTGATGTGGCATCTAATGAAAAATGTGAGCATTATTCTCAATACTAGTCTAAATATTCCTTTAAAGAAGTCTGTAGTTTTAAACAGCATATTTTAAAAATTCGCTTTAGTTGACAGAAATTGCACAGAAATCCACTTTACGCTATTCTTGAAGTGATCACACCATGGTAAGTGCTTTTGCTTCACATCAGGTCATACCTTTTAAAAAGGATGGATGATGCACTCTGAAATGGTGCTATATACTGTAAGTCCTCAATTTAGCACTGACTTCATCTTGAGAAAGAACCAACCGATCACTTTAAATAACTTCATGGCAACTACTGCCCCCATGAGGTAAAATCCAGAGGTGGACAATGACCTTTAGGGTGTCCCTCTTTGCGTGGGACAGTCCTCATTTCCAAGACTTTTTTTCCAAGTGCCCCACAATTAAGACTATATCCCACATTGTGACTGGAAAGAGAAGTGATCAAAATGCCCCAATACTTTGCAGCCCCAATTGTCCTGCTATCCCAGAAGTATTCCCTCCATGGTGCCACTTTATTTCCACATTCACCCCCGAGGCCACATTGCATGTACTGTTGTATCAAAAATAGCCATCTACAGCTGATCTGCTATTTGTTATATTTGAATTGAAATCCTGAATTATTTTAGGAATACCAACAAAGGTATTAATAATTTGCTAAACCATATGAATGTTCCGTTTCCCCTAGTCCACTCATGAAACGATTCTTTTCTTGCAGTTTTTTTCCTTTAATGTTTCTTAATGTTTGTAATGTTTTTCAAAGTAGGTGCCGTTCAAATTACTTTCTGCTAGTTTCATAACTAATGCCAATCCAGTGGCAGAGAGCTAGTAACTGCACGTCCACTGGGCGCAGCCAACTTGGAAGTCTCCTAATGAAACACTTTTGGCCCTCAAATTAACAGTTTGGATCACCCTGTCGACCTCAGGGTGTTCAATTTTTCAATTACTTTGTCAACATTTGAGAGCTTATAAATCAGCAATTGCAATACTTGCATACAGGCTTCACCTGGTAGGGTGACTCAAAACCTCCAAACTTTAAAATGCCATTTAAATTTTGACAACTCATGTGTTTGCAACATAATACAAATGTAAAGAAACTGTATTTGGCATTTTTATTTTACATCCAAACAGTTATGAGTGCCAATGTCAGGAAAGACAACATATCAAACAGACTTTTTTTTTTATCCTTTTATTAGTTTGTTACAAACAGAAAAAAAGGTGGTGGTGGTCCTTTACTTGCCGGGAAGGATGATGCCATCATACTAAAGAAAAACAAAATAGGGGGGGGGGGGGGGGTGTCAGAGTTGGGATTTTGTCAATTTCCTGATGATAACAAATTAGCAAATTGGTCACCATAGTATGCAAATTGATAGACATTTTGTTTTTGTTGCCAAATGTCATGTATGATGTTCAATACAGTACCACTGTTTTCAGAGAAATCATCTCAACCACAAAAACCCTAGTGTAAATATTCTGAACAAAAATCTAAAAACTCTGAGCTGTAGCTTTTTAATGTGTTCCCACAAGTATATATGTGATGCGTTTAAGCCAAAATTTCTAGTTTGGAATTGATCGCCTAGAAAACTCACTTTCTGCTGGAACCAGCGCATGGACTCCTCCTTGCGGATACGGTGCTTGTAACCGATGCGGCCCCTTTTCCGCTTCTTGTCAGCAATGCTGAAACCGGGCCTGCCCAGGACCTGAGACACAAGAATGAGCATTTCAGAGAAAATCTAATCATGAACTTCTTGTTTGGGAATTCAGGCTTTGAACCTCTCATTGAAGGACTTTTGTAAAAAGGACCTTGCAAAATACCAGAGCCTTTAGAGTACTGTCAGTTACACAAACTCTTCACCATTTCAGATGGTTTCTAAGTAATAGTTTAATAAACATTGAGACCTTAGTTGTCACTGTACATGTACAATACATTAAACAGTTGGCATGTTGCACAAATGATTAAATTAGCTGCGATTAAATTTGCGTCACCATTGCTGGGGGAAAAAAAAAAAACAACAACTCCAGTTTGTCTTTATTCAGGCTGCATAAACAGCACTCCGTTAGTGCTGTCCCTCAACATCACAACTATTCTACTAGATGGCTTGGATTTATACCAATCTCCACCAATTCATCTGCATGTAAATCAGGTTACATACCCCCACATAACCATTAGCCTTTTACAAACAATGCCAAGGACCAAATCAGATTCTTCCATAATAATTACAAATACACAACCAACACTTGACATTTAAGGTCCAGATACTCACCACGTAGAAGTCCAGTCCGTAGATACCAATACTGGGGTCATACTTGATGCCCAGATCAATGTGTTCCTGGATGCCGAAACCGAAGTTTCCTGTGTCAGAGAAGTTGTTCTTCCTCAACTCGTACTCACGCACCTAGAGAAAAGAGCAATGGAACTTTATCACCCAATGAAATACCAAGTGCATGCAACTAATACAGCATCTAGGGAGCCCAACCAGTAGATCGGGATCTACCGGTAGATCTCGGCCTGATCACAAGTAGATCTCGGGAGATGTGGGGGAGAAAGAAAAAAAAATGGGGTGGAAAAAAAAAAAAAAAAAAAATCGCGCGTGTGTGTGTGTGCGCGTGTGTGTCAGTCTGTCTACGAAGAGGCTCATTTGGAGGATTGTTGTCTGCTGTCTGAATTATGCCAACAGTATTGTTCTGCGCGTAATGGACTGTTCTGCAACTTATAATGTCCATATAAGCATAATACTTTATGCTTATATGGATATAAAGTAAAGTGGTAAAACAAAGTAGTATTGTGTTGTTGTGAAGTTACGGCAGGCTGGCAACGATGCGTGTGGTTTGAAATGTTGATATTGGACTGGTAGATCCCAGAGGGGTTGGCTGCCGAAAAGTAGATCTTGGGTCAAAAAAGGTTGGGCACCCTAGCAGGATTATATCCATCAGCAATTTCAGGACAAAATGCAAAATCTACCCTATTAAACCAGATACTTGGAATTGCACTGTGCTAGACAGATCGTTTCTACCAAAATGCCAACAAATACCAAAATTGGCCAAATGTTCACTACAGAAACCAAGTAGGTTCACATAGCTAGTAGTTACTCGACTTAAATGCCACTTTGATCACTGTTCTATTGAAAAACACATGGGCCATATAAACCGCCTATTGTGGATTGTTGATGCTAAAAGTTGAATTATGCCATATGTGCCGAGGTGTCTGTCAAGCACACAGGTCTATCATGTAGCTCATGTGCACCTTTTCAAAAGGGGAAATTAATGTTAAAAAGGTAAAACTTCTATTCTCATTTATTGCTCCTTTAGGCATGCTCTGTGATCACAATACATATTCTAGATTAGAATAATCCCATTAGCCAATTCCAGCACAATAAAGTGAATCAGAAAAGTGAACTAAATTACTAACAGGGTTACAAAAATGAGTGACAATGCCATCTACCGGTAGTTTCACAGATTGATAGTCACTATAATGTACAAATACAGTGACCATAATGTACAACTATAAATCACAAGCTACTCCAGGCAAAGGATACAAGACCTGCTAGCAACAAACTGTTACATAGATTATGGTACCTGAGAAGAATATGCCAGCCTAAAGCGGGTCGATCAAACCAGAATCACTAACTGAGCATAATTTATCCAGTAAAGGGTCAGATTCGCCACTATCGAAAATTGCAGGGGGCATGCCCAATTGATACTGGTCATACTCAGAACCTCACTAGATCATTATTTTTTTCTAAATCCACTAATGTGCACAACAATAAACTATAACGTTTAGAGCATCCTCACCTTGAGTCCCTTCTCCAGGATTTCCTCTGCCTTGGCGCCACGGACGGTACAATGGACAGCAATCTTTTCATTTCTACGGATACCGAAGGATCGCACAGTGTAGCGGGCTGTGGGTGGGAGCACAAAAAAAAAACAAGACCAAAAAAGGTCAAATTGATGACATTTACTTTCTGAATGACTGAATTATTGCCGTGGCAGCAGTAATTTTGGGCATACATGCACAGAGATGAGCAGTGCACATGAGAACCTCCACACCAAGAATGAAAATTGAACCCAATCAATGCCTTCCTGCTTGGCATCAATGGGTTGGATTGAGGGTCAAATCAACTAATAATGCACAGGACACATTTCACTGCAGTCACGTGAAATGTGATTGATATGCAACTTTGACATTAGTTAAAATGAAAAAGTGACAGTTAAGACGACAAATACAAATCTTCAACACCTTCTTGAGTTTGACTTGACATCCTATAGGATGTCTTTAAGTATAAAATCAAAATACGTACCCTTTGAGAACACAGGGGTCTGTCCTGTGAGCTGCTCCAGCACCTTAGCAGCACGGGTCAGTCTGTCTCCAGACTCCCCAACACAGATATTCAGGCAGAGCTTGCGGATGCGAAGCTCCTTCATGGGGTTCTCCTTCTTCTCACCCTGGTCCTGTGTATCCAAAAACAAAACATGTTTTGGTTTAAACGTCACAAACTGAACAGGAACACAAGCATGCATTCAAGATGGAAATTACATCACAATAAGAACTATGATAATTCAAATACGACTCAAAAGCGTCCAGGCGGACTCACCTTGTCAACTGACTCAGACATGTCTAGTTTGTGGAGGTGCGTTAGCAACACTACACTATTATGCTAATCAGTTGACGTAGGTAACAGAATGGACTGTTATCTGCGAGCATAAACCAGCAGATAGTTTAAAAACGCACAACACAACTCAATGTCAGCCAGACTAAGATGAAACGCTGTCCTCTTAACTCAACACTTCATGCTGTCGGATCCTTGCATGGCTGCATGCTGCTACTGCCGGACATGCCCGTACATATCACCGCTGTCTATTGCTACTAGCTGCTAGCTAAGCTTCCGACACCGTATTTACACAACAATATGAACAAATTAACATGTTTGGCAGTGTAACCACGCAGCAGCCATGCCAATTTTACTATATATTAATGTCCGTTCCAACAGAACGTAAGACCACTCATGACTTGGGGAGAACGTATACACTTGGAACCGTCACCGGGGAAAATTAGCCTTTGCTAATGTTGATTTTAACGAAATGTCCTGGGGTGTTATGGCCAAAATACGACATACAGTCCATCGTATGTGCCAGTACACACATGATAGCGCCTTCATTACAGGCGAGAGTGAGTTTATAACGCCGATGATTGAGGATTTCAACGGCATATTCATGATAGCTCGTCTTCATATGATTGTACGTGATACTCACCGCCATGTTTGATCACTAGAAGAGGACGTGACGTTTCCGGCGCAGAGTATTTATAAAGGAATGTTCCCTGCTAATGTGCCCCTAGAAACATCGGCCCATATGCTTAACGCGTTCCACTTGACGCACGACTGGCGATAAAAAATAGTTGTATTCACAAACAAATCGAGTATTTTGGTCCATGCCAATGTAATGTTTTATAAATTCTTCAGTGAAAGATAACAGGGATTGCGTACTTACTTAGTAGACAGACTGTCACTTGAATAAATGTATACGAATGAATGGAGGATTTTTCTCAAAACTATGTGGACAGGAAATTGGATATTTTAGGCTTAGGCCTTAGATTAGATTGGGCCTTAGATTGTTTACCCTTTTCCCCACATATCTCATAGTTGCCAGTGATAATGAAAGGGGCATTTATGTCAATTGTCTGCTAAGTCTTATCCCCACATTTCTCATATTTGCCATTGACAACTAGATCAGCACTTGATAGAGTGCAAACTTGCGTGTTGCGCACAAGTAGGCCATGGCCTACTCGTGCATGAGCAGAACGAGCTCTTATTCAGGTTATTATTACGTCATCACCTAAACCGGCCAACCGGCCAGTACCCTAAGGGACGACCGACCGTGCACCAATAACTTAGGCCTGCTCCGCTTATGCAAGGAATAGGCCAATGAAAGGGGAAATAAGGTCAAATGTCTGCCAAATATGACATCAAACATGCACTGACCACAGATCTTAGACCTAGCCTTGACATCCAGGCTTTAATTTTTGGAAAAGGGAAAGCCTGGAGTAAATCGTAAGCCACGGTGGCCTGGAAGTGGGAGTCAACCTTTCCGGTTGGGAGTCGCTCCTAATGATGTAACATAGCACAGCACTGGAGGGGTCAGGGCTGGTGACACGTTGGTGACATCAAATCAGATCTACCGACCCGGCTGGGCCTCTGGGCCAAAATGCTTTTAGCTTAGGTCAGGCTACCTTAGACTAGACTTTTTTCTAACGTTTCTAACAATCTAATTTATGATGTTGTCAATTCCAACTGACATTAGCCAATCACAGGGATTATGAGTTGGGTGACATCATCAACACACTTTCATAGTGAATTAGAATATGGTAGAACTGTGGATTCGGCCAAATGCTTTATCTACTGCACGTGGATAATGTCATGCACATTTAGAACAGCGGTGGGGCTCTTTTTAGTCTCTTCACGCAGCAGTTTGGCCAATTTAGGTAGGCCATCTAGGCTTATACTGCCACTGACCAGGAAAGTTCCAGTGAGGTCATTCTCAGAAACGCCAGCATATTTTTCAAGAGTCAAAGATGTTTTGGAAGGTGATAAGAAATCAGGTGATGAGAAGGGGAAACGAGGAAGAGATGGTGGTAGCCAGTGGCACTGTCCTGAATGTCGACAGCCCACCATACTTTTAGAAATCGTTGTGGACACGACTTGTTTTTTGAAATGTCAGAAATGCGGCTATATGTTTAGGTTACAAGACTTCAAGTCAGTCAATGAAGCTCCCAAATTAGACCCCCAGCTAGAGAAACCTCCTCCGCCCAAAAAGATCTATGCTTACCTCGATAGACATATTATTGGACAGTCTTATGCCAAAAAAGTAATGGCGGTGGCTGTTTACAATCACTACAAGCGCATACACAACAACCTTCCTGCCATTAATGCTAAGAATGAGCAGGAAATGGAGAATAAACGAAACTTATCCCAGTTGTTTCTCTTAGCTCATGGGCAAACAGTTCCCTTTGACGACCAACAACAGGAGAAGACAGGGAGCAAGATCCTATACTCCCATGAACCCGCTAAAATTAAATTAGAAAAGAGCAACATTATACTTCTGGGGCCCACTGGGTCAGGCAAAACTCTTATAGCTCAGATGGTTGCCAGATGCCTAGATGTGCCCTTTGCCCTCTGTGACTGTACAACCCTAACTCAGGCAGGGTATGTTGGAGAGGACATAGAATCGGTCATCTCAAGACTTCTCCAAAATGCCAACTTCTCTGTTGAGAAAACAGAACGCGGTATCGTGTTTCTAGATGAAATCGACAAAATTGGCAGTTTCCCTGGAATGCCAAAGGTGAGAGATGTAGGTGGAGAAGGGGTCCAACAGGGACTGCTGAAACTCTTGGAAGGCACTGTTGTCAGTGTTCCTGTGAGCTCCAAGAAGGTGCGTGGAGAGACGGTCCAAGTAGATACAACAAACATCCTGTTCGTAGCTTCTGGGGCCTTTACTGGCCTGGACAAGATTGTCAGCAAGAGAAAAAATGAAAAGTCCCTGCACTCCATAGGGTTCAACACTTCACCCGTCATGGATCACAGCTGTCAGGCTGGAGAATTGGATGCAGATAAGGACAATCTCTTGGAGCATGTGGAGGCCAGGGACCTGGTAGATTTTGGAATGCTCCCGGAGATTGTTGGTCGTCTGCCGGTGGTGGTGCCCTTTCATAGCCTGGATGAGGATACTTTGGTCCGCATCTTGACTGAGCCTTGCAATGCTCTGGTTCCCCAGTACCAGACCCTCTTCGGTATGGAAGACTGTAAATTGGTTGTCACCCCTGATGCCTTGAGGTCCATTGCAAAGATGGCTTTGGAGAGAAACACGGGTGCTCGTGGCCTCAGGGCTGTCATGGAAAAGCTGCTGCTCAAGCCAATGTTTGAGGTGCCACACTCTGACATAGCGGTGGTAGAACTGAACAAGGAGGCTGTTGAAGGGAAATCTGAGCCTAGATACACAATTAAAGCAAAAGCTCTAAAGAAAAGTTGATCAAGGCAGGCAGATGATGCCGAAAGCAGTACTGAGTAGCCACTAATGTTGGCAGCGCTGTTGAGTGCCAACTTGTGCATTATACACAAGCCTACTTGTGCGTAAGCAGAGTGAGTGAGCAGAGGGAAAATATCCCCTGACACCTCCAGGAGATAATACTCTTGGCAATACAAGACATCTTTATTAGAGCACAGGCTGATGGGAATCCTTCCCATTGATTGGCTGGATTAGATGGTGGTGTAATGGTGAATGAATGAATGTGTACATGTGTATGTAAGTTGCACAAGTTGCACATCTTCTGTGCGATGCGCAAATTGCCAATCAACATATTGCAGTTCTAGTTTAAGTGGTTGGCCACAACCCAGAGACCGACCACACTGATTAACCTCTGACATCATGTGGCTCTATGGGGGTTCCATTATTCCTTGCATGTCATATGACATCAATATCTCCACTTTAGAACTGGTAAAATGTATTAAGAGGCAATGACACCTGCGATTGCTAATTTAATTATTCTAGTTTTGTTGTTTTCATTTTATCATTTTAGTGTTTGTATTTTTCAGTTTATCAATTTGGTATTTGTATTTTAGAATTATATCAATTTATTATTTGCATTTTAGAAGGACGTAACGTTGTTGAACATGTGGAGCAGTGGAGCAGACGCTGTGGCAGACTTTTTTCTTTATTTTTTATAGCACTTGTTGTGAGATGAAGAGCGCCCCTGACTTCATATGGGTGTGATTTTTTTTTTCGTGAGCTTTTGGATAATCTCTCATCCTTTGCATTGTTTTTCATATGAAACCAGACCTTGTTTTTCAAGGTCTCCACCAGCTCAGGTTACGTCACCCTGTGAGGGTGACGTAACAGTCACTGGTGGAGACAAAAATGTTCTTTACTTAAAACACTAATTCAGCTATCTCTCCAAGAGGGGCGAAATCAAATTGCGAGTGAGGCAGACCACCGCAGCTGATAGTAAATGACTCATGGCTGATATTAAACTAGATCTGCACAGTGCTAACTTGCATATTGCCCTCGAGTAGGCCATGGCCTCCTTTTGCGTGAGCAGAGCAAGTGCAAGTTAAGCAATCAGTTTGTGGCCTTTGGTCGTCGGTGTTTGTCAGTTCTCGGTTGTGAGATCCTTATAGAGATCTCTCACAGAGATACTTACAGAGATCTATTAATTACATCACCATTACATCATCCCCTGTGGGATGGCGTGGCGTTAAGGTTAGGTTTGGGGTTAAGGGTTAAGGTTTAGTAGTCCGATGAAAGAAGGTCACGACCGATAGCCATCGACCGACCGACTGATGGTAACAGTCGGCGACTAATAAACATACTGGTCGCAGTGTTGTATCAGTTGGGACTCGCCTGCCTCGGTTGCAATTTTTGCTGTCTGGTAAAATGGGAAGACTTTCTTATTACCGTACACCATATGTGCATTTGTGTCGAGGTGCCCCTGAGCTTCCCCCATATTCCTCTGGGCACCACTCAGCTAGCACTCAGCTGGTTGAAGCTCAAAACAAAATTTCCCCTGTGGGATGAAACTGGTCTAATTGTTATTATTGTTATGCATTGCAAGGGTGCAAGCTGGGTGGCATAAAATGTTTATTGTGTAGCAGACATTTTCATGTAGCTGCCATGTATACTGAGAATGTATGTATGTTCCATGATCCTTCCCAGTAAAGGTATTACAACGTAGAATAATTTCCAAATATAATGTAATTACAACAGCAGAAAGCGGTGTTAAAGGCAGAGACTGTAAGACACTTGTCTTTATTGCTTTTTTTAATTGTAATTGCATTTTTAGATAACATCTACAGGTATAGCAAAGAAATGCCTGGAGAAAATATAGTGTGGTTTTCTTTTTTAAAGAAAGAAATTCACACTTTTGTTTTCTCAACTAATTAAACCCTCCACACTAGTAGGCTACACAGCATGTACTTCCATGTCTGCGGTGGGGTCCCTCATGGGCTTCTACACTTGTCCCCTTTTCTCTCCCACAGTGTGTGTGTGTGTGTGTGTGTGTGTGTGTGTGTGTGTGTGTGTGTGTGTGTGTGTGTGTGTGTGTGTGTGTGTGTGTGTGTGTGTGTGTGTGTGTGTGCGCGCGCGCAGCGTGTGCGTGTGCATGTGAGAAAGAATTACGCGCAGAGTCCATAAGGCTAAGAGAGACAGGTGTGAACTTCCAATACCGGTAGGCAAAGCGACAGGTTGGTCTCCTCTGTCACACTGCTTGAGAGAGAATGTCCAAGGCAAATGAAAAAACAAACAAACAAACAAACAAACAAACAAACAAACAAAAACATCTAGAACATACTAGAATGATGCGGCATAACACTGAAGAATGGACATCTACATGTTTGAAATCTTCTTAAGCCCAGAAAGGTTCAAGTTGTTTTTTTTAAGCATCATTAACCCTTTATTTTTTTTAAAATGTTACCATTTTTTTGTTGTTGTTTTTTCACATAAATCCCCCCAGATGATTTTTAACCTTTGACCTTTAGCCTTTAACCCTAATAAAAGTAAGTAAAATGACTGCAATAAATATATTTTTGTGATCATTAGAATGTCTAGAATGTCTAGATTAGAACATGTACATTAATTATATTAATATATTTTTGAATTTATTATAATTAATTATTATAATTAATTAATTCCCCCTTGCTTTTTTAATAGATCATGGTAGTGCAAACTATAGTAAGGTTGAAAACAGTTTATTTCAAGAAATATACCCGAGCCTTCTCGGGTTAAATGTTAGAAAAGACAACACTGCCATCTACAGGCGTATTCTTTTACAAGTTATTGTAGCTCTATTGCATTTTTTTGTTGATACCATTTCTGCTAGGACACTTGACTTTCTCCTCAGGGAAATATAAATTCTCATCTCGATTCATCAGTATCAGTTTTGTATAAGATTCAAAAATATCATACTGTACCAAAATCAATTAATAATCAATTAATAAAAAGACAAATTGTAAAATGAAAACCAGACAAAAATAAAACCATCAGTCCACGACAAACATGGATAAACACATATTGTATTTGAAATAATATTACATCTACATGGTATACAAATAGAAGGTGCTATAATCTGTAGCATATATGTATAGATGTATGAAGAATGGTATAAAGTAAAATGAACCCAAGAAACCCAAGCAACCAAAAATGAACAAACAAAAATATGCTGTTGTCATGTAGGAGAAAAAAAATCACTCTGTAAGCAGTACACTGTATTTCACTGTAGACCAAACCAAACAAATAATTTAGTTTGTGACAAAATCTCCAATAGGCAAAACAAAAATGCAGATGAACTTTGAGTAAAAGCCTTGAGGATACCTGTCATTATGTGTCTATTCATGTCTAACAGTATTTAGAACATAATGACATAAAAAGGTAAACTACCAAAACGGTTGCCAGAATATTATACTTGAATAGACTGTTTACACTCTGGTACAGTATGCAGGGCACCTACCCTCAGCCTCTCTAACCAGGATTGGCAGGTGATCTGTGGGGGGAAAGGAGGCTGTGATGAGAGAGGTCTTTTCTGTGCAATAGGAGTGGTTTGGTCTGCTGGTGTTTTCGAAGGAGATGGTACTTCAAAGAGATGACATTTGTCTGGGATCTCCTCCGATGTGAGACTGCTGCTCATGGTCCACTGTAAACTTGAATGCAAGTATAATAAAGGAGAAATGGATGGTCTGTAATGCAGGTACTATTACAGAAAAAGACAAATTACAACGGACAAATTGTCCATACTGTCCATTAATTAAAATAAGAGAGGCTTCATCTCTCCAAATTCCAAAACCAAGGTGGCTATGTTCCCTGACTTAGACCTGTAACCCTGTCTTAAATGTGCTGTCCAAGTTTCAATCCAAAATACTCCATACCCTTTCATATAAATGTATAAATGGACGCATCAATGAAATATGTGTTTGTTTGTTTTCTTATATTATTGTTTGTGCTCTAAACTTGAGAGAGATGTAAGAGGCCAACACAATAGTCACACAAATAACAAGATCCTCAGACCATCATTAACACTCAATGAAACATGTATGTAAAAGTAAAAGTTGTTTGCCCCCAAAGAGCGAAAAAATGAGGAATTATTATGAATCCACTTTATTATGCCCCCACCCATGTTGTAAAAGATTTTTTCCGCACTTTAATTTGTTCATAGATACAGTACTTGCTAGAAGGTTCTACCTTATTCTAAATATACAGGTTCAGTTGATTCTTCTACTATCGCTGAGCTGATATGATTGATGACATTCTTTCTCCCTCAACATTACTTTCTACCACAACAACTTTCCCTTTAAATTATATATCAACTATTAAAATTATTTTAAGTGATCCTAACCCTTTATTTGCTCAGCATGAGTGATTATTTATTGGAGTGAAAATGCTTTAATTGTAATAGTTCCTTGGGACGTTTTATGATAGTGCTGTTGTGTTCAATGTGTTGGTAATGAGCTACTAAATACAGTATAATGGCATCTGGGCTTGAAATATACCACCTAAAATATTTGTTAAAATTGAAAGTATAAAAGGCATCAGAATGCACCAAATAGAGAAAACAGGAGCCTTAACAACTGCTTGATTTGGCAATGAATGATTCAATAATTTATTTATCTTTTGGCATAGTCATCATAATTATCATCATCAACATAATCATGATTTTTTTCCCGAAAGCAGACTGTTGGTTAAAACAGTTGCCCTCCTTTCCTGCGGAAACTTTTGCGGTGGGTTTTGATCAGCATAAGCCAGTCCTTAAGTAGAGAGCTGTGCCTCAGAGATGACTGTGGCGAGTGGAGGAAGGAGGGTGGATGAAGAGGAGGACGAGGAGGAAGAAGATGAGGCACCGCCTGCCACTGCTGCGGCGGAGCCATGTCTGTGAATTGGTCGTCGTCCTGCACGGGAATTCATTTGGCCTTCTGGGCCTTCTGTGCGGACTTGGTCACCTTACCACCGGACGCAGCCTTCTTGTCCACGGCCTTGATGACGCCGACCGCCACGGTCTGCCTCATGTCACGCACGGCAAAGCGACCTGGAGCAAAACAATTCAGTATACAAGTCAGTATACATTTTCATTCAGTATTATGGACCCGAAAAGGCTAACAGTCTGGATTTTATAGACAGCGTAAGACAGCTAATTCAGGGAGTGTTGCTAAATGTTGAATGACATGACCTTTTATTGACTGATCATTTCTGATCTTTCTAAGAAGAAAGGATTTAGTTGAATCTAGCAGACCTTCTAGCAGGGTATGGATAGATAGTAGTGGAAACTGGACCCCAAACCATGTTACTATGCGTGTCATACTCAAAAGACTCAAGTGGGCTTTAAGACGCAGAGGGACAGTTATGTAAATAAACTCACCCAGGGGAGGGTACTGGGCAAAGCTCTCCACACACATGGGCTTTCCGGGCACCATGATAATGATAGCAGCATCACCGGACTTCAGGGCCTTGGGGTTGTCCTCAAGCTTCTTGCCGGAACGACGGTCGATCTTCTCCTTGAGCTCGCTGAACTTGCAGGCAATGTGAGCGGTGTGGCAGTCGAGCACGGGGGCGTAACCCTGGGCGATCTGACCGGGGTGGTTCAGGATGATGACCTGTGCAGGGCGGAACAGAGAGAGAGCACATATGTTTGTGTGTTGAGAAGAGCAGAAATAGAAGAGGAGATAAAGGAAAGTGAACCGGTGATGTGATTTTGACTTCAAAACTAAATCATGTTAGAAGAGACTCACTAGTCCAGCAGCATAATTTTAATGAGGTGAGAAGGCAACGTGTGATTGGCCGGAATGAGATGATGTACAAAAAATAAGAACTCTCCTCACTTCACACAGACGTTATTTTGTTAATAATTTTGTTAATAATTTTCTGCCTTTAAGTCATGTTTATGCTGAATTATGTGTCTGTATTCCTTTTGTCTGTCTGTATTCCTCCAGTTATTTGGAGTTCTGTGATGATGCAAGTATAAGCCAGGGCTAGACAAACTATCTAGACATGAGTTGGAAATCAAGGGTGAGGTTGCACAACATTTTGATGTCAGAAATGTCATTGTGGTGCCGGAACAGACATGTCTACATGTCAGATGTATGTACACGTACAGTCGTGGTGGATCTATAAACCCTTCCTTTTCCTGGTATTCACCTGGGCAGTGAAGTTGTCAGCCTGCATGGGAGGGTCGTTCTTGCTGTCTCCAGCCACGTTGCCACGACGGATCTCCTTGACGGACACGTTCTTGACGTTGAAGCCGACGTTGTCGCCAGGAGTGGCCTCGACCAGGGTCTCGTGGTGCATCTCCACGGACTTGACCTCAGTGGTCACGTTGGCAGGGGCGAAGGTGACGACCATACCGGCCTTCAGGATGCCAGTCTCCACACGGCCAACAGGGACAGTTCCAATACCTGGGAGATGAAGGCGCAGAGGGCAAATGTGAAGGACACAGCCCAGGCTATGGAGAATAACCACATCATGTGGGTCCCTAGACAGCAGTCCACTACCACACTGCTGCACATAGACGTAGTAGAATTAGAGAAAGGCAATGCCTTACATCAGTGGTTTTCAACCTTTTTCACACCAGGGCGCACTATTTATTATGCATTTTCGCCACAGACCACCATTTAATGTTGAGTTTAGTCTCTCGGACCCAAAATAAGGATTTTCAAGTTTGTGTCCACAATTTACAGGGATACACTGCCAGGGATACACTGGCAAAAGGTTGATCAATATTACAATTCTTCTACATTTTCTAAATGTGTAGATTCTTGAAAATGAAGTAATTCAGATGTTTAAATATAATTTAACGGCGCGCAAGGGTCCATTTGGTTTCATTTTATGCTCTCAAGAGTGACAGATCTCAGGAAATCCTCTCAGGGACCACTGGTGCTCCCCAGACCACTGGTTGAAAACCACTAACTTACATTAAATCAATAGATGAGGTCATTATGGGATCTTGGTCCACGATTATTGCATATTTAATTTTCACACTTGAACTGTACACTGCCCAGGCACAACTGAGAGGTAATGAGGCTAAATTAAATTCACAATTTACAATCACATGTGTATAAATAAAAGACTGTCTACAACTGGAAATCCATGGCATATTTTGTGTATTATTGATGAAATCCAAATAACTAGGAGTGTTCAAATCAACCTCAAACGACTATGTCCTAAAAACATAAAAGTTATCATTACCGCCGATTTTGTAGACGTCCTGCAGGGGCAGGCGCAGGGGCTTGTCGGTGGGTCTGGAAGGGGGCAGGATGGAGTCCAGGGCCTCCAGCAGCGTCACACCAGAAGCACCGCCCTCCTTACGCTCAATCTTCCAGCCCTTGAACCAGCTCATCTGGATGTAATAGGGAATACAATACAGAGAGGTCATAATGAATCTGAGAGACAATATTGTATGTCTGACGTTGAGCCATCACACTACTACACAGATGTGGTGATAGAATTGCAACATTTCTTTTTCATGCCAACCCTCTTAATGCATGTCTTCCTCTGGAACTCCTTTCTACTCTTTCAATTTGCTCAATTAAGGTGATGATGACCTGAAATATTACACCTTAGTAGATTAATTTATACTGTAATGTAATGCATGCGCACAGTTTGAGCAGACTGTAAGAGCAAGAGACAAACCTTCACTAAACAAATTTAACCCATTTGACCTGACAATATAGACTGTACAAAACTTTCGCTCTGAACATGTAATATTCAAAGATTTCCACTGCCTTTTTACGATTTTTTCCCTATTTTTGAATAGAACTTTAAACACCCCATACTTCAGCTAATAAACGTCATGAGCTAATAAGAGCCATGTATACCACACTGATCTGTGTTCATTCAAACTTGCATCCTTCGTTATCAAAAGGTTATCATATCTTCTTTTTTGTGCCCTCGCTCAGAAGGTCAAACTCCACCCACAGTGTTACTCACATTGCTGCTAGGCTCCAGCATGTTGTCTCCATGCCAGCCAGAGATTGGCACAAAGGCCACTGTGGCAGGGTTGTAGCCGATCTTCTTGATGTAGGCGCTCACTTCCTTGGTGATCTCCTCAAAGCGCTTCTGGCTGTAAGGGGGCTCAGTGGAGTCCATTTTGTTGACACCAACAATAAGCTGCTTCACTCCAAGAGTGTAAGCCAGCAGGGCGTGCTCGCGAGTCTGACCGTTCTTGGAGATACCGGCCTCAAACTCACCCACACCACCAGCAACAATCAGCACAGCACAGTCAGCCTTAATAGGAAAGAATTGTGGGAACTTTGTGAGAATCTTGGTAGATTTGAGATAGTTCCTGGCCAACTCATACTGAATGGAAATTCAATTGCCACTACACTACACTCCTTACTACTTGTATATTTTTTCCAATTTGAGAAACAAACATATTTGGTAAAATATCGTGCTATATTCACCTGAGAGGTGCCAGTGATCATGTTCTTGATGAAATCTCTGTGTCCGGGGGCATCAATGATGGTGACGTAGTACTTCGATGTCTCGAACTTCCACAGAGCAATGTCGATGGTGATACCACGCTCACGCTCGGCCTTCAGCTTGTCCAACACCCAGGCATATTTGAAGGAGCCTTTGCCCATCTGTAGAATGATGATCACAACACCCACCCAGGGCATAAAACAGGGAAAGCAAGAAAAGCAACCAAATTGTAAGCTTCATTATTATTCAACAAGAACAACCCCCCACATAAATAAATACAAAAAATAATGTCAATTTAACCCTAAAATGCTCAATCTTAAACATGCTAGGCAAGGTTTCCTATACTACAAACACTATCCACAGCTCAGGCTATGCATTTTTCCTCAATTAATGCAGGTTATGGGGTTCATTTTTTCCTGATCATATCATTACAGTTCAGACTACTTGAGTATTTCTCATCCCATATCTCAGGTGGTGCACAGAAAATAAATCAATTGGTGATTTTGAGACATCACTGTATATAATTCTTTATTCTTTTGAGTTGTAGAACACAAAATGTGCTATACAATTAGAACCTTTAGAAATTATTACCAAGGAAGTATGAGACATGTTCCTTGAGTTTTTTTTTTTTAATTAATTTTGAAAGCCTCCAAGTAATTAGGCTTTCAAAAATAACTCCTTCTGGCAATTAGTCTAGGGATTTACCCATTGTTTAACCATAATGTATTTCAAGGCTATCTATTTCACAATTGTGTTTGGTCATCTTATAGTCTTCCTTAGATATCCTTTATTAATGTATCTACCCTCGCTTGGTTAATTGTAAACTAATGTAAGCAAATTTAATTCTTGAATTGATCGGGTGGATGACTGGATGGATATGTTTCACTACTTACATATATATATATATATATATATATATATATATATATATATATATATATATATATATATATATATATATATATATATATATATATATATATATATATATATATATTTTTTACACTATGTCTAAATACTTGGCCGATTCGTTTGGACCATTTAAGTGTCAGTGCATGCTTTGCCCACTGGGTGGCACTCCTTTCAAGGCAATGGCAGCCTCTATTCACCACACCCGTTACTCTACTCTCACGACTCATAGCCCCATCATATGGCACATACTATAAAATATATACATTTTACATTCATTTTTGTGTTTGTTTAATTACACATGAACCAATTGCCATGAATAGATGGCCCATCCAAACAAACCTCAGCGGCTTCCTTCTCGAACTTCTCAATGGTTCTCTTGTCAATGCCTCCGCACTTGTAGATCAAGTGACCGGTGGTGGTGGACTTGCCAGAGTCGACATGGCCAATGACCACGATGTTAATGTGGGTCTTTTCCTTCCCCATTTTGACTTACTGGAAATAAAACACTTTTTAGTGAATAGACTAGTCATATCGCAGTCTGTATGGGTCAAGCTTTCAATGACGTTATAGCCCAGACGGGGCTCGATTATTATATCATATTGTATGTTGTTAGTCATGCGGGAGTGGGGGAACTGGTGAGTCATGCACCATGTGCTCTGTACCGGCGTCCATGTTGAGGCGGTGATGCAGCGCCGCCATGTTGTCTGCAGCAGACACGCGCTCGGTGACCGAGCAGCCGGGTGAATGCGCGTGCATGCAACTCGAAGCGTCTATATTGAGCGGAGGCGAAAATGCCTCGTTTGACTGACGCAATACCATTCATTACTCCAAATCTAAGCCCAATACATAGCATTACCAACATTAATGAGAACACAACCCGTTTAATTATAGGGATACGATTGCTTAGATAGCATGTGGACGGGCATGCATTATACCAATCGTTATTCAATCTGAAATACAAGGAGCACACAACATTCTTCCATTACATGGCAATGAACAAGCTTTAAATAAAGTCAAGTCACTGATGCAGCTAGAGATCCACTTTACCAGCAGCAGCATTATCCACAAGAGCCCATCACATGAAAATCTCAGCCTTTCAATATTGACAGCCAACAGCGCATTAAAAATGTATATCCAAATGTTAAATACCATATTTTACTGACCTGTGCCCAGACAGTTAAAGGTTTGTCCCTTAGACCGGAGGAAAAAAGACAGAATTTGATCTGGGATGAGTTTTTATAGCAAGCCGAGGGAGGGCTGTGCATTCTGTAGCGCTGCTGTCAGACTAGAATACGGGTGCTATTGGCTGGCAAAGTGTGCACCCACCAAGGCGATTGGACATTAAGGAACACTTCACTGTCACGGATAACATTGGTTAAAAACAGCTGCAAGTTAGGGTGGACAAACCAAGGCTAGCCTGACACAGAAAACCCTCACGTAAAAGCATAAGGATAAAGAGGTAGGTCAGAATTATTTTTCAAATACTTTTATTAGTTACACCAGCAGCTTTCTTTCCAATTTTTGTGGCATCAACATCAAGAACAGTTCAAAACCATTTGCTGTAACTTAAAACATTAACTGAAAAGGAGGCACTGTCATCTGTTGATTCAGGTGAAGATGACGATGCCACAATGTTGTAATTCTATCCAAGTTGCGTTCCTTTCCTGCGAAAACTTTTGCGATGATTTTTAATCAGCATTAACCAGTCCTTTAGTAAAGAGCTCGGGTTCTTTTTCTGGGAATCGTTGGCAGGTTGGTAAGCTGCAGACCCTCCAGCCCGAGGGGCAGCTGACAGGAACAGAATTCACTTTTTACCGGCGACCTTCTGTGCAGACTTGGTCACCTTGCCACCAGAAGCGATCTTCTTGTCCACAGCCTTGATGACACCGACGGCCACCGTCTGCCTCATGTCACGCACGGCAAAACGTCCTGAAGAAGACAGGTGAAATTTAATAATTAGAATAGAGCATAGAGTAAGCTTTAGACACTTTACTGCAGCTACCATAGAACAGATTTTCCATATAGTTAATTGTGCATGAAATACTTACCAAGGGGAGGGTACTCGGAGAAGCTCTCCACGCACATGGGCTTGCCGGGGATCATGTCAACAATGGCGGCATCACCAGATTTCAGGGCCTTGGGGTTGTCCTCAAGCTTCTTGCCGGAACGACGGTCGATCTTCTCTTTGAGCTCGCTGAACTTGCAGGCAATGTGTGCAGTGTGGCAATCGAGCACGGGGGCGTAACCCTGAGAGATCTGGCCAGGGTGGTTCAGGATGATGACCTGTGGAAACAAATCCCAAGTAGTTAGATCGTGCACATTTTAGCCATTTATCAGGTCGTGCAAGGGATTAGTTATACATTCCATTAGAGAATTGTACCTACATATTAATCACTACAGGAATAATTACTAGCACTTTAGTAAACAAAATGCAATTAGTATACAACTTTGATTTTAAGTTTAAAGTAATGATTAGAAAGCAGAAAATTGTAGTCAATTTACTAAACGATACACATTTAACACTCATCTTAAATACATCTTGCCACCAACCTGGGCAGTGAAGGTGCCGGCCTGCATGGGTGGGTCGTTCTTGCTGTCTCCAGCAACGTTTCCACGACGGATTTCCTTGACGGACACGTTCTTGACGTTGAAGCCGACGTTGTCGCCAGGAGAGGCCTCGGTCAGAGTCTCGTGGTGCATCTCCACAGACTTAACCTCAGTGGTCACATTGGCAGGGGCGAAGGTGACGACCATACCGGCCTTCAGGATGCCAGTCTCCACACGGCCCACGGGTACAGTTCCAATACCTGATGACAGAACCATGCAACTTTTAATGACAGTCTAGACATTACTAAGGATGTTTGTTTTGCACTAAAGTAGATGCAGTGATCTAGTACAGCACTTGATAATAACTACAAGACCCTTACCGCCAATCTTGTAGACGTCCTGCAGGGGCAGACGGAGGGGCTTCTCGGTGGGGCGGCTGGGTGGGAGGATGGCATCCAGGGCTTCTAGCAGGGTGGTTCCGCTGGCATTTCCTTCCTTGCGCTCGATCTTCCAGCCCTTGAACCAGCCCATCTTTTGCACAAATAAAAAAATGTTTAGTTTCCTCCTTCTGACTTTACCTTCCTTTAAAGACAACTGAAATGTTTATATATTAAAGACACTCACCTTGTCACTGGCCTCAAGCATGTTGTCTCCATGCCAGCCGGAGATTGGCACGAAAGCCACGGTGACGGGGTTGTAGCCGATCTTCTTGATGTAGGTGCTCACTTCCTTGGTGATTTCCTCAAAACGCTTCTGGCTGTAAGGGGGCTCGGTGGAGTCCATCTTGTTGACTCCAACAATAAGCTGCTTTACTCCCAGGGTGAAGGCCAGCAGGGCGTGCTCGCGGGTCTGACCGTTCTTGGAGATACCGGCCTCAAACTCACCCACACCACCAGCGACGATCAGCACAGCGCAGTCAGCCTAACAGAAAGAATATTAGAAATGTTTCTTAGCCAATATGAAGCGCTTATCTGAAAGGATCTTACAAAGCAAAGCTCAACTACTTTTCTAGAAAAAAAAAAGAAGAGAAATGAGTAAGGTTAGTATTCACCTGAGAGGTACCAGTGATCATGTTCTTGATGAAGTCTCTGTGTCCGGGGGCATCAATGATGGTGACGTAGTACTTGGATGTCTCGAACTTCCACAGAGCAATGTCGATGGTGATACCACGCTCACGCTCGGCCTTCAGTTTGTCCAACACCCAGGCATATTTGAAGGAGCCCTTACCCATCTGCAATGGTAAGTAAGAGAAAACTTTCATTAGCATTGCATCAATAAACCACAATGCAATGAGTCAGTGGCATTAGTGCCTAAACATGCCCTTGTTTGAAAATATAGCGCAATTAATACACTCAAAGAGTTCTCCATCATCATAAGAATGCCTGTAATTCCAGATGAACTCCAAAGCAACACCAGCAGTTTGACTTAAATGGGCTACTGATTATACCTATACTTTCAATAGAACTAGTTGTACAGCAAAGTTGGTAGTCCTTTTGGCCTGCTCTCTCTAAAATCACTTTTCATTGAGCCCAGAATGTATATATAGCTCATCTATAAATAGCACAGGTAGAGAAACTGGTGGCTAAATTGAGAATCTACATCACTTGAAAAGGGTGTTCAAATGGGTCAATTAAACACATTTAATCAATTCATCATTGGCATTCTAGTGTCCTTGAGGGGATTTGCAGGCAAATGGCCATTTGACCACATAAAACTACTCTGATGTAATACTCAGAAGTTAAATAAGCATTAAACATCAGCATTAGCCTACTTAAATTGTCAAGTCTACAGTCACAGCATGTAGAATAGTGATAAATGTTAGCCCATCATGTTCTCTAGGATGGGGTTTGACAAATGCCATCAAACTGGTCCAACTTCAAATTCTGTACAAGTGGGGCTTCATATGAATGATTGAAACTACTGGATTCTACGAATGTGTTGAAACGCGTTCAGTGAATCATCTCTAGGCAGGCTGGAGGCCTGGGGCTCCACTGAACAAAGTGCGCCGTCACTAACGCGCGTCTCGCGCAAGCCCCACCCCACTATGCGCGCACTCGCCACCCACACCCTTGTGCCGGGCAGAGAGAAGGCATGCTGGCGCCGCCATCTTTGAAATTTTAACAGTCCCAAACTTTTTGTCACAGGGCAGCGATCGAAAATAAATATAATAGAAGAGCGCTTACCTCAGCGGCTTCCTTCTCGAACTTCTCGATGGTTCTCTTGTCAATGCCTCCGCACTTGTAGATCAAGTGACCGGTGGTGGTGGACTTGCCAGAGTCGACATGGCCAATGACCACGATGTTAATGTGGGTCTTTTCCTTTCCCATTGTTGCTTAAGTTTCTGTAAAATAAATACAAAACATCCCATTGAGTTTCACACAGATTGAAGCACATTTGTGTAAATGATCATAATCACTAAATAAATAACGGGCTAACATTCGGTCCGTAGTAACCAAGGCACAGTAGCTGACCGGCTCAGTTAAAGCAAAAAATATATATAAGCAAAACAGTCCAACCATTATCACGTTTTTAAACCATAAAACAGGGGATAAAGTAGAAATCGATGAGGCTAAATGCACTCTTTTTCCACGGGAGGGAGGGGTGAGTCACTAACAAGTGGTCGCTAGCGGACAACTAGGCCTCAGTAGGGCGACAGGCCAGCCGAGACACGTGTTAACTTCATGGGCCACGTCGTGTTAAGTTACCAAAAAAAGATTCCCAAATATTTCACACCGCATACCGGACTTAACACTTGTCACGTTATGAATGCGTGCAGTTGTTCAACAGATTGGAAGTAAAAAGACATTCCAGTTAAGCATCCTCTGGTTCCATCGCTTCCAAAAGAGAAAACCTCCCTTTGTTCCATTTCCCCACCGTCTCCCCTCCCCCATTTTAGCAGTTTTTGCTACAAATGTTACACATAAGTGCCAAACTATTACACATGCCTTAAATGTATCCGTTTGTAGCAGTTTTAAAGTACAGCCATAATACGAGATGCGAAGTAGACAAAAAAAAATCACGTCTATTCAAGCCACAGGTTAATTTTAAACAATTACATAAACCGAGCCGTGCACACAAGTTAAGACAAAAGCACATTACATTCCACGGAGTCGCGTAAAAAGTCACTCGATGGCAAGAAAGAACACGCCGAACGCTAAAAGCTAAAGCATTTCCCAAACACGTTCCATATTAAAAGACACTAGCATTGCACTTACCGGTGTTACTGATTCACACGGCCACACAGCTGCCCCTAGCCAGGTAACAGAAAGAGGAAGAGAAAACGCTGGGGATGCTGGTTTTATACCCGGGGAGGTGGCCTGTAGAATGGTAGCAACCCCCCTCTCCATCTGACCCACAAATCACACACATTCCTCACAAAAACGTCATCACGTCCTATGACCTGAAACATGTCACTTTCGGCGTTTATTTATTACTATTACATAAAATTAAATACACATTCGTAACGCGAAGAACTTTTAATAAACCCATAACTTTTTTCCTGCCCCGTATTAAAACGTTTTAAACAGAAACGTGGAACTTTATTGTTGTGAAGCTGTTTTCGCTCACTTCCTTGTTGTGTTTCTATTGATGTTCTCTCTAGAACGTGGATGATGATGATGATCAGCTGATCTCAACGCTTGAGTAGACCACTGGTATGGACACTGATATGGACTATGATTTAATCAACGGCCATCAACGTCAGGCTATCTGATGTTTTATTTTATGTTTATTATTGGAAAATCAACAATTCTCACTCCAATGAAACTGACAGTTATTTAGGTGAGTGATGAAATCATTATACAGTGTTTCCCCACCAGCCTTGGCACGGTGAGTCAGTTGTTCACCAGAAATAAGCCATAATGTATCTGCCGAGGACATTAAGCGGCTTGTAGAATAGACTAGTAATTCCTACTTCCTAGAGACCCCCACCGGTCTAACAAGATTATCCAAATCCTCGCCATTTGTAAACAGTGTGCAGTCACAGGTATTCCACAGGCTTCCAATGGCATTCACAGCAGTAATACATTTTGAATACTATAATCAGAAACGTAAACAACACATACAGTGAGATGTAGGCAATTTCTTTATTTCAGTCAAAAAAAGGTCATGATGAATTATCAGGCCTTGTGCAGACTTTCTTGAACCTCCAGCAACTTTCCTTTACTTGGACTTAAATGCCTTGCTCAAAGGAACCTGTAACCCAACAGCACTCATCGAGAGATGTATTTTCTCTTCAGGGATGCTCCGAGGGTCAGGAGGTCAACATCCGCCAGCCTGGCTTGCTCTTCGGCTGCACAGTGTGATATCGGATATGCAGAGGGCAGCTGGCATCGCTGAGTGTCTGGTCCTCCGCACGCACGCACGCACGCACACACACACACACACACACACACACACACACACACACACACACACACACACACACACACACACACACACACACTCTCTCATAGTGCACAGATGAGTACTACTAATGGACACTTAAGTATACACACAAACATGCATGAGGCCTATGCCTGTGACTACACACAGACTATTCTGTCATGCAGTTCAGGTAACAGGCACTCTGGCTTGACAGTTGCTGCTTTCAATCTAGCGCTCGCTCACTGTGCGAGAGGGATGGACACATTGGACAGGGAGAGGAACTTGGGAAGGGAGAGAGAGAGCAGGGGGGCGACTAGCGGAAATATGGGGTCGGGTACCAGGGTCGATAACAGTGGAGAAATAGATTGGTGCATATAGCATGACGTTAGAATGAAGTCAGACGAGAAAGAGTTAAGTAAGATAAGGCAATGATCCATGTGGGGATATTGGACAGCCTCAAAGAGGGGGTTGAAGGATTCATTGAAGATATACGGGTAGGAATATTCAAGAGTAGGAATATTCAAGTGAATCCCCGCTATGAGGCTGGAGAATCAGGTATTATGTCAAGTCAAGGTAGTGAGTAATATTTATTATACAACTCTAATGCTAACCCTCAAAAAAGAAAACAAGGTTAATCGGGTTAAAATAATAAAGGGCAATTAAATGGGTAATGCAGCTGTTTCTTTCTCCTGTCTGAAGGAACAAAATCAAGACAATGAAGACAACACATGCTGGCAATTGTCTGACAGCTGCGGTACAAAGGAATGTAGCAGAGCCACCTGAAACAAACCATGTACAAAGCAGATTAAGCACACATTCAAAAAGGTATGTGTGAAAAATAAACATGTAAAAATATTACATGAATTTAATTAATACCCTGCATAGGTTAAGTCAATGTCCTAGTTATTGTATGTTAACATATTTGTGGTCAGGTACAGCAGCTACTTAAACAACTCTGTTGGAGGTGGTGGCTGAACTATAGCTCAAAGCTAATCATTTTGAGCGACAAATGATGACAGAGGGCCTCAGGTCAAATAGCCCAGACAACAGTCTGAAGATAGCTTACAACTTCTTAAAAGTATACCTGCAGGCACTTTAGCAAGGAGGGTTTGACCTAAGTTATTTGTTTGTTATGCGAAGCGGGCGGAGAGGTGTCATTTGGAGTTAACAGGTGCCAACAGCTAAAATAGCGGAAAAGGGCTAGCGAGGAAGTAGAAAAAGTGCCAAATGGCATAAAGACAGATGTTTATCTTTCGAGATAGCTAGGAAAAGGTGACGTTGGAAATAGTTCGTCTGGTTAGCCAGAGTGACAGAGAGGGTAGGCATGCCAGCCTACAGAGAGGTGGAGCATATCATTGGGCACTCGGCAAGTTGGCAGTGAACCAGAGTGAGCTCACAGTGTCCAGGAGCCGAGGGTGGCACAAACACACGCAGGCACACGCACACCCTCGTATAAGCCTGCTTCAGCTGAACACTAGAGAGCAGAAAGGTTGCAGTGGTCAGGGGTAGGGGGTTAACTTGAGCAATGAGTTTGGCCAACCGTATTTCTTCTCTCCCACTTCTATTCAACATCACACAACCTTTGTTCCCAAGCTTTACTTCACAGGTATTGGAAGTTGATAAGATACTTATTGCGAATACAGTGAGACCGGAATGTGTGTGTGTGTGTGTGTGTGTGTGTGTGTGTGTGTGTGTGTGTGTGTGTGTGTGTGTGTGTGTGTGTGTCACACAGGATCTCACTGATGACCCCCCTAACTGTGTTTCACACATTCAAACCGACAGACAGCATCTACAGGAGCTTCACTGTGCAAACTTTTCTTACCACAGCAAAAACTGATCTTAAGGTCTTTACAGTGCTTGCTATTTAGTGTTTAACTTAGCTGTTACATTAATGTCTGGTCAGAGCTCATTTCAACAGCTGTGGTGTGGGGTGGTGATGCACGCATGTGAACCCTGTGACGTGTGAAGTCTCGACAACCTGAATGGCAGCTCCTGGCAGGACGTCAGTGATGAGTCATTGTGAAGGGTGCAGGCGACATAAATACACTACCGGCTAGAGGTTTCTCCCCACTCTTTGTGTGTGAATGCCTTCATGCTGTGTATTGTAATACACCAACAATGAATCACCTTCATTTATCAATTACTATTTTACATACTAACCCAAACCAAGTGTTCCTATGGCCACATATTATTTACTGTAGGAATATTGTTTGTTGTTTTGCTTGTACTGAGAATCCTTATAAAATACAGTAGATATGAGAAGAGAAAGGGCCTGTACTGTATCTTGTACATTGTTTTTTGTAAACGAATGCCCTAATTCAGTGGCTTCAACCTTTTTCATACCATGGCCCACTATTTATTCAGATTTTGAGCCACAGACCACCATTTGATGATATTTTAGCCCCACAGACCCCGAAACTAAAGATTTCTTTTGTTTTTGTCCACAATTCCACGATGGATTTTGGAGAAAACAAAAACAATCAAACATACAAAAGGACCCTTGCGGGTCCATTTGGTTTCATGTTTACACTCTCAAGAGTTACATCTGGTTAACAAACTTTCCATCATTTAACCTGGGAACCACCTGGAATCCTCTCAGGGACCACGGATGGTCCCCAGACCACCTGTTGAAATCTCCTGCCCTAATTCATCATACCGCAGTGTGATGATGCACTATAATCCTGTCTTGTGGGATTGTAGATTTTTGCTATATACATTTTCTTTAGGTCAAAGTGAAAGTGTGTTTTTTATACTGAACCAATGAAAACTTGTGAGTGTGACTAATAACTGTGACTGTGACGCAGGAGGTAGTTTGTCTCCTCCTGCCTACATGCAAAGCCCTGAACCCCAAATTGCTCCTAATGTTCTGGTTGTGCCTTGCATGATTTCCGCCAACATCGGTTTATGAGTGTGAATGGGTGAATGTACGTTGTATATTGTGCATTGAAGGTGCTATATAAATACACCATTTACCATTTATAGTGGATCATATGGAAGTTCATGAATGCAATATATAATATTGAATAGGTTTGGACATGATAGTTCTGAAGAATGCAAAATAGAGAACCCTTATGCAAACACGTCTCTGGTTTTATCATTAGTAGATTTTGTATTGACCTGTAGTTTCTTAACTGTACCCAAACTATTACTACATTTTTCAATCAGTCAATGAGGCCATCCATGGTTTCCAGCATGTGACAATACCGGTAGGTATAAAGAAACATTATGTAATATACCTTTTAGATAAGGGTTACAGGGTCCACAATCCGAGATCCTGTCATCAAAAAATAAATGAAAAACACAGACCTTTTCTCCTATTGACAGAGTCACTGAGTGTGAACTTTAACAGGTTTGTTCAACTTCATGCATATAGGAATGTAAATCACATTACATAGTGTGAATGCAAATCCCATCCTTCCCAGAGAAGTGTAAAAATGTAAATAGCGATACATTTGCAACACACAGGAGGGCCTGCTGTCCCCTGCAGCAATCAGATTGAAAGCAAACAGCACAACATAGCAGATGTTCCCTTTTGGTGAAAGATCTATTGTGTAGATTAGAATATGGGTCTTTAGAATTTGTCATGGGTCTTAAGAAGATTTGAAGACTTGTAGAGCAGGGCTAACCTTCCCCCTTCTGTGTATGCAGAGTAGACTCACACCTCACCCTGGGGCAATGTTAAACGGATGCGTCAGCAATTTTGAGTTTTCCCTCCTTTTTCCTAAAATATAGCATATTTCTTTTAATCTGATTGACACTTTATGAGGGTTATAAAAGGGTTATGAACAATTCCAGCCTTCAAAGCATACTATACGATAAGTAATATTATGCTCAAAGATTAAAAAAAAAAAATCCAAAAAGACAATGTATCATTTCAAAATGAAATGGCTCTTGGTAACTTGTCAATAAAACTGACTCGGCACTACTCTGAGAGGCTTGATGAAAGGCCCAGTGGTTTTAAGAGGGAAATGTAAAACTTTGAGAATCAGCAGCCAACCTTGCTGCGTATTTCCGTACATTTGATTTGTCCTGCACAAATCTTTTCCATATAGTTTACATAATAAGCTTTCAACTTTCAAGTCAATTAGTTATTTTAACTTGGAATTTTTATATATATATATATATATATATATATATATATATATATATATATATATATATATATATATATATATATATATATATATATATATATATATATATACACACACACACACACACACACACACACACACACACACACACACACACAATGTATATGTATATACACCTTTCCGTTGCCGTTGATTCATAACTACAGCCTAATAATACTTTAATAGTCAAACAAAAAGAGCTAGACAGTCTGATCAAGTACGATCAAAATTGAACGTAGGCTACTGTACTACTGATGATGACCAGCACTGTCTGCGCTCTGAAGGAAAGATCTCATAGGTCTGTGTATGAGTGCTCGTGTCGTGTTTACATCCTCAAACCCATGGGTAAAACAGGCTTAACCGGGGGTGTGTGTGTGGGGGGGGGGGGGCAAGTAGCACTCGAGTCGATTCTAGGGAGTGAAGTCTGCCGAGGAGCGATAACACAACACTGCGGCATAGACCGGATATAAAATGACTAGGATCTAGACATCATCTGCGCAATGAAAACCGGCAGACCACTGACGCGGTGAGCCCATAACTCTGGGTGATCCATACATGAACAGAAACACCCGCCCCCACCATAGTTATATGCCCCCCACACCACCACCCACGACCCTGGGCATCTACATCCGGGTCACTGTCAAATCTGATGCAAGTTCCTATGCTTCCACCAGCCTATCCAGAGCTGCCCAATATAATAGTCAGCTATATCAGGGTCTGCTGCTGGATGCAGAAAGTATTCTTTAACAGTGGGCCCCGATGCCATCTGGTGGCCATTTATGCGTATAGCCTTTTATACCCTGGGCTCATTGGGTTTTGATCATGTCATACATGGAAAACAAACCTTTACCAGGCAGAACCTAAAAGTGCTAGTAATAGTAGCCTATACATCCATATTGATTGTTTCAGTTGAATTGTTAAAAAGGGATCACTCGGCTAATAAGACAAATATGCCATAAAAACGTTATATTTGCACTCTACAATTAAAACCTCCAAATAAAAACACCACAAATATTTAATTTATTTCATAATGGTGAATCTCTCACTCAATAGCGGAGTCAGGGACTGGTCCTGCCCTCAAGGCCTGCATGTGGACATAAGACATCAATTTGCGGCAGATGCAGTTAAAAGATTCTATATTTATGAAGTAAATAAAATATTTATGGTGCTTTTATTTATTTATTTTTAGTTATAGCGGGCAGGTAGGCTGTCATGTTTTAAGGCCTGTTTGTCGTATTAGCCTTTTGTTTTAAGCCATATGGCATAAGTGTGACTGTGACCAAGCAGAGAAGCAAAATTTAAATGTGTATTTCTTTGTGTCCGACTGAACACTTTTTACGCATGACACGTTGCAGGGATTTGGAGAGGTGACCAGTGGTATGTTCACATGTGCCTCAAACAATGAAAGCAAAGCATGACACCCTCGCTGCAGCATTACAAAACTGCTGGCAACAGTGAACAGAGATGAGAATTTGGCTTATTTGAACTCTTTGCATGTAGGCCTGCAGGGCCTTTAGAGCTGACCATTCATGACTGCAGTTGAAGAACATGCATTTTGCAGTGCTTTATTAAAGAACACGCAAAACACACCACACATACACATCTCAGAAAGGGGAATATAGAATATACTTTATGCCATTGCCTACACTGCTAGGATGAGCATGGAAATAAGAGACTGAGATTTAAAACAAAGGATTTTATTCTCCTTTTTTGTAGAAAAAGTAATTATGCTTTTAAAATACTTATTAAAACAATCCAAAACATACCATACACTTAGCTGGCGTACCAGAGGAGGAGCACAACAGCATGGAATAAGGGCATTTCTACTTCATCAGGCAGCCAGTATACCGTTAGATTTAGAAAAGCCATGGCTTCAAACTCTTGTCGTCCTCAGATGCGCCAACATCACAGCAACATAGGGGACCCCCTGAATGAATGCAGCCCATCCCGCTTAAAACTTGTCTCCTATAAACCCCATCCTTAATTTGGAACAAGAAGCACCTGGTTGATGCTGCCATAGTAACAGCTTTACCTGGTTACAATTGCATAATAACAAACAATGAAATGACAAACAAATGATTGCATTCCTTCGAAAACATTATGCTGACGATGCATTTTGAAATACATCTTTTTTATATAGCATCCTTTCATAAAGGCAGGAAAAATAACTCCATCATACAAACTGTATTTTTGTACATAATCTATGATCAAATATAAGAGTGCTGCCTTTCAATATACAGTAAACAAGAAGAGATTAATTCTTGTCAGACCATTTGTCCAAATGGCCTTTTTTTGGAATGTCATATTTACTCTAACCATGGATGTAAAAAGTTCAAATCCACTGTGGTGCACTCAGCTCCTCATTGGCAATTGTGTAAGTACCTATACAACTGACGACACAACATGTGTGGAGCCAAAGACATTACAATTTAGATTATCTGTATCTAAAGAAGAGACTGAAAGTTGAATATTTTTGATTTGTAATATGTAATATATTCAGTTTGTTATGTTTAAATGTACGAATTCTGTTCCCAAAACTTGCAGGTTGGTCGATATCGTTATGCTATCCGAGAAATTATCGGATACCTGTGTATAAAATAAATCTGAGAAAATCTAAAGATTTATACATTCTCAGAGTTATGATAGCATTTGAGATTAAGCAAAAACAAATTAAGAACCACTGATCTGATAAATAAAAATGTTAATGTCATCATTAATAATATAATATGCTGTAACTGTGCAGCTACAAGTTAGTAAACGAATAATGTAAATACGGTAGTACAGTAAGAGTATAAAACAGGATTGGAAGCAATCAAAATATATTACTATTATGAAATATCATCATGTGATAAACGATGCGGTGTCGCATCTGCATAGACTGGCATTTCAGGCAGTATCGGTAGCGTTTCCGACACTGGTATACGACTATGGGAACCATTCTATATCATGTAAACAAATCTATATACAGGTACATATAATTTACTATATGTCGCCTACATTCACAGTCCTGTTATTCTTCCTCTCTAGGTCGGCCCTGTCCTCCTCGGTGAGGGCCCACGTTTGGATCTCTCCGCTGCCGAAAATGGTGTAAAAGATGCCGCCGAAGGCACTGATTACTGCCGAAACCCAGAACACGTTCCTCCAGCCTGCTATGGAATGCTATAAACAGGAAAGGGTATAACAAATTTGATGTGGCTTTTGACAAGTTACGCCATTTCAATTATTGCACATGTATTGTCTTTTCTGTGTAGCTTATTGTCTTGCAGTGTATTGTGTGTGGTAAATGACAGCATGAATGCAGGTTGTACATTGTAGATTAGTTTGTGTCTGTATGCATGGCAATATCATGGGAGTATAAGAATACAAACTTATACCAACTTACGGTTTTGGTTAGGTAGCCTGTCACAATAGGTGCCACAACACCAGGAATGGTCCCAAAAGTATTAGTGATTCCTAGAAGAACACCTGCATACCTGGAAAGTAGAAGTGAGGAAGTTCATAGTGACAGCCCATAAGTAATGAACGCTGATTGCTGACTGGAAAAGTTATTAAATCGAGCTGTGTGACTCATAACTGGATAAAAGCTTCAGTTAAAGGTCTACATGTAAAATGTAAATGTTTCTAATATGACACAAACCGAGGTGCGATGTCTATTTGGTTCATGAAGACTCCTGCGCCACTGGTGCCTCCGATGGTTGTGCAGAGGGAGAGGAAAGTGACGGCCAGGACAGAGCTGCAACCAGCGTAAGCTACTGCAACCAGGAAGACCCCAGGCAGAAGGAGACCTGAGCAACGGTGCAAACACATGTCAAAGAGAATTCATGAACAACTTGCACACCACTGCTTTACTCTCTATGGTGCAGGCAGCACACACTGAATCGCCTCTACATGACCAAATTGAGTCGCCTCTACATGACCAAATTGAGTCCTGCACTCTGCACGTTACGGTTAGACACAAATAACTTTATTGCCACATCACACACATACTTATGGATGAAAAAAAGTGAGTGGAAAAAAATTGTGTGCAAGTTTTAAAAACTACAGTTACAGATTTTTTTCCAATAGGGAACATTTTACGGTTACCCCACAGACAAAGCCAACTTGGGTTGTGACAAATCATCACAAACACAATATGACCATACAATATGTAATTATCAAGAAGAAAAAAAAGGAAGGATACAACAGTTTTTCGTTTTGTTTTTCTTGGCTTGGTGCTTGGTGTAATCGTTTTTTATATCGATAATTTCCGAAAAGTCTAAAAGGAAAATGAATGGGGAGTCCATTTAGGAAGCAAGGGTGACGTCAAGAGAGTGGCGGGACTGCTCAGCTCTATATCATAATACTATAGGGCTTAAGCGGGTAAAACAATACTATAAAACAGTGCATTTAATTTCTGCTATGCAGTTACATTCTAGTTTCTTGTTGCGCTACAGCTCACGTGCTGCCATGTTGTAACAAAGCATTGTTAAGTTGGTGTGGAAAATAAACAGAGGGGAACCAATTGTGCAGTGTAGTCAGACATTCTTTTCCTGCTGCTTTGCACAGGAAAAGGTTGTCCAAAGTAAAAACAAGTGGAGGTGTCTAGTAAGTGCAATTTGTAGGAAGCTTGCGCACAACTACTTCAGTCACTCCTGGCAATAATTATGATGTGACCATGTGAACCATGAAGTTCAATGAAAAACACATGATGAGTGTAATTTTAATGGAGGCAGGATGTTACAAATGAAATGTAATGTTGTTCCATTTAGTCAAGTCTGTTATGGCATTTATTTGGTCACAAGTTTATCGATCACCACATCGTGCTTTTGCAGATGGTAGGTTAAATGTAACCACACACACACACACACACACACACACACACACACACACACACACACACACACACACACACACACACACACACACACACACACACACACACACACACACACACACACACACACACACACACACACACACACACACACACACACACACACACACACACACACACACACTATTAAGGTAAAAGTTGCCTTGCCTGTGAGTGTAAATATTTTGCGCACAGTGGTGACACTAAGCTGCTTTCTCTCTATAAGGCTGTCTGCTGCAACCCCTGAGATTACAGACAGTAACCAGGCACCCAGGTAAGGCACCGCTGACAGAAAGGCATTCTGAGGGAGGGAGGAGAAAACATTATTCCTATTTGATTGGCATTGCCTTGTAATCACAGCTTTTAATTAATCACACACATACACAGACCCTTCTGGGAAGACACATTAACCCTTTTGTACTGAACGCGTTTTGGTGTTCAAAGCATTATGTTACACTTAAGCTATTGAAAAATATCGGACCTAGAAGCTCACAGCAGTGAGCTTGTAGCTCTGATATTTTTGAAAAGTTGTGAAAATGTGATGCAAATCTTTGAATATTTATTCTTTCAGAAGCAAATATTTTGAACTAAAATCATTGCTTCTCAGGGATCCCTAGAACAACATGTTTTCAGATGGGGTGGTCCGCAGCCAAATATAGATAATTCTGGGGGTCCTTGTTGCTGATCACTTAGTAAACACGACGTTTATACAGTTTTAGTAACTTTTATTTCTCCACAGCAGCAGACGACATGTAAACAGGTTCCCTCCATAACATTGAACTGAACTCCCGCGCTCACTGCGCATGCGCATCACCCCCGGTAATGCCGTAAAGGGAAACCATATAGAACTGTCGTAAAGTGTACAAAGTAACACATGCATGTTAACAGTCCTTGGCATGAACAATGTTGAGCATCACTGACACAGGGACATATATATATTTCAAAAAAATATCAGATCTACAAGCTCATATCGCGACACTCAGTGGCGCGATATGAGCTTGTAGGTCTGATATTTTTCAATAGCTAAAGTGTAACATAATGCGCTAAACACCAAAACGAGTTCAGTACACAAAGGGTTAACTTTGCTTAAAAGGAATTCAGAGAGAGGGAAAAAAAGTAAAAGATTGTTACATTACCGATTTCAGGTCAAAGTGCAGAATATTGTTCATGTAAGTGGGCAGGGAGGTGAGCAGGGTGTAATACGCCCAGTTGTTGCACATCTGCGTCACAATGATCGCCCACAACGGCACCGACAGCACCATGGGTAACAGCGGCATGGACCAGCCATGACCTGTGCCCTGTAGGTTGTAGATTGCATGTTTAGTCTTAAAAACATTTCGATTTTTAAGATAGTCCTGATTTATGGATTAGCACAAGAAGGAGCGGTCCAAGAACAGATCGCACAGAATAGGAGATCTACAAGCCCACAACGGGTGCATGGATGAGTGCATGCATTGTGACACTGTGCTGGTTTATGGTTACCTGTGGGCCAATAGAGTTGACAATATACTCTCTCTCTTCCTCGCTGATCCGACGGTGGGTGCGAGGGTCATCTGAAACCAGAATAAACCAAAACACAGCCCAGAGACAACCAGCACCTCCTAAAACAAGAGAGGGAGAGAGGGAGAGGCCTGTTTAAAGGTAGGGTAAGTGATTTGAAATTCATGGTGTAGTACCAGCCTATTGCACTAGGGGCGTCCAACAGTAGCTACACTATGTGAACCTGCTGCTCGATCCTGATTGGAGGAGAATTCGCCACCACCTGGGGAACTTTTATTAGCTCCTCTGCTAACGTGGGGGAGGGGGAAACACCTTATAATAGAGCATTTTAACAGATTTTTTTTTGTGGGTGATATCTGACAAAAGTGAAATCACTTCCCCTACCTTTAAGCATAAACAATGTCATTGTAATAATCACATAAAATCTGGATCATTTAATTACGAACTGTGGGAGTGAGTGTCTAATAATTTATCATACGCAAGTGAACAGTTCACATGATTTGTTTGGAAATTAGTGTCAAAATGATTTTGATAGCTTGCTCCAGAAAATAGTCCAGAACCTAATCTTGGATTTAGCAGATCCTGTACATGCAGATGCTGAAGTGTAGATCTATCTATTCCTTATATGGAATATCTAAGAATGGAGGTATTGTGTGCTTGTATCATATTGTGCAACAGTGGGATAATCTCGCTCAATTCATAATCTCATCACTCCGCTCCCACGCCACTGAGAGAGAGAGAGAGAGGGAGAGAGACAGAGAGAGAGAATCCCCTCACCACAGATGTAGAAGGCAGCGGGCCAGCCCAGTGTTTGACAGATATAGGCAGTGAGGGGCATTGCCAAAAAGGCCCCAAAGTTGGCCCCTGCACCAGACAGGGTAATGAGCCGGGAACGCTCCAGCGGTGGAGCCCATCGCGCCCACATCGCCATCATGGCTGGGAATGTCACGCCCTGCAGAAAGAAAGGGCGACAGATAAGATCACATCAAACAGAAAAGCATTGTAATGAGGATGTGTCTCTGACATGATGCGTCTCATTCAAATCTGTCCAGCAGAGGGTGCTGAATATGTAGCAAATCTATGCACAGTGCACACTTTAGTTTAATCTGAACACTATCACACAGGAGAACCCATTGGAATTCTGTTTTCCATTAGAGGTGCAATGAAACAGAATGGAGGGCATTTTAATTCAGTTTCAGCATGAATTTCTGAACAAATCAAGAGTGTTGCATCTCTCCAGGCTGTTTTTTTTTTTTTAATCTTAACCCACATTGTCATTTTGGTTGATAAACAAAAGAAATGGGAGTGTTCTGGAGCACCAACTGGTGTCTCAAATTTCCCGCATCTTGCAAGGGTTGGGTTTAACGGCACTATCCTTACATGTTAACTGATCAGAGAGTAGTGACTGTAAATTAATTACAATGTAAATACAATACAGATTTTACTCAGACAGTATAAACAGCAATTACACTCATTCAGGGCATAGAGAGAACACTTAAGTTCTCCAGAACAGCTGTAGTGTTTGTATGCTAATAGATAAGCCACTCCCGGACCCCTGCAGTTTATAGTCAAAAGGGTTCTCTGTGGAGACCCCAGGTCAGCTGCTATCTGTGTAGTCAGGTGTACTGACTACACAGATAGCAGCTGGCTGGCTATTTGACACACATATGCGCTGTTCCAACTATCACCTCAGGACAGAACCACTTTGTTTTACTCCTACAATGAAAGCAGATGCATATCAGACTATTCTTCTTGGGGCATAGACACATGCCAGCAGAATGTATTGGCCTCAGCACTAATATAATCTAGGGACCAACTACATCAATATAAAAATACACAAAGGTATGCCTTTGGCACACATTGAGTATGGCCATCTAATGACCACTGATGTGATTAGTGTGCTGAAGAAAACAACAGCGAAAGAATAGAGTTGCTAGAGTTGATGCATAGGTGGCCTAAAGGTTATCGGAGCACACTTTGGAAAAATCTGGAAGGGAAAGGAAATGGCCACCACTGCGCCCCTACCACCACTGAAGTAGCCTGGAAAACAAATAAGTCTGACACAGGGGGAAAAATGCCCTTGGCAGATTGTTCTGACGACATTTCACTTACCCCAGAGTTGTGGGGTAAGAGTGCTGACCAATCATACTTTTTGCTGTTGCGCTGGAATCGGTTTGTAATCACCTGTCGAAAATATATCTTCTGCCTCGAAGTTCCAGACATTCTATGCAATGATATAAGTCTGGCCATGCCATGCCCCCAATGCTACCACTGTTTTGTGCTCATAGGTACTACCCTGGGTAAATTAAGAAAAGTACAGTTTTTCTTACCTCCCCAAACCCCTCCAGGGCTCTTAGGGAAAACAGCCAGTGGGCCCCCCACCCGGCAGCCAGTGGGGTAAGGATGGTGAGGACAGCAGTGCCCAGCACCCCTCCCCCAAGGAAGATGCTACCGCCATAATGGCCGGATAAGTAGCCCCCTGGTATCTGGGTGAGGATGTATCCAAAGAAAAATGCTCCCAGCAGCCAGCCCTGGGTCTCAGTGTCCCAAGAATACTGAGGAACCTGTAGGGGGAAAGAAGACACGAAAGTAATGAGCTGTGTTTGATGCTCATTGGGAAATAGAAATATGTAAGGCAGTGGTTTTCAACCAGTGGTCCGGGGACCACCGGTGGTTCTTGAGAGAGTACCTGGTGGTCCCCAGATAAATGATGGACAGTTGGCTAACCGGGTGTAACTCTTGAAAGCGTAAACATGAAACGAAATGGACCCTTGGGGGTCCATTTGGTTTCATGTTTACACTCCCAAGAGTTAAAATATTCACCATCTGAATTAGCCCAAGTCTACACCACTACAGAATGTAGAAGATTAATGGTCATTTTGATCTGTGTGTTTGTCTATTTTATATTTCCCAAATCCAGCCTGGTATTGTGGACAAAAGCAAAAGAAATCTTTATTTTTGGGATCTGTGGGGCTAAAAATGTCCTCAGTGGGCCCTGGTATGAAAAAGGTTGAAAACCACTGATGTAAAAGGATAATAAGAAGCGAAACACAGTAGGAAGTTAAGTAACCATTCATACCCCTTCTGGCTGGTCTGGGGTCTGCGAGCTGTTCTCGTCATGTGGAGGTAGGGGACAATCGTGGACTATCGTTTTGTTCACGTCGGGTCCCGATTCAGTGGCGTTCACCATGGCTACCATGGCCACACTGAGGTTAATGCGGAGGCCGTAGACCACAGCAAACCCGAAGAACATCATGACGGCCAGGTTGAGGCGAGCCGAGCAGCACTGGGGAGGCACTGGTGGAGGGCAAAGCATGCACATCGCACAGGGAACATAGCATGTGGTTAACCCATTGTGTCCTGTCTAGATTTCTAGTTTCTGAATAACATAACATTCAAAGATTTGCACCACGTTTTCACGATTTTTCAAAAATAGCAGAGATACAAGCTCATAGCGCGCCACTCGGTGGCGCGCTATGAGCTTGTACGTTATTGAGCTTGTACGCTATGAGATTGTACGCTATGAGCTTGAACGGTATTATTTCCAAAGATCAGATTCTACATGTGTAACAATATCTAAACCATTTTAACTGTGGCCTCCCTACTTTGGGCTTGACATTAAAAGGCACACATAAGGGGGGCATATGTATTATTAGGTTAGAGCGCTTCCTCCACTACGCATTCACTATGCCATTGTGCAACTACAGTACGTGTAGCTATTACTGTAGATATTTCCAATTCATAAATTGACTCCAGTGTTAGCATTGAATGGCGATATTGGATGGTAACCTCCAAACATTAGACACAAATGCCATATGGTGTGATTATGGAACACACTTGCGAAGATATCTGATGAGAAACTTACAAAAAAGGTTTTTGGTTAGGATTTCAGAGGTGGTCATCCTTGGTCTACTGAACTAATAAACTTATTTTACTCAAAACAATTGTTTTTCATTTTTAAGAACAAATTAGAATGTAATATTCATCAAATCAAGAATAAAATGATCTATAGTTATATAGAAATGTGGAGAAGGGGCTTATGGTATAAACCTAAGTTACGAACCTACTGTATAAAGGGCAGTTGTTGAACCATATGTGAAATATAATTTAAAAAAGAAGAAAACCATCTTTGTGTGCACAATTACGGTCAGGAATTTTACCATTAGCACTGGAGACCGGCAGGTTTAGTGCCACTCCAGAAGGAGAGAGATACTGTTTGTGTTGTGAACTTGGTCGAAAACTAAATTCATTTTTTGTTTTATTGTCCTAATTATGATGACATGAGAGAAAGTTTTGTTCATAAGATGTCTTCTGTCTGTGGGAATTTCCAAGAGTTAAATGACTATGAAAAAATAGAGAAATGTTTTGACAAAAACTGTGTCAGATTATATTTGTCTAGCCTGGGAAAGGAGGCAGAGTACTACGTATAATACTGGGCTGTGATGTGTAATTATTATTATTTAACTGTAAATGTGCTCTGCTTGTAGCCTGGCTCAGCCCTGAATCAGCACCTTAAAAAATACTAGCTTATTTTTTCCTGTTGGAAATCCAATCCCAGCACCTGATTGGCCAACAGCCCTGTCAATCACTTCGACCCCAACGTCGTCTGCTTTCCCAAATATTCTTAGGGGTTCATATGAAACAATCACCGTTAGGACTTTGGACTTTGGTAACGCCCATCCTAGAAACTGCTGTGGTAGAGAGGGACTTCAGTCCCCCTTCAGTGAATAATGAGGTGAAACGAAATGACAATTTAGACTGAGGTCAGGCTACTGTGCTTGTATTTGTGAAATGGTGTATTATGAACCCATGAGGGTTAGGCACTTTTGTGCAGGACACATAAATATTGATTGATATACTGTATGTGTGTACCTGTGTCTGTCTGCCTGTGCATGGAAAGTTGCAACATGGTCATTCATTCACATCATTTCATGGAAGAATAAATGAGCTTAACAACACCAACACACCTGCAACAGTCTCAATGAGGGGCTCAGCATCTTCTTCACTCTCTCCCAACAGGGCGGAGGTGGTGGAACACTGATCCTGATCCTGTGGTGCCATGTCAGTGGGTCAGGAAGGAACACGATGCAAGACTGGAGCATGGATGGAAGTCAGCGAGTTACCCAGTCCATTGATCTCTGTCTGAGATAGAAATAGAAATATATCTTTAGAAATATTATTCACAACAATATATACAATATACAATATATAGAAAACATAGACACTGGAACACTGCCTGCATATGTGTGCAACTGTGCATGAGCGAGTGCAATGCGCAATCATTGTAAAGCAGCGGTTTTCAACGGGTGGTCAGGGAACCACCAGTGGTCCTTGAAAGGGTTCCATGTGGTCCCCAGCAAAATGATGGAAAGTTGGTTAACCAGGTGTTAACTCTTTGAGAGCGTAAAAATAAAACCAAATGGACCCTTGCAGGTCCATTTGGTTTCACTCTCAAGAGTTACAATACTCATCATCTGAATTAGCCCAAGTCTACACAACTAGAGAATTTAGAAGATTATAATGGTCATTTTGGTCTCTATGTTTGCCTGTTTTGTTTTTCCGAATAGGTTTTGTTTTGGGGGGTCTGTGGGGCTAAAAATGTTATCCAATGGTGGTCTGTGGCTCAAATACTGAATAGATGGTGGGACCTGGTGTCAAAAAGATTGAAAACCACTGTTGTAAAGCACCTTGGATAGAGGCACGATATAAATGCACCAATTACCATGTGACCTACGGGATGTCACAAGAGTCTGGATGACTTCAGTCATGTGAGTGGAGGAGAATCAGTTTGACCGAGGATATGCCTCGTCTGACGATAATGAAACACCCAAACAACACACACACACAGTTTGTCCCGGTCACACTGGTGCAGAGCGATAACTTGTTGATGACCTCACATACTGTATATACAGTAATAGGGCACCATTGTAAGACACAGTGACCGGAGACCACATGCAAGTCACTCTAATGCACAGATAAATTAAACACTAAACCATACTGCATGTAAACCCCTATAGCAGTGGTTTTCAACCTTTTTCATACCACGGTTTCATGTTTACGGAGTGTAAAAAACATGAACCTTGCGGGTCCACTTGGTTTCATTTTCATACTCTGAAAGAGTTACATCTGGTTAACCAACTTTCCATCAGATCCAGGTGATCCTGGGGATCACCTGGAATCCTTTCAAGTACCACTGGTGGTCTCTGGACCACCTGTTGAAATTTGAAAACAGGCTGGCCATCCTCATATCAAAAAAGCATTATCAGTGAATCAGTTTTGACTTATAAGTATTTCAAGTATTATTATTGTGCTGTGGCTCAGGAGGTAGAACAGGTCGGCCAATGATACAGTGGTCGGCGGTTCGATTCCTGGCTCCTCCTGTCTACATGTCGAAGTGTCCTTGGGCAAGACACTGAACCCCACCTTGCCTCCAGTGGTTGCCACCATTGGTGTGTGAATGTGGGAAGTGGGGACGCTGGCGTTGACTGTTCACCGCTCTACTTCCCAATGAATGAATGGACCATTGTAAGCGCTTTGAGTGTACACATAGTGCATAGAAAAGCGCTATAAAATGCAATCCATTATTATTAGTGTATTCAACTTTTAGGAACATTATTTTTCATATTCATCTATGAAACCTGTTAATTATTTGTAAAAACATGATTATGCCATATGCCTGCATGTTATCATTGTGGTATGGATGGGACAGGGATCCTCTTGAGCTGTTCTAAAGAAGAGCTCACAGCCTTAGCTGAGGTATTCCAAGTATCTGTCTGGAATCACAATGTGTTGGTTTGTCCGCAAATTCTGGGATTAGCTTGGCTGAGCATACCGGACCGTGTGTTCCATGATCTAATTAAACACATGAACCCTTACCCTACCATCCCTGTTCTGTCAACTAGGGCTGGGATACGTTCTTGTTGGCTTCCGTTTACAATACCTATCTAGAAAATATACAGTATTTCATTCTGTTTTAATATATGTTTAATCATAGAGTATTACATACATAATTATTACAGTACATCGCTCTCAAAGAGGCAACCCTCTATGTTCCTCAAGGGGGTTTCAGAACCTTACAGGACAGGTTTGTAACTTTTAGAGTGTACACTTTTGTACACTATTTCATTGTCGTCCTGGAGATGTGAGAACCACTGACAGTGTGATAAACCGGTTGTGGAAAGTAGCCTAATGGTTCCAAATGCCTGTCTGTGTGTGTGTGTGTGTGTGTGTGTGTGTGTGTGTGTGTGTGTGTGTGTGTGTGTGTGTGTGTGTGTGTGTGTGTGTGTGTGTGTGTGTGTGTGTGTGTGTGTGTGTGTACGTACATAGGTCATGGCCAAACCCAAAATGTGTTCAGTGTATGAGTGGATCATCAAAATAAGCTTTAGATAATCCAACGAGGCAGCGAGGTTTCAAAGGTCAGTATACAAAACGGAACATAATTGATTTCCCTATTCATACTCTGTGGTCAGTTTATCTCTAGCAAGGGGAAGTCAAGCAAAATGACTCATGTGTTTTCTCTCTTCTCTCTTCTTTAATTACAATCTCCATGGCCAAAATGGTGACAAGAGATGGGGAAGCGATGCTTTTGTGATGTTTCATTCCCACACTTTAAAGTGTACTTTCACACAGTAGCACCAAACTACCAGTTTGAACTAAAGAATAGACATTTTCGAGTAAACCTGTTAAGCCACCACAACCACATTTCTGGCATGTCAGACAAAAAGTAGCCTACCACTAATAACCTGCAATTATCTCTATTATTGATGCCATTTACAGTATCTTACAACATGCCATGGACATAGGATTGTTACTTTAAAATAATAAAGTCTAAAATGTTTGACTTAAACTGAGGACACTGTAACAGCTGTCCAAGATAAGATAACCACATTTAGGCTTCAGCAGTTCTAAATGTTTGTGACACATACATGAAGCCTAAATTCCTTTGCAATAGAGCTCTAGCGCAAAGGCATTAGAGCTATGGACCAGATCTATTTAAATTCTAAGGGAATAAGGCTTAGATAGATTTTAGATTTTTAAAATTTAGATAAGGCATCAGTGGATCTGTCAATAGCACTGGTCCATAGCACCATTGGGGTTATGGACCACAGCTAGTCTGGGACAGACAGCTGAACATTCATGTTTTTTTTTTCCTTTTGTTTTTTTTTTTTGTTGTTGTTGTCGTTGTTGCTAAAGCTTTAAGCTTACCTGATGTGTTTTCCCAGTTTAGGCATGTGGGCTTTGCAGGCATGATGCTGATGGTTTTGCGCCGTTAATAAACGTCAAAGTGCAAAACCATTCCCAGAATCTCTTTCTGTCTATCCACCTTTTGATTATGGCCCATAATGCATTGTGATTGTGTGTGCGGCAGATCCTGTTGCAAACAGGGGAGGGGTCGCGGGAGGAGTCGAGGAGGGAAGCCTCGCCTTCATGGGGACAGGCTTTCCCCCTTGTCCCCTCCTGTGATCCCCTCCCACAAGTGCTGGCTCAAATGATGTTTGTTGTAAGGCCGATGTGATGCCAATGTGAACAGAGTCTCGTTAGTCTAGTGGACTGCTGCGCAGGCTTGAAATCTGTGCATCTATGCTTCGTGGGTTCAAATCCTGCTCTTGCCACATTATTTTTTTCCCCCAACAACCGCAGACTTTACATGTTCAATAATTAAAGTTAGGTTTAGGAATGGTTTTATTGAGGTTTTCGGTCCAAAACACAGCCCAGCGCTCCCTTCTGCACTGACAACCAATCACCAATAACAGAACCATCCGAGGAAAAAACCTCTCCAGCTGTGCGCTGCGCACACTCTAAAGCCATTTGGGAGAGGAGTTGCGACATTAAGGGAGTCAGAAAGTAAGCGCTCGAGCGCTGTTCATGCAGCCTGAAAGAGGGACAACCTGGATACAATGTTTTCAACGAGAGCGGTGCAAATAAGAACTATTTTAGGCATGCGTACACCATGTTAACTGTTTTAACGTTTTGAACAGTAACAACTAAATTCTTCGTAATGATTATGTTGTGAATAAAGGGATTTAAGATCTTTAAAGTTAGGCTGCTGCCTCTGTCCATTGCACCGCCTCCCTCCGGTACAGGATTCGTCCCTATTTGTTGTCCCCATTCTCAGTAGAAGTGTAGGCCTATGCAGAAGATCCGCCATTGGACTGACCCCATTAAGTGAACGGAGTTTGCGTATCTTTGTCTATACTATATGGCTCTGACTTTTCCCGAGCTCTTTACCATCTATGAAGTGAGAAACAATGGAAGCCTTTCGAGGTGTGGGTTCAGGTGAAATATACCCAATCTGCAAACTGTAATATACTTAAACCAATCAATCATTGCACGGCTATGTGGATATTTACTCCTTATTGTGAATGTGGGTGGGACAGTGGGATGCCATGCGACAAGAGTGTCCGTCCATGCGAGCATGTAAACACTGTGACGCTACTTCCCACGGCACTCCCACCGGATGGGTCGCACACACAACTTTTTCCCCATCACTTTGGCGGGGAAAAAGGTGGATATCCATGGCAGGGGCATCTGCCAGTGCCGACGGAGAAAAGGACCGTCTGCTCTGGTGACTGCTGCACAAAGCTATTATCACAATACGGAAAAACAACACAATCACATGAGTTCCAAGTGTAGATACATACAATACACCGAGCGAAACCTTGCACGTATCCGTGTTCACTAAGTTCCTTCCCCATGTTGTACAGATCGGTAGTTTGAGCTGTGACGTTCTAGCATGTGATCGTTTGGCTCCGCCTATTATAAAAGACCTGCCCTTTCCTTAAATTTTTAGCATTATGGGACTGTTTCTGCTTTAGTAGTTAGTATATAAGTCTTCAAGTCTACAGATCAAAATACTTAATAACTACAAAAAACTGCGATGATAAATAGCCTACAGCGAATAAATAAATGATTAACAAGAAATGCAATGAAATTATATAAACATGATCTGCCATAAGATTCTCTTCTCTCACTGTTTTCATTCGTTGCTATAGCAACGACCCCACGCGAGGTGATGCAGCTTTGCAAACACTCGTTCTTCTTTTGGCATTTGTAGTTAACTACACTTTACGTTGCTGAGGTTGCTGACTATTTAGCTTTGGCCTGTTAAATCTTTGTAAAGTCATTATGGCGCATTACAGGGTAAGTAACCTCTCAGAAACATTTTTCAGATCATATTTGCATTTGTATCTGCACAGTGTGTACAGTGACTGTGAGTGAACCTGATATGTTGTACCCGTCCAAAAGCTATATCTCATAGGTTAAAGAAAGTAGGTTCTTGTTTTACGATTTCATTGTTTGTACTTTACATTATTTGCAGCACAAAGCTGTCAGCAATATTAATTCATCTAATAAACCATATTTACGTATATTCCAGGCTGCAGATTCTAAACGTGAACAGTTTAGAAGGTACCTTGAGAAATCTGGGGTAATTGACAGTCTCACCAGTGGTAAGAATTGTAAATATCCTGTATATGAAAAAATTGTAACAAAGTAGTTGATGCATATCAAGTGATTTGGTGCATTTACGATCTATCACCAATTATGATCACATTTATTTTCTTTTTTGCAGTACTGGTGACCCTTTATGAAGAGACAGACAAACCTAATAATGCTCTGGAGTATCCTTCATTTCTAAAATGGTAAATGGTGCATTCATATAGCGCCTTTATCCAAGGCACTTTAGATAGCTTGCGCATCACATTCACCCATTCACACACACATTCATACACTGATGGCAGTAGAAACCATAAGGTACCTACTAGCAAGAGAATTTGGTCTCCATTTTTGTTACATGCTAAACCCCTTATCCCAAACCCCTTATTCCTTTTTTACTATTTTGAAAAAGTTTTTGGAATAGTTAAACGTGCCAATCTAACACGTTGTGAGCTTGTAGACTGGCCACTTAAACTATTGAAAAATGTTTTTTAATAGTTTAAAAAGGCAAAGAAGTTAAGGGAAAGGGGGTATAGCGGTGACATAAATCTGGGCCTTGGTCTATCTCTAACCAGGTTGATGGGTCTACGCTGAACCAGGCTACTGCCGCCCCATTTCTAAGTTGGTTTGCACATATTACATTGGCAAGTATACCTAAAAATGATGTGGTCCACACATATCTTATAATCTAAGTCTCGAAATAAGTCAATGTTTTGTGGGCTTATGTGGGGTCAACATTTTCTTAGCTGGGACCAGACAGGCTACATTGTAGACATTTGGTTACAAGAGATAGAATGCAACAGGAGCCAAGCTATGAAAGCAGGTGGATTGCTAAATGTTCACTTTTTGAGTAATGATTTTTGTCACCATGTATCCAAGTTTCATCAAGGCAGTGGGTGCAGAGAGAACATTGTGGTTCTCTCTGCAGTATTTGTTACTATTTACTTTGTTGTTTTGTTTATTGACTGCTTACTTTGCATACCATGTATGATACCAGTATTCTGATTTAGCTCTTTTAAGCCACTCTTATTTATATTATTTATTTTTCACTCCCGTAATTCTTTCCCTTCTTCAGCTGTCAATGTAATCATATAGGCTGGCCAGCAGTCCAACAATGGGTTACAAGTGTCAGTTAACATTAATATACATTGGGTTGGTTTATAACAATCATGGATCGATATTTCATATTTGTGACAAATCAATTAAGAGTTGAATGTTGTGCTATATTAGACACTGTTTGGCCTTGTATTGTAATCACACACACAAAAAAATGTTAGAATACCACACAAAATGTTAACATGGGTGCCAGCCAGCTGCAATCACAATTGAACTGGGCAAGTCACTATAGTGCCAATAACAAATACATCAGGGGTGCCCACACTTTTTTGACTTGAGAGCTACTTTCAAATTGTTCAAAATGACAGGCTCAACAAGATCGACACATCAAAAATGGCGACTTGAAAGTAAGAAAGTTTGAGCTTTGAAATAGTTGGTAATGGTGTTATTGGGAGAATTGGAAGGTTTTCCTATTATGCTATTAATGATGTTTGAAAACAATATTTGAGGTTTGAGTTATGTCCACGATTGGGAAAGAAAACTGGCAAAAAGTTGGTCAGAATAACAATTGTTCTCCATTTTCTAATTGTGTGGACTCTTGAAAATTACATAATTCAGATGTTTAAATATAATTTAACTCTTGAGAGTGTAAAATTTTAACACTCTCAAAAGTTACAGATCTACTGTATAAGGGTCCAAGTGCTGGGGGGACTGTCATGTGATCTACCTTTTGGGCACCCCTGAAATACATAAAGGAAGAAATGTACAGAGAATGGGTTGACCTTAACTCACACAGTTTCATAAAGCTTCACCTTGGATCCGGAGGTCCAGCGCCAGCTGATGCAGAGGCACTCCGCTTAGAACTGGCTGAGCTACAACAGAAGTGTGACATGCTGCTGGAGGAGAACAAAGAGCTAAGAAATAAGGTGACGTATTCATAAATTCATTAAGTAAACACAAATAAAATATGAGTGTACAATGGCTCAATTAGACTTAACTAATAAATGCACTACCAGTACATGGGGAAAAAGTAGGACTCCAAAATAAAACATGCAAGCAAATTGCAAATTCTCATGTTTATTTGAGAATAATGGTGTGTTCCAGCAGTAGCCTTCTTCCAACAACAGACTACCTTTTTTTAACATTGCCAAAACTTGTGATTGTTTTTCCTCCAGCTTTTGCAGTATGAACCCATGCCTGAAGAGGGAGCTGAAGAATAGAGAAGAGGATCAGATCTATGGCCTCAATGATAAATTAAAAAATAAAAATTAGTTTTATCCAATAATGATGCACACTGACTCACTGCAGATTTTGGATTTTTGTTCTATTGTACTATTACTACTTGCCAATAATAAAATTATTTCGTTGCAACATGTAATCATGAGTTGTTTTATGAGCAAAAATGACAATTGTATTCATTAAATAACTTACAAGATTGATATCAACCGTATAGATTGATGTCAAGTAAAAAAAAAAGCACATTTTCATATAAAGGCAACACAAATTAACAAACCGATCAACCTGATAGGGAAACTAAGATCTGATCAGAATCAGAACACGATGAACTGGCATTCAGTCCAGTTTCAATTCCATTTCTGAATTTAAGTATCTAACCTTCAGCTATGCCAAAGATTTGGATACTCAGTTAATAATATGTTGTGTTTTATATTGTACTGTTTTGTTGAATTACTTGTGTGAAATTGTACAGATGCATAAAACAGGTAAACAATTAAGCCATGTATAGACTGTTAATGCAATAATTACTTGATAGAATTCAAATGAAATGACGGCAGTTAATTGTTCACAGCAAGTCCGTTTTCTATAGTAAACTATATGGTGAAGCATTTGCCTTTCAGTGGGAGCCGGATTCAAAGAATAGTATTGATGTGCATACTAGAGCATCTAGTTATGTAACAGACAATTGCTGCCTAGAGCTGATTCGCAGTTACATGGATTTTTATGGTGCAGACATCCATTACTCTCACGCACTATTTTATTTTGAAGGACTAGGTGCATACAGAGGTCAGCTTGATCTCTGTAATAAATTCAATACATCTCTGTAGCAAACCTTGAAGCACGATGGAGCAGGCCAAGACCTGTGGCATAATGTGTCTTACGCACAAGCAACGTAGATGCATCTAATAACCAGTGTTGGGCAATATTACTAATATCTTTATTTTACTTATGACCCCTTAGAAAAGTAATAACATTACTTTACTTATCACTGGAATCGAAGAATAATATATTACATATTACAATATTACTTCCCAGAACTTCCCCGACAACTGTGATAACTTGTAGTGTAGGTCATGTGTGCAGAATGCCGGGTTGGATTAGGATATACAAACTACTGCACATCTCTATTGATAGCATGCAAATCTGTTCTGTTTTCACATGCAACAACATGCTCAAAAGTAACTAGGCATGTTTTGGCAGAGTAACATTACTTATTACACATTTTGGCAGAGTAATTTCTTTACTTTACTTTTGCTGGAAAAAGTAATACCAGTAAGATTACAGTAATATCATATGTAATATTTAATTAGTTACTGCCCAACACTGCTAATAACATATGCTTAATAACTGAATCCGAGAACGGGATGCATACTAAAATTAGGCACGCCATTAGACCTACATGAGGAAACAATGGTCGGACAACTGCTCGAACTGCACTGCTCCTGTGGTTGCGGTTAGGGTTAGAGAATGGATGTCAATGTCGGACTAATGCCTAATTGGTCTAACCAATGACTAGCCTAAACTAAGTACTGCACCATGTGAGAAGTATAGTGTAGCAGAGGCATAGTGTGTGTGTAGTAGTAGATTCAAACATCCAGTGTTAACAGAAACTAGTGTGCAAATAAAACATAATAGCCTACCAGTATCATGAAGAATGTATAGTACAGCAAAAAGACTAGTCTAGTATCCAAACAGACTTTTTTTTTTAGAGTTTATGGTGTATAGCACAAGTTATTTAATGTTTTAGATCTGCAGGTCGTTTCGCCTGTTGTCGTTTCGCCTGCTGCTAGCGCTGCTTGCACGCGATATTCTGTTGCTCTCACAACTTCGTTGAGACACAGAGCTCAGCTCTCCTGCAGAGTCCGGGCTCGGCGGTCTGCTCATTTTCTCCTTTCTGCCTTCCTTTAGAGATTTTTTAGAGAGCGTCCTTGTAAGAGGAACTGCATAGATGCTCTGAGGCTTCAAGTTTACATTCCCAGGAGTCCCTGGGAAGGAGTAGGAGTCCCCACTGTCTGAGCTGTTGCTTTCCATCACTGTCGAACATTGCCATGTTGGACTGACCCTCCGTGACTTCCTTGTACTTGTGCTTGTCCGATCAGGGCACGGGGAGGTGCCCACCGCGGGGAGCGTGGGATAATCCTTGCTGCCACACTCCAGGTCACTGTGATGGGCGAGAGACTGCGCGAGATCTTCTGGCTTTTCGTGTTGATCCACCGGAGGTGGAGAGCGCGCGTCACTGCTGGTGTTGTTGGAGTTGCTGTTGTGCTCGGCAGAGCTCAGAACAACCTTGTGTTCGTCCGAGCTCGGATTGGCACCAGGGTCCCCCTGAATCGGAACAAAGGCAGAGGAAGCGTTTAGTAGAGGGAAGGAAGGGCCATTGCCTTGCTTCTCTAGCAGCAACGTGTATCCACTTGGTGCCGAGGGAATAGTGGTCTTGTCTCTCACAGAGGAGCCCATGATCATGGAACCATGTTCTTCCTTGAGGTTGCCCTTTTTGACCTCCTTGACCCTTTTGTAGCTCAAATGCACAATCTCAAGCAGGCTGAGGAAGAGGGAGATGCAGGCAATCACCTGCATAAAGATCATAAAGATTGATTTCTCTGTGGGCCTAGAGACGTAACAATCTACGACATTGGGGCACGGTTCCCTTTCGCACTTATAAAGAGCGTCCAGGTGTAGTCCGTAGAGAGTAAACTGGCCCATCATGAAGGCCAACTCGACCACCGAGCGAGTTGCAATGTGGGCCATATATGTCTGCAATAGAGACCCCCTCAGCGGTGCCTTGTTGAGCTTGGCCTGATCCAGCTGTCTCAAGTCGCGCTCAATGCGCCTCCGTTTCTCCACCAACTCCACGTCCACTGATTCCAAGTCCCGACGCAGGGCCACTTTCTTACAGTGGCGTTCCTTCTCCAGGGCCCGGAGCTGGTAGATGGCATGGCCCATGTACACCAGCGAGGGAGAGGACACAAAGATGACCTGTAGAACCCAGTAGCGGATGAGGGAGATGGGGAAGGCTTGGTCGAAGCAAACGTTGCGGCAACCGGGCTGCTCTGTGTTGCAGATGAAGTCGGACTGCTCGTCGTTCCACACATCCTCTGCTGCCACTCCCAGCACCAACATCCGGAAGATGAACAGGACGGTGAGCCAGATCTTGCCGACGATGGTGGAGTGGATGTGCACCTCCTCTAAGATCCCACCCAGGAAGTTCCAGTCTCCCATTTTTAAGCGGCTATTGCTGTAGAACAATGTAAACCATACAAGAAAATGTGAATTATATAATTGCAAAATTTGGACAAAGCCTTTATAACAATTGAAAATTGAACATAATGATTTTACTGAGAGAGTGTTGAGTCTGGTTACATCACAAAACAATGTATAGTGAAATATAAAAGGATAATCAAATAATATAATCAGTAATAGCCATGCAATGGGTCTGTCCATACCAGAAGGAGTTCAACAAACCATGCACAACCCAAGTTCGGCATTGTGCAATGACCAGTAGTCATTAAGACAAAACCCTTGACTCCTTCAAAACCACTCTCAAAGCACACCTGCGGACAGCTGCAGTTCAGAACTGGCCACCATATAAAATGTTTCATCCACCCAACTCCCTCATTGTATATGCTTTTCTTTTCCCCTTAACCTCCACTATGATTTACTTCTTCTGGCCTTACATAAGTGAATATTTATATGTCTTTAATTGTTGATGAAATGTACAAGATGGTCACAATTGTAAGTGTATTCTTAACTGCGTGTCCATTCAGTTATCAGCTCTTGAAATGTACGGCATAATAATATTTTTTAAAAAAATCATTGATTCAGACAAAACAGGAAAAAGGGAGAGGACAAAGCCATAAAAGATGGCAAAATGATATCTGATTATCTAATATCAGCATCTCATTGCAATGTATCTGCTAATCAATGATGATATTGGCAATCATTAGATGTGAGCTGTACAAAATCATCTAATGGACATAATGGTAGCCCATGATGTAATAATTCTTGACTTGTTTAGCACTGATAGTAGAGGACAGAAAGAGGACATCATAATACTGTAACCGACAGCTTTGGCCTAAGCAGCACCTACTCCAAACCTGTTTAACAATTAAAATGGAAATGTAACTTACCTTTCATTCTGGGTATGAATGGTAAGAGTCAAGACATATCGCAACAAATTCTGCCACTAAATACAATCTTACAAGCATTGTGATTATCTTTTTTTCTTCTTAGAATGTTAATAAAACAGAAATAATTCTATTGTTCTCTCTGATCCCAGGCTCCACTGCTGGTGCAAACTAGAAAAAAATGAACCCTGCTGGCTTAGTTGTTCACAACTTATAGGCTGCACAGGGAAATCAATGTTGTGTTCTGTTGCCAATTGCCATGTACCTTGGAGCATTGCGGATGCTGGGGCGCCGGAGGTGGCCCTTTCGAGTCATTGGCGCGAAATGTGCCGCCAAATATTCCATGGCCTCTGTGGTGTGATGGGAAGGTGGCTACTGAGGGGAGATACTGGAGGGTTCCTGTAGTTGGAGAGATTCCAGTTAATGAAATACCTATGCATGACGTCAGTCATTAGTAATATTTGTGAAGTACATTAGCTTAGATTGTTAAACGGCACTTTCCCCATTCTTGCTAACATGCTTTACGGAGGACAGTTTGGTGCAAAACCCATTAGGACCTGAGATCGATTCTACAACAAATAAAAATAAAATAATAATCTTTGTTTTGTGCTGTGGACCTCACAACACTTCAATTTTTTTAATAACCGATGCAAAAATCTGAAATGACACAAATGCTTTCCCAGTATTCATTGATTAATATTTACGTTTGGGGTCATCTTCTCTATATGTTGTGAGCAGACAGTTTTTAAGTTGCTTGATTCAGCATTTAGATTGTGTAAATGATTTATCACCCAGGGTCATAACACCAGACATGGTTAAAGTTAAGTTAGTGAGCCTCACAAATGTAAATGGATGTGAGGATTAGGCCTAATAGCATTCCACTTACCATGTTAGCAAATCTATTACAAAGTTAGGGTTACAAAATAGAAATAGAAATACAGTATAGGAAAACAACAGACATTCATTTCTTACCTTGTGGTAATGTCAGGTTGCTAAGGTTATATTCTTCAAGTACAATCTTGATGTTCCTTCATAAGAGAACACAGCCCATCACTGGCATACCATGTGTCCATAGAGTAATTTCTGCCTTTGATGCAAGCTGTCATATAACCACAACAAAGGCTGGGAGACCACCCACCACTTATGTCCATCCAGCACATCCAGTCACTATATTCCTGCATAATATTACATCATAAGACCAGTCAATAATCACTAGCCGATCTGTCAATCCGTTTCCCATGTATTTGAAAACATGCTTCTGTTCTCCATTTACCATAATGTAGCTGGACAATCAAGTGCTGGTATTACATACATCCAAAGTTCCAAACCCAAATGGACATTTAATTTAACAATTGATAAAATGTGGTTACCAGTTTTATCCAAATCACTGTGTAGAATTATCAATGCAAAACACCCCAGTATAAGGGTGTGGTGGGGAATCCACCCTGGCAAATGAGAGGAAAGGCTACCTGTTGAGCTACAAAGAACCACAAGAAATTGCTTCCTTTCCAGCCAGTGAGGTGCCGGTGTGCCTTTGAGTTTTCCATTATGTTGTTTTTTTATCAGTGAATACTTAAGATACTCTCTTAACTACATGAAACCATTACTTCACTTTCACATACCATTGACACCCGAATACCGGTGTATACTGTATGGCCAAATGTTTTGTGCCAAAAAATAAGAGGATAGACGCATATAAAAACTACATATATATGTAATGTATATAGCTTTGACTGAGGCTGAGGTAGAGCAGGTTGTCCAATGATCATTAGGTTGAATCGCGGTCCTCCTGTCTACATGTCAGTGTCCTTGGGCAAGACACCTAACCACCAGGGATGCTGCTGTACAAGCTGTAATCCTGTAGGTCTTGAATAGCTAACATAAAAAAGGATACAATGGTTATTATTGTAATTCTATATTAACTACTTTTGGTTGTGCCAACTCTGAGAACCAGAGGTGGCGCCACCAAAGGCCTTCCGTGTTAATCTAGACATGCTAATGCAACTCACAATTAACTACCACGTCATTCTATTTTTTTGATCATTGCATGGTTTTCAATGCCACAGTCGATAGGGCATGCCCGATTGTGTACATGGTTGATTTACTGTGAATCTAATCAAGTCATTCCTCCCAGCTACTCTGGGAGTATTCCATTAACAGGAAATCAATAGCATGGCTTGCAAACTGTTTAGGTTGGTTTTCTGTCTGCATGCACACTGCTACAGCTGCTATAACCGGCTACAGTTCAGCAAGGTAATAAAGCGTCACCTGCTCCACAACCAAAAGTATGCCTCACTCCTATATAGATAAGTGCTGCCCCTTAAAGGAAGCATGATCCAGTGTGACATTAACTCAAAGAGAATAAACTAAATTGTTGTAAACCACAAAAGGATTATGGTCAGACCTACACAACCACCACAGAACTTTGACTTAATACTACAACATTAAGCATTCCATATAGGCCAGGTGCAGGGGTATGGACAGCCTTAAGCACAGGGCATGGTGATCAAAGCACACTGGCTAAATGAGTATTTTCCAAGTTTAATAAAGAAAGCATAAAAATAAAGTTTATGTATATGGACATTTAAATCTTTTGTTAATATTTAATTTTGAAGTGACGTCATAATTATTAAACTAATGTTGCTTTTGCTCAGATTATCAAGAAAATAACCTAAACATGGTCAAAAGGTTTGCAAAACCCTCATGATTGACTAACTACTAAAAGTACAAACTACAAACAGCAAGCATACACCAAAGATAATAGCCAGATCAAGTGTGTATACTGCAAACCAAAAACACTGATGCCACAGATTTGTGCTCCTGTACAAGAAATGCATTTATTGCTTTTAAAATAATACCATTTTATAAAAAAGTAAAAAATAAAATTGGAGTAAAACATGCAAAAAGTAGACATTTATTCGGAAAACCCACTGATTCAAGTAAACACAGCAGAAAGCTTTCCCTTTTCAGAATACAGAAGCTACTGAAACATTACCGCCATCCCTTTTACCAAATCTTTATCCAAAAAGGTAATTCCTAAAATCAAGGTCAGGACCGGCAGAACAAACCGTAAATATTCACATGCTGTATCAATGGAGTGTCACTTTTCTCCTTTAAAAAAAGAAAAAAAGAAAAAAAAAGAAAAACTCTCAAACATTTCTTTCGCCTAATAACCAGTCATAAGCGTATCCAAGCCTCTTTCTCCTACTGATCTCTAGAAGGATTCTAAATTAGTGTCCTCCTGACTTGCGTCCTGTCCAAGACCGGGACCGAGACCGTGAACGAGATCTTGATCTCGACAAGGATCTAGACCTGGAACGAGAGGGCGTTCTGCGCATTTCCTGCTGGGGCCTGTGAGCCGCTGGAGCGGGGTGGACCTCGTCTCGTGCTGGACTCTGGGACCTGGAGCGGGATCGAGACCTTCCTCTGTAGCCTTGAAGCCTTGGCCTTTGACTGAAAATGGCATGACAGAAAGATAGGATTTTAATTTATCAATACTATACTGCTCATTATAGCTTCGGAAAACTTAATGTCTCCACCAGGCCGAAGGCACGGGGAGAGAGTATGTTTTGCACTCCGTCTGTCTATCAGTCTCACACTGTGTGTATATGGTACACACTACACAGACAGAGGATTATGTTTGCAAAGTTTCAATAATTTTCTCAAGAAAACCTATTTGAAAGTATGGATGTTTTTGCTCCACAACAATTTAAAAACAGGGAAAGCACCTGTCAGTTTAGAATTCAGTTAAATATTGTCTGTCAGGTCGAAACCAAAGAGTTTTCAGGATTCAAACTCAAAAGCATTAGATCTGCTAGCTCAAAATATTGCTTTGAACCACATAAATTAAATATGTGTGAATATAAAATAAGACAATAAATGGAGATGTTATAACCCAGTCATCATTCATTGATTTTGAGTGTTGCTCTCTTCCTGTCTGTCTGTTCCTGTCCTGTGTGAGTCAGGGGGCAATTAAGAGGATTGCTCGCGGCTGGTGACTGGCTGTGTGTGTGTGCATCGTAATCACAAGTGTTGTCTCTCTCTCTCTGCCTGTTCAATTACCCTCCCCTGACTCCACGTGCTGCACAACGTCATACGTTCTAGCAATCCATGACTAATGGATAAACAAATCAGATGTCCAGGAACCACTGCCAGCAGCTGTTCTAACAGCGTGTTAGACCATGTGCGCAGTCTGTGGCCAACACTTTTTTAATGTGTTCAACTGGCCACTAGTGGAGTGGGTCTAATGGTTTTTTTGGCACACAGTTCAGTTCCCCCGATCTTGATTTTTGAAACATGTGCAAAGTAGTTTGCAACAATGTCTTTTTGTACCATATTATTTTATGCCCCAAAACAGTTCATCCTCCCCAAACACAAAAACAGTAGTGCATACTAATTCAAATACAATAAAAAGGCACTAAACTTTGGCACTCAAAACAACATCCCACATTTTCACAGAGAAACAGGTGCTGCTAAACAAATTATATCCAAAGGAAAATTAGAAAGCTCACTTTTCGTCCTCGCGAGTCCTGCTTCTTTCTCTCCTGGGCCTTCCTCGAGAGCTGGAATGCGAGACAGCAAAAATGTTAGATCTTTCATTGTGACATAACAATAATTTAATTATACAGCATCTTAGTTAGGGATAGCATATTTCAGCTATTGTTCAACTTCTAGACAATCGTTTTACACAAGCTCTGCATAGGTTATTAATACATCGCAAAGTAAAAGAAAACTCACTTTCTAGGACTGTCAGAGCGTCTGGGCCGACGCTCATAGGAGCGGCTGCGCGATCGGTGTCTTTCATAGCTGCGGCTACGTGAGCGTCTACGGCGACTGTCTCTGTCATAGTCATCGTACCGTGAGCCACCGCGTGGAGGTGGAGATCCATCCTTTGATTTCATCTGACCTGGTGCTGTTGAATAACATGGGGATGAGCAAAGAGTCAGCCAAATAGTCAAGAACATTTTTTTCCATTTTGAGATTGATTCACTTGGGCTGTCGACAGTTGTTTGTGAGTCAAAGACACCATTGGTTCTTAGAAATGCTCAATATTAACATTAACTCAGCCTGTGCCTCAGGGGAATCGACCACCTGAGATTGATCGATAGATCGATCAGTGGTTAAATTAAGAAAATAAAAGGCTTTTCATTGCTGGAAAGTTAGCATGCAAAATTGGAAGCGATTTTTCTAGTGTTAAAGAAAAGAAAGAAATCACCAGCCCTCCCTCCGATGTGAAAGAAAAAGAAATAATCTATTTTATTCGGAGAATTAGTGAGGAACAATTATATGAAGCTTTAGTTGAAAATGGGTGAATTCAAAGACAAGGAGTGCTACCGTTTTATTTTATATTCATATGGGATATGCAAATAATATAAAAAAAAAAAAGCTTACTCTTTCGGTCACCCTGTGCAAACTGGATTTCGATCTGTCGTCCACACACCCATTTCCGGTCAAGGCTGTGAAGGGCATCCTCTGCATCTCGCACGTCCTCAAACTTGCAGTGTCATTAAGGATTCTTTCTCTTTTTTGTGGGATGTAATCATACAGGCCATACAAATCTAAGAAAAAACGTCTAAGATCTTTCACAACTTTATGATTTCTGCTTGTGAAGAACATGTGAAAGGAACAATCAATACATCCAGTTTTGCAGTTTGTTCTCATATTAAAACTATGTTGTTCTGTTAGGAGTGGAGACTCAAAACCATTTCAAAAGTCATTAAACATGAGATTTGCATTGAATATGCAACACAAAAAAATTGAGGAAGGAGAAATGCAAGGTTAACCACAATTTTTAACATGGACAGATCACTTAATTTCTAGCAATTGCGCACCAGTCTACAAACAAAATGTGTTGTATTAAAATAGTACATTCAAAAGAATTGTCAATCAAAAATGAAAAAATAAAAATATATGCCGGCCTGGCAAATGATTGTCATCAAATCTGTGGATTTGTTTAAGGATACAAAATTAATATCGGGTTTGTTACCTTAAACAACCTTGACCTTTGCCTTTCATCTTCATCTTTACTCTTTTCTTTAACGCGACTCCCAATGGGACTTGGCTTGTTTCCCCGCTTGTTTATTCGTCTTTAACCACTCTTTTCCTCATTCTTTTTGACGCCATATCCAAGCCTTTTTCCTCTTCATGCTTTAAACTTCGCTTTCTTTAAACTTCCCCTGGTCTGTGTGGACTCTCTTTACAGTTATTCTACACGGCTTTGTTCTCTGTGTGCGCGCCCAGCTCCACAACAGGATGCTTTTACAGTTTCTAAAGCAACAACAGAGAAACTTTAAGTTAGATGGCGATGCAATAACATACATGACACATACTTCACTGTTACTGTTGTTACACAATGTAATGGGTTAGATTAGAACATTGGTTCTCCAATGTTTTTCATGTCAAGGACCACCAAATTGTTTGTATTTAGCACCAGACCAGTTCAAATTGGCAGAGACATACCATACAGATCTACAAGCCCGTATCGTCGGCATTTTTTAATAGTCACATAGTATTAATGGTTAAACTGGTTGAGAAACACTTGGTTGGAGAAAAGCAATGAGCATAGATCGACAATTCAATTCAAGTCATTTGTTATAAAGGCAAAGGATATTGAATGTATGCAAATCCTCTTGGCTGTCGTGTATAGAAGTCAAGCGGGATGTAGACGTCTACAATCGGCCCATAGCGGCCAAACTCACGGCGCAAATCCTCAGGCCTGAACACCGTAAATACAAGTTGCATTCCATTTACTACTTTCCCACAGCAAGGGACTTTAATGCTTTAGTTTAGTAGTGCAATGGCTGCTCTCACACCTCGAGTCGTGGACAACCTCTGCACTACTACTACAGCATTTGAAACAAAGAAATAAACTACAACAATGCAAAAAAAACAAACAAGGAACTGAAGCAAACGTTCATGTGCATTTGTCTGCAAATGTTTTCCCAAGTCTATAGTTAGATGCATGTACTGTGTGCAGAATGCAGAGCCATAGAGTATAGACAGAGCAAGGGGCCAGTCCATTGGCGGTAGAATGGGGACAAAGTCGTGTTTGTGGTAACAGTACAACGTTAACAGTAAATACACTTTAGTTGTTACTGTGAAATGCTTTTTAAAAAACAGTCGGTGTTGTTAGCGTCACCCTCGTTGAAAACAATGTATTCCCAACACCACTCCAGTTTGTCCCTCTTTCAGGCTGCACAAACAGCGCTCGAGCCTTCAGTTTCTTACCCCTCAATGTCGCAACTCTTCTAGCTGGATCTGCGTGCAGCACGCATGGAATGCTAAGTCAACGAGCGTTTGCATACATGCTACGTTGACTGTTAGCGACTCATTCAAGCATTCCAAAGCTCATAGAATCAGACTGCAGCTAGTTTCTGTTCTGACCCACTGTAATAACGATACATGTTGGGTTTTTACAACAGCTCGCACCTTTGCACCGGGTCTAGAGGGGGCTATGGAACATTAGCATCGATAGCAACTACAAATAGCTAACCTACAAGTTTACACGCTACTTCTCTCGAGGTATACGTGCTAGTTTTTCCTGTTCAAATCAAACCTCCACTCACCTGGAATCATCGGCGATGTTTCTGACGAAGAGAGACGTGTTCGGAGGCCTCATGTATCTGCCGGCCATATTTGTTTGTAAATAATGTAAAGCTATATGAGTGTACTGTATGAACGAGTTACCATAAAACTATTTTTTAACAGTGATAAGTTTGTTTGCTAGCAGCAGAGCGGAGGGGGCGGGAACCGAAAGCAGGCGCATGTGCAGAAACTAGCAGCTGAAAATACACTAGTGGGGCGGGAAAACAAGAACATCACTGCCCTCTACCGACAGCACCACAGCCTAGAATTCCACACCATTTTTTTTTTTTTTTTTTTTTTTTTAGCTTTATTTGCAGTTAATTTGAGTAGCCCTCACTGCAGCCCGCAGATCGGGGCGGTGCTCCTCCTAGGAGGAGTGGGTGGGGTTGCGGGAGGAGTGGGTGGGGTTACTCCCTATGACACCGGTTAGTGATTTATCGTAGAGCTGTGGGGTCTGAACGGCGGAGCTGGGTTGGGAAGGAGCGCTTGTTTTATCCGCCGGCTACTACTAGTAGGGCGGGGCGAAGCATAGTTTTACTGAGGTTATGGTTAGGGTTAGTAACCGCATAAAGCATCGTCTAACTCTAACCCCAACCTAACCCTAAACACAACCCCAATAAAACTAGGCTATGCCTAAACCTAATCCTAACCCTAAACTTAACCTCAGTAAACCTATGCCTAAACCTAACCTAACCCTAACCATAAAGACACAACCCCAATAAAACTAGGCTATGCCTAAACCTAATCCTAACCCTAAACTTAACCTCAGTAAACCTATGCCTAAACCTAACCTAACCCTAACCATAACCTCAGTAAAACTTCCTTCGCCCCGCCCTACTAGTAGTAGCCGGCGGATAAAACAAGCGCTCCTTCCCAACCCAGCTCCGCCGTTCAGACCCCACAGCTCTACGATAAATCACTAACCGGTGTCATAGGGAGTAACCCCACCCACTCCTCCCGCAACCCCACCCACTCCTCCTAGGAGGAGCACCGCCCCGATCTGCGGGCTGCAGTGAGGGCTACATGGAGTAATTTGATAGAAAAAAGTGGTCCAGGTGTTATTTTGTGAAAAACACTCCTTAATTGCTGTTTTCCCTATCCCAAAATAAGCTCCAAAATGCTTTTGTTATATATGTCATATATATGGTCTCTCCACCATGTCAGTAGAGTGTTGACACTCACTTTCACTTTCCTTTCAGCAGTGGTTCAGCCATAAACAATGTGCCACGCTGAAGGTGAATCATATAGAGAGAGAAGAAAGAGCAGTGTGCTTTTACTTTACTTTATTTCAGTAACTCTGACAAAACATCAACCCCGGCAACGATCTGTCACGGATCTGAAGCATCCTCAATCATCCGTTTGTTTCTCCTGAGGAGGGTGACGGAACCAGCTGTGAGAGTCTGCAAAGGTTAAAGACACATAATCACCATCTGCCCTGCTATTTCAACACAGTCGGCCCTATGGTTTATTCTTCATTCTATGAAAACACACCATCTGAATTGAGTGATATGGAAAATATTGCTTGTACATAAAACAATCCATCACGATTGAATGAATGCTGTAATTCTCTGACCTCAACCATATCCTCTCCTTGTAACTCTCTGACTGAGGTGAACTTTTGTGCTTCAGTGATGAGCTTCCCATTCTCTGCTCTCATGGTGCACTAGTTGAGGCCAGAGTGCATACACACCACATACAATCACAGTAGTGACAAATATTGTAATAGTGATTTCTGTGGACAATCCTTAATGCACATAATTACATGATGCATTTTAGTATTTATTTTTTGCATAACTCACCTTGAGCTTTGTCCCATCAAAAGCAGGAACCTCTGTCTCCTTGCCAAGAGTGAACGAATTCTCTATGGTGTGCAGAGGTGTTGTCACTTTGATCGTGACCACCATTCTGCATTATTACCGTCACAGGTTTGATGTCCTTGCTCATCTTGATCACCATTTCAGGGACATCTTCATGAGATGTAAAATAATCACAATACATACATGTACTGTATATATGTATGTATGTATACATACATACATACATACATTATGTAATGATGAAAGTCAGAATATGCTGAAAAAGAGATACTGTAGCTTTATAATTCTTTTTTTTTTTACTTTTTGAAATTTACAGGCTCACAGTGTCTTGATCTGAAGTGGTTAGTAATGTGCTGTACTCGTTGAAAAAATTTAAAATGTTTTTTTCAACAACATAAAAATAATCACAAATAAGTTTAGGGATAAAGTGTAAGGTAAGCCAAGATAGGGACCTTTTAAAAGGCCTATATCCACTTTTGTTTGTATAATTGATGTGCTTTGAATGTCTGATGTAGATGTTCCAGCCTGGCACTTGTTTTTCAAAATAGGGAGAAGCGTGACTGCCTCCTCCATACAGATTTAACGAGTACTGTTTCAATTGGTGAATCAGTACTTCTAAATTATTTAACATATTTCATGTTCTTACCCATCGCTTTGAGGAATTCCTCAAGGTTGTCATCAGAATATAACTTCCATGTGCCACTGAAGTCCATGTCTGCTGGTGGCTGAAGCAAGGCTGAATCTGGTGATCTCCTCTGGTTGTTCTAATCCCAACCCACTCACGTCGTTGGCATGTTGGGGATTTCTAATTCCCTGTTATTTGAGGTGATATTTAGATAGATTAGAGGTATTCTACATTCAGTGTAGATCTCTACACTACACCATGCTTGTCCACAGAAAAGGGTATATTACCTGGTATTATGTACATTTATACACATATTCTATGGTTGTGATGAAAAAGTGAAAGTGTGAATGGTGGAGAGATAATATATAGTAAAATAAAATAATTTAAAATAAGTATTTTGGAGTGATAGAATTCCCCATTTTTAGCTTATGGTGGAGTATAGGGAAACAGCCAATAGGGTGTTTTTCTCACAGAATAGGAATGGCACTATGTTTTTCCTTTTTTTCTTTCCTTCTCATTAAGGATTCAGTAAGGAAAATGCATACAACTGCACACACACACACACACACACACACACACACACACACACACACACACACACACACACACACACACACACACACACACACACACACACACACACACACACACACACACAATCACTGCAAGTTATTTCTTTTACTTCAACTTTTATTTCCGATAAACCAAATCTCCTCTTGACTTTACAACAACTTCAATTTACTTTTCATTATTTTATTATAAAAATACATTCGTTTTGACACAAAAAGCAACACATTTCAAGGCAAACACGTGAAGAGCAAAGGGTTAGACATTAGTAAGTAGTACAATTGTACACATGTATTTACCAATACTGTGCAGGCAAGATGGAATTTCATTTAATACCTGGTACAATGATTTGCAACTTTCTTCTACCACGTAAAAATACATCATGGTGGTACACATAATGTGTTCCCAGGGCAGCAGATTTGATGAGTTTCAGTCCAAAATGCAGATAGGCCTATCGTCCATTTCTAAAATATAACTGCAAATTAAAAACATTTGATAATGAATGTGAATTAAAGAAAAGTGCAACACTTCTAAACTTTTTTTGTTTTGTTTTGACCTGATTCAAGTAGCAAATGGATTGAGTTGACCCAATTAAGGGGTGTAACAGTTAACTGATCTAATGAATTTGATTGATTATAAACATCCAAATAATCAAGTTTCAAGCTCTACAAGCCCACAACATCATGTTGACTTTGCTCCTTTTTCCTGTCAATTCTTTGATAAATAATAGAAAAAAACTAAAATGTTCAATCTCAGTGCATTGTTTGGTACAGTACCCATACAGTACTTCAACCAGCTAAAGCAAACCAAGTACCCAAGCTCATTTCGTTAAGACAAATATTTATGACCTGACAACTCTTTTCCTTTTGAGGAAAGCCAAACGATTATATAAAACTCTGAAACAAACTGCCCTTTTCCTTTTTTATGTACTGGATGATCAAAAATATATTAACTATCATGTCAGATCTCTGACATCATCTCATGATAAATGACCATAATGGCACCAAAATTAATAAGATTTGCTTTGACTCCCATTTAGATAAAAGATATGAATACAGATGATTATCGGAGGAGCTCCAGTGAGTAGTAGCAATAGCTACTAGTAGTAGCAATATGCTACTACTAGCTAGTAGTAGCATTAGCTCATCCCTCATTGTCTTACTGTTTGGCTTCAAGTATTTAAAACAATGTGCTTCACCATGAGAGGAAGGAGCATACCTTGGGCCTCTACCGCTCACTGATTTGGACCGGGATCACTAAGGCAACGCAATAGTTTTGATTGGTCTTGGTCGTCCTCGTCTTCTGCTCTGTGCTCTGTGCTGTCTGTGCTCTGGGGGGCTTCATCCAAGAACCCAACAGTAGGCCTGTCATTTGAGCGCGGAGTTGGTTGATCAACGTCGACATTCGAGGCTCCATTGACATAATCGTCATCGGCGCTGTATACCTGATGGTCTGATAGACAGAGGAGGTGTGTTGTCAAAGGGGAACTCCACCCATTTTCAACATTTTTAATATGTCATTAATATACCTTACAGATGTTGAAATGTCATGGTTAAAATGGAGTTTTAAGTTATAATGGGTTTGTATAGGAAGGAGGCGGGGAAGCTAAAATGAACAAATATCAAATACTGAATGGAGTAACTTATAAACTGTCTGGTGTGTTCACATGAGGCTGAGTAGACCATAAAATGACCAAAAGTTTTTTTTTGAAAGTGGAATATTCCTTTAAGATTATGTGCTAGTTGGGGCATTAAGATATGAAACAAATAACAAATTGTACTTTACACTGCTGTCTAATCATAATGATATGCTGACCGTCTTTGAATGGAGACTTACATTTACAATCAAGACCCTCAAATTGGAACACTTATTGGAACAACTTTCTAGGCAGTTAAAATGGTCATTGCCCAGCAGGCTTCCCCCACTCACAGACACAACCTGGAGCCACCACTAGTTGTGGATTAGACATCCAGGTCAAACTGAACCACCAGTCCATGTGTGCTGTAGCTGAACTGACCTGATTCAAAGCGAACTCTCCTCACTGTGGGTACATCTGGAGGTTTGGCCGGTACCGTGAGGTAGTGACTCATCTGAAAGAGAGTCATGGCAGTATATCAATTTACAATTTAGGCATTACAGTAAGACAACAAAAGCATAATACATGGCATAATATAGCAGAATACATAATCTGTATATTGGTGCTCCCACTGTCCCAGCAGTGCAGGCACACATGGCACATGCCTGACAACCTTTTGCCTTTAAAACATACCCTCCTCTCCATCTCCACTCTCTGCTTCCTGAAGCGAATTTCAGGGACATCTTCCTCTGCATCAAACGGATCACTCCACAGGTCATGTCTGCTGTAGGAGCGTAGCTGAGGGAGGAGTAGAACAAAGAGTATGGCTCTTTAATGACCTTTTCAAAAGATGACTTCACACTGTATACGCGAACGGCGACTCAACTAAAAAGTATCCAGTATGTGCAGTACAAACTGATCCCAAGTCAGTGGACCTTTTATGATACATTGTATTTATTATTGTGCTTTCATGTTTTTGTCAATGGCACAATGATTGTGCATGCACACAGAAAAACCTTGACATTGAAAAGTCTGTAGGAAAAAAAAAAAGCTTCCCCCACAGGCGAACCAGGTTTGCTGATACACAACGGAAAAGAGAAATACACAAAGGGTAGGGTGTGTAACTGTGTATTACTGCAAGCCATTATGTAATAGGCCTTTTTAATATAATTTGTGTATGTCAGGAAAGTCATCTCCCTATTCAATTTATGATTTAGGCATTTAGCAGACACTCACTCTTAATCCAGAGTGACTTACATTAAGCAATAATACTTGGACCAAATGAAATGTTGCGACATTGAGAGGTCAGAAAACTGACCTCTCGGAAGGGATGTTGCAGCCTAAAAGAGTGACAAATTTCCAAAATTTTCCTAAAAGTGTACAAATGTGAACCAAATAGCGGGTCCATTTGGTTCGATTTGTACACCCTTGGAAAAAGGGTCCTAAAAGAGGAATCATTAACATGGTGAAACACAGCTTGAAACACTGCGATAGCGCCACTGCGATAGCGCCACCATTGGACTGATCCCATGAGGTGAACAGAGTTTGCGACAGCATAACTCTGTCTATACTCAGGACCGAGTATTATTTGGGCCAAGCCTTCCTGTTACCATCTACAGTATATGATGAGTCACTTGTGTCCTTACCCTTTGTCTGGTGTTCTGCAGATTCCCCCTAAGGACCTTTCGGATCTCTTCCTCTCTGCTCTTTGAGATCTTTGGTATAAATCGATCTTGTGGTTGAGCTCTGGGCTGTATGTTCCTGCACAGACACACACACAGACAGACAGACAGACAGACAGACAGACAGACAGACAGACAGACAGACAGACAGACAGACAGACAGACAGACAGACAGACAGACAGACAGACACACACACACACACACACACACACCATGCAGTACAATTGTAAAACCATATTTGAAGGATTTAAGAGAAACTTCTGGCACACTTTAAGTATATTCACAATTGCTCAAATTAAGCCCTGTTTTATTCTTCACTGTACAAGAGTGTAGAATAATCTAGCTGATGATGATCTGTGGCTCACAAAGATTGTAGGAAATGGGTGGGGGTAATGAAAAATCACAAAAGGAAGGTGCATATACAAACATCCGTGGCCCAGGTGCAAGTCTGCAAGACAAGGAAAAGTAGCATGCCAAATATAATCATGTGACGTGCCTAAAATAGTTACTCCATATATCAGATTAAGCCACTCAGTACGCAGCACTAACAGAATTTACAGTAATTTACAGTCTAGAAACAGGCTACCGTATGTGAATATGATTAACAATACAGTAAAGTTTATGTACAAAACAGTGTACAACAAAAGAGTACAGGTATAATAGTCTATGGACTTCCCCTAATATTCAAAGTAGATCTTCCATTTGCCCTTGTATAAGTTGAATGTAGTTATTGTGAATTATTAACCACAGAATTAAACACACAGTGTAAACATGAAACTAAATGGACCCTTGCTGGTCCATTTGGTTTCATGTTTACACTCTCAAGAGTTAAAATGTTCATCTGAATTAGCCCAAGTCTACACAACTACAGTAGAGAATGTAAAACATTAATGGTCATTTTGATCTTGACAAATCCAAATCCAGAAACAAAAATCCAGCCTGGAATTGTGGACAAAAACACAAATATTTAGTTTTGGGGTCTGTGGGGCTAAAATGTCATCCAATGGTGGTCCGTGGCGCAAATTCTGAATAAATAGTGGGCCCTGGTATCAAAAGGGTTGAAAACCACTGCTGTAGACAACGTTTCCAACAAGCACTATATTTGCGCAAAACGGCTCTTGCGAATAGATGTTGAATGGAAACACCTCAAAATGAGAATAAGTTTCTATTTTGCTTATATCTCTGCATGCTACAGTACCTCATTGAGACGGAAGATAGTGCGGGCGTCTTGGCCGAGCCTCCACTCTCCACCAGCATCATGGCCTGCTTCATCTCCAGCTTGTTGTAGAAGGAGATCAGCTGTGGCTCCGAGGAGCGATCCCCCGCTATCAGCCACTTCTTCACATAAGTCTTGTTGAAGCGGCTGAGCCTGGTGACACGAGATAATAATATAAAGCTAACTTATTGTCAAGAACACCTTTTATAGCTCAGCGATTGTGTCACTCAACAAGAATGACACAATTTCAGCTGAAAAACCTGTCGTCACCACTGAAAAATGTTTATTTCTGTTTAAGCAGTGATCATAAGAAATTCAAGTAAATTTGGAAAAAAAAAACATATCGGACTAATTACAAGAAAACATACTTGTCCTTCCAGTGGTGATGTCCATAATGGCCACAAACGCTTTCGATGCCTGCAAGCAGATTGTCCAGGAACTAAAGCAAAAAAAAGGTTTTTTATTGTCAGATATTTAATCTAAGTTACACATTTAAGATGACATGTCTCTTGTACACAATATTATCATCCAGGCGAAGGATTCAATTACACCTCCAGGGCCATCACTGATAGGTATTCAACATACAGTAAATGGAACATTTAGGTTCCAAACAACATATCTTACAAGCTACTGGCTGAGCTATAATGGAGCTGTGCAGCTTCGTGCTCCCTGGAGAATCACACAAACATTTATCTGTTTCTTCAGCCAATTCGACCGTTATCAGTGGATAAGATCACAGCTATTAGCTGTCATCAGCAGGACTGTTTCGTCTCAGAATGGCCATGCTCTGCCGATCCAGCTTGCTTCACTACTAAAACCCTGGTGTTTGTCTCCCCCGTGTGGCGGCCGCCTGCAGATGCAGCTCAACACGGGCCATCTGCAGTAGGTCTGGCTCATCATAATGCACATTTGGCTACTTTACTGCAATTGTTTTGGTCAATATATTGGCCTCCTCTAACCCTAAACGTAACCGCAAGCACGTCTCCACGCAAGCCTATGCAATATTTGATTAATAGTGATACTAAATATGTATTCATATATTTTGTAAAAAAGTAATACGTAATTTATTTTGTAAAAAGTAATATGTAATAGTAATATATTACACTTGCTCAGACAGTAATATTGTAATATAATATATTGCTTTAAAATGAAGGTAATAATTAATAAGTAGTATATTTAAGAAGGTAAAGTAATATTCCCAAAACTCCTTATTTAACTCTCGAGATTCCACTATGGGCTGTACCTGAATGTGAATTTCCTCATTTATGGTATGTTTTGTCTCCTTCTTCTTCTTTACTGCCAAAAGGTCAACCAGTGGCCTGATGGTCATACCCTGAAAACACAAGCATGTAAGGGACAAGGAAAGCATAGCAGTAAAGAAACAGAAATCAGAAGAAACATTAAACTAAAAAGTATATACTAAACCTTCCTCTTGACAGTATTGGATGAAATCTTTTCTCACACTTGAAAACCAAACAAAAAGGTGTTTTGCCTGCCTTAAATAATATATTGCTTCTCTGTTCTAAGAGACCTTGAACTACAGTATGATAGAGTTTTCATTTAGAAGGAAAGGAATAACTGTCTGTCCCCAGATAAAATGTTCTTCTGAAACCTTTTGATGAATTAAATATTGTCTAGGTGCCAAATCCAAGGACAGGAGTAACATTGACTTAAATACTATGATTTGTTATACCTACCACATACATTTTATATTTAACATTTATCGCGTTAGTTATTATATATGAATAATGTGGACTATGTTCTGGATTTTCTCCTGAGCAGAGCCAGAAATTCAGACCATTCTCTTGCCATGGTCTGGCATCTCACAGGTACAGTACTTAACCATGGGCTTAGTACAATGAGAAAGCACCTCTTAACAATTATAGATAACTAGTCCACATATACCCATTTTAGGTGTCCGTTCTTTTGTCATGAACCCAGTATGCAATTCTCAGCCAACCATAGATAGAATGGCATACCTTACAGTCAATCACAAGGGCTAGTTCTTTCCAAACATGACATGTTGGTGTGTGCATAGCCCATTGATCCAGCCACTGAGATGGGAACAATGTCATGACAGCATGTCTGATGAAGTCTCTCCCTCTGGCAGGCCTTATGCGACACTCAGCCAATTACAACACAGAATGACACAGCTTCCCTTCAAGCACAGCTCGGTACACCTTCCACTTCACTTTTCTGTCCTCACTTTTTCTGACACCTCTCTCCCTCCGCCACTTGTGTGGCACACCCCATCTGCAACGGTCAGCCAATAACATCACAGAATGACGCAGCTTCTGGGCCAATGACTGTGTACAATGGCACTGGTACATGTTCCAGCCATCCGCAATCTACATCCTCACTTTTCTGTCTACACTTTGAGTGAGACTTGAGATTTGAATTAGACTTTTTGTTGAGCCTGAGCGGCCTCAAAACAATATTGTGAGTGTGAACAAAATGTGATCATAATTCTGATCCCTCTCACCTGAACAAAGACTGTGAAGAAGATGACAGTGATGATGGCAGTGAGGAACAAGTCCTTCGTTTTGCTAGCGGTGAGCACAAACCCCAGGGAGAAAGCAATTGCCCCTCGCAGGCCACCATAGGCAACGATGAACTGATCCTTTTTCGTCAACTTGACAATACGGAATTTATTTATGATGTAGGTCAGGCCAACCACTCCTGGAACACACAAAACAACAATGTTTTAGTTTATATCCATTGTCTATTTTCCAACAAAGATATGAGAAAGCACTCCAACGAAAGCTTGTCAAATAAAGTTCATTTTAAAATCGCACTGACCGAGTACTCTTGACAAAAAGCAAAGGATGACAGTGACGATAACAAATGTCCAGTTCCAATAGTGCTGGCCAACAACCGTGGAAACTCCCAGGAAGATGAATATGAGAGTCTCGCTCACGCTGCTCCACATCTTTAGGAAGTATTTTATGGTGGTGTAACTCTTGTGGGAAACATTGGCTTCCACGTATGGTCGCATTGTCACCCCACAGGCGATCAATCTGTAACAAGGCAAGGCCCGGGGCGGGTATCAAATGACTTACAGACTAATTTGTTATTAATATTTGTATGATTATGGTCACTTCCCTTTCTGTATTGTAACGTGTTGTGCTGTTCTAGCAATTGAAAAATATCAGATCTACAAGCTCATAGCACCCCACCGAGTGGCACGCTATGAGCTTGTAGGTCTGATATTTTTGAAAAATCCTGAAAATGTGGTGAAAATCTTTGAATATGTTATTTCAGAAACAGAACATTTTTAACTCAAATCTTTGCGCCTGGGGATCCCTAAAACAACATGTTTTCAGATGGGGGTCCGCAGCCAAATATAGATAATTCTGGAGGTTACTTGGCATGAAATATGTTGAGCATCACTGACACAGGAACGTGAGATTTTTCAGAAAAACTAGAATCTAGAATCAGAAACTACAATCAGGCGTTAGAAAAAATATATTCATAGATGTGTGCATCAAAATATCAGACCTACAAGATCATAGCGCGCCACTGAGTGGCACGCTATGAGCTTGTGGATCTGATATTTTTCAATAGCTAAAGTAACATAATGCGTTACATTACAGACATCACTTACGACATGATCCCTGACAGATGAAAGACCTCGGCAGAGAGGTAGGCCATGTAGCTGTAGAGGAAGACGAAGAGGGGTTCGATGACGCGGCTGTGTGAGGTGAACCGGGAGGTGAAGGCCCCCAGCAGGCCATAGATGGCGCCCACCAGGAGACCGCCCAGCGCCACCACGAAGAAACACAACACGCCCAGGAAGGCGTCGGCCAACGTCACCACCCCGGCGTGGTTGAACTCTTCAAACAGGTGGTACAGAACCTGTTTGTCATTTTTTTTAAAGAATAAAAGAAAAAGAAAATGATTGTCATTTTGTTACAATACAAGAAATACAATATTGAGAATCAGAAAATACAATAGTCAGCTTACTTATCTTGATTGATTGATGGGGAGGGGGGTAATTGTTGGGGCCAGAGGCATTGTTTTTCATCAGTTGTTACCATTGCAGGGCTTGACACTAACCAGGGGTTGACAGTTGACACTAAGGGTTGCCCGATTGCCCGAGGCAGGTAAAAAGAATGTGTGGGCAAGTGAAAGTTGCTACCTGGCTGCCCGATCGGGCAACAAAACACAGTGTGGCGTCAGTCCGTCATAGTGTGGTTTCATATGTCAAAAAACAGTTCCCATAGATAGAATTTTTGTGTTGTTCACTTCCATGGAAAGGTATTGCACGATATGGGCATTAACAAGTCCCATCAATCAAACTTTCGTGTCAGTGCATGAGTGCATGCATGCACGTTCACTGAGTGTAGCGTTCCATGAACAAATATTAGACTTCCTGTTTGCGAGTGAGCAAATATAAGAGTTCCGGTCACTGAGGTCCTCAGCAGCAGCAACAGCGACAGACCAGCAGCAGCATTTCAGGTTAAGGGACAATAAGGAGAAAACTGACATTATGTTCAAACTATATTGTTTTGCCGACACAACTTAAAAACTGTGTGTGTGGGACATTGGGGGTCAAAAACTGAGCGCTCGGACGCTGTTCATGTAGGCTGAATAGGGACAAAACTGTCCCCATGCTCAATAGAAGTCCATGTAGAGCAGCCGCCATTAGACCTTTCCATGGAAGTGAAAGGGGATGTCATAACTCTGTCTATAATCTAAGGGTCTGAGAATAACATAGGGTATTTTTTCGCCTTTTTGTCTATAAGGCACAATGTTGAAGAGCACTTGGTTGTTTTTTGCCTTTAAAAGCATCAAAGGCATACGTTTTAAATGGCTCTGCATACAATGAACCCTACATAAGAGCATGCTGTGTCAGACACAAATTGTAGCAATAAATACTAGTACTAGTATTTATTGCTACAGTTTGTGTCTGGCATGGCATAATAAATAACAATAATAAATAACTATAGTCATACTTTGAGTTATTGATTTATTTTGTAGGCCTACTTATAAATACATATTAGGACCCGTTAAGGGCCTATCCCTGCACTACGTTGAATTAAGCAAAGTGATCTTAATGCACTGAAGAGAACTAGAACTACCTTATGTTTGAACCCTAAGGAAATGTTTCGCGTATGTAACTGAAAAAATAACGATATTTCAAATTTCCGATATTTTTGGGGGGCAAGTGGGCTTGACCTGTGGGCAAGTAGAACATGACCTTTACTTGCCCGACGGGCAAGTGCCTCTGAGACCTATAGTGTCAACCCCTGCTAACACTTGCCCGCTTGCCAGGGGAAAGTAAAAAAATAGTCGGGCAAGTGAAGACACCTGGTTGCCCGATCGGGCAAGTGTGTGACTTAGTGCACTATAACAAAAGTCTTGAAGGAGGTCATTGCACTCTGCGTCTTTCCCTGCTTTGTAGCTATCTCTCTTATCTCTCTCCCAGGTCCATTTGGTTCCAAAATATCATTTTGCTGGCTGACCTCACGGACCCCCGAGTCGGCGACCACGATGGGAACCTCTGATTTACACTGATTTACAAATTGAATATTTACTGTAGCTGATTGTGAACATGGAAATGGTTGTGACTCCCTGTTGATGCCACCTCCCACGACATTGGACATTTGGTGCGTGATTTGTGGCAGTTTTTGTGAAATAAGCTCCTCATTTAGTGTACACACAGTTTTTTTTTAATGCTTGGATGTGCTTTGCTCCATAAAGCCCTGAATGATAGGGCAGTATTCTAACCATTGTGGTGGCTATGGTTGTAAAGACACTATTAAAGTAATTAGCTACATCCAGCTTATCTGACCATGCCATCCAAATTGATGTTGATGTGTGCAGATCCGGATGTAAATTTCTTACAGCAGTCATGTCAATGAAGCTTTTTTTTGCATTGTTAATCATGCTAGTTGATTTGTGATGTTGATTCTCTATAAAAGGAAGCCACTACTATTCATAACTGGCCACACACACAACACCTCGAAAAACACTCAAACCTCAAACATTCAAATTCACTATTCAACTGCCTTTAAACAGCATCAGTTTTCATTCAATTATGCACATTTCAACTCAAGTTTAAACTGTGGACACACTACTATGCACACAAACAATACAAGAATGCATGCCATATACCACAAATATACCTACAGTAAATCAAAATCCCTATACTTCTTCCCAAATCACCCCTTTTCAAGTCCATTTAAACATTCTTGAAGCACAGGCAAGACCGCAAGTCCTATGCCATACAATACAAGTCGAGGCTTTAAATCGTCCTGACCTCTGCCATTACATTGTAGCAGGTAAAACTGAAACAAACAAATTGTGTGGCATGCAGCATTGCAAGAGGTCAGATTTGAACCTGGTTTCTTGCTCTCACAAGGAACAACTGTTCTCCCAGTAGTGCACCTTAGTAAAGCCTAGTGAGCAGCAGCCGCTCTTATTAGGAAATATTGATCCGAGATATTGTGTCAGCCACAAAGGGAAACGTGCTTATAAACAGCCAGTGTGATATTAGTATTTCTGCACGCCTACGACACTATATTTTCACAACAAGATCGACCACGCTGAAAGCAAATCCACCACATGTCCACTCACCACAGTGACGGCGTCGTTGAGCAGCGACTCCCCGAACACCAGGATGTGAAGCAGCTCGTTGATGTGGATCTCCTCGAACACGGCCAGCACCGCCACGGGGTCCACGGCCGAGATGATGGCTCCGAACAGCAGGCAGGACAGCAGGTCCACGTTGGCCAGCTGGGCGCCCTCCATCTGGCACACGGCGTACATCACCCCCCCTGTGAAGAACGTGTTCCACAAGGTGCCCACCACGGCGAACACCAGGATCGTGCCCAGGTTTTCGGAGAAGGGCCGGATGGGCAGGAAGTAGCCCGCATCGAGGATGATGGGTGGGAGGAGGTAGAGGAAGAAAAGCTGGGAGTCGAGCACCGGCACCTCCTCGCCGATGGCCTTGATGAAGCCGCCGACCAGCAGGCCCACCACGATCAGCAGGCAGCTCTCTGGGACCACGTGAGACACCCGGGGAATCACATGGAAACCTGGTTGTGAGAGAGGGAAGGACGAATTAAATACTTTGTTTATTTAGCAGTTACATTTGGAACCTGAATTTTAAAAAAATCGGCTATTCAAACTCTACACAGACTGACCCCAAAGTGGTCCCAAGACCGACCAATGGTAGACCAATTACGGTACTTGCATGAGCAGAACGAAAGGGTGTACCAGACTTGTGCTGTACCTCACATCCTTAACCTTACATCTTTGCAGACAGAGACTTGTATAATTACCGGGAAGCTGCTCTGGCAGACCTTAGTGTTTTTTCCTTCATTTCCCATTTATAGATTTTGTATTCATGAAACAGTTGAGAGTCACTGTAGTAAGGCTTTGTCCTCATGAAGTATATAGGATATGGTGATCTATTACATGTGCGCATGTGAGTGCTTACGCAGTAGGCTACCGATACTTGTTTGGTTAACTTTTATTTTGTGTAGTCATGTGAATGGGGCTTTGATTGCAGACATTTCGCCATGGATGACATATCTGCTACAATCTTTCAGAACCAACCTGTCTAGCCTTGTGTAGCCGGACATTGCAAAAACAAAAAAAAAATGTACTTGGCCGTGATAGTCTGGCCGTGCGTGGGAAGTCTCTAAGGAAGTGGGCTGGATAATCTTGTCAAATTGAGTCATACCGTCATACGTCATAGTAAAAAAAAGCCTGCCTAGCCCCTGATCCACATGTTATTGGTCTTGGACCCCAGCCCACGTAACCGAGTAGCCCTGTTGATATTAAAACATTGTGTGTGCTTTGATAAAGTGGTTAAGAGTGGACAGTGTTCTCCAAACCCAGAGAGACCCAGCCCTTCTGGCCTACGATCATACTATTCATCATACTATCCTGTGCCTTTCACAGAGTCTCCCTCTCTGCTTTCCAACTGTCGTAATAAAGAACAATTCAGGAATGTGCAGGGGGGTTTACTGCCAATTCCTCAGAAAAAACAAGTGTCAGACTGTTGTCTGACTGAGAGCTCTCATGGTCATAACAGCAAACAGTGACAAAAAATGATTGTGAAGGCCTAATGTCAGTAAGCAAAAATAGAATCCCTATATTAAGTTTAGACTAGCTGAGTGAAGGCAGAATAGCACACCAGCCTAAATACACTTTGCTACACAAAGCAGATGGTTCATGGGTGGCTGCCTCATAATATTATAACATTATCTCGTCACCAATTTCTTTCTTTTAGTGTTGCGGTCAAAGACCGCAAAAGAGCCTCTACACTGATGAATGAGGCCTTAAAGTGTCAGTGACACGTGAGTGGGTATTTGTATGACTGTCTACACAATATTATCGTGCTGTGATAGTGTTGTTGTGTGCAATTCTTGTCTCCCCTCCTTTCCTCTTTGTTTTTGCACACTAGGGTCTTTGTTATCAAGGAGAGAGCACACTGGGGCAGGAAGTCGGACCGGCCCTGAGAAAGAACTGCTGGACCAATAGATAAGCAGAAGGACAGCTGTTATGTATTCGGCTCAGACAGTGGTAAACCATTTGAGCCAGCACCACTAATGCAAAATTGCAAATCACACCAGCAAAATGCAAAATGGCATGCACTACAGTCCTGTTAGCCAATCTGTAGCCTATATTCCAGGCTGTGTAATTTAATTTCAGCGGGGCACCTGTTTTCAGATTAACTTTCTATTAACAATGAATGTACAGGCCTTACAGAGATATGCTTACCATTTACAATATGTAGAGGCATGCAGACCGATCACCCCCTACCTGTTCACTGACTTCAAGTTGTTATAAATACTTTGTTAACAGAATTCTGGAATTCACACATCAGAGGATACTTAATAAGGGGTTGTTGTTGTTGTTGTGTCAAAGTAAAATATGAAACACTGGCTCAATCTGTGAAGTTCAGTCCCTAAAGTGATCCATTTTAAACCTCTTGTGAACAACTGGTCCCGGTCAATGCATTGGAGCAATGCCTTAATGGGGCCAAATTGGCACTTAGACCCATCATGGGTCCAGTTACACTCCCCAATCCTTTAATATAAACTATTCTATTTTTAAACCCTTGGAGCACACGTTTTGTGCTGAAGCTGGATGATACGGCCTGGCTGTGCAGAGTAGATAGTGAGTGAGTAGATATTAGTTACACATTACTGAAAATGTAATCCTGAAATAATATTTTAGTGCGCAGCCTATGCCAATTCTAAACACAATCGCGCATGCTGAGACGCACACTGGAGTTGATGGGTGATTGGGTGTGATATTGAATATATTGGAAGCAGGATTTGTGGATTGTTATTGATATCACAATTCTTATTTAGGCTACCTTGCCTAAATAAGAAAGCCCTGCCCTGCTGTGCGTGCTGTTCACTCACCAAGTTTCATTAGCAGGGCGAGGAGGATCCAAAGTGAGATCTCGAAAGGGATTCGTACATGGTCGTAGTTGAAGGAGAGGACGGGGAACGCTTTTTTGTGATGATGGGTGACATTAGTTGGGTGATGCTGGTCCTCTTCTGCAGAGGTGTTGTCGTTGCTTGGAGAGAGAGTATCACGACTTGCGTTGGCTGTGGCGAGAAGAAACAGAACGACAACAAGACCCTGGACCGGGAGACGTGCTGCTGCTGGTCTTCTCGGGCCAGCAGCCGGTAGTCTTAAGAACGAAGTCATTTCTGACTCGATCTGGCCCGTTTTATTTAAACGCAGTTCTGAGGACCACACGCGAAGAAGTGACGACGACGATGCGCCATGGTGATCGAAGGAGCGCAGACTTTTACGCAAAGGCTCTCCCCCGCGGTTCGGTTATCTCTGGACTACACTACACCGTCCCTGCACTGCAAACACTGATTATTTAAAGTCGTGACCATACTACTGACCAACTTCATGAATTCGCGTGGAAGTAGCGGCGCGCACATTTCGTTTCTATCACTGACAATTCGCACAGCGCCTACTGGTCGTAATTCGCGCGCCTCTCAAACCGTTGTCCATGTTGGCATGCGACGCCGTTCTGTGCCCATGGTTGTGCCAAGCCTGCAGTCCTCTTATGTATTTGATTCTTGATTCAGGGCAGGCAGAGCTCTCCTCCCAGCTGCTGCAACTGTTGTTGCATTAACATAACGGGGAAATGCAGCAGCACAGCAGACAGTTGGTGACATCTGCTGGTGTGGAGGAGGAGCGAAGGATCCCCATAATTGCCGAGAGGGTAACGTATGTAGGCTCGGCCCAAATAATACTCGTCCCTGAGTATCGACAGAGTTACACCTGCTGTCGCAAACTCCGTTCAATTCATGTCGGATGGTCCGAGTAATATTATTTGAGCCGAGCCCTCGTGTATTCACTGAGAGGTTCTCACCTACTCTATGGTTCTCACTTCTCAGTGTACAAAGTTAACTTTCGTACACTCAGAGTTACAGAGCTGTAACGGGCCCTACTTTGGAATAAAGCAGTGGTTTTGTTTTCAACCATTTTCATACCGGGGTCATGCACTATTTATTCAGCTTTTGAGCTGCATAAAGGGGACCCAAAAGTTCTTCTTGTATCATTTTATTCTCTAACATTATTACTATTATTATTATTACCCTTATTACTACCCCTATTAGAAAATAGCCTATCTACAGGACCTTGCAAGTTGCTCTAGGCCTACTACTCCTAAAACATAATAATGGCCAGTGTCAAAGGGGTTAAACACAAGCATTGAGCTTTAAACATGGTTGGTTCCCACAGCCTCCAAGTTCACATTCTCACTGCAGTTGAGCTCTGGAAAATCTCATGGGAGTATGGAGACTAATGGATGTCTTGAAAATTGAGTTTGAGAGTATCATGCATTATATATACGAACCTTTATGGACATTCATTCAGTGGTGAAGGAAATGGTTTGCTTGCTGTAATGCATGACAGTTAGAATTGTGCTGCATAGGTTACATAATAAGCAGTATGCAAGCACATTCTGTAGTCATAGCTATGGGTAGCCTATAGGCACACAAACCTAAACATAAAATGTGAAATATAAATCCCAAACCACGCCAGTTGCAACTCATTTCAACTACTCATAGCCATTTCAACTCCTGTGAGTCCTGTCAATAATGTAGTGAAGTAAAAGGTACAATATTTATCTGCATTTAACAGTTTTAAACATTATGGGCTCCATTTTCGTTACACGCTAAACCCATTATCCCAAACCCCTTATCTTTTTTTCACGATTTTGATCAACCTTTTGAAATAGTTCAACATGCCAATCTATTGACATGCTGTGAGCTTGTAGACTGGCCATTTTAACTTCCCGTATTTTCCGCACTAGAAGGTGCACCGGATTATAAGGCGCACCGGATTATAAGGCGCAGAGAATAGAAGCTACTGCAGTCGAACAATCCATATATAAGGCGCACTGGATTATAAGGCGCAGTGTGGATTTTTGAGAAAATTAAAGGCTTTTGGTGCGCCTTAAAAATACGCTATTGAAAAATGCTTATAAAATAGTTTTAAAAGGCAAAGAAGTTAAGGGATAAGGGGTTTAGTGGTGATGAAAATCTAGGCCTGTGCCTGTACGTATTGCATCTCCACAATTTTCTCTCATCCTGTATGCAAGTGTTGTTGACAAACATTATTACAGTACCACCACATAGACCCTGTTTTTCATTAGCATGTCAACTAACTTGCATTTTGAAACTGGATACAAACTTGGTCAACTTTCTCCACAAAAAATAACAAAAAACAAATCCACAATTCCATGACAACTCAGATTCATATAGGCCTACCCTGATTAAAATTGATATATGCAGACATTGTACTGTGAATCCGTGTCAAGTTTGTAAAGAGTAGGCTAGTTTAACAATAGAATGACATCTAGGGGTTAACTGGTGACTGAGAGAGAAACTCTTCATATGGTCAGCAGCACACTCTATAATAGGTAGGCTTATAAAAACAAATACATTAATAAAATACAATATGATTTTTTTAAATTAAGTGAAATCACAAAATACATTTAAAATATTGACTGAGTGAGGAAAAATAGCTTTAAATATACAGTAACACCACTTTGGTGTTATAGTTGTTTGCTGGCATTACATCATGGTATCATTACACCATTTCAGATCTATAAAGTCTATAAACTACCCTAAATGAAAACACGTATGTGAATCCACTGGGTCCATTTACCTTATAGTAGTCATTAAAGTTACTATGCCATGTGCATAGAAACAACCACCAGATATGTAGCCTACAGTAAGTGCACCACCTGGTGTTAATGCTTTGGTTGACACTTAGATCTATCCTGTACTTCCTCCCCTGCTGTTTCTCATTCACAAATCATCAGAAGTATAAAATCACTTCCCTCTGATAATTTCTCTCACATGAGTCACTCCATACACTGTGTGCAGTCATCCAGTAATGTGACAATATCTGTCTCAACAGCACTGTCCACATGGATGGTTCCATTGAAGGATAATGGCCTTATTATGATGTTACATAAGTGTTTCAAAATGTGACAGATGCCAATATGTGTGATTCCCAAATACTGCAAAGTACCCGTCCTAATCATGGATTTGAGTTTTATTTGACAATTCATTCATCAAAAATGATTACAAACAGTTATGTAAAAGATTATATTGAATTTCTCAATCTTGAATGCCAAATATGGAGAGCCTTTGGTAATATAATTATTCAGAATTGTAAAAATGTCAATGTCAATGTAAAGACAATATATAAAGTGTAAATAGATACAGGTTAGTGGTGACAAATAATTATTTCCATAGAATTAAAATAATTTGTGGAAGTAGTGATGAATTAAGTATGGTTTAGAATTTCTTAGTGAGAAACAAATTGTAAAACTTTACACTATTATCAAGTAACTATCATCAACGCTTTGCTCTCATAAAGTGAAACATCGACAGGGCATTTAAATTAAATCAAACTAAGATAAGACAAGATAAGTTACAGTGTTTTGCTATGTGGAATACATATTTGCATTGCATTTTCTTGATAGGATGCTCACTTTTCTTACACAAAGAGACATTCTTACTTCTTTCAAGTAGTCACCATAAAAAACGTCATTTTCTCTCAAAACCGTCCATTACAAAACTTTTCCAACATACAAAAACATAGCACTTTCCAATACAACGATCTCTCATACCAATTTCCATTGAAACTTGTGAATTACAGAACAATTGACTGTAGGGCAGAGTTCTGGTAAATGTTCAAACTTTTGCAAAGGATATCAGGCTGCAAAGGCATTCTCTTCTTTTCCGTTTCTCTCACATGAATCGCTCCATACACTGTGTGCGATCATCCAGTGATGTGACAACATCTGTCTCAACAGCACTGGGTCCAGCTCTTCAGGCAGCTTGTTGTTTAAGATGGACCCTGTCTGCCATTTGTCTGGTGCTGTAGAATGACACTCCGATACCCACTGTGGCCATGGTCATGGCGATGGGGTTGATGAAGCTGCTCTGTGGCTGCATCTGGACCTCACCTGAGACCTGTCTCTGGAAATGGGGACATAATAATAACAATAAGACCACTTTTTCCACAGTGGAAAAAAAAAAAAAAAAAAAAAATGGGGTAGGGTCGTCTTATATCCGGGGGCAACACCATTTGACATTTAATGTCCTTTTTTCGTAAATGAGTCTTGAAAGATGGGGGTTGTCTTATAACTAGAGTCGTCTAAGACCCCCCGGGCCGCCATTTTAAAAATATGTATTTAAAATTGTATATTTACATCAACTGTATAAATGGGAAGCCAATAGATATATTTTGTAGGACAATTAAAGCCCAATGTTTGTACAATAGATTGCTATAAAGTCTGTGGATATGCAGTCAGTTTGGACATAAACAAGAGGTTGAAGACAATGAAGAGTTATGTTTAAGTCTGACGATATACTGTGAATGTTCAAATCATATACTTTAAATCATTTCAGAACACATGCAGCTCTCACTGGTCACTTTGGGTACATTGCCAAAGTCACATCATGCTTCATATGCATTCTCTTGTTTAGCAGAACGGAATAATCTGCTCATATTATTACTATGTTTACAACCTCACGTCACCATTTATTGGAACAGTTTTGTTCACTGAATGTTTATTTCACATAATTTTATTTACTACAGTATAGAGTAAGACTCCTGTGTTCAATTTAGGGTATAACATGACAAACAAGCTCTTAATTTAGAGTTGTTGAGTGTTGGAATGGAGTTTATGACATCAATCATTCATGAGGTTATATAATGTAATCTCCTGACATCAGGTTTAAATTATGCAGCAGCATCATAGCATTTTTTTTATTTTACCTTCGACCTGAAGTTTGCCAAATAATATAAGTTATAAATTATATATTATATATTATTTGCTGTGACACTAACCTGGAGGAGACGGAAGTAGCCAGGTGTCAACCGTCCCAGTCTGATCATCATGTCTGCTGCTGGAGATCCTCACATGAACTCACACAGTCCACCTGCATGGGAACCATTTATAATGTCATCATCAGGATTCAGCACAACTACGGTGCGAGAGAATTCGCTCAGTCAAGACAAGATGAATTCACATGGAGAAACTACACTGCCTTCATTAACTACAAATGGAATAGCATTCAAATCAACTTCCCCCCCAAAAAAACACTTTGCGAAATCAATTCATTTGTCCAACACTATGGAATAGACTGTCGACATTGACAACTTTTAACCTTTATTAAAGAAAGAACCATCTCCTTTTACAGAACTTTACAAGTTGTAAAGTGTGTAAACCAGTGGATTTCAACCAGTGGTCCCTGAGAGGATTCCAGGTGGTCCCCAGTTAAATGATGGACAGTCGGTAACCTAATGGACCCTTATAGATCAGTAACTCTTGAGAGCGTACAATCATACAAAATGGACCCGTATCAATTTATGCTAAGAGTTAAATTATATTTAAAAATCTGAATTACTTAATGTTCAAGAATGTACACATGGAGAAGAATTGTTATTTCGTTTCGTTTTTTGTATTTTCGTTTTGCCAGTTATCTCCTAAATTTTGGACCAAAACTTGAAAGTCCTTAGTTTTGGGGTCAAATTGTAACTAAAATCCGTGGCTAAAATGCAGAACTAGTGGGCCCTGGTATGAAAAAGCTTGAAAACCCCCGGTGTAAACCATGGGAAAAAATCCAGTGAAAGCATGCTAACTCCATCCTTACCTTCATCAATCCCAGCAGCGCACTATGTTCCCAGACAGACACCATGCGGTAGCCCCTGAACCAACAGTGAAAGCCTGTTGTACTACTGAGTAAGATCCGTTATATCCCACTCCCAGGTCCTTTGTACAGTGCATGCACCCATCCAGCCCCATCCAATGGGACAGACCCTGTGAACACTCAGACAGTGAAAGCCCCAGGGCTGTCCAGTCAGCAAATGGGAAGAGAGAGAAAGAGGAAGACATGCTCCTGTGCATAATATTGCATGCATGATGGAATATGTGTGTTAATGTGCTGCGGTGGCTTATGTAATGTTAGTTCAATATAAAAGGCATTTCTATTCCTGTGATGTCATTCTATTGTACTTGGTTTCATGTTGTCTATGTGTTGCTAGCCACTGAATTAACCACTTTATATTGCTCGGTTGTAAAAATGCACCATTGCACTGTGCCAGAAAGAGTAGAAAAATAATAGTAATAGTTAGTAATTTTGTACATTTCTAAAGTCCTTCCAATTTATTTTATTGATGTTTTATATACTGTACCATTCATGAGTAGACTCATGGATGGTCTAACGGTTAGACCATAGATAGCATGTCTACTGCAGGTTAGACTCTAACCTGCATGCTATCTAGGCGAGCCTGGAGTGGCCACAAAGGATAGCTGGTTAGTTCACCCCTTTGGGGGAGGGTAGACACTAGACAACAAGATGCTGAGTGTGCAAATTCTGACTTCATCTCTGCATCTGTTCACCCAATAAATCACATCACCACACTGACCGTTGCTGACAATGAACCGACAATGAACTTGAAGACATTGGCATACAGTTTAATCATCGCAATATTATATATTATCTGCATCTTTTGTCTTTGATATTAAAATGATAAAAAGCGACCACCATCCGTTTTTGCCGTAAACAAACATCATAACAAAAACAATCATTTACTGTATGTAATTCTTAACCTAGTGTGAGTACTAATGAATCTAAAGCATGAAGACAGACATAACCACAACTAAATATACAGAATATAACGGTGTGTTTACACTCCTCTAAATCCCTGATATATACAGTATAGACCAGTATATGATTATTACCCATATTATTGCATTTATTCATTTAATGGTTCAGGGTGTGTGTGCACGCGCTTAAGTACGCGCGTGTGTATGTGAGTGTTTTGACCATTAATTATTTATTTGACTGAGACAGTGCTGAAGTAGTCAGGGTCTTTTGTTAAAGAGGAGACATTGTCCTGTGTTTGCCCACGGATGGGCACTTTTTCCAGGGTCAGCTCAGTGCTGACAAGGGTCCTCCCACTCAGAGGAGCAGAGCTGTTTAAGTTCATTATTCTGCCACAGAAATTCTGAAAAGGAACACACACACACACACACACCAGTATGAGAAGTTGCACTGTCCATGATGTAGAGTACAGTGGATATGCTGTATACACCATTCATCTTCGATAGCAGTATAAATGGAAATGATTAACAGACTAGACGTCCATCTCAGGAGTCCTCTTTTTATATCAGATATATATTTGAGACAAAGTAATATACCGGTATACCGGTATTATTGTAAGGCTGAGATATGCACAGATTTATTGTGTTTAGTCTTGGTTGTATTACCTCAGTAGGATGAAACATGGCATCCTTGTGCTTTACTTTGGGTCTAGTGGCTTCAATAGACTTTTCCCTCTGAGATTTCACTTCCTGGGAACGAAAGGCTTTATATAATTAAACAAGCCTCTGCTCTACACTGAACCGAACGTTTGCAAGTACAGTTAGGTGGTGCGTTTAATTAATGGATGCGATACAAACCTTGAGTATATTGTAATCTGAAGTCTTGGACACATAATGGTCCCAGGACTTGGCCATGAGCTCCTGTTGCTTCCGATGAGACTTTATCTGTGTGATGCAAACAGCAAGTAGGAGTCATGCAAACAGCAAGTAAGTCATTTTCTCATTTCTTAAAAGGATATACTTTTGCAGTTTTTGGAACAAAACACATTTGAATGCTTGTATTCCAATGTGCAACTCCGAAACTAGTCGTTTGCTGTGATGATGTACTGTAGATTAAACCTCAGTTTACATCAGTTTACAAGCCTACAGAATTACACAGAAGATTGATGTGAAAGTGATTATACCTCAAATAGTTAATTCTAGGTGTCCAGACCACTATGCCAATCCGGACCAAGGGATAACTATAATGAGACGTTTCGATTCTCACAAGACCTTCATCAGGCCGGTATAAAAATGCAAGTTTAAATCATGTTTAACCCTTGAACCGAATCCCAGAATTGTATATCACCCCCACAGACAGCAGGTTAGGCTCATTTACTCGAGGAACCGAAGGGTTTGACAAATGCAAAAGAGAACCATCCAATGGATTGCTGCTGCAGATAGCCGTGGCCTGAGGCATGTCTGGAGTGACAAATACCATTGATCATCTGGATCAGGGGTTTTCAACAGGTGATGATGGAAAGTTAAAATATTCATAATCTGAATTAGCCCAAGTCTACACAACTAGAGATCTAGGTTTTGCCTGTTATGTTTCCGAAATCCAGCCTGGAATTGTAGATAAAAACAGAAGAATTTATTTGGGGTTTTGGGGTCTGTGGAGCTAAAATGTCCTCAACTGGTGATCTGTGGTCTCAAATGTTGAATAAATAGTGGCCCCTGGTATGAAAAAGCTTTAAAACCACTGATCTGGATAAATAGTATTAGCCTTGCAGTTACACAGTAAAATTGACTCATCATCAGGGGCGGATGTAACATTTTACATACCATTTTCATTTATATCTTGTACAGGAATTATATTAGGCAGGTAAAGCATCAATAATAATTACTTGTTGTTGAGGTTGCACCAGACACGAAGCATGCATAAAGCTAAAGGTCTGAACTCAGAGAGTTTTCTGTTTTGAATGATGAAATGCTGCTGGTTTAGTGGCGCCACAGCTGTAGATAGTTAGTAGCAGTGTTAGTGCTTCAAATCATTTTAATCATTAAGCACTTTGAATTTGAAAATATTTGAAATTTGGCTTGTTTGCATGACATTATGTTTGGTGGTGGGGCAGTTAGGGCATTTAGGGGGGCATTGCCCCCCCTCCCCATGCCCATGCCTAGATCCGCCCCTTCTCATCACCACATAGGATTATAGTGTGCTACTGAACCTCTCTCATGCTCACTCACCTCTGTGTACATGGTGTTCTCCTCACTGATCTCCTCCTTCTCTCGGTGCTGCAGGATGCGGTTCTGCTCCGCAGCCACCCTGCGGGCCGTGTCCTCCGTGATCTTACAGATGGTGTCCAGGGCCTCCTCATCAGGGGTGACCGGTCTCACACCGTCCATAGCCAACTCCCTGACGATTTCGTCCCACACCTCGCAAACCTAAGATTTTCACAGCATTAGAATTCGGGGTAAGGTCCATTTTTTATTTATTCACCCAGCAAATGGATGTTGTGTCTGAAATGAAAATACATCCTTTTACAATGAAGGATGATGATGTAACTAATTGTTTGGTTGTACAGTGTGTTGTAATCTGCAAAGTTGTAGAACTTTGGGATTCCCTCTTGGAATATGGAAGAGGAAATCCCAAAGTTCTACAACGTTGTCAATAGGGAATCGCCAATTGGATGCAAAATATAGCTTATTTGTAAACCACTAGGTGTCCATAGGACACTTACATAAACCATGCAGATTGGTTCACTTAATTTTATTCATTGGAATAAGTTCCTGATAGAACTTTTAATTAAACTTGAATTCCCTAGCGCTAACTATGGCATTTATAAATATTCCAACCAACCATCCCAAAATATGAATCAGATGCACGCCTGCATGATTGTTCACAAGGTTATAGTAGCCTAACACACACACACACACACACACACACACACACACACACACACACACACACACACACACACACACACACACACACACACACACACACACACACACACACACACACACACACACACACACACACACACACACACACACACACACACACACACACACACACACACACACACACACACTATCTACCTTAAAGTCCAGATATCGTTTGACGATACAAAGAGTGACATAATCCTTTGTTGACAATCCTGGAAGGTCTTGAAAACCTGCATGTATCAGAGTGTATTAGAAATGGAGATGTGACAAGATAATAAAGCATTGGGTGGCAACAATAATTAGCCCATCCAACTTGTAAAATTAGAAAATTAATGTGTCCAATTATACAGTAAGTGTAGAGAATGTCAAAGTCAAAGTTGTCAGATTAGTCACTCACGTTACCGCAGTGAAATTAGTTCTCCGCTTTTGACCCATCTCTTGGAGCGGTGAGCTGCAGCGTGCGCCGCGCTCGGGAATCATTGGTTGATTTGACCCCCCCAATCCATCCCTTTGATGCTGAGTGCCAAGCAGGGAGGCATTGGGTCCCATTTTTACAGTCTTTGGTATGACCTGACCGGGAAGCGAACCCTGGCCTCCCAGTTCCAGGGCGGACACTCTAACCACAAGGTCACTGGTCTGGTCTGAATATGTCAATGTTGCAAGTGTGTCCATTTGGGATACGTTTTGTGAGTTACAACTTGTCTGGGGAATCCCCATTAGAGTATGTACAATACAGTACAGTACAGATTAACCCAGTATACGCTACCTAGTTTACAGAAGATGGAGTAGATCTTGGAGCGCTGGTTCTCTGAAACATCCATCACTGCTGCACTCGATCTGCTGCTAGGGAAGGACGCTTGTTCCGTCTCCTCTTGGTAAGCACTTAGGATTGGCTTCTTGGGATCTGACCATCAGACGAAAAAACAGAATTTAATTTCAAAAACATGGATACAAGCTTTTAAAAAGACACAGCTTGATCAGCCCATTCAGCTTCTCAGTCAGTGGCGTTTCTGAGCACTTTGGAGCCCCGGGCAAGATTTTCCCTGGAGCTCCCCCTTACCAAATGGACCCGTAAGGTCCATTTGGTAAGGGGGGGGCTCCAGGGAAAATCTCCTGTGACGTCATACCTATGACAGGCTTATTAGCCTGGGATCCTTTTAAAGCACATCTGGTGGTCGCCCTGGCAACTGCCTAGTAGTCTGCCTAATGGCAAAAACGCCCCTTGTTCACAGTATACCAGTAAAAGCAAATGCGTAATAAAAAAACAATCCAAAGCCAAAAGGTAAATGAACCAGCCATGGAGTGACCTGTGATCCGTCCATGTGCATCTCTGCTGACCCTGAGTTCCGCCTCCTCCTCCCTCCACAGGTGTAGTAAGAGGTGTGGTGCCGTCTGGCCCTTGTCGCCCCTCCAGCTCCGGATGTGAGAGAGAGTGTTGGGGTTATCACTGAGTTCTAGAAGGGTTGCCAACACCACACTGTGCACGCTCCTGGGGCTCGACTGAAAAAGAGAGACATTCCAAGGATTTCTAAAATATCAAAGCAAGCAACAACCATTTTGTAGAGTGGTCCAGCAATTTGCAAAGAAATATACTCACGTGGAGTACGTCCAGCAAGAGGAATGCCCCTTCTTTGGCCAAAAAATAATCTTCTGTGGTATAGCAGCCCACGATACAGGACCTGATAATATGACGCAGAACACAACTTACACATTATTTACAATGAAAACTAGAAAAAGTTCCCCTTGGGCAGTGTTAGGAATATTACTTTGTTTTTCTAAAATATTACTTATTAATCATTACCTCCATTTTAAAGTAATATATTAATATTACATATTACTGCCTGAGCAAGTGTAATACAGTATATTATATTACTACTGCATATTACTTAAAAAACATTTTACAAAATATATAATTAAATATTTAGTGTCACTAACTCACTTAATTAAATATTGCATAGGCCAGTGGCATACCTACAATAAAGCAAGCCCACTTGGCTATCTGGCCAAACTCAGCTATGGACAGTTAACACTGGAGTTAAAGTTAAATGTATTCCTTGAATTCATGGAAGCCAGTAAATAATTTAATGAATTATATGAATTATTATATGAATTATAGAAAATAAGTAACTATTTAACTTCTGCAGTTGTCAAGAAAATTTCACAAGAACAATGAGACAGATTGACAGAAAGTAAGTGAGTGAGTGTAGTGTAGTGTAGTAGTGCAGTAATGCAGAAAGAAAAAAAGTATAATATATGAGATTTTTTGCTTAATTAATATATCACTGCATTTTGGTAATATTGCGTAATATATCAAGTAGTAGTGCACATGGCCCAACACTGCCCTTAGGGCACCGGTCTTCACCATGATGGGAGCATCATTTGGAGCAACATTTTGGACAAAATGGGCCACTCCTGCAAACCAATCTTAGCCAATCAGGGTGGAATATGAGAAATCAATCTAATCAGCTAATTGATTTTTTTAAGTGCCACTAGTAACTATGAATTTTCTGCCCATTTGCTATGAAGTCAGACTGATCAGGTGAACTGACCAGACACAGTCCACTGTGGAGAGGAGGAGCTTGTTGTGTCCCAACCCACTGTAGAACTTGGCAGGGTTTATCTTCAAGAAATGCACTGCCATCTCAACTCCTTCAGCGCCAAACAGTTCCTAAAGCATATAACAATATTATAGAAGTTAAGCACTAAGGGTCTCCAATGATTAGGTTTGCGTTTCAATTATGTATTTAAAAAGAAAAACTTCTTAGATAAAATAATAATAATAATAATAGTGCTACCTTTCTGTGCAGGTCATTCTCACACAATGCTGAAAGGATTAGCTGAATGTCGACTTTGATCTCCATAGACAAACTATCTTCATCAGGGCTGCTTTCCATTTGCATTAAAATCCCTACAAAAACAAAGAACAAAGAAATATAGCCTGGAATACAAATTGTGATTTAGGTGTGGAAGTCAACAAAAACATAATCAATCAAGATTCTGATTTGAACACACACTTTTATAATATAGGTTAATCATGGAATATCTCCCATTCATTACCTAGAAGCTGGCTGATAGTCCCTTGATCACAAAGGTCCTGATTGACAGTGTAATTTCCCAGGGAAGTCATGGACCTCAATACCCTGATACAGTAGCACATCAGAGTGTTCTTACGACCCTTGTCTTCAGTGCTGGGTAAAGCAGGATTCTGGCCAAAGGAAGCATCTACACAAAACAGAACACAGACGATGAGCCGATGGAAACATGTTGGGATATGGTTAGCCTCTGCTAACTCATCTTAGCCAGTGGCTTATTTGTGTCTAGTGAAGGGGAAAGTTATTTAGAAGGAATCAGTGGTGTAGGTTGAAATTCATTATTTCCTGGGCCTGGGAAAATCTCCCTGGGCCCAGTGTGCATGCGTGAAAATATGTGTTTCCTAAAGATGTCAGGTGAAATAGCTATTTACTAGACAATACAACTGCACAATAGCCTACAGCAACCAACCAACCAAGAGGCTTTGATTTGATTGTGAAGACATATTTTGTTCTCTCTTTGACACATGCTGTTCTTTCACTGGGCTGGGTTAAAAAATACCTGGGCCTGGGCCCAGCTAGGCCCAGCCTTGGCCTAGCTCCAGCCCTGGAAGGAAAAACTGTCTGGCCATCTAGTGTAAATTAATCTACCGCTCTACCTTGCTCAGTGCACCACTCTAACAGCAGCAGGAGACAGCTGTTGCCCTTTAAGTCGATGTAGTCCTCCAACATGGACGGTGCTACCGTGGCCAGCGTGGCCAGGCCCTGGAGCAGCAGCTCCTCCTGCTGTGTGGATGACCAGTGGCTCATGGACGACTGGCCTGACGAGGCGATAGGAGGCTTCACCAGGGTTAGCAAAGCCAGCATGACACGACCTTCTTTAAAGAGCTGAGAAACACAGAGATACGCAAGTTGAGAGTGACCAAGAAATATCCACTGAATAAACTATGAATGTGGCACACTGTGTCGCATACAGCGATCAGGGGTGGACTGGGAGCTCAAAACGTACCGGGCAATTTTGTCTCAGAGCGGCCCTCTGAAGACCCTTATAATTAGCGTTGCAATCTTTGTGGGGCTCCGGGGCCTGAGCCCCCATGAGAATTTAAGACATAAGGGGCTCTGGGGCTCGGGCTAACTAAAATTAGTTAGTTAGTTTTAGTTAACTATAAAAACCCTGCAATAGGCAGTCTCATTTGAAGAGGACAGAGGGCCGCCAGCACTGATTCGTGGGCCGGTTTTGTGCAGATTTTTTTTTTTTTGATTCATTATTTTTTTTTTTTAAATTAAAACACGACATTAACGGCCCCCTGGGGGGTCGGCCCACCGGGAAAATGCCCTGTATGCCTGTCAGTATGCCCTGTATGACTGTCAGTCCACCCCTGACAGCGATAGTAGGCTACTAAAAAAAATCAGGCCTGATTGAAATGTATATACAGTAAAACTGTAGGCAGCGCGTCTGTTTTGGTTTTTATAAGTCAAAAACTGGAAATGATGCCAAATGTAAAATGTAAACAATAGCATGCCATAGTTACAGTCTGAAAAGCTCCAACTGACCTGCAGCGCAGACAAGTCCTTTGACAAGATAACCACCAGGTTTAACAGTAATTTCTTCATCTCAAAGTCTTCACTGTTACAGGTCAACTTCAGGTTGCGGACCAAAGGGTTGTGACTCTTGACTGAGGAAACAAGATAAATGAAGCGTCTTTTAAGCATTAGCCATAAGTTGTATTTATTCTAGATACTGTAAATTGAATTGCATACTGGGAAATAATAAGAACAAGGTAGCCTCACTCTCTGGAAATGTGACAAGAATCATGAGCTGCTTGGCAAACAAACTCTCCTGAAAAAGAGAAACATACAAAGTATAGAACAAATGATATAAGCACAAAACAGCAACAAAACGAGAAAATATATAAGCCTACAGTATATCCAGTTGGAGGCACTCATTCAACGTTTCTTTTTTCCCCCACTTAAATCAGTGAATGGGGCAAATCACAAGTTAATTGGCACAAGCTATGCAATTTACTGTATGTACAGACAATGTGATTGTCTTATCGTTGCAGTCATTATTAATGTGCTCTACTTACAATGAGTGGGCATTTGGGATTTTCAGCTACAAGTGCAGTGATCACGAGCAGGTCATTTCTCAGTTGGAGATCATGCTGTCGTGAACCATTCAGCAACAGATGAAAAAACGCTTCTTTTAAAGCCCTGTGATATAAATAAAACAAATGACACAATACAAAAATACAGGATAAACCGAACAATTAGCTCTGATCCATATGAGAGTGAAAATTTAAAATGAAACTGACTTTACACATTTTGTAAAACCTGCCGAAATTTAAATGTGCACATACACAATGCAGTCAATGTTGCTTAGTTGAGAAGTGACCTCTTCCTTGCAGCCTCTTTCCAGCAAGTTCCAGAGGATTTCTGTGGAGCGAAACAGGATTTGTCCGGACGGGTCCGGCTCGTTCATGTGGAGACAGATGGTCTCCGCTCCCTGTGCATTCAGTATTAATGCACAGTTCATATCTAGGAGTGGAAAAATAAAACATGATTAAAGAGGTGTGATTAAAGCGACCCATTGACCCCAATGACATTGACAGAATTAAGGACACTTAAAGGCACATTTGATTGTTCCTTCCCATTTTTCGTGGGGTAGTAAAATTGCTCAATGCACTCGAGAGCCGACTACTTAATCAAATGAAGGAGGAGTAATCTCCCCTGGATTGACATGAGTGACGGACTCCAACCCAAGCCTTGATCCGGCCTGACGACCACTTGTTGTGGAACAATAAAAAGCAGTTGTTCACCTGAGGAGCTGGAGAGGATTTGAAGTGTTTGCAGGACCTGACGTTTCACCTCAGGCTGGTCTTCCAGCACAGCCATGGAGAGGATCATGGTCTCAGCCAACCCACTCTGCTCCAGCAGCTGGAGCTTGTAGCCGGCATTGGTGGGTTGGAGCCCTAAAGAAGGAAGGATATGGCGAATGAATAATCCCATTAATTCTATTGTGTGAGATACAGGGACTTGCCCGCTTGCCCGGGGCAAGTAAAAAAAAATGGTTGGGCAAGTGAGCAACTTAATGCACAACAATACAAGATAAATTTGTCTTGAAGGTGGTCATTGCGACCTGGGCTAATTAAGATGATGAATATTTTAACTCTTGAGAGTGTAAAAATGAAACCAAATGGACCCGCAAGGGTCCATTTGGTTTCATTTTTACGTTCTCATGAGTTACATCTGGTTAACCAACTTAGCTGGGGACCACCTGGAACCCTCTCAGGGACCACGTGTTGAAAACTCCTGGTTTAAAGCACCCAAGTAGGAAGTAAACTTAAATGCGAGACCTTAGTGTCAAGCCCTGATACCAGGGCTGTATTTAGGCATGGGCATGTTGGGGACAATGCCCCCTCTAAATGCCCTGACTATACCCCACCAAACATGATGGCTTGCAAGACAACAACCCAAATTTCAAGGATATTTCAATTTAAAGTGCCTACAGTATATTCAATATGAACTGAAACGCTACGCTACCAACTGGAATTGTAGCACCACCAAACCAACACTGTTTCATCATTCAAAATAGAAAACTCTCAGGTCAGACTTTTAGCTTTATGCATGCTGCATGCCTGTGGTAACTTCAACAACAACTGATATTGTTATTGATGCTTACTTGCCTAATAAAAGTCCCATAACCGAAAATGGTATGGGTGCGACTTCACCGCCTGTGGCGCGAAGCGACGCGGGCAATGAAGTCGCACCCATACCATTTTCACCTGCCTCCCCAATTAGGAAATGTTACATCCGGGCCTGGATAGTACAGTAATTTTGGAAGAAAGAACAAAAAAAAAGAAAAGCAGTGACCACAACACCACAAGAGCAAAAGAGAGGGTCTCACTCATTGACACTCTAGAGATTGGTTTAGATGTGCCAGATGTGACCATTGGCTCTGAGGGACAAGTTGCACTGCAGCCCATACCATCCAGCGGCTGTTTGGAAGCGACGGAAGGGTAGAATGATTTGACAGAATCACAAATCTGCTGTCTCACTTCAGCATTTGAAATTCTCATCAAACACCCTGCAAAGTGAAAATACAAAATGTAAAGTGTCTGCCTTGATTTAGCTTTAAACAAATACTTGCAAACACTGCTATAATGGCTACATATAGGCTACCCATGTAGGAGAGGAATTCTTTGGCGTCACATGCATACGTCAGCTCGTCAGATGTCTTCTCCTTTAGGAAAGGAAGCCTATATAGGATACAAGTAGAGGAGAACTTCAATATGACGCTTAGAGGCCTGAACTATATCGATTCAGATTTGAATTTGTGGGCATGTATGACTTGTGTGTGACTGATGGAGATGCTTACTTGGTAATTTTAAGCAATTCACACAACACCGAGACGTATTCAGGGTGGTCTTTCGCTCTCTCTGCACAAATATTCAGAATCTTAGTCATGCAAACCAGCTCTCTCAAAAGCTGGACATTGTTGATTCAAGGAGCTGTAAACATTGAGTGAAAGCTTCCAAAATGCCAGAGTTAGAATTTGCTGTGTGCCATGTTACACGCTGAAAATAGTCATTCTCTAAGATGCCAACTGATGCAGTACAACACCACACAACTAATCGTAAATTGCCTATAGCCCTACAGACACATGATCGTGACAAAGACAGGGCAATGAGTCACCACAACAGTGTTATTTTCAAAGTGAGGAAAATGCTGACACAAAATACTATGTAATTGGAAATTGGAACCTTGGGGATTATGTGCAAGTTAGTCCCTGTGGACTTTCCCCGACAGCAAAGCTATTAAGGGCAAATGAAACCCTAGGCCGATTTTGTCACTTATTTTATTCTACAGATTAAAAACTGCAGAGGGGAAAAAAACTCGACAGGCTTGTAATCAGTGCAGCTGCAGCTAATATAATGTCCCCAGAGTCTGGGGTGTGCCAATTTGCAAGCCTAGACAGTGGTCAACAGTCATCATTGCTTGCAATGGCACACCTAAATCGGTCATGTACTCACATGTTTTACTTAAGTAAAAGTATATTATGGTAAAGTGGAAATATACTGTTAAAAGTAAAATTCCATGTGTGTACTCAGCTTCTAACTAAAAGGGTTTCACCCAGACCCCATTTACATCACTCTGAGGACAAAAGTGAAGAAAATGTTCACTATTATGTTTAGAATTATTATTAAAGATCAAGAAGTAAGGATACAAAGCCGTTCTGGCATCTCTTCAACAGATTCCTCAGTACAAAAAGATGCCTCTCCTTCAGGGTAACCTTTAACAAAGAAACAATTATGAATGTATTGTTAGTGTTTTTGTTGTTGTTATTGTTATTATACCATGAGCAGGCAGAGAAAGGGAAAATACCACCAAACAAGCAAGAAAGGAAATGATAGCAATGTCTTCACTTACTGTCAAGGGATCCTCCAGGAGATTAATCACCTTATTGAGATCAGGGCTTTTAGTTACAACCTGCAGAAATGTAAATACATGTAGAAGAATATAAAGGAGTGAATGAAATTGAAACATCAATCAGCCCCAAACAATGCAGACACACACATAAAATAAATAGCTCTGCACATATTATCCTAAGCCAGAATCGCAAAATAAGAAAGTATTTACCCCGTGAATATGCTGGCCCTTGTTTATTCCTGTGTGTCTGATCACCGGGATGTCAGGTTTTCTTCTTTGACCAACTTTGCTTGAATCCATTTGCAGCTGTACTAGAAACTTTTAGCTTATGACAGTCTTCGGGTAAAGCATAGCGAGAACATCCGGAGCATTTTATACACTTAGCGTTAGAAATATACAAATATGTTATTGATCTTTATGGAGTATGCTATAGTGGTCTTTAAGCGGCGAGCCGCACGGACCGCGGTGCGTTTTCTAAAAAAAGTGTTTATCCAACAGAGTTGTGGCGATCCTTTTATGTTGAACCGAAGAGCGTGTCTCCGTTGCCATGGTTACTCCCGTACGGCGAGCAGCAGACGTCAAAACTTAAAGCTGCACCGCCCCTTCCTTTAAAAAACCGGAAGTGGTTCTGTCTGGAGACAACAGCGCATTGATTGCTGCTCCTTAGAATAAAGGGAGCGACTAAACATTAAGGTATTCTTATAAACCGATCACACGTTCTACTATAAAACCTGCGTCGCAGAGCAAGAACACCACAGTCAGCTATGCTGACGGACACGGGTGAGTGTTGTTGATCTCATGGTGCTGTGTTGCTATTTTTCGCCATGCTTGAAGCGTCACACACTCTTTCTGACAGTGTTATTGTTAAGCTGCCTGGGGCAGCTTTCATATAACATGGGCACATTAGTTGTTGCCATTGATTGCCATTTACTGTCAAAGACGACAACAACCTTAACTACTAGAACAGCACGCTGGCTTAACAACTAGAACGGCACAACTTGCGCACTGCACACAAGTAGGCCATACATGGCCTACGTGTGCGCGAGGAGAGCGCAGAAGTATAGGCTATTCTCAACACGTTTCATCAGTCTCTCGGTAAAAGGATATACTCTGAAAACAGTAAATATAATGCAGCATAATGCTGATGTACGTTGACCTAAGTTTCATTCATCATTACCACAAAAATTGGTCTTCCTCTTTCATCCCTGCCTGTTAGTTTGTTTAATTAATTAATTATAATTATTTATTTGGCCATTTGTTATTGTTCACCACAACACCGGACATAAGGTTACGGTTTTGACTGTGCCTGCTTACAGCCACTTTAACGCAGGCATTCCTATTTTGGACAAACATTTTTTTTTTTTGTTAACATTTTAGAAATAATTTGAGATTCCAGCAAAATGGGGATTAGGAGTACTTCGCAAGCAGTAGAGCTATGGACCAGAGCTAGAAAATACGTTTTTTTTTATTATTATATACAGTATATTTTGAACCACTCCTTGTAAGTGGTTCAAAGGCCCCGATGTCTATGTATGGCTGTGTTGGATGTTCCAGATTATGCTGGGACTACCTCTGGCGCTCGGCGGGGTAAGAAGAGGAGCTCAGGGGACTCTCCAGGAGACGGCCAGTCTCTGCGTGCGTCTGGAAGACAGGTCAATGTCAGAGTGAAACGCACCAATAACCCTCCACCCGGGCAGGTAAATGTACAGTATTTCATTGGGGCAATTTAAGCCATTCTGTACTGTACTTGTGGTGTTTTAACTTTCATTGAAAAATAGCAGGCGTTCACGGCTCATAGCGCGCGCTATGAGCCGTGAACGCCTGCTATTTTTGGGGCGAATGTGAGAATGCAGCACAAATCTTTCAGTATGTTCTTTCAGAGAGATTGTTTTGTAGAATCTACAATGTCAGGACGAAATGGGTTTTAATTGTCCCACAGCCTTGGGGTGGGGGAATTCCATTCCGTTGTCTGCTTCACCCAAGCTGATTTTGCTTCTTTTGTCGGTGGTTAATGATATGATGGTGTTTATAAACATTACACACTGCCATATTGGAATTTACACCGGATGTCACATTTCAGGCCAAAAGGAAAGCCACGGACACGGAGGAGGAAGAAGATCAATCTGAGAAGAAATATAGGAAATGTGAGAAAGCGGGTTGCTCTGCCACATACCCAGTGTGCTTTGCAAGTGCATCTGAAAGGTATCGATCGAATCTCCATATTTTGTACACTAATGTACACTAACTCCTTAGAACACCTGTGTAATTATTTACAGTACCTGGCTTATCATGTAATGTGATGTTTAACAAAAAATAGAATAAAAAAATAATGTCCTTCCTGTGTTCGTTATGTCTCTCCACAGGTGCGCCAAAAACGGATATACCTCTCGCTGGTACCACCTCTCCTGTGGTGAACACTTTTGCAACGAGTGTTTTGATTACTACTATAGAAGGTAGTTGGAAGATGATTCGTATAGCATAGTGTATCTACAAGTTCAACAATGCTTTGCACCATGACACGTTTGTTTATTTTTTCGGCATGCAACAAAGTATAAATCAGTCTTCTTTACGTTTCTCTTCCCGAACCCGTCAGCCACAAAGACGGCTACGAGACATATTCAGCCTGGAAGAAGGTGTGGACCAGTAATGGGAAAAGTGAACCCAGCCTTAAAGCGTTCATGGCAGACCAGCAGCTGCCATACTGGGTAAGAGCACTGTTTCCTTTTTAAGCCATTTAAATCTTCTATGTGAGCTTGTACATCTGCTCAGTTCAACAAACATTCTCCCCCACAATAGGGATTATAGGGTTCACGGTTCATGTGGTTAAACACCTGACACATGGTCTGTCTAAAATCTCCATATTCATGAAGTCTAAGCTGTACTCTGTTTTTTGGCAAGCAACAACTTAAGCTTTAGCCATGTTGGAAGGTTGTGGTTATAAACTCAGGGTCTTGTTTCTGACCAGGTTCAGTGCACTAAACCAGACTGCAGGAAGTGGCGTCAGCTCACCAAGGAGATCCAACTCACTGCTTCTCTCGCAGCAACATATCGCTGTGGCATGAAGTTCAATAATGTCAAGGTAAATACACAATGCACAGTGACCTTGTGGTTAGAGTCATACAAAAGGGTAAGCCTCCGTGCTTGCACAACACGGCTTGAGTTGGAATCATTGGTTCCTAAAACGACTTGCATTAAATACATGAGTGAAAAGTGTTAACTGGCTGTTTTTAACACATTTCATGCTTGTCACAATGTTGTTTACAGAGTGAAGGGTCAGACCAGTGCTCCCAACCAGAGGACTTGGTGAGTGATCCACTACCGTATACCACTGTAATGGCACGCAACTTTCTAGGCACCGCCATCTTATTTTCTACAATGCACTTTGTACTAATGTTTTCATAAATCTACCAAAACACATGACTAAATACTGTATGATGTACTTTCACATAGTCAATGCTGGTTACCTGTATTCCTATAGTTTACCTGTATTCCTTCCAAACATAGCCAATTGCATGTTCGCAACATGTAGATGGTCCATTTGAGCTGTTTGATATAAAATGTCCAGTCAGTGTATACCGGTAGTAACTGTTATGTTTTGTCTCCACCAATATAGAGAGTGGCTGAAGTGATAGACAGCTGGTGGCATTCGATGCTGATCTTGCCACCACTGTTTAAAGACAGTCCAGCCAGTCCGTTCCTCTCTGCCTACTACCCTGACTGTGTTGGCATGAGTCCATCAGGATCCCCCAGTAACACTTCTCTGTCAGACCTGAGAGCAGAGCACTGTAGAACCGTCCAGCCTCAAAGTAAGTTGGGAGCTGTGGGAGCTGGATTTTGCTCCCAATGTGGAGTGTGGAACATTTTTACTGTGAAGCTAGAAATGGCTTTAAGGGGCACTTTTAACTCTTTTGCGTGTATGTGTGTGCATGTATGTAAGTAATAGACGATTTAGAACACTTCCCTGGAGCTTTTTATGTGTGTAATGTGATAAATTAGATATTTTAGTATTGAGCCCATTGTCCTTGATGTCACCACTCGCCGACAATGGGCTCACTTCCATTCTGGACTACAATTCCCAAAATGCTCCTCCTTTTGGATGGGGGAGGGCTGTCTTACAGAGACAACATGTACTCCATGAAGAAAGTGAGCCCAGTGTCATGTTGGTTATATTCTAGCCATTACAACAATATTTGTTTCCCACAGTTCCAGGTATGTGTCCATACTTCCAGCCCTTCTATCAACCCAACGAGTGTGGCAAAGCCCTGTGTGTGCGACCAGACATGATGGAACTGGATGAGCTGTACGAGTTTCCAGAGTTTTCTCGAGATCCCACCATGTACCTGGCACTGCGAAATCTCATTCTGGCCTCCTGGCACAGGGATTGTACGGTACGGTACAGATTACTAACAATGACATGAAATCCATCTATTTAATATCTATCTCAGTGGTTTTCAACCTTTTTGATACCAGGGCCCACTATGTGAACATGAAACCAAATGGACCCGCAAGGGTCCATTTGGTTTCATTTTTATGCTCTCAAAGAGTTAAATCTAGTTAACCAACTTTGGCGACCACCTGGACCCTTCAAGGACCACCAGTGGTCCCCGGACCACTGGTTGAAAACCACTGATCTATCTTGTTTGTTAAAACTCAAATGTAAAAAAGCAAATGTTTGCTTCCTTGAAGTGACTGACCACCGGCAACCAATATGTCTGAAATCACAGTTGCAACGGATGAATTGTTTCCCTTGAAACAGTGGGGAAAAACACTTGAACCTCCTTTTTTTTCGTTCAATTGACTCACCCAGGAGGTGCTGACTCCTCAGAAGTGCGCTCCACATGTCATCGTCCGTGGCTTGGTGCGTGTGCGCTGTGTGCAGGAGCTGGATCAGGTGCTTCGCTTCATGACCAGGAAGGGCCTCATCAACACTGGAGTGCTGGCAGTCAAACAGCCTCTCCTGCCAGAGAAATACCGCTCTGTGAGTGTTGTCTCATGTCAATTTTGTTTGGAGTAGCAATTACTTTGTCCCCCTTTTTCGCCTCGATTTAGTCGTCATGCCATTGACCTTTTTTTATCAGTAGAATCTCCTGAAGGTGTTGGGTTGCTTGCATGGTTGCAATGCGCAAGTTGGCACTCCACTGAGTACCGTTTTAGTTCATTTTGACAGGTGTCGAGTCTTGCTTTGAAGCATCTCCGTGTCTTGTGTTGACAACTTTAGGTGAAATACCTCAAAGTATCCCTGTAATTCTTTTCTTTCTTGCAGAAAAATGTGATTGTGATTGGAGCGGGGGCATCAGGACTGGCTGCTGCACGACAGCTGCAGAACTTTGGGACGCAGGTTAGATTGCTAGACCATCAAACTAAAGTATTTTAGTAAATTATATTCCAGTACTTTGGCAGATGGCAGCAATGTTCAAATAATCCTGTGCTATATGTATGACGTTCCAGGTGGTGGTGCTTGAAGCGAGGGACAGGATCGGAGGCCGTGTGTGGGACGAAAAATCCCTAGGTCCCACGGTGGGCAGAGGAGCTCAGATTGTCAACGGCTGTGTGAACAACCCCATCGCTCTGATGTGTGAGCAGGTGAGACTTATTTCTTCTAACATTTGTGCGAAATCCTTTTGAAATAATGTAAATAAATACTGGAATAATACATTCTAGAAAGGCATGATGCTCCCATCAGAATATGGAGATGTATGTAGTGAAACAAGCAAACGGTACAGGCATGAAACGGTACTAAGGCAAGACATTGGGTGAAGGGGTTGATGTAAATGTAAAACGCCTTGGATAGAGGTGCTTCATAAAGGCACTATTTAGCATTTCCATTACCAGTTGTAGATAGGCATAGATGTCCCTTTTCTTTGTGAGCAGATGGGTGTCAAGATGCACAAGCTGGGAGATCGGTGCGACCTCTTCCAGGAGGGAGGACGGGCCACTGACCCAGCCATCGACAAGCGCATGGACTTTCACTTCAACGCCATCCTGGACGTGGTGTCTGAGTGGAGAAAGGACAAGTCACAGAACCAGGATACCCCTCTAGGAGGTTCTGCACTGACATTACAACATTGTTATCTTGAAGATTATTAATTATGTTTGTACTTCCACACTTATAATATAAGTGTGGAAGTGTGAATAGTTATTATATAGAAGAAGTACATGCGTTCTCCATAAACCCTCCCTACAGTAATACATGTGTATGCACTTTACCCATTGCCTACAGAGAAAGTCCAGGAGGTCTACAAGAACTTTCTGCAAGAGTCGGGCATCAGCTTCAGTGAGTTGGAAGAGAAAGTGCTTCAGTTCCATCTCAGCAACTTGGAATTTGCCTGCGGAAGCACTCTGGACCAGGTCTGAAGACAAAAGAAATTTGAGATTTTGTATGTGAAAAAAAAAATCAATGTTGTGTTCATGATTTTTTTTTTTATATCTGAATTTATTTCTGTAGGTGTCAGCTAGATCCTGGGACCACAATGAGTTTTTTGCCCAGTTCTCAGGAGACCACACCTTGCTCACCAAGGGCTACTCTGACATCCTCCACAAACTGGCTGAAGAACTTGATATTCGCATTAAGTGTCCGGTTTGTTATCTCCCTATGTCCCTTTTCAAATGTCGGTCTTGTCTCACCTCTGTATATATTCATTGTGATGTTTTTGTTCAACTGTTTAAGGTTCAGTCTATTGACTACTCAGGTGATGTTGTCAAAGTTACCTCCACCAATGGCTCTCAGTGGACAGCACAAAAGGTAAAAGTGAGGTGAAAGACATTCTAAAGTGCTTTCCATTGAGATGTGATGGAATTACATGATGAGTTTAAGGCATCATATCTAACAAAATCAACAGAAAACTTTTCAATTCAATTAACTTAAGCTGAACACTTGCACCCCTCTATAGGTTCTTGTTACAGTTCCATTGACCTTACTTCAAAATAACATGATTCAGTTCAATCCTCCACTTCCCGAAAGAAAGCTGAAGGCAATTCATAGTCTTGGAGCAGGGATCATAGAAAAGGTGAGTAATATAACTACCGTATATATTTGGCACAACCTCAAATGTGCAGTATTGAATAATAAATCCTGCTTGCTAAAAGCAGTGGGCAAAAGCTAATTTTTAGCACATTTTTCTGAGCCACAGTTAATTTTCTGCCATATCTTGGTCAGTGGTCATTTAACAAATTAAACATTTTTTTTAAACATCCTGCAGATTGCCCTGCAGTTTCCATACAGATTCTGGGACAACAAGATCCAAGGAGCAGACTATTTTGGTCACATCCCCCCTAGTCCTGACAAGAGAGGGATGTTTGGTGTCTTCTATGACATGGATCCACAGGTTTGAATGTTTTTAATCCATGTGATAAAGAAGCACAATGGCTAGTCATGCTATTTATTTATAATTTTCTTTTGCTTTTTTAGGAAAATGGTATAATGTCTCTAATTTCATCTTTGCATGGTCTGCAGGGTAAGCAGTCAGTCCTCATGTCTGTTGTCAGTGGTGATGCTGTGGCTTGCATCAGGGAAATGGAGGAGAAAGAAGTGGTAGAGGAGTGCATGAAGGTCCTGCGTGAACTCTTCAAGGAACAGGTAACACCATCACATTGTGCACATGATCCTTATAGTAGTTTAACATTTGAGTGATCCAATTTAGATTGAAGTGTTCACACTGTAGAGCTGCCACAATACTAACTACAAGCACACAATTGTTGAAATAATGCATGTTGCTCCTTAGCAATTACCTGGCTGCATTTACCCATTTTGACCTGACAATATAGATTCTACAATACATTCGCTCTGAAAGAACATAATATTCACTGCGTTTGCAGTCACGATTTCCTCAAAAATAGCAGGTGTTCATGGCGCCACAGGGTGCCGCGCTACGAGCACCCGTGAACACCCGTTATTTTACAATAAAACTTAAAACGCCCTTATTTCTTACCTTTTTTAATTAGGAGGTTCCAGATCCTTTGAATTTCTTTGTCACCCACTGGAGCAAAGACATATGGGCTCAGATGTCCTACAGCTTTGTGAAGACCGGAGGCAGTGGAGAAGCCTACGACATCATTGCTGAGGACATACAGGGAAAAGTCTTCTTTGCTGGCGAGGTGAGCTTTTCAGTTATTTTCAGTCCTGTTATATGGCAGTGTTTGAATCAATAGGTGTCAGTGGCAACAAGGGACTGTAGTGCAGGACAGGAAATGACAGCCTGATTTAAGTGATGGGGTGGGTACCCTTTTAAGTGCTTTTTTCATTCAATTATTTCTGTGGCTTTATATCACCAGGCAACCAACAGACACTTTCCTCAGACTGTGACGGGGGCATATCTGAGCGGGGTCCGAGAGGCCAGCAAGATGGCTGCCATGTAAACCTTCCCCAGAGAACACTCCAAACACCAGCACAGACACATTGCACAGAACAAAAACCATCAGGCTGTCTCAACCCATTCCCAGTTACCAGATTGTTCTGCATGAAAAGAATGGACTTTTTTACCCACGGTTCTGTACTCTGTACTGTCGGTAAGACTGTTCCCAAACAGCAGGAGCAAAGAGGGCATGCCAGTTAAGAGGTTCAAATCGTCAAATCAGGAATTAAAGCACTTTTATTTTTCTCAAACTAAATATCTGGTAGTAAAACATGTTTTATGTCAGCAACAGGGTGGAACATTGATATTAACATGACATTGATAAGAAAGCTGCACAGTAGAAGATTTGTGTTAATTTTCCACTCCGGCTACACTAGCTCTTTTTGACCCCTGTGACGTATTAATGCTGACTCAAACTTGGTTGGCTGTAATACCTCTATGTACTGATATTTTCATAACAATTCCATTTTGAGTGATGAGGATTTATGAAATATTGGCAGACTCTTAATTGTTCACACACTAAGGACTGTTAGGTGCAGTTTATATACCAATGATTTCCACGTCATTAAAAGGAGTACTACAGTATATGCTGTGTGTCCACCTGCTGGTACAAATTGTGATGTGAACTTCCATGTAATTGGCCTCAAGGATAGTGGCCTCTGTAGTGTTTCTGCATTAGCACTTTTTTGATTTAGAATGGGTCATACTTTTGTGACAGGCTGACTTTCCTATAAGGCCGATTTATGTTCATAAAACACCAAATAGTCCACTTTCTCAGGGATGTGATCACGGCGACACCAAATTTCAGAACATGAGAGAAAAGCAAAAGAACGAGTCATCTTCAATAGAAATAACTGAGTGTCAAAACAACTAGTAAGAAAATCACATCCTTTTTAAGGATTCTTTGAGATTCTTGAAAATTAGTGTTCACATCTTTGGAATGGGGCAAGATTGAAAGTCATCTTTGATAATGTTAGGTATTGAAGCTTTATTTGTAGGTTCCTGTATGGCGTTTACACTTTATTTCCAAGTGTCATTACATCTAGCTAATCACGTTCTACCATCCATGATGTTACTATGCCTGAATATTTATCCTGTACATGTGTAATAAAAGGAGCTACTAACTGCCATCATAATTGTTTTGCCTATGTACAAGGTACTATGCGCAAGTACATGAAAAATGCCAAAAATAACACTGGACTGGCAATGCATCATTAGTGTTCACTGTTGATGACATATCCCTCATTACAGTGGTTCAATAGAAAGCACCAAGAATCCGATTGAAACCGTTGCTACCTAAAACTGTATATGTTCTTACAAAATGTAGACTGTAGACATCCATCCTCCACTGATACCTGATGGAATAACATTTCTTATGTGATGATTGTAGACTCTCCTGTCTAGCACCTTTAATTTCCCTGCCTTTTGGGCAATTTGCTAAACGTATGCATGTTTTTATTAGTTAACAACCAAGAACAATCTTGAATGTGTTTTTATTACATAACAGTTACATATGTAATAATACACATTCAAGATTACATTATGTTTAGGTTAAGCCAATTTAGAAGGTCTATTAATTAACAAGACTACTAGTCTAGCCCCTATAGTATAAAATTTAAAACTATCAAAATCCTCAATGCCAACTTGTGGATGTAAATATTTTCTTAAATAAAATAAATCATTCTCTTGAAGCAGCAAGTGACAGTGTGTGGGTCAGAGTAGGTTAAAACAGCCATTATTGCTTAAAATGACACAAGGGTGACATCTGGTGGCAAAGGCAAAAGAGGTTGACCCAAGAATACATGGGGTAGGACCATGGAGGTCCAGGACAAACTGAAGTGGAGATCCTCTGTTGCTGCCCAGCCAGCCGGCATTAAGGGTAGTTAGTAAGTATTCCAAATGGAGGCACATTAGTGTCAATTATATTCGACCATAATGTTGGCACTACCTCTAACATGACAGCATAACGATGGCTTGTACCTTAGATATTACTATTGCAGTAATTATGTTGTGAAAAATGAACTATGACTCCAGAGCTTTAGTTTTCTAACGATAACAAGTTTTATAACAATAGCAATAGTGAATATACATGATATATACAATATTAACATAGTGATTCATATAACAAATCTGTAAAAGGAAAAGTAATTAATAAATTAATAAAGTAATAAAAAAACATCCAGTTTTCGATGTGAAGCTCCAAAGCAGAACCTCTAGTTTCTCATTTCATCTCTGGGCCTTTTCCTCCTCCTACTGTCTCCCAGTGTCCTGCGCTCCACCAGCAGCCTTTCTCCACCTCGGAGAGCCTTGTCTGTGGTATTAGGCACGTGTGTGTACAGTTCTTTTGCTATGTACATGACGTTCAGAATGTCTTTGTCGTTCATCGACAGTACATATTCACAGACTTCGGGAGTGGGGTATCTGCTGGCCTCTCTCTTTGGCCGCTTTAGAGATTTGCTGGGACGAAGTCTCTCCATGGTGCCATATCCGTCATCAGAGTCATCTTTGAAGAGGTCGTGTGGGATGTCGTGGTCATAGGGGTTGTAGGGCTTCACCTGGCAATCGACCTGGAAATTAAATAAAATATTGTTATTAAATGTTCATCACCTTCGATTAACTTCATTTCAAACCCAATTTATTTTTATTTATATCCTAGTCTGTAGCGGGTAAGCTATTTAAAAAGAGAGGGTGACAAAAATGCATGTGGATTCATATTTTCTGATTATCCTATGATATGATATTGTATATAATATGTACTGTTGCACTATAGCACTTGTTATGTCATTTTATACATGGTTATATATATGGTTTTGTCAACAAATTCAGTATGTTACTACTCAATTATAACTTGGAAAATCGTTATAGTGAAAACAACACAATACACTCAAGGTCCTCTGTTTGTAAATCTAAAGTCAACACTTACATCTGCAAAATCTTGTGGTGGCTCTATGACAGGCACTCTGCAGGCAGGCTTAAAAGTACTAGTAGTACCAATACTACTGCTACGAATGGTCTCCACTGAAGAACCAATGCTCACTGGATGCCACTGCACGTTGTGATGGGCCTGAGGTAGCACATTGTCCTGGAAATCAACCTGGAAAATAACAGAATATCATTAGGAATTATGTCATAGGCTACTGTTATTAACCTCAATAACATGATTTAACAGAAGACACTAAGTACACATTCTTACAGATGAATGTCATGCTGTAGGCTTACAATATTTTGGTTGTAGTGTTATGAAAAAGCATTATTTTGAGTCAAAGTGCCAAGTCCGTTTGGAAAGTACCATAATATTCACGTCCAGTGCAAATGTAATGTACTAAAGAATAATGTAACGGCCATCTCTCGTCAATATAAATGATGGACAGAACTTTGGTAACCACTTAAGAATCTACACAATTAGAAAATGTTGAAGAATTGTTATTTTGACCAACATTTTCCCAGACTGTTACCCCCAAACGCAAACTGGAAAATGCTTAGTTTTGCGTCCAAGAGATTAAACTCAACATGAAATGGTGGTCCGAGGCTAAAATGCAGAATAAATAGTGGGCCCTCGCTCTCATGAAAATGGTTGAAAACCACTGCTTTACAGTATACGAAGTTACGAACGGCGCTTACCTGAACAAACGGTGCCAGCGGCGGTGAGATGCTGATGATGGCATGGAGGTTAGGATGAGTCCGACGGCGTTTGCTTGCACCGTGACCCATAATGGTTAAAAAATGCTCCTGCTTAGCTCCAACTCCAAGGCCCCAACAGTTCCGAAGAGAAACAATGCAGGCTGAATCAACAGATTCAACAGGGGAAGGCTGGAACACTTTACTTCCACTGTGCGATGTCGATGAGCGTTATGCTTTCTGATGAGTTTGATGATGAAAAGTGAGAACTGAAGGTTTAAAACGGCGCGCTTCTGCTTTTACCTTTAACAGGAGCACATGGCTCAGCCAATCAGAGAGGCCGGGAGATTGCGATAGCCAATCTGCAAAGCCGCCAAGCTGTTGTGACCATCTCTAGATGGCGCTGTTGTGCCCTAAAAGGCTGTGATTGTGCCCGCTACAAAACATGCAAATCGGATGCAAATGTAGAGTGTAAATGTACTCATGTAACAGATTACACATTTAGCGGATCTTCTTCATCTTAAAAGGCCTACGTGAAACAGAAAGTTTCCCTCGTTTCACTTGCAAACAACGTACCATATATTATATGGTAATAGGCCTATATATGTAAGATGATGGCTGGTAATGGCTGTCTTTGATGCATTCATTGATCAGAGAGCACTAATTAACAAGTACAGAACGAGTGTGACACTTCTAATGGCCCAATTGATCAACTCACTGCCCAAAGCCCAAATCCCCTTGAATTTTAAAGGGATCAACCATAGGATAATGAGAGGATCAAATCAAGAGCCTTGAAGGCACGCCCTGATGCACAACACATTTTAAAAAACAAATGAGGCATTATAATAGGCCTACCACTTGAATTGTTTTATATTTTGTTTTAAAGCTATTTTAATACACCAACAAAACATCACCCAAACTGTTCCAACTTTTACCCACTTTGTTTTATAAATTAATGTGCTCCTCAAATCCTAGTAGGCCTAGCTAAACAAGAAAAACATGTCTGTCATCGTGTGCTTTGTTCTTTATGTCAGTGTTTTAGTTTTACAAATCGACATGTTCTGTGTGTGTGTGTGTGTGTGTGTGTGTGTGTGTGTGTGTGTGTGTGTGTGTGTGTGTGTGTGTGTATGCGTAGCATATATATATATATATATATATATATATATATATATATATATATATATATATATATATATATATATATATATATATATATATATATATATATATATATATATACACACACACACACACACACACACACACACACACACACACACACACAGGATGTGGCATAATACAATAACATTTGAAAATGGGTAAAGTAGCCTATATCCTATACACTTGGAGGGGATACAGCATTTTGTAAACAGACCCATGTCAAATCGCATCTGAATAGTGTCTAAACAGTATATCTATGGTCTAAACCTTATTCTGACACAAACAGCATATCCTTATGGTCCCATTAGTCAAATAAACATATTAGTTTAAAGGTAGCATAGCAGCACTCACTGATAACATGTGCAAGTCTATAAGTCTATAAACAGTGATACAACTCTGTATACAAAACTCTGCACCCCCTCCAACTGTAAGTATACTCTTTTATTGTATTTTGTGACATTTGCTTTGTCAATGCAAACGTTTGAATTGAACCATTTACCCAGCAACTGGGTATTTGATGGGTTTGCCAGGTTTGTTTTTCCCAGCACAAATATGTATGATAACAGGGGTGGCCAACCTGAGGCTCGCGAGCCACATGCGGCTCTTCAGCTGGTTTCATGCGGCTCTTAAGGGGCTTCCACATGGAACCGTCAAAAACGCTCCGCCTGGCACACTCATGCATTCCCTACCAGTGGTTTTCAACCTTTTTATACCAGGCCCCACCATTTATTCAGAATTTGAGCCACGGAGGAGCACCACTTGATGACATTTTAGCTCCACAGACACCAAAGCTAAAGATTTTGTTTACTTTTGTCAACAATTCCAAGCTGGATTTCAAAGAAAACAAAACAGTCAAACATAGAGATCAAAAATACCATTAATCTTCTACATTCTCTAGTTGTGTAGACTTCTGTCTAACCAACTTTCCATCATTTAGCCTGGGGACCACCTGGAATCCTCTCAGGGACCACTGGTGGTCCCCGAACCACCTGTTGAAAACCCCTGCCCTATACAGTGGTGCCCAGCCACTCGACCAAGGACTGATTCCTAGTCCACCGTGGAGGTGTATGTGTATGTTTTTTGACTTGTCAAATACTTTTTTGGATTGGAAACCGTGTTTCTAAATATATGTCTATACTGTATGTTTTAATAGTGTGTCTTTGCATTGCGCACCTGCACACAAACGTACATGTCTTATGGCAGGAGAGGGGAAATCTATTTGCGACCGTGACGGCCGTCGCGGCGGTTTTATAACCGTTGTGACCGTTTGATGTGGCTCTTTGCAGTAACACAGTGAAAAACGTGGCTCTTAGTCTGTGACCGGTTGGTTTTTTCCACCCCAAATATATATGATAAAAAAAATGATGCTAGACGTTCCGGCCGCTTCAAGTCCGGAACCTCTAGTGGTGTACACTTTCAAGTAAATGAATGTAGATTTTAACTTTGTACCTTTTATTATGCAATTGAGCACTCCCTCAAATCCAAGAAACCAGAAAACTAAACTTTAAAACACATCATGTCAGGATTCTGGAAATGTTCGACAATAGGGTATTTTTGTGTGGTAGTGGTCTGTGCATTTCCTTATTACAATTTCATGTCTAGTAGCTTTCAAACGGACATCTCCACACTTGTCTGTCTTGTGATGCAGCTTGACTTTAATCATGCTCAGAAAATGTGAAACGGATTGACTCAGAATACAAAAAAAATAACCATGTGTCAAAGTATAAATAATTAGGATTTACCCAGTGAGCACAGCTCATCCTGTTTGTCAATCTCCCCTTTACAGAACACATCATCACACCACAGGCAGCAAACAATCACACACCATCCTGACAAAGGCAGAAAATACTATAAGCAGCAATCTTAAAATCCCTGCATTCTGTACAATGTGCTGCATAAAAATGTACAGAATCGTGGACATAATCTCACACTGACATCTGCTTTAAAAAAACAAAAAAACAACAAAAAAAAAACAAACATAATGGGTCACAGCTCCAGGAAAAAAAAATACAGTACAGTGATTGACATGGCATAGTTGACAATCTTATGTGATGACATGGGACCCAATAAATACAGCCTTTGTCCAGTATGGGGAAATAAAAAACATCATACAATGCTCCAAGCACAACACCTGATACATGTGGACATGTGACTTGAGACACTTAAGTGGGTATGAAATCCAGTCTTGGCTCAGTGGTTACTGGTTAGGCCAGGGGTGTCAAACTCTTTAACATGGCCTGGCTAAAGTCAGACCGAATCAGCTGTTGGCAAAAAAAGAATCAACAGCTGATTCGGCCTGGCTTTAGCCAGGCTATCTTTAACATTCCTAGGCAACTGATTTCTTGTCTAGGACTAAGAGATAAATTTCATTCATGCTTTGTCAAGTGTATAGAAGTTTCTACCTGCAGTATCCAATGGCCTTTCCGACAGACGCCTCATGTTCTATACATGTACAGAAATATTTTGATTGTCAATAGGCATTGGCACTGCACTTTCTAACACAATGTTGACTTTGTACAAATACAATTCCAAGAAGCCAAAACAGGTTAAAGCTATGGTTATTGATATTAATTTTGCTAAAACATTAACATATTACAGTATATTGTGATAGCAACCATTGCTATAGTGTTTGTTCAGTTACTGGTGTCCTAGCCTCGACACCCAGGTTTTCATTTTGCACGAAAACGGAAACTCTGGACTAATTTGTTACCCAGTGACCTAGAGGGGGGAGTCAACCTTTCGGGGTGGGCGTCGCTCCAAATGATGTGACGTAGCACAGCAGTGGAGGGGAGGGGGAGGGGCTGGCGATGACGACACGTTGGTGAGATCAAATCAGATCATCTCATCTGCCATCTAAACCCCGCCCCCCCCAGACCAAAATCATTTCAGGTTAGGCCAGGCTACTGGTGTCCTAGAATTCATACAGCTACAGGATTTCTGTCTCATCTCCCGACGGTCGACTACCGCAGCTTTCATCACATACAGGTTCCTGGGCCATTTCTTTAAAATCTAGAGTTGCACCATCAAGTCGTTTTCTAGGGGCTCTGCCATACTACAATCAGTACCAGAACGTCCACTTCCACCATCCTGCATATGCCCCCAAGAGTTTGTGAACTCTGAGGTGCAAACTGAACCGGCATCGACAGCAACATCAGACAGAATTGGAGGATAGAATAGACATTAGGATAGAGGATAGAACAGCTGAGAACCCAACACAAAGCCTGAATATGGAGCCTTCAAAAAGGGAGGATTCTCTGGCTTCTGTGTCCGTGGAGTAACTCAACATCCCTTCTGAAGAGTGGATCATTTTTGCAGTCTGATAGCGTTACTGAAGAAGTTGCAGATGAAGGTAAAAAATTATGTGTTGTCCACAAAAACAAAAGGAGTTCACATTCTCTCTCAGGGCATAAGCAGGATTGTCGTAATATATGTGAATGCACACAGTAATCCCAAGAAATACTTGGATTCACCCCACCAGCAAGTGGCAGTAGGGGGTTTGGAGGGAAGTAAAACCGTGGTACTCTATTCTGATAAGTACAGCAAAATTCTAGATTCATAAGTCAGTCTCTAGTTACTTTGCTAAGCAATCAGATTTTTGGGACTTTTGCATGTCATGATTTGTTTGCATTGGTGGATATCTCTGATCTGCAATCATAATACTAATAATCATAATGCTCAGGCTTTTACTGCACATCAAAGGGGCACCAGAACGATAAACTTCTCAGTGAGAACACAAATACTGTAAACATTCCCATTTTTCAGCTGCATTTGTGTATTGGTGTTTATAAAGAAAGCAATAAATTACTTGATTTAGTAGTAGTTGACAATAAAAATCTCCTGCAACGGCCCGATTCTTTCTGCCTCACGTTCTTCAGTGCAGTACTGGCACATGCGCGTGTAACCCTTGCGGTAGGTTCTTACACACAGCGGGTGGATTATCTGCTGTATTCAATGTACACACAACACCATCTTTGCCTGATGACAGAGACACGAGGAGAGTGGTTGCCACGGAACGCTAGAGAATGGATGCAAATATTGTGTGTACAACACCCTCCCATAAAAAAATCATCCCACAGACCTTGTGGGTCGGTAGTTTGACACCCCTGTAATTTGTAGTTAGTACTGGAATGAGATGACAGAATTCACTTTGTATACATGAAAGGAGCGGTTCCAGAAAACTCTGGTGAAGTAGTTTGTGTAAGGCGAATAGTTCGATTTTATCACTTGGCAGAACCTTCCGTGCTTGGAGAAAGAATATATCTCCCCTCTGTCATACACCACCTGATTGAGAGAAGAAGATGGAGACAGTCAGTGTTAAAAAAATAACTTATGGTCTTCATAGTGCATACATTATACAGTAATTGTGAAAGATTACGTTTTAACAATGGGCACCTTAATATCTAATAGGAATGTGGGGATAGACAGTATGTGTCCGTACTCACATGTCCATTCGCAATGTCTAACAATTCTTTGATCCTGCAGCCCTTGCTATGATTAAGCTCATTACAAAGTGCCTCTTCAATGATCACATAGTTGGTCTTGTGAGAGGTTAGAATTTTGTAGACATCCTCTGCTGACCTCATTGCATAAACCTGGTAAGTCTGTAAGGAAAAGAAAAACAAATGGTTTTGGTAAAGTTTCATAATTGGTCAATGTCAAAGAAAAGGTTAATGTATGAAATGACAGAAATCTTCATTTTCAACTCCATTTAATAAAAGGTATACAAAGCAGTATGTTCTCCCTTGAAACAGCGATTCTTGGAAAATTGGAGCATTTTCAGTGAGCATGGCCAAGCAGTCCAGGCTTGTTCCCAAACAGGAATAGCTTTAATCCATGTAGACCAGGAAGGAACATACTGTATATACGGTACATAACTTAACTATAGCTTTCAATCTGGGAACTGCTTTTGAGGTTGTTGTCATTTACAGTATATAGAAACATGAGTGTTTCAAATAAAGATGTTCATGAGTCTATGTCTAGTTGAGGATGTTCAGTGTCTAGGTTTTTGGTAAAGGTTGGTCTGTAGTTGATACCACATGTTGACCCCAGATGATTATAAAGCATCCAGTGTGACTGGTGTGAGAGTTATTACTGGTTATAAGCAGCAGAATGATTCTCAGTATGCTAGACAGTTAGTACTCTATGGGCCCCATTTTGATTGTCTTAAGTATCAGGTCTTATGACTTAAGTCAAAACTTGGAGGCTTGAAGCTCTTTGGCTCTTTTGAGTGGCCAAACAGCTTTGCCACACATCCAAGTTTTGACTTAAAACTTAAAGGGATATTTCACTTTCACAATTCTACTTTCCACTTTTATGGTCTACTCAGTCTCAGGTCAACACCCCAGACAGTTTATAAATTACTCCTTTCAGTATTTAGATATTTGATGTTCACTTCCTATACAAACCCATTATAACTTAAAAGTCCATTTTAAAACATTTTAACCATGGAATATTATTTTTTCTGGGGACTGATATTGTCCTCCTAATACATGAGATGGCTGTGGAATTTCATTTACAGTTTTTATTTATGCCAAATGTATGGAGATGGCTACATTTTCCTAAACAATATATTAAAAATAAATGAAAATAATAATAATAATAATGGATTGAATTTTTAGAGAACTGTCAATGAAATTTCACGGCCCTCTCACGTATTAGGAGGACAATATCAGTCAAAAAAGCCAGAAAAAAAAGATGGGTTGTTTTCGAATAATCTGTCATGGTTAAATTGAGTTTTAAGTTGGGTAATAATGGGTTTGCATAGGAAGGAGGCAGATACGCTAAAATGAACATCAAATATCTAAATACTGCAAGGAGTAAACATAAACTGTCTGGCGTGTTCACATGGGACTGAGTAGACCATAAAATGACCAAAAGTTTTTTTTGAAAGTGGAATATCCCTTTAAGACGTGAAACTTAAGACAATCAAAATAGGGCCCTCTATGGTCTACCCTCATTTAACATTGTGTTGTTGTTTTTTGCAAGAAATGTGTGTGTGGTACTCACATCTTCACTCCTCCTCAGCAGGCTGTCTGAGTAAAGGGGCAGACTGGTCACTGACCACCCTGAACAAAGCTTCACTGTCCCTAGCAGCTGCGGACTGCCAGCAAACACTGCTGCCATTGGAGCGTGTGTCCTGCAGCGAAGAGGAGTGTGTGGGTGAGGGAGTGGAGACAATTGCAACAGGGGCAGCGGTTATGTGACGCTCAGCCAATCACAGTGTAGAGCAGCACACCTTCCGTCAATCACAGCACACAGTACATGCTAGATCATTATTATCCATACATGGACAAAAAGTCCTTAATTTTTGAGGACACAATTATAAACATAATTAAATAGATTTGATTATTTCAACGCAGTTGAATTGGTGTTTTTTTTTAGGCCCCATATATTTGCCCAGTATTGTACTCGAACGCATTCAAAGAAAGATCATATTTTGGATAAAAGTGCAACACTATAAGTGAAAACTATATTTCTGCTAGATCTAGATAAAACAACTTTGTGAATAAGAGAGTGAAGTGCAGCCAGCAGCAATCAGGTTTTATTCTTCGGTGTACAGTACGTGTTCCATACTGAAAAGCTCACAATGCATCACAACGTTGTAAGAATCGTTGAATTATGTACTACTAGCACCTTACCCGTTAAGAATAATGAACTCCAAATGTGGTTAACGTAATTTAATATCAATAGCAATGATGCATTTTGGTGAAGTACTGCTTTAATGTAGTTGTGAGGATGCTTGATCATGGGAAAAGGGGAACCAGTTGTAGCAAAGCACGGTGCACAGTAAAGGGGGGATAAGCGTTTCTGTGGACATCATGAAGCCACTGGAAAAGGATGTATGTGTGTTTGTGTGTGTCAGTGATGCTGATGCACTATGGCAGGGGTTTTCAACAGGTGGTCCGGGGACCACCAGTGGTCCTTGAGAGGGTTCCAGGTGGTCCCCAGGTAAGTTGGTTAACCAGATAGCTTAAAAATGAAACCAAATGGACCCTTGCGGGTCCATTTGGTCTCATTTTTACACTCTCAAGTGTTAAAATATTCATCATCTGAATTAGCCATTTTGGAATGTATGTTTTGCTTGTATGTTAAATGTATGTTTTCCAAATCCAGCCTGGGATTGTGGACAAAAGCTGGTGGTCCTCAAATTCTGAATAAATTGTGGTCCCTGGGATGAAAAAGGTTGAAAACCACTGCACTATGACACGCACATATGGTGCAGGATTTTGGTGACTTACGTGATCCAGCTCATCAGCTCTACTGTATCTGGGTCATAGAACTCCTGAAGCTCATTCAGCTCTGCTAGCACCCTTGGAAAGTACTACAGACAGAGGAGAAGGCCAAAAGAGATAAACTCATACTGCAATGCTCAAGTATTGCCCATTGACTAGTGAGAAGCACTGATGTTCCCATATATTCCATTTCCTCTCATTAGCCTATGAGAGGAAGGCTAAATTGGGCCTATAGATTATAAACTAATTATACAAGACAAGTAGTTGTTTTTCTAGACACTGATTTATTATTAATTTATTTTGGAACATACTGTAGCCAACCAGTATGGCAACCTTTTCGACATGAAGTGCCATGATTTTTTTCGTTGACCCTCCGAGTGCCACAGCAAAATTTACAATAAATTAAATAAATAAAAAATATGCCTAGAGTCAATAAATGGAGCATTTTCACGGTTTTTACATATTTAATGTCCATTTTCTGCAGTTATATGTCATGCTTAGGCCATATTAGACTTAGGGTGACCAAAACTCTTCATTTGAGGACAAGTAGGCCTATTACTTGTGAGGGTAAAGTCGGACAGTTAATTGCGGGTAGCAATACATTACTTAAGTTGGTATTAAAAATGCCTCTTGCCATATTTGTCCACACATAGTCCTAATAGTGCCCATCATTTTGTTATTTATTCATGTTGGTCTGAATTTCTCCTGATATTTTAACAGGCTTAAAACGCATCTAGCAAAAAAGAGACAGTGAGAGAAAACAGAAATGGGACTATTAGGGCAATTGACCACTGTAGTCTGTCAGTCACAATGTGGGACAGGGTGTCAATTTGTGGGATGACTGAAAAGTAAAATGAGTGACTGTCCCACATAAAGAGGGACCTCTGGTCACCCTGAGACTGTCCCACAGAAACAGGGACATCTGGTCACCCTCAAACAACAAGCCGTTTTTCTGCTCCGACAGAAACACACACACACACACACACACACACACACACACACACACACACACACACACACACACACACACACACACACACACACACACACACACACACACACACACACACACACACACACACACACACACACACACACACACACACACACAGGCGACGCAGCCTTTGCAATGCGCAAGGATAGCTCTGCTACAAGCTAGCCATGCTAACAATATTCACACACCAGCCAAAACGCAATAATTTCAGCGTTGTCTGGTTAGGCTGACATGACGGCAGGTCCGCGGGTTCTGCAGGGCAGACACAGACGCCATGCCAAGGAGGAGATTACTTTTTACTGGTGTTGGAGGAAAGTTGGACACGGGGCTCCGCGTGCGTGCACGCCCTTTATGATTGATCAGAGCGCAGCAAGTGTCAACACTGGATGTCTGGATCAGACTCGCTCCGGTTGAATATTAATTAAATTAATTAATAATCGCGGCCGTTGCAATTTGCTAATCAAATCGCAATTTCGGTTTGAAGCCTTAGCGAAATAGTAGGCCTGTAATCTTTTATTTTACAACGTGCACATTCAATAGGAATTATTACTGAGATAAAAAAAAAAAAACTTCCCCCAGAATCTGGCCGCGTGCCAGCTGATACCACCCGGCGTGCCATCGTTGGCACGCGTGCCTAGGGTTGCCGGAACATACTGTAGCCAACCAGTATGGCAATGTATTCATTTATAAACGATGAATGTAATGAAACATATAAATTTGTATAATGAGTATGAACTTACAACAAATAGATAACATAGTCGCCTCACTCAATGTGACTCAATAATACATCCACAGTGACAGAATGTGAATAGCATGCAGAAATACAGTGCAAAAACATGCAGGAATCAACCCTCACCTCTCTCCACAAACTGAAACCAATAATGGTCGGCACTGCTGTACTCAATATCAGAGCCTGTAGGGAGACAAAGAAGACAATACTGTACATGTTACTTTAAACTTTCATGTCCTGTCCCGGATTTGATTTCACCACGAAAGTTATTAAGGTTTTATGTGTCTGCACAGGGAAGAATTGAATTTGGTGTGAGCATTATTCTTAATTTCCCTACGTACCATTACTTGGATACAAAAGAAATGTGTGAATATGAATTTCGCCTCAGCCACTTGCAATGTAACATATATCAATCCAATCCAGCTATGAAACATAACAAAAAATAAAGCTAAAACACAACATGCTTTAATCTTCCTCATGAAGTGGACTAAAGTGAGTATTGCGAGGGCAAAATAACTATGATCAAATAGGAATACATATTAGACCACTAGAATGGCATTCAACGTGTCTCACCAGCACAACAGGATGAATGGACTTGAGTTTGAGCCACCTGAACATAGTCATCCAGAGGTCTGGAGAGCACACACCAAACGCTGTGAACATACAGACGTATGGGGCCCATAAATACTTCATCCTGTATGGCAAGGAAAAGTAAGAAATCATCACTTATGGTGAATAATGAATATAATGTAGACAATACTACAACAATATAATACATTAAAACATGACATCAATTACAACTACTAACCTTAACTGTATCAACATTTTATCTATTTGTGCTTTGTTTCATTACTGCTGTAGTGCCTCTGACAACTGCACTCAATAAAAGGTACATAAGGTACTGTATATATAAAGTTGTCAAGGACACTAAGCCCTTCAAGCTTAGTGCCCTAAGCGTGTACTGGCTTTTCCTCCCAATACCTCACCAGTTCACCAGAGCACTACATTTGAACTAGACCAGGGCGGCGGCAGAAAGTCTCAAGAGAACTTGAGCCACAAGAAACACCTCAGTGAGAAGAAGTTGCCGTGTTGAAGGATGCGAAGTTCACTTGAGCCGACTCAGTGCCGTCCAAGTTGAAACCCAATAAGCACAGAATAGTAAATCCTTGTTACCGCTACTTGTGTGTGGTTTAAATGAACACAGTGAGTGCACCCTAACACACAGAGTTACCCGGCAGGTGAAAGTATTGTGAGTAATGGGCAGGTCGCTTGTTAAACACCCAGGATTGTCTGTGTATAAACATACCCCTCAAAAACCATAGCCAGTCCTCCAAACAGCAGCGTGTGAAAAACATGATAGATGACCTCAGGCTGCTCCCCAATTTGCCCATCCTCAAGTTTGAGGTTGGTTTTCATTGGCTGGCCACTAAAAAAAGATTGAAAATATACCATATTAGTACATGTCATTTCTATAAATAAGAGCAACGTGATGGATTTACTGTACTGCAATCTAACCTGAGTCTTCTGTAAATGGTCTGCAAGGTGGACAGCAAACAGATGATGAGAACCAGGATGTAAAAAGGCAGAACTGAGGCCTGGGTCAGCCGCAGAAACAGGTCTTGAGTGGGGGTTTGGAAACCCTCTTGGCACAGCAGGTGGTTGGTCACAAAGTCACTTAGAAAAAGAAATATGATTGTTACAGACACAATATACAAAACATACTCTCTCCCCATGCCTTTGGCCTGGAGGAGACAAAAAGCTAAATGAAAGATATTGAGAGACATGGATATTCCAGTATATACTGTATATGGTAGAGATGAACATACAGCGATCGGGAGACATGCTGTGCTAGAAGGGGGTATTGAAGACATGCAACATAAATATCCAAATGTCGCCAGTGCCACTCACGTTGTTGATATCATCCCAAATTTCGCTTCAAGGAACTTCAATATGAAGTCATCTTCATTGATCGGTAAAAGTTTCTGTGAGTGAATGAACACAACAGTCACTATTTATACCATACCATGAGTTGAGAAGCTACAAAACATTTTTTGCGTTCGTCCCTGCGATGTGATAAAGTATGTCCTGTTTCACATCACAATGTTAAATACAGCATCCCTCTTTTTGAGTTTACCTTGACCAAGTAGCTGAAGGTGATTCCTGTGGTAAAAACCAAGTAGAAATGCAAGAACAGTTTCCTCAGTCTAGCCATCAGGGTCCCCGTCTTCATGTTCTTCTGAAATCAGAAATGGAGAACAATAAATGCAAATTGTACCGAGAGTGGCTCCAAGCTAAGCAATACCTCCAGAAGGTCCTGACTGCAAACCTGAATATCATTGCCACCTAACTCCATTTTATTTTATGTATTTATTACTTTGATGAAGCAGTATTGCTTGTTTTCAAAATATAAAGTTTTACTAATATCCTGAAGACTTTTTCAATTACTGAAAAAATGAGGTGAAGTGAGTGAGCGAGGCTTCATTTTGCCAGAGGTGCATGCCCATGTCATCTACTGTACACTGGTGGAGAGAGGAGCTAACTCTACCTGAAAGTACCTCGCAAGCACTGAGCTTATCAGGAGGCTGAGCATAGGAGAGCTGAGTAGAACGGGGTTCTGGAACTGGAACACATAAGCCAGGAACATGGCACTGAGGTACACCTTGTGGATGTCAGCCATCTGTGCATCATAGAGATAGTCATAGGGAGGGAGGGAGAGAGAGATTTTGAAATTGTATAGGCTCCTAGTCATAGGCTATTGCACATTTTGTAATGTTTACACAAGTTTAATGACAGATTGGGAGGAAGGCAAGGAGATTATTACTTTGCGTGGTGGAACCAGGTCAAAGGAGTCAAGCAGGAAGAGAGCCAGGGCTTGAAAGAAAAGCACATAATGGCTGTGTTCCCACACCAGGAGGAAGATAAATGTGGTGGCGCTCATAGAAAGATAGCAGAACATCTGGAGGATTTAAAAGAAATAATTAATATAGTCTTCAAGTCTTCAAAGGTCAACATATACGTAAATGTATGAATCATAAATAATAATAATAATAATAAAGATCAAGATAATGAGACACTAACCTCTGTGGCAGGGCTGATGTTGTTACTAAGGAATCCTGTCAAAGCTGCCACTTGACAGGAGAAGTAAGGCAGAGCCCAGTTTTCTCGCAGAGGAATGGCATAGTCCACTTTGGTTGTATCTGATCTGGGAGGGATAGACGGTAAATAAATATTGTAAAAATATTGTAAAATAAAAAAAATGTTGTATACCTGCAAATGGTTAATACATACATTCCCCAAAATTGACACGTTACAATCTGTCTCACTACAAACACTGGATATATATACGACTGGGAACAGGAACAGGAATGAGGTTGTCAGTTCCCCCTCCCCAATAAGTATGCTAAAGTGCAGCAAACAGTTGCAGGTCAAAATGGTAAAATTACCTTATGGGATTCCACTCACCTATTGATGACATACCAGGCAACAGCCAGCATGCCTGCCACCCAGCTACCGCTCATCACCCAGCTACACACGAACAGGGCAGTGACATAGACTGCCTGAAGGCCCAACACTGCTCCGATGTAGAAATAAATGGGCTCTATCAAGTCCTGGTGGATGCAGGAAGAGAATAATCTTGACATTTCGAGTTTTTTTTTTTACACACAAACTGAAGCATGTTCTGTGCAATTACATTTTTCTCCCTGGACTGACATTGTAAATAGGAATACGGTTTCTAATGGTGCATCCATACAACATTTGGCTAATTTTGGCTCATTTACCACAGTGTAAACACACAGTGTTTTGAGTCTTATGAGGTAAGCTGTTACCAATAGTAAAAAACAGTCGTATGTCACAATTTAAGCACTAAATCTTGAGCTTAAATCCGCTGCCGTGCTGGAACCAGTTATGCACAGATCTAGCCAGTCTGGAGAGATGTACAGTAACTGTTACCCGTGTTACCTGGAGAGGCACTGGACTGACCTGGCTTTCTGTGACTCTATAGATGAAGCTGGTGATGACCTCTGGGTACAAAGACAGCCGCTCCACTGCATTGATGGTCTGACCAGCGACTGTCCTATTATCTACAGTCAGCTCATAAAACCCTGAAAAACACCATGAGGTTAACAACCCACACAAACTGAAAGGAGAGAGAAAGTAGTGTGTACGTTCTGGGTTTCATAACTAGCTGTAGCCATTCGGCTATAAAGAAATACGATCATTAAAGTTCAGGAGAGCCGAACAACAGATCTTTCGACATTTTGTTCTAGCAGTTTAATTTAATAGAGAATAAATGACTGCACCTCTTTCGAAAGTCGGAGCTGAGAGCATGTGCTTGTAGTAATAATAATAGAGACCACTGCCTCCCTGGAAGGTGATTTCACGCTCAAACTCCTGTGGTGCGAGACACGACAACAACAACATGCAAGTCAAATATGGAAGTTGCCGTCAGGTGACTTGGTCGATGGTAACAATAATGCAACCCACCGGTCTACTTGAAAACCAAAACTTCCTGTCATGGTAGGCGGAGAGGTACGCGGCGTAAAGCGTGCCACAGGCAACCGCCGCCAGACACCCAAAGAACAGCTTCACCACCCGCTGAAGAATCGCCGCTGAGAAGTGAAGAGAGAATAATGACAGCAGTGATCATCATGCTCCCAGAATTTGAACCATCTTTGAGAACCAGTGTTGCCAAATCGGTGCATTTGTCTCTTTGATTTTTTTCAGATCCCCCTAGTGTCAAAATTAGTGAAAAGCTCCTGGCGAAAAATCTAGCGCTCTTTGGCTGGTGAGTTGGGGCGAAATTGATTGACAGGCTCCAGAGATAAAACCCTATTTCTTCACTATCTTTCCTCATATGACAGTGGTTTTCAACCAGTGGTCCCCAGGCTAAATGACGGACAGTTGGTTAACCAGATGTAATTGTGGTAATTTTGATTCCTTTCCAAGCAAGCATCTAGGGCATTCTAGTGAATTTTGGATTTTGGCATTTGGCAACACTGTTGAGAACCAAGTCTGGAATGTGTTGTCTGACAAATAGACTTACAGCTGGACGTGGCCCTGGAACTTTTAGCAGTCGACGTACTACCGGCGACTTCTTCTTTAGATTGAGCATCCTCGTTCTCCACCTCCTTGTCATCCTCCACCTTCACATCCTCCTTATCCTTCATCTCTATGCCATCTGCAGCTGCTGAGGCACTTCCCACATCCTCCTCCTCCTCCTGTGGGTTTGCACTCAACAGGCATTCATTCACATCTGCACAACACACACATACACCATACACTGTAGTTCAGGATCCTTTCCCTTAGCAACTTAATGATATATAGAACCACAAAGTAGTTTCATTAATCCACTTGTACCGCTTTTCACTGAATTGTATATGTGTACATCTTTATGTGTACATCTTTAAGGATGAATTGATGAAAGGTCTTAGTAGTTCATCATGGTTTGGACTAGCTCTGGTTCACCATTTGGGCTATGTTTAGAAAGTATTATTTTTTGTATTAACTTGTGCTTTCTTTTGATCATATGTACCCATTCTACTCACTGTGGAATTTCACTAAATCATTACAAATACAGATGGCTCCACCAGCTGGTTAGAAGTTAAAAGGATTTTTTTTTACTGATGAGTCCACTCTACTTACTTGTTGTAGTGCCCTCGTCCTCATGCAGATCCTCATCTTTCCCTTCCTCACCTCCAAGCTTCTCAGTTTTCCGACATCTTAACTCAGTCATGACTGTTGGAAATTAAAGCCCAAGACGCCCGATATGACCAGTCAACAGCATGCTAGCTGGCTGCTAGTGTAAAGTCTACGGTGGCACTGGAGAGGCGAGCAATGTTGCTATGAATAAACAAAGTGTTCCTCCAAGGAAAGGAAGCGGTTTAGCTGTGCTACCTGTGCTAGCTGCCTTGTCGTGAAAACGTCAAGTAGTAGACAGACAGCTCCTCAAAGCATTATTAACCTGCAAACATGGTTCCCAGGCGTTCTGCAGTTCACACCATAGTTACATTTATATATTGATGGATATACATGTTTCAGTCTCGGTCTCTGAGAGAATGTGCTCCTCTAATCAACTCAAAAACATCAGTGCACACAGAGCATGGGCGGAAGTTGCTCGTGCAAATAGAAGAAGCGAAGAAGAAGTACTGTATTTTTGGTTTATTTTTTTTAATTTTACAGACTAGTCAATCTAGATCCAGTCTCGCGTGCCTTTTCAAAGCCATTAGTTATGGAGCAGAGATCTGCTGCTAATGTTGCAATGCTTTAATATACCTTTTTATACCATAGAGATGTGTGAACATGATAAAAAAAAGTTCCCCAATTCTGTATAGAAGAATGGAGGTCTGAAGAAAATCATTAACATGGTGAAATACATCTGATGACATCAAGATGTATTTCACCATGTTAATGATTGTTCTTTCAGGCCCCTTTTTTCCTGAGAGGGCACAAATGGTCATTTTGGAAAATTTTGAAAATGGGTGGAATTCCTCTTTAATAACAAAAGTAGATGCCAAGATAATACTGTAAAATATATTTCGAATCCTTAGCAGTTCTATAAACACACCCAAAACAACTTTAACAATATCATTAAAGCACCACTTCACCACTTTTCTTGAATGCCTATTGCCTATTTAAATGCAACCCGTCCTTTTTTAACCTTACTCAGCCAGACGGTCGCGCCCTTTTCATGACCCCGCGGCCCAGAAGTAATTTACCCATTCATATTCCTCAGTCTTTTCCAAAATGATTTATATAAATGTACGATTACCGACACGGACATAGACAACTCGGGTTGTGACAAATCATGACAACACAATATTAACAATACTTTGTTTCATTTTTATTCTTACAAATATTTGACCAATGTCTATAAAATTATATAAAATTAAATAGTCACACTGACAACTTTGCATTACTCCAGGATCACATTTGAAATAAAGTCTAAACTAAACAAAAACTCTACGTTTTATAATTAACCCTTTTTTTATTTTTGAGGGGAAAAAAATAACCTAGTACTTGTCCCTATTGGTTGTCTCCAGGAGACACCATTGGAATGGCCCCATGAAGTAAATAAGAGTTTGCAGAACTCTGTCTATACTCTAAGACTCTGAGGGACAACACTGCATCTTTCCAGTTTTACTTTTAAGACTGTGCCAGTGGTCATTTCCAGAGGTTTGGCAGTCCTCTTCTTGATGTTTATCAAGGGCTCATCATCAGAGTCGGTTGATAATACGAGACTGAGTTCCCCGACGTCCTCGTTCAAATCGGAGTGGTGATGAACTCTTGATGACTCTGAACAAATGTGAGGAGACAATATCACATCAAATATATGCGATTAAACAGATGAATCAAGTATATTCAAAACAGAGGTTATTTCTATGCCATTCTTATAACATTTATGTGTGGGGAAATTAGTCAATGTCAATTTAAAAGGGGAAAAAAGCATCTTACCCAAGACAGTACTACTCCTTGCTGGTACAGGTTTCTGCTGCTTGCATATCAGTTTAGCCAAAGGCACATCATCATCTGAACTGCCTTCTGAGCACACGAGAACTGTCATAATGGGAAATGTGAAACATTAAATTAGTTATTATAAATACATTACATTTTTCCAATTTACTATATGGACACAACAATATTTACAAAATGTTACGTTATATCTCTAAATGGTTACCACCTTTAGTTTTTGATCTCCTCTTGTTGGCCAATGGAGTCCTTTCTTTAGAAAGAGCCTTTGTTGTTTTCTTTTTCAAAGGTTCATCATCTGAGCTGTCACAATATTCTAGACATTGACGATAATGTTATTAGTAAACATTATGCTATGGGAGAAAAATACATTTTGGCACAAAGAGAAGAGATGTGAATGTAAAAATAGCCGAGAACAGTTTTCATATTGATACATACGTACTCTGCTTATGTGGAATATCTTTGCTCTTTTTACGGTAGGTAGTTTTTTGCAATGCTACATGTGGCGATCTCCGTTGTGCCTTGGGTCTCTCTGCAAGTTTACTTAGGAGTTAATCACTTAAACTATCATTATAATGGGATACTTACGTGTTACAGAATGAAAAATGCAGTATTAAATACTAAATATCAAATACAGATGTTTTATCTTTTGTACACATTCTGTAGTTGTCACCTTTCTGGCCTCTTTCGAGAGTTGTTGGTTTCTTCACTTTGGTCGCTGCCATATTTTCCTCATCTGAGCTGTCTTCATTTTTCTTTGTCAGAACTGAAACAGTTAAATAAAACAGACATGTACAAATATGCTACATTAAAATTCAGATCTGCAATTAAATGAAATAAGTAACAGAAAACATGCTGTGTACACTGTAAATCCACAGAAATCCACACCAAAACACCTTGGGCATCCACCTTCAGTACTTTAAACATACATATTGCCCATGATATTTGTCATAGGAGCCCCAGCGCCACCTAGAGACAGTTCTGACACTCCCGCCCAGCCCCATGTCATCCTGTTGTCCGTGGGGTGATATGTGATGTAAACAGTTTTGTGCTTTAATGTTAAAAACTAGATCAGCACTTCAAACTTGCGTGTTGTGCACCAGTAGCACCTATGGCCGCCACATGGCCTACTCGTGCATGAGCGGACTAATACTCATGACATTAGCTATAAAAGGTCTATTACTCACGTCATCATCACCTAAACCAGCCAATCGGAGTACCCCGAGTGACTGCCGACCACCAATCACCTTACTTGCGCCTGCTCCACTCACGCAAGTCATAACAGAATAGCTTACCGGTAGTTTGCACTTGGTACATGCTATATTAGAGCACATTACAATAGTACCAGCATCATGTGTGTAAAAGAGTGTATTTTCATTTTGGGAAAAAAACTTGGCATATCACAAAAGGTAATTTCCATGACAAAACTTTGAAGAGAGATTGGTCATCAAGTAATAAGTATTTGTACCTGCTCTCCTTTTAATCCTGGAGTTGCTGCTTTTTTTCTTAATATCACTAGTAGCTGACGATTTCTTTGCCAAAAGAGAACTCAGGGGTTCATCTTCAGAACTGTCATCTGATCCATGCAACAAAGAAAAGTTATTGTAGCAGGTTAGAGTAGGGCTTGATACAGAGCAGAGCAGAGCCAGTATGCGTGCACACAGTAGGTAGGAGGTAACAGTATGATGAATTGCATTCAAACGGCAATTATATAACACACACCGGTATGTGTGTGTGTGCGCGCACACGTGTGGAAACACTGGTTGTAGTCAATGACCTGCATCTACACTTCTCACTGGAGGTGTGGTGTACGTTTGGTGGCTATTGTGCTCTAAAACATTGAGAAATAAAAGAGCAACATTATGGCAAGTGCTTAGCAATGTGCAGGACCTTTTTTCATTGCATTGCACGCTCTACTGCCCTACACACCTGTCACCAGCCTTTCGAGCAGTGCAAATTTCTATAAAGTTCTATTCTTACCCAAAACAGGACTTCTCTTTGTTGGTATTGATGTCTTCCTTACAGGTTTCTCCTGCTTGCATTTCAGTTTTGTCAAAGGCACATCATCATCTGAACTGCCATCTGAGCACAACGGGACTATGATGAATGGAAAATGTTAAGACATGAGTCATACTGTACTTGACCATCAAATGATGAATTCTAATTAATAATTTCCCCCTATATGTAAAACTGGGCCAGTGTGCGATAAGTCAAATAAAGTAAAGACCTAGACCGCCTGGGGAAAAGACTATGCATTTTGGCCTGCTGACACCATTATTGGTCTGACATTCATTAGATAACAACCTACCTCGAACTCTAACCTAGCCATAAACGACAGTGTTCTGACAGTGTTCCTGCATGTTGGACTAACAATCCGTCCAAATTACCATCAGATCCCCTTCAAATGACACGAAAGGTTTTTATCCAAAGAATACAAGGGACATCATGCAAATAGATGCATGTTAAATAATCACCTGTTGACTTATTTTGTGTAAAGTCCATTTTTCTTCCACTGCTCTCGGTCTCTTGTGCTGGTGAAGATGTCTTTGTTTTCTTTATCAAGGGCTCATCATCTGAAGGGTCTTCTATCGCTGCTAATACCAAAACATACACAAGCATATATTATACAATTCTCATAAGATGTTGACGTCTGTTATCAAATAATTCTCGTCTATGCTTACCCAAAACAGGTTTCCTCTGCTTGCATTTCAGTTTAATCAAAGGTACATCATCATCATCATCTGAACGCAATGGAATTTATAAATGGAAAAGGTTAAGATGTGAGTCACAAACACATGATCATCATTCATTCATTCATTATTTCCCACTATATAATAAAACATTGGCCAGTGATACATCAAATAGAGACCATAGGTACAGGCTTCAGTTCTGACAGCATTAATGTATTATTGTCCAACAGTCATTAGACCGACAATCAACCTCAAACCTTAAACTAAGCATAACTGCAAGTACGAGAGCAAAAAGTTTGAGCCAGTAGTCTGACTGTTGTTCCCACATGTCGGTAATAATGCTCTGTTGGAATTAAAATTGGTTTCATCCAATTGAAAAATACAAGGGCATCAGGCGAAGTCTACATAAATGCATGTAATGCGTGAAATAATCACACTTATTTTCTGTGCCATTTGTACCGTCCAGTTTCTTTCCATTAAAATGTATATGCCTGTTAATTCAATTCTCTTCTATTCTTACCCAAAACAGGACTTGTCTCTGCCTTTACAGAGTTCATCCTTACAGGTTTCTCCTGCTTGCATTTCAGTTTTGTCAAAGGCACATCATCATCTGAACTGTCATCTGAATACATAGGGATGGTATGGAAAATGTTAAGCCATCAAATGATTATTTATAATTAATATGTTTTAAGAATGCAAGATCAGTAACATGAAAAAGTATAAATAAATGTATGCAACGTAATCACCTGTTGTCTTATTTTCTGTGCAGTCCGGGGTTTTTCCATTGCCCTCTGTCCTTTGTGTTGAAGATGTATTGTTTGTATTTATCAAGGGCTCATCATCTGAAGCTGTAGTCTCATCTTTCTGGTCTTTACTGAAAGTTTCGGTTTTCTCTTCAGTTTTGGAGGTCAGTTTAGTCACTCTCATCAAAGGTTCCTCACCTGAACCATCTTCCTTTATCAAATCTGAAACGGTTGGATAAAAAAATACATTTACATGTAGTATCTTTTTGCAAGCCATTGTCAGAGCAAAAAATTGAGTGTACATCATGATATATTCATTCATCAGCATTTAACTGAACTGAAAGGCCTGCCCAAAGATGTAATATAGGAAAAGACCAGAACTTTTCCTTGCTAACAAAAGGGAAAGACTCTGTAGTATGCATGTACCCGACTGCTGCCAGTTGGGTACATAACATTGTTTGTCTTTTTTTTTTATTGCGCTGTGCATGAGTAGGAAACAAAATTTCATCCCTCTATGTGTGATGTATTGGAACGTGCAGCATAGCCAACAGAAATGAGTCCTGAATTCCTGCCAAAGGTGCCATTAATCTAATTTTCCATTGAATAATAAAATGTGTTTAATAATGGAAAATACCATCTGACCCGTCATCCTTTTGCTATGGAAAATGCTCAATAATCCACCTCCACACTGGTATGTCTCTGATTTTGGTCTTACTTCAAATGACTCCAAAGTTTCATTTGATTGAACAATATGGTGCCATGTCATTAGTCTGAAGACTCATTGTTTCCAGATTGACTAACCGCATCTCTAACCCTAAGTCTAAACACAACTGCAATCATGGGAGCAGTACATCATTGGAATAATGTTGGCTTGCATTCTTTCTAATAACAGAACACACACAAGCATACTGTATATCATAATATTCCCATAACATTTATATACGTGTTCAATAAGATTTTATGGTGCATTCAAATTCTCTTCTATTTGAACGTGTGGCATGATTTTGCCACAAAAAAAGCTCAACCATGCATTTTGCCTGTCTTCAAATGACATAAAATACTTTAATTTAATTGAAGGATAAAGACATCATGCAAAGTCTAAAATAAATGCATGTAAACATGATCACCTGTCGTATTATTTTTTGTGCAGTCCAGTATTTTTTCATTGCACTCTGCGGATTGTGAGTCTTCCATCTCTGCTAAAAAAAACAAACACACAAAAGCATACATTGTAAAATTCTTGTAACGATTCTATGTGTTAAATTAGTGTTTATTGTTCATATTTAATTCAATTATCGTCTCTTCTTACCCAAAACAGGACTCCTTCTTTCCGGTGTAGTAGTCTTCCCTACTGGTTTCTCCTGCTTGTCTTTCAGTTTTATCAAAGGCACATCTTCGTCTGAACTGCCATCTGAGCACACAGAAATGATGAAATGATGACGATCAAAAGATCAAAACTATAATGACAATGTTTTCCTTTTATTTATAATGAACCTATTATCTAACTAAACGCTGCATGTCTTATTTGCACATGAGAAGCAAACACAGTAAGCATGCCCGTATAGGGAGCGTTACGGATGCTCCGTATTTCGTGAGATTTCGTATGGCTTACATAGTGACAATATCGCCTGGCTTACACAGTAAGTGGGTCACTGCATCCGCAATCATTAAACTAATATTTTTAGTAATGTCCGCAAAATGGACAAAAAAAATTAAATGTATGGCGCTGAAAATTGAAAATCACCACTCATGGTGCTGAGATTGGAACTGTGATTAGGCGTTGTGATTGCCTGGAATGTTTGCCAATCTGCGCTGTGATTGGCTGAGCTTTGCATAACAGGTGTGACACAGGGGACACCCATTATATATAAGGGCAGACATTCTGTGCTCAAAATTTGAGGATGGAATTTGGGCCAGTGTAAGGAGGTTAAATGTATCATTTAACCTACTCAATTAGCTTTTAGCGTCATAGGAAAGCCAAAATAAGACAGAGCCAGCCCAGACAATCCTTCACCTAGGTGAAATGTATTCAAAATGCAAGCAACCAAATTTGCCGCATTCAGCAAAAGACAGACAAAGGGAATATCGTACCTTCCCCAAACGGGTATGGATTCATAATTTTAATACCAATTTTCTTTTCCTCACCATGTTCGTGTGCTCCCGAGTTATTGTTTGAATCCATGGTTGAGCTGTTTGTGGCTTCATGCAATGGGGTAGAATCATTGTGTGGCTTCGTTATGAGCGTTGCAAGAGGTACATCATCATCTGAGAATAGCCGCATTGCAACGTTAGATTCTTTTCTTTTATAATTGGAATTTCATATGAATCTAACGTCGCATTTCGCTTCATTGACTCGACCGTTGTCTAAATGTCACCAGTGATCTGCTTGTATTCAACGAGTCAGACTCACCAACTTTGCAGCTGTAGAGAAAGCTTGCCACATCCTCTGTCGATCTGCAAGGGTTTTGTGCCATAAAAATTCACCGTAGACATATTATGAGCTAATTTCTGTCCTGGGGATTCCACAACAAACATCACCGCTGCCATCCTGCCAAATAAGAGCCAAGGGCGGGTGCTTGTTTTATACACTGACACACACAAACAGCAGGTGACGATACTGCGTGTGCACCGACCAGGTGTGCACCTGGTGTGTGTCAGTGCATAAAACAAGCACCCGCCCTTGGCTCTTATTTGGCAGGATGGCAGCGGTGATGTTTGTTGTGGAATCCCCAGGACAGAAATTAGCTCATAATATGTCTACGGTGAATTTTTATGGCACAAAACCCTTGCAGATCGACAGAGGATGTGGCAAGCTTTCTCTACAGCTGCAAAGTTGGTGAGTCTGACTCGTTGAATACAAGCAGATCACTGGTGACATTTAGACAACGGTCGAGTCAATGAAGCGAAATGCGACGTTAGATTCATATGAAATTCCAATTATAAAAGAAAAGAATCTAACGTTGCAATGCGGCTACTCTGAGAAGAGACATGAGTCATTAAATATCCTAGAATGGCAAGTGCACACACATGTACCGTCACACACACAACAGGGACACCAACACTAATATATATATATATATATATATATATATATATATATATATTGGAATGAAGGGCTGACCTGTGAGCTCAGCCCTTCAGTCCAAGGCTAGAATTACATTATGCAGTCATTGTGAACGATAGAAATACCAGAGCTAGACTTAATAGGATAGTTAACTAAACTACCATGGTTCACATGAACCAACGTGATTATGACGTTTCATGGCAAGAACTAAACGATACACACCATTTATTTCCCATATATACTATGATCGGCCCGGGGTACTAGGAACACCACTGTGTGGACAGACAACAACAAACAGCACAACATTGTGAACAAAATAGCTAACATTTCCAGTACATGTCGGGTCCATTATGGATAGTTCAATTGTTATTTACCTGAAGATGAATTGTCCGCAACACCCGTGAGGTGTTGCCACAGACGCGTTACCATCGATAGCGTTAAGAGTCACTATAAGATTAAAAAATACAAACTCCGTTCGTTGTTGGCCGCTCAAATGTTGAATTCTGGCGCGACGACGAGGAGGACAACACGTACGTCATCGGTGTGAGACGGAAACGGAAATATAGAAGTGAAGAAGATAATAGAGAGGCAGATGAATACAATAATGTGATGTGTTCTAATCAAAGAATTATTTTTGAGGATCAGATTCCATTCCGACCCTTTAGTGTGATTCCCGTAGCCCGTTTCCACTGTTCATAATTGAATGTTGCCTAGTACTTTAAGGTAAGATAATCGACCGGGTCAATATAACTGCAGACGATTAAACTAAAACTATAAGTGTGCAGCAGGCTGTGTCAGATCTGCATCACAAAAAAGGAAAAGGAAGCCCACATTTGTTCCCAAACTTCTGTTCATAATGACCATCTATTTAGTTGCAGCTCCTTGTAGGCTGTGCATCCTTGTAGACCCCTCTGGATTTGGGACGTCCCAGAGCCATCTAAAGCTCTAGTACGTCGTAGGTGTGGGTAGTACCGACATTCCAGATTTAGAACATAGTAATAACCAAGGTTCCTGAATGGGGCTTAGCAGCAGCATCCTCGGTCTTCCGTTATTGCTTTTTTTTATTTTTAACTAAAGACAGCACTGTGAAGCTGTGAAGTGTAAGCTTAAAGGGGAACTACACCCATTTTTAACATTTTAATGTCATTAATATACCTTAGAGTTAGAGATGATTCCCCCAATTCTTTATTTCCTAAAAATGGAGGTCTGCAAAAATCATTAACATGGTGAAATACATCTGATGACATCATCAAGATGTATTTAACCATGTTAATGATTTTTCTTTCAGACTCATTTTTCCCGAGAGGCTACAAATGGACCAGCTAGGGTCCATTTGGTTCACATTTGTATCCTCTCAGGAAAAACTAAAGACAGCACTGAAGCTATGAAGTGTAAGCTTAACTGGCCTGTCCATTCAGTTGTCAGTTTTGTATTGAGTCGTGCCTGAGTTGTACTGTAAATCTCCAAGTGGTAAAGTACTAACCAATCAATAAAGGGACTTGAAGCAGGTTACTTTATTCATTTTGATCATTTTAATCATCTGAACAATAGCTACTACACATATTCTATAAAACATCTAACATCTATTAATAAAAGAAATAAGAATATACCTCCATCTGGGAATTATATCAATGGAATACAGCAATTTATGAATTATTATTGGTGATAGGTTGATGCATAATACGAGCCCTCAGGGCTTTTTGTGTTTTAGCATCATTGTATAGTTATACCACTGTACTTGCAAACTGCACAGCTGAAGTTTTCAACACAACAAATCTCATTAAATACCTTTTGTGTCAAATATTGTGTGACTAAAGCACAGATTTGTGGCGATCTTTAGCCAGATTTTATGCAGAAAAGAGTGCCATTTCTGAATGTAACTATGCTTTATTTAATTCATCATTTACTTGTGTTAACTTATCTCGCTCTATTGAACACATTGGCACAACGGTTTACTGTGGGACCAGTACCATTGATCTTCCTAACACATAGAGTATGTCTGTGCAGAGCATAATGAGTTCAGAGTCAGCAGACCGGGTGGCAACAGGGACCAGTAGCAGACCTGGTACTCCTCTCCAAACCTCTTGGTTCGAGTTCCTACTGGACAGCACACTGCTGGAGAAACACCTCCAGAAGGCCTTCCCAGGTAAGCTCATAATTTATTCTAGTAGTTGTAGATGGTGCCTTTATATAGCACCTTTTATCCAGGGATATTCATACACACAACCCTACACCGATGGCAGAGGAAACCATACAAGGCAACAACCATTGGGCCAATTAGGGGTTCAGTGTCTTTATCAAGGACTCTTTGACACTAACTCTGGGGGAGCCTGGAATCCTGTTGGTTCCCAAGCGGCTGTAAAGTTTTCTGAGAAAAAAAAAAAAGAAAAGAAAAAAAAAAAGAATGTTCCAATAGATTTTTTTTTTATCCGTAGATCCAACCAACGTGCAGCTGATCATCCAGTTCCTAGAGCAGGCATCCAAACCATCAGTAAATGAACAGAACCAAGTACAGCCTCCAGTGGACAACCGCCGGAACCGCACTCTGAAGCTGTTGGCACTCAAAGTGGCAGCATACATGAAGTGGGATCTGGACACACTAGAGAAAGGGTTAGCCAGAATCTCTCCCATATTTACTTGTAAATCTGTATTCTGTAATAGTAAATAGTCACACAGTACGGTATATTCACTATTGTATAGTTAAGTATCGACTCTCTCTCCTCCCAGCTTGACCATCCCTGTACTGAACATGTTACTGAATGAGTTGCTGTGTGTGAGCAAAGTGCCCCCGGGGGTGAAACATGTCGACCTGGATCTGTCCACTCTGCCCCCTACCACTGCCATGGGTGTCATCATCTACAACCGCTGGTGAGTGAAGCCTAATTAATGGCATATTATAGTATTACTGAAATTCCTTCATACTACGTATGTTTATAGGACTACATGGTGCAATTTGTTTAGGAATTTGGTATTGTCACAAAACGTAACCGGTTAACAGCTTTTGTGCTAAATACGTGTCCATACCGGGTGCTAAGGTCATGTAATAGGCGTCCTTGGCTACTTTTTAATTACATGAAACAGGTTTGCTGTAATCTTTTTAATTATTTTTTTGACATGGCTGTTGCTAGGCATCTTCCAGATGTTATAAACATATATTCCCTGAAGTTGCTGAAACAACTACCTGTACTTAAAGGGGAATTCCACCCATTTTCAACATTTTTCTGAGGGCGTACAAATGCAACCAAATGATTTGGTTCCATTTGTACGCTCTCAGAAAAAAAGAAGCGTCTAAAGAAATCTATTAAGATGGTGAAAATACATCTTGATGATGTCATCAAGATGTTTCACCATGTTAGCGGTTTTCTTCAGACCTCCATTTCTTGGGAACACAGAATGGGGGAACTTTTTTTATAATGTCCACCCAACACCTCGGCTCGAAGGTCAATGACATAGTGAAATGTTGAAAATGGGTGGAGTTCCCCTTTAATGTTACTTCATAGTTTTTTGATGGTTATTATTGTGTATTGATTGTTGCAACCCTTTGGGGTGGGGTTTAGTCACTGTCCAATGCCAATAATACAAATAACTTAGCAACTATGCAGGTCAAGCTTTCCTCTGCTAACGTGCCTATTGGGGAGGGACTTGGTGAAGGGCTAATTGCACTCTATATATATTTGTCATGAAGGGCCATCAGAACGATAGTGCTGAGCAGTTTTCCTGAGAAACAGACCAAGCCTGGGCCTCACCAGATGAACATGTAAGCCTTTTAAATTCTCCTTAAAGTGTGTGTGTGTGACACAGGCACACTCTAGGCTGAATTATAATGCCAAAGATTGATATACACGATATTGATATGTTCATGCTGTGTTTCCCAGGTTAAGTGTTGTGCAGCAGGAGAAAGAGATGACAGAAAATATACTCAGTGTGGTGAGTAAAACAACAAACGGAGCTTTAGTTGGTACCACATGCAACCTTTTCTGTCATTGGCACAGCTGGACAATTATGATTAAAAAAAATCATAATGGAAGATAGTATTTTTGTAACCAAATGGGATAGTAATAGAATATTTGTCAGCATATAAAACTTTTAAATGGATGAAGTGGACAGGAGGACAGTCTTTCAGGTGAGGGTGTTCCTGGACAGGATAAACAAAGTGAAAACAAACAACTGAAGAACAAACCAAATTAAACAGAACTTAAGGACAACAGAGAGACCACAACCAACCTCCCCTCTTATCTTACCACAACTGCAGGGATTAAGCACACAGTTTAGTTTGACATGTCACAACAGAATGTGCACCTTCTATGGGACATCATCTAAACGCTGCATGACTACATTTAGTTTTATCATGGTTATTGATCAATAATACAATTAATGTTTGTTGGAAATGATCAAACATTACGGTGACAGGGGCTGCTTTGTCACAATTTTTGAATAATGTTTTCGAAACGTCGCCCCCTTCAGCTGAAGGAGCAAGCAGCCGACTCAATCAGTGTCCTGGAGGGCGCGTTGAGACTGAAAAAGGACTTCTACATCCACACCCTGAGGACACTGGACCTGCTGGCTGCTGACGCCTGCACCACCAACGGAGAGACGGAGTCGTCCACCGCAGGTCTCCGTATCAGTGCCGAGGAGCTGCACTGTCAGGTTAGGTCGAAAAAACGTTTTACAATTATTTATACAAATTAAACCATTGTGTCCCGTCTAGATTTCTAGTTTCTGAATAACATAATAATTCAAAGATTTGCACCACGTTTTCACGATTTTTCAAAAATAGCAGAGATACAAGCTCATAGCGCGCCACTCGGTGGCGCGCTATGAGCTTGTAGATCTGCTATTTTTCAATAGTTAAAACATAATGCTTAGAACACCAAGTCACCAAAACGCGTTCAGTACACTAAGGGTTTAAAGTGCGCAAAAATAAAGGCCCCTGATGTGTAAGAAACTTAAGACATTTCCCGTAAAATGTTGGATTCTGACGTTCTCGACAAGTTAATCAAACTTAGCCTTGATGTAACTTTTGTCTTTAACAGGTGCACTATGACTTGGGAGGCATTTACTTTCAACAAGGCTGCACAGACCAGCCAGCCTATGAGAAGGCTCGTGAACACTTCAGACAGACCAGAGAGCTTTTACAGAAGGTATAGTACCTATGTGTTAACTTCTGAGCCTCGTAATGAGTTATGGACCTTTGCTTTTGATCTCTCAAAATGCATTATTTTCGTGACTTTTTTAGCTGGACTCAACTCTCCATGTGCACCTGGATGAAAAGCGTCTGGCTGGCTACTGGAATGCCTGTAGGGCCTTGACGGGAGTGTTGGACCCCAGTGACTCACACAGCACGCCCTATGGACAGATCAACAGCCTTATCAGGACGCGCAACTACCAGGTACAAACCCACAACAGACCTGCACCCTATTCAATGCAATGTTCATTAACAGTAAGACGAGGTGGTAGACACTCCTATCACTTTAGTTTGTGTGTGTGTATTTATATCCAGGTCTAGTGCTTTGCCGCGGTTCTGAATGTATTATCATTTTCGCAAACTTCTCTCTAGGCTCTTATTGAGGCCTTCATCAAAGACAACTTGTCTCGCAGCTTGCCAAACCACTTCAGACAATCTGTACTCAGGGAGTTTCTGCATCAAGTCCAGCACGGGTAAGTTATCCATTATCACACTTAAATATAGGGTGTGGCTAAATTTCTATCGATACTGTCTATTGTGATACAACCTTAGATATCATCTTGGTAAGTCCATAAGTACAGTCTTTTTTATTGCCTAATTACTACATCACATTGAATTTCTGCATGAAGGGGAAGTATTTGTATTTATTTTTGTGTTTATAACGTTTATTTGTTGCTGTATGCAGCGAGCGGGGCATCGATGAGGTGTGCCACAAGCTGTGTGTGTGCAACGCAGTGCGAGATGCCTTGGAGGGAGAAGTCCTCAGCGTGCGTTTCCAGCAGCTGCTCCTGAGACCTAGTAAACGAATGGTGGACTTCATTCTAGAGGTACCACTACGCATAGATCGATTTGCACTATAGATTGACTTATATACCTACCAGGGAGTTGAGCACGACTTATTCTTGATTGGAATGTCAAGTGGTCTTAGGACATTTAGGTAGTCTTGGGTCTTTATTCTCTTAATTCAGTCTTAGTGCTATGAATACAGTGCCATAGAGTTCCACGTCTCTATAAAATCGAAATGACCAAATGATATCCTTATTAACATTAAAATGTCATTTCCTTTCCCTACAGGTGTGTACACGATCACTGGAGAAGGATCGTCCATCCGAAACCTCCCGAAGAAATATGGCCAACTTTATGAAGTGAGTCACACCTATCGTTTGCGTGAGTACCGAACTTGTGATATCTGTCTTCGTTCGTTTACCGTGTCCCATCTTTTTTCCCCCCTCGTTCCTTTCAGGACCTTGTGTGAGAGCCTTGAGGAGCTTCCTCTGGTGTTCATGGTGTCCTCTCACAAGCTCTTCATGGAACTTCTGAAGGAGGAGGAGAGGAAGGTCCTGGTGGAGCAGATGAGGAAGAGGTCGGCCACCATCAACCTCAGCGCCAAACCCCTGCCGTCTTTCTACGACATACCAGGTACACTCCTCCAGAAGCCCCTGGTTTTCTTCCTGGGTCACCGAGTTACTTTATTGTCCAGTAATAATGGCATACCTGGTCATTATGCGGCCCGGGGGCCAAATGTGGCTCTTTGGCTGACTCTGATCGGCCCCGGGGACCACCAGTGGTTCTTGAGAGAGTTCCAGTTAAATATGGAGCGTTGGTTAACCAGATGTAACTCTTTGAGAGCGTAAAAATGAAACCAAATGGACCCGCAAGGGTCCATTTGGTTTCATGTTTACACTCTCAAGAGTTAAAATATCCATCATCTGAATTACCTAAAATCTACACGATCAGATAATGTAAAAGAATGGTCATTTTTGATCTACTGTATGTTTGCCTGTCTTGAATCCCAAATCAAGCCTGGTATTGTGAACCAAAACAAAAGAAATCTTTAGTTTTGGTGTCTGTGGGGCTAAAATGTCATCAAATGTTGGTCCTCTGTGGGTCAAATACTGAATAAATAGAGGGCCCCGGTATCAAAAAGTTTAAAATAATACTACACAGACATTAGTTCTCCACTATATTTTATGTATCTCATGTGGGCCCCTGGGGGAAAAATAATTGCCCACCCCTGAGTAATGGCGTGCTGTGCTGTGCTAACATGCGTGTCGGATCCTGTGATTGACCGTACAGTGTCTGTGGTCTTTTCCTTTTCAAAGCCTCAGCCAGTGTGAACATTGGCCAGCTGGAGCAGCAGCTCATCCTGTCCTTGGAGCCGCGGAGGATCAGACAGCTCCTCATTGAACTCCACGGCATGGCCGAACGGCCCTTCTGGAGAGTCAACAGCAAGGTAGGGGCTGGCATAGATGTATATAAGCAGGGGTGTAGTGGAAGGGGGACGGCGTGCCCCCACTTCTCACATCTAAAATATTTTTGGGTCTGAAAAAAATCATTAGCATGGTGAAATACATCTTGATATCATCAAGATGTGTTTCACCATGTTAATGAGTTTCCTTTTTTTTCTGAGAGTCTACAAATGGAACCAAATGGACCCTAGCGGGTCCATTTGGTTCCATTTGTACACTCTCAGAAAAAAAATGAATTGGGGGGGGGGGGGGGGAATTCCCCTTTCAGAGGCATCCCCCCACTTCTAAAAGTACCACTACAACACTGTATATAAGTATATATTTGTGTTAACAGTGGGAGGTTCCTTCAGACTACATCAACGTGATCCTTGGCATCAAAGACAACCTGACCAAGGACCTGGTATACATCCTCATGGCGAAAGGCCTCCACTGCATCTTAATAAAGGTCTGTTTAATCCTTGTGTGTACTGAACATGTTTTGGTGTTTTTAGCTGTTGAAAAATAGCAGATCTACAAGCTCGTATCGCGCCACTCGGTGGCTGCTATTTTTGAAAATTTGTGAAAATGTGCTGCAAATCTCTGAATACATTATTTTGGAAGCAAACATTTTTAACTCATTTTTTTGCTTCTGGGGGATCCCTAGAACAACATGTTTTCAGATGGGGGTCTGCAGCCAAATATGGATAATTCTGGTGGTCCTTGGCTTGAAATATGTCAGCATCACTGACACAGGAACACAGATTTTTCAGAAAAAACAGAATCTAGTGTCAGAAACTATAGAATCTAGTGTCAAAAACTCGATTCTAGCGTCAGAAACTAGATTCTAGTGTCAAAGTAGATCCTAGTATCAGAAACTATCATTTAGTGTCAATAACTAGAATCTAGTGTCGGAAACTACTGTAGAATCTAGCGTCAAAAGCTATAATGTTGCTGCAGCTATAATCTGGTGTAAGGAACTACTGTACAATCTGGTGTCAGAAACTCGAATCGAGGGTCAGGACAAAATTGCTTAAAGAAACCTCAGACGATAATCACACCATTGTTCACATGAAATCACTTGTTAGAAATGCATAAATATGAAACGATTCCCGACTGGTTTCCTGCATCCGATCTGTTTTGCTGGGCTAGGACTTCGCTCACGCCAGGCAGCTGTTCTCGGCATGTCTGGAGCTGGTGACTGAGTTCTCCCCCAAGCTCAGGCAGGTGATGCTAAACGAGATCCTGCTGTTGGAGGTGCGAGCGCACGAGACCATGGCGTCCGAGGGCAGCAGGGAGAGGCCGCCCCCTGATCTGGTCAGCAGGGTCCGAGGGTACCTGGAAATGAGGATACACGGTGGGTAGACTTTATCATGGCTTCCCACACCTATGGGACGTGTCCACTGGGTGTAGTGGAGGGGGGACGCGGGGGGGTTCACATTTGTACATTCTCAGAAAAAAATGAAAATGGGTGGAATTCCCCTTTAAGAGGCGCCCCCCCACTTCTAAAAGTCCCACTACAACACTTGACGTGTCTAACCACTTCCAACTTGGTGCCCCTATTTTGTGAATATCATTATAGGCGAAAAGCTTTAATATTTAAGACGAGAGATCTACAAGCTCACAACATTTGACAACGCATGGTGAACTTGTAGATCAGCTACTTTCATCATTCATCCTACGAACAAAGTCTATCAGTCTTATCGGCATGTATGTGGTCTCACCCCGGACGGTTGGTGTGGTTGTTTTCAGACCTGCCTCTGCGTCAGGTTGTCGGGGAGGAGTGTGTCGCCTTCATGTTGAACTGGAGGGAGAACGACTATCTGACTCTGCAAGTGCCACAGTCCCTGGTGATGAACAACCCTTACATTAAGGTGAGTATGTGTTATTTTTCACAGTGACTTTGACTATTTCTATAGCACTTACAGTACAGTACATCACTGGCATTAACTTTGTTTCATGAATGTATACCCTATTGGCCTGAATATAATAGACTATGCCCCCCACCCACCCAATGGAAATATCCTAAAATATGTGGTTGTGTTATACGGGTGCTATACTATTTGACATTCAACGTTCTTTTTCCACAAATGAGTCTTTAAAAACTGGGGTCGTCTAATAACCGGAGTTGTCTTATACTCAGGTGTCTTATATTCTAGTCCTAGACACTCCTTTGGTTGACATAATAGCTAGCAGGAAAGGGCACATACCACATGGGAGCAAAGTTCCTTCTTCAGTGTGTTCCCGGCTGGCCAGACAGTTTGGCACATCTTTCTCTCACTGATGCCACCCAACTAAAGCAGAGATCCATACTTCATGTGCAGTAGTAGTCAAGACGGGCCATAGAGCTATTGATTTGGCAACTCGATAAATAGCATATTCAAATAAAATGTTAAAAAAATACAGACTCAAAGGTTTAATGGTCTTGAAAATGTGGTGAAAAATAAATTAAGGAGAGATACGAGATAGACGCACAGTCAGACATCGCTGTGCATGACAGGCTTTAGACTTGGTCAGGCTTTCCACAGCAGCTACCCCATAACATAATAGGCAGTGTTAGTGCAGACACAGCAGAGGCTCTCGATGTTTTAAGCCAGGTAAATGATGGTAAATCCAGGAGTGGTTTATGTAACCAATTCATGAGGATTACTGTATTGTGGAATTTTCCTCATTTGCCCAATCTAACAATGTAATTGTCAAGCTTAGCCGCTTGACTTGTCTTAGTATCTCATCTGATCCCTGACTGACTTTCATATTCTCCCCTAATAGCTTGGCCAGCTTCTGGCCTCCACCTGCAAGGAGCTCCCAGGGCCTAAAGAAAGTCGGCGTACAGCCAAAGAGCTGTGGGAAGTGGTGGTGCAGATCTGCAGCGTGTCGCTCCAGCACAAGAGAACGAGTGACGGACTCATTAAACAAAGGGACTCCAGTAATGGCATCCTGCTCAGGTATGTCCTGATTTAATCTTAAGCACTGGTGCCTTGTGCTTAAAATAGCCGGTCTACAATGCTGTGACCAAGATTGGCTTTTTTTTAGGCTGCAGATGTGTACATATTGTTTTAGTATTATTGGTGCTTTTCAGGATCCTCACTACTGTATATAATGTCAATTTTCTTGATCTTCGGCCAATGCACACAGTCACCAGCGACATTAAAAACTAAAATATGTTCTGCATTGTTTTGTAGTTCAACTAATTCATTTATATCATTGTTAAAATGTCAATTTGAACTATTAAAGCATTTTTATGACACTGCTACTGTACATGGTGAAGTGTTAAAACAATTATTTGTTCTTGATAAATTTTGATAAATTCCATGTTCATGCTATATATTACAAAAAAAAAGTCCATTCTGTTATCTACCCCTTCAGGAGTAAATTCATCACTTTCATCAAGAAACTGAGGGTGAGTGCAACATTGGCTGAGCTTGTGCTTGGTGAATGTATGTAATTCGATGAATATATTCTGTATGATACAATGTAGTGGAGTATAATGGGTTTTCTTGCATTTCTTATAGGAGCCTCTAGTGCTGACCACCCTCATCTCCCTGTTTGTGAGGTTTCACAGCATAGTACGGGTATGCATTGCTGGCCTATGTCATCCTATGCCTAATTTGTAGACCCCTCAGCTTTAGCACTTGTACATGTACAGTATGCATGACCAGTGCTCTGTTATTCCAGGATGATATCGTCAATGAGGTGACAGCAGAGCACCTCTCCATCTGGCCGTCTTCTCTCGCCAAGTAAGAACTTCTCACACTTGTTGCTCATCTGGAGATTATGCCCTAATGAAATAGTAATTGTATTATTACGGACTGACGAACAAAAACTGTATCTCATTCGTTTGTTTGTTTTTTTTCTTTTTACATGAATGCCTTACTGCTTGCTTTGTACTATTACGGTATCAGTTTGTAATGTAACACTATCAGTTTGTAATGTAGATGGTTCATTTTGTTTACTTACAGCATACAGGCTGTAGATGTGGAGGCGGTGGCTGTGACGGTCAAAGAGCTGGTGTCCTATGCGCTCACTTTGAACCCCAATAATCAGTCCTGGCTCATCACACAAGCAGACATCTACTTTGGTAGGAAACATGTAATGCACGGCATATTTGGGTTAGACATTTATTGTTGTTTTTTTGTTTTTTGTCTCCACCAGGCCGGAGGCATGGTGGAGGTTTACCCTCCGTCCGTCTGTCCGTCCGTCCGTCCGTTAACAAGTAATCTCTGGCGCCGTTTACCCGATCGCTGCCAAAGGCCACAACCTGTCCTGGCCTGGTGGAGACCTGTGCCCAGAAGGGCACTTTAATAGTTTTTTTTTGTTTTAAGGCTTCTGTCCTCTTACTACGTTGGTGAAATGTTATATTTATTCCATCGGTTTTGTAATCTAGGACGGTGGCCAATCCACATGTACTCCTACATGTACAACCACTCCACTGGTTTGAGTGGTTTAGTGGTGTGGGTCCTAAAATGGATGAAGGATGGCTAGTGTAACAACTAAAATGTCCAATACAGAATGGACACCTCATGGAAAGTGTTTTCTTGCCATGAGTGTTTTCTGATTACGTAGTTGGTTGATCCACTTTTGTTTCTGTTGAATCTCTCTTTAGTGACAAACCAGTATCCTGCAGCCTTGCATTTTTACCTCCAAGCCGGTGCTGTGTGCTCTGACTTCTTTACCAAAGCTGTGCCCCCAGATGTCTATAATGATCAGGTACAGTTCCCATCCATGGCACAGGTGACATATTGGACGTTAAGTGAGGGGATTGAGGGCACTACCTTTATCACGACGTACAATTAGGTTTTGGGAAGGGCATGTATGCTTTGGTGAGTTGATGTACTGTAGTCTTAACTCTCATACTGTAGCTGTGAAGGTGATCGTCTACATGCAATTCACTTACATTTTAGATTTTAGACAGTTTGGGATGCTACAAAGAGTTTATTCAAATTAGATAATTTGTTAACTAATCAACAAATTAGATAATTGTGGTTCCATCTAGTCTTGGGCAATATACTGGTATTACCGTTTATCGCGATATTGGAAATCAATACCGAGTAATATTGTTGGGTCTGTGAAAAATATCGAATACCGAATATCGTCAAATACCGACATTATACTGTATTCTATTAAAATATGAGCAATGAGACTTAATTGTAACTATACAAACAATTTTCATGTTACACACATGCCTAAACTAGCCCTTATTTGGGCTAGGCTTTTTGGAAATAATGTATTTCCAACTCCAGTTTTTCCCTATTTAGTCTGCTTGAACAGCAGAGCGCTCAGTTTCTGACCCCTCAAAGTCGGAAATTCTGAGAACTAGGTGACTGGTGGAGCGTTCCAACTCTGATTGCCGTCAATACCGGTAATATCGAATATCGAGCGAATTGAGACATTATCAATACCGATATTAAAAAATCAATACCGCCCAAGACTAGTTCCATCCTTGAAGTTTATCACAAGATTGTGATTGTGATTGACCTTTCTTACAGGTCTTGAAGAGAATGATCAAGTGCTGTTCAATGACGAACTGCCACACACAGGTCAGACTTAAACATCAGCCAGCAAATTACAGTAATCTGGTGGGAGAGAAATCTTTGCTTAACAAGCTATTTGTCTCCTTTTCAATTGTTAGGTTGCTGTCCTCTGCCAGTTTCTGAGAGAGGTGGACTATATGACGGCATTTAAAGCTCTTCAAGAACAAAACAGGTAATTTACTGACCTTCAAAACTTGTTTACCTATTTACCAGTATTTGGTGTTTCACTTTTTACTTGACTGTATATGCAAGATCACATGTTCTGTTGCCTTTCACATGAACACGATTAGCCATGTTTCCATTGCGCAAAAAGTTCTGTTTTTGTATTATTGCAGTCATGATGCCATGGACTCACTCTATGACTACATCTGGGATGTCACCATCTTGGAATATCTCACACGTATCCTTTACCAAGTTAATATAATATTTAATAACGCCACTAGGATAACTGTACTATCCCTTGGAGAAAGCTAATGTTGGTGGCAGTATATTAATTTTCTGTCTGTATTTTTGTTGTGTACAGGATTATATAAGCTACCACTATAATACAAAGTACATTGATGATGCTGAAGCCTTGTTAATTGACTTCATCAGTGTATAATAAACTGTCTCCTTAACTCTGTGTCCAGATATTCACCATAAAAGGGGTGAAAGTGAGAAGAGACAAATAGCCGTAAGTCATTTTTCATTTCGTTTGAGTTGGGACTGCAATATGTAGAAAGATGAAACTGATATCGTATCCCTTCCCTTGCCGTGAAAGGGATATCAATTTTAGATCTGCCTAATGCAATGAAGATTAATCTAAAATCTGTGTTACATTGAATATTATGTACTAGGCCATAACGTTGGATGTGAATGTACAGAACATTTAGGAGCCATTCAATCTTCTTTTCAGGTAAAAGCGATTGGTCAGACAGAGCTCAATGCCAGTAACCCAGAGGAAGTACTACTATTGGCTGCACAGAAGCGTAAAAAGAAGTTCCTTCAAGCCATGGCTAAACTGTACTTCTAAAACACACAGGACCACTTCTCTGGAGGAAAGAAAATGTACATTTTATTTCATTTGGTAAAAAATAAACATTTTCAAATAAATACATTTTGTCTGTACAAATGTTCAAATACGTTTAGTTTCCTCCATGGGAAAAACTAAAACTCCCTGAGGTATAAATTAAATACCTTGGCTGGTTTTATTAACAAATCATAAATATTATAATGCTTTCAAATGAGCATTGGCAGATTTTTTCTTCCCTTTTGCCTATAGGCCTACTGTACATACTGAACATGACATGGTATATAAAAGAAATTGCACCACTGAAATAAAGGAATGTCGACTACACATTCAGTTCGAGTCACAGCAAACCAATGTTTGTTTGGTCAAGTGTTTAAAAATGTACACAAAGTTATATAGAATACATTTCATCAGTACTAGTAAGGGAACACCAGGCTGCCATTGTTTACCTTTTAGTAGATTCACTTACCCAGAGCAGCTTAGACACTAGTGTTTCAAAGACGCATTGATGTAGTCATGAGACCTTAAGTCATTTATCACAACACCCTGCAAATTTTAAATCTAGCAAAGATTGCATTCAATAAAAATGCATCCATAGTCACTCAGGATGACTCATTTGATCTCAGTTGAAGAATTCTAGTGTCCTAGCACCAAGTAAGAACTTGTACAGAACTTAAGAAGGGCGATTTAGCTGATAATGGCAGCCCTTTGTCCAATCTCTTGGCCGTAAACTCCTTATAGTCATCCTCTCTAACCCAAGCAGACTTAAAACAGTCCAGTCCTTTAATTCTTGTTCCGTTCTACCAATTCTTGTTCTTTCCAAAAGTCAGTGTGCAGTAGACTTCTCCGTACTGTTGGGTGGTGTCAGGAACTGGCTCTCGCTCTCCCTTTGATACACCTCATCCTAAAATGCACAAATGATTGTTTAATCAGTTATATTCCATGGAGTAAGCTGGTTACTCAGGTTGAAAAATGCGTGTTAGTATTTATTGCACTGTTATTCTAGTTGTGAATCTGACATTTGCAGAGAGTAAAATGACAATTATCCCATCTCATAGGCTTACTAACCAGCATGGTCATGTAGTCTGCATGTGTCTGGATGTTGTGTCTATTGTAGTGTTTCACATTAATAAACTCCTTCAGCGTGACTTCACCGCACCGTGCTACTGTCTCCACAAAGGGAGCCATCCAGTCAATACAGGGTTCGATGGCAGTCCATGACAAACCTGAGGGGAGTAAACATGGTATGTTCAGTTTAGGGTTGTACTCAAAGACGACGGAAATTGTTGAAAGACATTAACAGATGCATACAGTGAGTGTGCATTGTGATTCAGTATTGTGCTTACGTGAAACTTCCTCAACGGTTTCAAACTGGATGAAATGGCACAGCACTGATGCAGCCAATACGCTGTAGTCAAAGTCCAGTGAGTTTATGTTGAGGACACACAGATCTAAAAGCTACAAATTGAGAAAGACAAAAGTGACAGGTGAGATTTGAACCAACAACTTCACTACAGGCACAAGACATGTCCCTGACATCTCAATTTAAGTTATAAATCAGACCTGTCTGAAGTGAGTGGTACTGTACCATTCAAGCCCTCCTCCCTGGCCTGTGTGTGTCTGTGTGTTAGCCTGTGCAAGCGACACTTTGTAAACAAGCACTATGTTTTGGTGCTCACTCAGACACAGCCAGGGCCCCAGCCACACACATAGCTGTCTGTCTAAAAACTATCCGAGCCATAATTTGAGAATGCCATTTCCAAAGGTGTGATGCCTTTGTTTGTTGTGTTGTCAATCGGATATTTTTTGCACATGACCTGGCTTTACACAGGAAGTACAGCATGAAGTACAGTATAAATTAGCCTTTATAGTAAGTTTTCTATTAATATGCATTGTGGCTCATTTGTGCCCACCAGTCGCGTCATACAGCACATACCCGTGTAACTTGCACATAGATTTCCTGTGGAAACTGGGGTTCTAGAAGATCAGAGTTGTTGTTCATTGACACCATCTGCATGTAAAGTTTCAGCCATGACACAGCAGTCTCAGGACAAAGGTTCCAATTTAATGCCTGGAAAAAGCAACAGAAAGGCAGAGACATGAAAATCTATTGCACGATTCAGCAAACAAATAATTTATGGAAAGTAGCTTCACTTTGTATTTGAATTGATACACTTCCAATTACCTTCAGAATGATTAATTCCATTTTAAGGATGTCATATTCCAGGCAGGCCCCATCTGTCACAAATGCCAACTCAGCTAACTTGGGAGGATATATTTCCTATATGGGAAAGAGGAATATAAATTACTACACTTGGCCTCACAATTAAAAACACTTGCATATGCTAATGTTTCGGTTGTCTTGGTGCAAATTTGTCACTAGTAGGCAAATGAGACTAGGGATCTTATGATTGCTTCTGCCGATGGGCTGCTGGGTGTTTAGTGTCACGCTAAGCTGAGGCATTGAGTGAATGTATGTATTAAGTCTGGAAAATACAGTGGAGTATTTTAAAAGGCTTGTGAAGTGTACTCTCTTCAGTAGGCAATGTCAGTAACGCAGTCCAGAGTAATTAAAAAAAGCACAATGATAGTTGTGTTTTCATATATACAATTACTTACCTCCATCTTTGCTGCAATGAACAGACAGGTTATGCCAATAAGTTGCAGCCTGTTTTTATCAGTGTTCTCTTGTGTCAACATGAACCGATCAAAGTAGTCCTGTGCCAGGTATGCAGTCTGTCGATGCAGGGTGTAAACTTCACTCACCTTGGGAAAAGAAAAAATAGAAAATGTAGTTGTCTACAGCCACAATGTCATCCTATCCACAATGAGATGAGCAAAAATAAATAATGACCTGATTCATCACAATCAGCTTTAAAATTAAGAGTACAAGAAACACTCTGGCTCAGGGTGTGTCTTGGCTCAAACCACAACTCCCAAGACCATCCAAAATTTGGTGTGAGAGAAAAATACATAAATTAAATAGCATGACGTTATCAGGATGTTGGAATCTGGCCAATATGGTCATCCCAGATGCTGTGCCGTATAGCATTCTTGTCTCCACCCGGACTGCACGTTGGTGCTCACATACAGTAGCTTGGTAAACAGGCTGACTCTTGAGATTGTTAGCTGAAATATTAAAATGTGGTTGCTGGGAAAAACAACAATAAAACATAATAAACCATATTTTGCCTTACCTCAAATAACCAGTCCAGAAGGACTGACCTCATCCTGGGTGCTAATCTGGGGTGCAGCTCCATGAAGCTCTTGCTGTGTGTGTACTTCTTTTCCTTGCCCAACATCTTTTCCCACACATCCTCTGGTGTACCCCAACTACAGTACATGAATGTGGAGAAAACAAAGTTTCAGATGAGGAAACTTTTTTTGAAACTGTTCAACTTGCTGTTGATAAAAGTACTTCAGACATAATACACTGTAATAGACAGACATAATACACACTCTAGTGTTTGGGCATTACAAACATTGAAAACATTACAAACATTGAAATACTTTTAATTTAGTCGCAAAAGGGGACAAATAACATCAACTGTCTCAAGGTGCCGGCACAAACAGATTCATCGCAGGGAGACCTGGAAATGAAGTGGTGACAATAGTTAGTAGGACATGAGCATGGGTTACTTTGTTATTCACCTGAGTCGTGGCAGGGGAGATGGCTGTATCCGATTGTCTACAGTTGTGAGGGTCACATAGCTGGACTCATCACAGGGCTTGTTGACGCTCTTATCAGGGGTCTCAATGAGAATACAGGGATTGGTGACACCTTCAAGTACCAACTGATTCTGAAATGGAAATGATGTTTGTTGAGAGTTTTACAAGAAAAGTCAGGGGATCATTTGAATGGCAGTCTTATCTTTAGGCAGAGCAGGAGCCTAATTTCTCTAATCGAAGCCACACCGGCTAGTCAGTGGCTAGTCTGTTATATTAAATTAATTTAAGGGACTGATTTCCAAACCAAGGTAAACAGAAGACGACATACAGGCGATAGCAACTTGTAGTATTTATAGTGACTGATAAACAAGCAAAGGTGAGAAAGACAAGATACTGTATTGTGTGTTGTGTTGCTTCAAAACAGAGGGAAGTCTTCTTGCATTACCTTCTCATTTTGACGCTTGGACAAGGGCTGAAGCTTTTTTCTATTCTGCTGAATGAAGCAGATACCTCATGTCACGCAACATATATTACATGGTCACATATAATTACAGCAGAAAATGGGTTAAAAGCACAAAGACAACAAATGCATTCATATTTCTGTGTCTATTATGTCAAAGAGGGTATATTCAATAAATTATGGATTCTTACCTTTATTATCTTGCCTTTTTGAATCTGGGCATTTTCAGATTTTGAGTGCAGGCGGCCACTGTGGTAGATAAAATGTACTTCATTCAGTATACTTAATAAAATCATACAATTGACAAACATTAGCAGTACATTCATATATAGAATATACATGTAGCAGTAAGCCATTACCTTCGTCTAGTCATGTTTATGGATAGTGAGGCTTCTGTAAAATGAAACAAACACCAAGTTAGCATGTAGTCAGTAATGCTGATTGACAGTAAACACTGTATACAGTGTGAGGCTCATCTTGGAGCAACACCAGGAAGTGTTATGTGTGCCAGTATTTCTAGCTTTGTTAGTTTCTAAACTAAACAAAAACAATAAATAGATTTTATTCCCAAAAGACAGTTAACATACTACTAGACAAGAATGTACTTCACGCACTGTTCCAGCAACTATGATATTTAAAGTATTATCTCATTTGAATGTAGACGCGCCAACAATTAGCGCGTAAACCTGACTGGCTCTACTAAGTTCTACAAGTGAAAATAAAAGTGGACTCTCAAATAGATACACTACGTTATAAAGCCTAATCACACTACAAGTAGTAGTCCTGTCCACGGGAAAGGATTATTCAATTACACCAGAAAATGTGACAAAATAGCACACAAAGGAGCATGTAACGATAGCCTAGCTCCCTCCAAAAAGTAGCAGCAGCTGCTGGACCAAGAGGCACAGCGCCAACAGCACAAAGACCACACAAGATCATATCAATTATCATATCACACTGAATGCTGTGTGCTTATCTAATGCTATCTGTACCATTCGTTAATTCATGCTTAATGAGGTGTTCTCATCAAAGCAGAAGAAGTCCTGACCCGAAAATACCAGATTGTGAAATCAGACTGCGCCAACTACACATATTTATGAATTTATTGTAGTTTCATTTTGTCTCAAAATGAGTGACTAGCTCTAAAGTTCCAGGGTGAGTCATCTCATGAGCTAACATTATGGTATCTTAACAAAATGCATACTAAAAGGTAACACAACCACCTCGTTGCATACTGTAGCTATTAGCTAACACTAACCCATAGATAACGTTAATCTATAAAAGAAAATAACAATAGAACGGTCTGAGCCTGTATAACCTTGTTATATATACACACATACACACACCTTACAATGCAGCTCATGAAGCCGTGTGGAACATTAGCCATAAACAGTTAAACTAAACTGCGGTACAGTGTAGTAATAGTAGTAGCCTCGTAGTAGTAGTAGTGTAGTGGTAATGAGTAGGACCTACCAGCTGTTGCAGGTCACTCCAAATGAGAGAGAAACCGACTGAGAGGCTCTCTGTCTGTTTGGCGCTCGCGCCAACAAGTGCGAGTCGTGACAGAAGTGCACTGCACGGTCGATCTACAAGCTCACAATGCGTCGCCGCCGACATTCGCCGTGGGCTTGTGAATCGGCGGCAGCGAGCGCGAGTCGTTGCGCATGTGTACTACATAACCTACTACAAATGTCAAACATTGTTTCTATCTATCTATCTATCTATCTATCTATCTATCTATCTATCTATCTATCTATCTATCTATCTATCTATCTATCTATCTATCTATCTATCTATCTATCTATCTATCTATCTATCTATCTATCTATCTATCTACATATGAATGAATATGAATAAATCATACTCATTACTATTTAGGATTATGTATTATGTAGGAATGGAAAATCATACCTTACGCGCACGCGCGCACACACACACGCGCGCGCGCGCGCACACACACACACACACACACACACACACACACACACACACACACACACACACACACACACACACACACACACACACTGGGGCGGGCCTTAAATAGAAGAGTCAACCAATAGGAAATGGCGTTAAACACAACGTGCGTTTGGCCTCGCATGTAAACAAACCAGAAGCGAGAGACCATGACACAGACGAAACTTAAAATTTCTTATTGTAAGTGCCGGTGGCACTTGGTTGTGTTAATATTCTTTTCTTTGAAGTTTGTTATTTTCTTAGAATATTTTGGTCAATTTATTTTGTTAAATACTGCTCCGCATAAGGGCACTTCCTGTATGTTTAGGATACCTTTAATGTGAAACTTCCTGTGGGGGGGTGTATGTATGGCTGAAGCCTGACAGCTTCAGACCCACATACAGCTAAAGAGTGACATGGTGGGAGAAGCAGCATGTTTGAATGCGGCAGAACATGGTATGAAATGTTTGTTTCTTAGCAATATTCATTCTTATACACTGTTGGTCTAGTTTGGTCAACCTCGAACTTTGAGGTAGCTTCAGTGTGTTGAACCCTTATATTATCCACAGTGCCTGATTGTTTGGAGTTTGGTATGCAACTTGGAAGGTGGCCTTTTCCAGTCCTTAGCACCCCCGATAAGCGGAGCGAGGTACATTATTGTTTATTTGACTTTTTGAGTAATTTGACTTATGGTTTAAGGTTTTGTATTTGTGGGTTTTGTTTGGTCTCCATATTGAGCACATTGTGCATTTTCATTATTTGTCTCGCATTGAAATTAAGTTGTTGTAAATTTGATTGAGAATTAATGTAAAGCTTTAGTAATTGTAATTGACTTTAAATTATGTATTTTATTGTTGAAGTGATAATCTAATGCACTGATTTATTGAGTGAAGCTATGAAATGCATGATTCTTATGTACTGTATGTATTCTATTTTTTATAGTTTTCACGGTGTTGACGACTAATTAAAGACACCCGTTGAGACCATCCACTTTTCGCCTTATTTCACAATCGGGGGCAGCTACAGTGAAAACTCGCCGCAGACCCGTCTCAATGCCGACAGCAACACTCCATCTACAGCCAGCCACCCTGTCTTCAATCAAGGAATGAACTCAGTCATCAACCCCATTGTCTCAAGTTTGTCACACACCATTGACACCAACATAGACACGCATACAGTGGGAGTTACTTATACCAGGCTATTTTTGAACTGGGTTTGAAGGTTACAAACGATTAAAAAAAAAAAAAAAAAAAAAAAAATATATATAGAAAACCAAGAAAACAACAAAAAAAAGGATTTTGGAAACCCAATGTGTTTGTAAATGTGAAGGGTTTTGTTACACTTGTCTGTATCAATCTCAAACTGAGAACTATTCAAGCTGCATGCTTTACATTGTGCTGAAATTGTTTGGCCTTAATGTCCGTGGAGTCCTTCTGTGCTATGGTTCATGCTTGTATCTGAAAGATTAAAGTGTTGGTGATTAAAAACCCTAGTGAAAAGAAAATCTCTGTCAGACAAGGGTCGATATGCAGCAGCCATCCAATTCTAAAGAACATGTAATGGCATTCACCAAGGCCTACACTACCTGGACAAACACTGCAAGAATTGTTCGTACAGCATTAAAAACATTTTGTTCAGAAGAGGATTTACATGATATAAAACAAAGTATTCTGAGTGAACATAGTGCAATAAGTGAACATTATGAATCTCTTCAGCAAAACTGCACTATAACACCAGACATTGTCAAACAAATGGATGCCTGCATTACAATAACCTCAGAGATATGTCAACTAGTGGATAAATACTTGGATACCATTAATCAGCCCTTTAATGAGGAGCTTGCAAAGTTGCGTGTCAGAATGGGTTTAAATAAAGAGGAACATGGATCTATTTTTGGACACAAGAATACAGAAACGGTTATCTCTGACTCATCAGATACACACAGCCATACAACTTCCCATGGAACCCACTTGTTACCCTCAAAAATCCTTTCTGTGAACCATGGTGATGACAACAAATCTACTGTCAGTAATCGTTCCAATGCCACCTCCAGGACCTCTTGCAACAGGGCTGACGCAGAAGCTGACCTTGCCGCAAAACAAGAGGAAGCCAAGGCTCTGCAGGAAATCCATAGCCAAGAAGCCAAGGTAAAAGAAGCAAAAAATAAGTTAGAGCAGCTTAACACTGAACTAGACATCAGAGTAGCAGCAGCCCGAGTTCAAGTATACGAACAATTTGATGACGATTTTACGAATTCAACCAAGCACCCTCGACCCAAAGCCAGTACGGCCTGGCACCCTATGACGTCCCCCTCCCACAGGAATCGCAGAGCTACAGAGCAGAAGATGCCTAAGGGAAACAGGGCTTTCCATACCACCACTAAGAATAAGAATTCCAATTCCAAGTCTGCATTCACCTGCCCCATATGCACTCAAGAAGCACATGGTGTTGCTACATGCCCCAACTTTGCAAAGAGAACAATAGGAGAGAAGAAGGCTTACATTTTTGAGAATAACCTTTGCTTTGGATGCCTGAGAAGGGGACATATCGGCAAGCAATGCAGGAGAAGACATACCTGCAGCGCATGTAATCGGCCTCATCCCACCTGCCTACATAATGATGGAGACAAGAGACTGGGGGGAGAAATGGTGGGTAATGGAAAGCTGCAAATGGAACTGGGTGAACTGGTGAAATGTCGTTTAGAAACTCTAGAGCTTTTAAATACTATGAAACAAAGCCAAGATGACTTCGCCAGGTCTAATGCCCAGCTGGCCGTTGAGTTGGACTTCCTCCGTCGAGAGACCAGAATCACAACAGATCAGCAACAACAGGAGATTAAGCGACTGAACAAAGAGTTGATGGAACAGAGAGTACAGTTGGCTGACATGAACAAAGTCCTACAAAATAAGGACATGGAGAGAGAGAGAAATGATGGTGAACTGGAAGCATTGAGAGCTCAGCTTAAACAGCAGCTTGACATCAATGCTGAGCAGAAACTTGAGTTTGAACGTTCCCGAAGAGAAACGGATCAGAAACAAATGCTTTTAGAAAATGCAAACAGGTCTCTGAAGACTGAGAATGAAGATCTCGTGCGCTCTGTGAGAGAGAAGGATGCGGAGCTCTCCTCATTAAGGGAGAAAATAGAGTTTCAGATGAACACGCTTGGCCAAGAGCTGCAGAGAGGTAACATGCAACTGCGAAATATACCAGCCCAACTTCAGCAAGTGTGTTGTGAGGCTGAGCAGACCCGGAAGGTCCAGAAAAGTTTTGAACTGCTCCGTTATACTGTATCTGAGGATGATGATTGGGCCAGAAACTGTTTGAATGACCTGAAAGTTCAAGCCACATTACAGAGGTCCGACACTCCACATTTGTTAACCTTGGGACAGGATGTCTGTAAAGAAATGGGAAACAATCTGAATACGGAGATGGTGGAAAGTACTGTGAATAAAGACATTTCTGCTACATCCCCCTTAAACCTCCTGAAAAACCACTTCAACTGGTTGTGGAACAATTGCACAAATGATTCTAGTATTGATCATCATTGACCTGGTAAAGCACTATGTTTTGAATCATGTTATGTGTATGTAACATGATTGGGGGGAGTGTAAGTGCCGGTGGCACTTGGTTGTGTTAATATTCTTTTCTTTAGTTTGAAGTTTGTTATTTTCTATAGATTTCTATATTTTGGTCAATTTATTTTGTTAAATACTGCTCCGCATAAGGGCACTTCCTGTATGTTTAGGATACCTTTAATGTGAAACTTCCTGTGGGGGGGTGTATGTATGGCTGAAGCCTGACAGCTTCAGACCCACATACAGCTAAAGAGTGACATGGTGGGAGAAGCAGCATGTTTGAATGCGGCAGAACATGGTATGAAATGTTTGTTTCTTAGCAATATTCATTCTTATACACTGTTGGTCTAGTTTGGTCAACCTCGAACTTTGAGGTAGCTTCAGTGTGTTGAACCCTTATATTATCCACAGTGCCTGATTGTTTGGAGTTTGGTATGCAACTTGGAAGGTGGCCTTTTCCAGTCCTTAGCACCCCCGATAAGCGGAGCGAGGTACATTATTGTTTATTTGACTTTTTGAGTAATTTGACTTATGGTTTAAGGTTTTGTATTTGTGGGTTTTGTTTGGTCTCCATATTGAGCACATTGTGCATTTTCATTATTTGTCTCGCATTGAAATTAAGTTGTTGTAAATTTGATTGAGAATTAATGTAAAGCTTTAGTAATTGTAATTGACTTTAAATTATGTATTTTATTGTTGAAGTGATAATCTAATGCACTGATTTATTGAGTGAAGCTATGAAATGCATGATTCTTATGTACTGTATGTATTCTATTTTTTATAGTTTTCACGGTGTTGACGACTAATTAAAGACACCCGTTGAGACCATCCACTTTTCGCCTTATTTCACAATCGGGGGCAGCTACACTTATATTTCTTATATTTTCAAATAATGTAAACCGTTACGTTATGTTTGTGCTGCTGTGGACTATTTACGACCAACAGGTAAAACGCGCTGTTTATTTATACTTCTCGCATCTTTAGGACAAAATAATATTTCCCTTTAAATCCAACTACCTCCCGCTGTGTTTCACAATTGAGTCCTGTGATGATTAGTTGCCCATCGGGTGGCTGAATTGATTGGAAACAAAGTTACCATAAAGTAGGACATGTGCATCTGTCAAACATCATTGGAGTGCTCAGTGATTATAACACCTGGAGTCTGGACCACATGCTTTAAAATGCCAGACATTTTTAGTCAATAAACTTGTTACAGTTCAACATCAGCTGTTTGTACATGTTTTTACTTGCATGTCAAAGCATTTTATGCACATTAATGTAAACACTAGAGGGCCAGGTAAGGTAGCAATGTCACCACATACAGTAGCTAAATCAGTGGTTTGAAATATCATTGGAGAAAAACTGTAAGACATGTTTCTATTGCTACAGGTATGCTCTTTATCACTGTCTCACCTGTGGAGATATGACATTTTAAATGCCAGGATGGATAAATGTACCATTGTACACAGAGGCCCGCACACCGTCTATACTTGCAAGTAACTTTTTATTAGAGCAACGTTTCGGTCAACGGACCTTCTTCAAGCCAGATGCTTGAAGAAGGTCCGTTGACCGAAACGTTGCTCTAATAAAAAGTTACTTGCAAGTATAGACGGTGTGCGGGCCTCTGTGTACAATGGTACATTTATCCTGATTTAAGCTTTTTGCCTGCCTACGCACCCGCCACAAAGACCCACAGGAGTGCATAAGACTTTGTTTCCTACAAATGCCAGGATGGGCCATTTGAAAAGTACTTTGATGCTAAATATTAGAGTACAGTATGTCTCCTACATTTTATAATCTATGGTTGCACAGTATGGAATGTAACTTGTTAGTACTTTAACAAAGTACCGGTATATACTACGCCCAAGAGCAATCACAGCTTTTAAATGAACCTGAAAGCTACATCAAGTACAGTTGATTGTGATATTACCTCTGAAAGTAGCATTCTTTCAACAGTATGCGTATTTAATTGCAAACAAAACACTTTACTGCGCTGCTGCGCACCACATTTTATGTAGCAAACATTTTTATCCAACTTAATGTCAACATGTAAAACATCCAGAAAAAAAAAAAAAAAACATCCAGAAAAAAAGCTAACTTCCACCCACCAATACCCCTTGTCTCATTCTTTTACCACCACTATGATTTTGAGCTTTTGGCTATACAGAGGGGAATATTTGTACATCCCTCTGTCTTGATAAAATGAACATAGAAATGCTTTATGGGGAGGTCCTTTCAAAGTTAACAGTCTTTGTATTGAGTTCTCCTTGACATGTACTGTAAATCTCCAAGTTGTTCATAGAGGTTTCAGTCAGTCAATGACACTACATGTCAGAAGTTATTCTGATATCTGACCTAAGCCCTTCCAAGATATCTCTGCATATAAACATAAAAATAATACCAATCTCCCTTCTGTCGTATTTGAGACAACACATCTGGATCTCGGTATATCCTTTCAACAAAGATGTCATCCTCTGCGCAGACAACATCGCACCAGTCCAGGCCTGAAGTTAGAAGCTGTCCTTGAATCTGCCATTTTTAATAATATGTGAGCCATCTTTCATGGTCATATATTTACAGTCCACAAAACTAGATACATTGGAGGACACTTTAATTCTACCAGTCCCTAAGGAGGGTTTTCTAGAGGGTCAAAGACCATTTCCATCAGGGGACGCTGCAAGCCAGGGAACATCAGGGTGTATCACCAGGCCACAGGGGTAGTAATTAACATTCTTTAGTTTTGCATAATCAATATCAGCCTCCATCTCCATGTCCAGACCCCTCTTCATGTCCACAGTATTAACTGTGCCTTTCAGTCCTCTGTCTGCCAAATTTATTGTTATTTTGATTGACATTTGCCAAAAGCAAGGAATTGGAGAAAATCTTATGAAACATATTCTTTAATTTTGGTTCTGGAGAGGCAAATTTTGGTCCGTGACTCAAATGGCAAATCAGTAAAAGGGTTGAAATGAAAACCACTGGTATAAGACATGATCAATGAGCATATCTGGAAGAAGTCAGCCTTGACTTGTGAAGCAACTGCAACTCAGAACACCCACTCTGCGCTGTTGTTGCTGCTTCAATTCTGTATGCCATGTCAAAGCTGACTTGAAGAGACTTTATGTGCAGCTCATCATGTTGACCAAGGACAGAGTCACAGCCGTGCAGTGTCTGGTCAAGTCTGTACTCAATCAGGGGGATTGGGGGAAATGGAGGAGCATCTTCATGATGTGTGATGAGGTGTGACTGAAGTGGAGGCCGTTGGTAGGAGAGGACACTTCCTGCCTGAAAAGGGCCAAAGCGGGAGTCAACCAAGGGTTTGTCTGCACACATCCCCATGCTGCAGACTAAAGGCCTGGACAGACGATCAAAATCTTTGTAGGCCTCTTCCAGCTTGAGCACAGAGAGGTCAGAGAGAGGTCCTGCCATTGCCTTGTAGAGTGTGCTTCTATAACACAGATGAGTCATGCTAGTTGTTTAAAACACATTTACACAAAATGTAACAATACAATTTATCTGGCCAAGTGCAATATAGGCCACGGGCATGGCAAGTGCAACAGTATATCATATCTTATAATATAATTCCCCTATTGATGATGAATTTGCACATTAACTCTGCTCTTTTGGGTTATTTATGATGAATTTGGAGGTTTTTGTGATCCCCATCAGTATTTTATATACTTATTTTATTGTGTTTAGTTTTTATGGTGCCACCATAATGTTTTTATAGATGGACTGAGATGCAAAAATAGGGAATTTAAGTTTCCGTGTCTAGGCCTTGGACACGACGAAAACGGTAGGCGTGGTCCGTCGCAGTTGCAACAGAAGCCCAACATAGTTAAGAAAGCAGACGACACTGATGGATCCACCTCTTCCACTGGTGTCTCTGGTTTCCACGGTGACGCTCCTCTACACCGTAGCTCTCGTCCACGTTGTTAACAGGATGCCAAAAGCCTCGTTCTGCCGTTGTAGGAGAGGGTAGGACGGCCGCGAGGCTTATGTATCGAGCACAGAGCGATTCATTACTGGCGTCGTAGGTCGGACGTTCTACCAATCTTAAATAGGCTAATGTGGTTACACAGACCACATTGCCCCTCTTGGCACTGGGGGCACACGAGCCTTGCTCTCAAGATGCCGGCTCCAGGAACTCCATGATCGCAAAACGAGTTCTGCACGTTCAGTGGCCAGCGGCCGCACTGTGGACAGAAAGTATAGTTGTCCGCCATCGTTGCTTTCTAGAACCAAATGCCTTGTCTGTTAGCTCAGATCTCGTTGAAGGCCTCTTATAAAGCCTGGTCGGTATGTCTCTGAGATGTTACCGGGCGATGCCCCCATGTAGGCCCATATGGCTTCTCTAGTCTCTAGGGGTGTATGGGTTTTCTCAGAGCGGAGCAGCCAGGTCACATGACTATACAGAGCCTCTTTGAGTTTGATTTGCTGTGGTCAAATAAGGCCGTTGTGCCCTCATATTTTACCAGAATTTTCGCTGGGCAAAATGAGCAGCTAGCATAAAATGGCTCGCCTGGGCATGGTCTTAGCCACTTAACAGACTTGTCCTGTTTTGTCCACTCATCGTTGAAGCATGTCAATCTTTTACTCTTTTTTTACTGGCCTGTCATCTCTTCTCAGCATTCTGAAAGCTCGCTGCGCTAGTGCCAGCCACTGACTGAGTCGTGCAGCAACCCAAAACAACTGCTACGTCATGAATGTACGTAGGCACGCTACAGTCTCTAGTTTTGGCCATGTTAAAAAAAAAATGTTTTGGCCATGTAGCCTATAAAAATCTGGGACATTCAGTGAATGAAAGAAAAAGTTGCACATGAGTTGAGGGGTGTGTAGATATTTTGTATGTTGCAAAGCTATGAAAAGAAAAATGTTTTTGTTATTTTTTTGTTGGTTTTGGTTGGTTTTGGCCTTGGATAAAGGCGCTATATAAATCCACCATTTAATATTGATGTTCAAAAAAATGGCAGGTTCAATCCATTGTGACGCTTGAGCACATGCTGTGTCATTGTCCATGCCAGTTTGAAGGTATACTCACAAAGTGGGCACGCGAAGGGGCGGGGAGGGAAATGGGGATTCTTCCCTGCCACGATGAGCAAGATGGCCGTACAGACATGATTATTATAATCCGTGGGCGTGTACCCCTTATGGCAGTGGGGGCACACAATCCTTGCTCTCACGATGCCGGCTGCAGGAACTGCATGATCGCAAAACGAGCCCTGCACGTTCAGTGGCGTGCGGTTGCACTGTGGACAGAAAGTAAAGTTGCCCGCCATCGTTGCTTTCTAGAGCCAAATGCCTTGTCTGTTAACTCAGATCTCGTTGAAGGCCTTATAAAGCCTGGTCAGTATGTCTCTGAGATGTTACCATGGCGATGCCCCCATGCAGGCCCATATATGGCTTCTCTAGTCTCTAGGGGTGTATGGGTTTTCTCAAACTGTGGCAGTCTAGCCAAGTGTCTGCATTTGTTTTGGAGGATACAGGAGACAGTTGCTCACCAGCACCAGGTGTCATGAGGTGAAGGCTCAGCCGGAGCCGGGTATTATTTGAGAATTCCATGGAAAAAAACGTACCGAACGTAGACCTCGGCGCAGGCGCAGCCGCTGGGGTTGAGCGGCGGCTCGTCCTCCATGACCTCGTAGCGGTGGAAGCGGTGCTCCTTGCAGCTGGCGGCGCCCTGCAGATGCTCCAACAGGAAGATGACGGCGTCGTGCAGCACGCCCAGCATGCTTCGGCTTGACCAACATTCCTGGCTCCGGCGCTACCGGACTGCGCGTTGTTGCGGTTTAACGACACGTTTTCGCCGAGCAGTTCGTTTTTGAACTCTAGTTTAGCATCTAGCATGGAAGCCACTGCTACTTCGGTGTCTGCGTCGAACACGGTATACGGCAGCTCCTGGGCCATGAGTTGAGCAACTTCTTCCTCCAAGCTGTCGGGGGCTAGGGAGATTCCGTTGGTGACGGCCACTAACGAGTCCTCTGCCTTGGACGACGCTAGGAAGTCTTGGGGAACCTCGGCGGACACCGGTGGGGTGATTTTGAACAGCTGTCTGCCTTTCGGCGTCATCACCACGGCGCCTTGGCGCGGCGAGAGCGGCCCGGGGGTGAGGCCGGAGGAGGGGGACGCCGGCGGGGAGGACATGCGGCGAGGCGAAGACATGCGAGGCGACGCCGAGTTCCGGCCTTGCTGCCGCGACGGAGAACGCGATGTCGAAGTGAGGTCGGAGGTCAGGCCCAGAGGAGGGGAGCCGAACAGAGAGGCTCGGCGGAGCGACATCGGCATGGAGGCGTGGTCGCTGTCCGAGGGAGAGGAGCTGCAGCGGCTTCTCGAGGACAGACGCCGAGGCCGCCGGTTGTCGTCCAGATCCCTGAGGGTCAGAATGTGGTGGGATCTCGGAGGGCCCGAACCTGTGGAAGGAAAGACTTACCATAAGACGAACAAAGTCAATAACCTTTGTATAATGTATTATCTCTAAATGAATGGCCCCAAGTGTCAGTGGCGACATTAGGGTTCATCAGCCATGGGTGCCGATATCAAAAGGGCCCTCTCAGCATATCAAAAGGGCCCTCTCAGCGTGCGCTCACACATGCGCGTGCAGAGGTGTTTGTCAGATAATTTGGATCGTTTGGGAAGGCTCTCTTTTACGGCCTATATTCTCGTCCTATCCCACCTTGACTAACAAAAAGTCAACAAGCAACATTATAAGGTTGAATACTAATAGCCAGAAAATTATAACAAGAGTCTACCAATCAGCCAACCATGCTATGGATAAGCAGGTGAAGATGAATGGATGTATTTTGATAGATGAATACAGACATCCCACCCTAGAAAAAACTAAAATAAACTCGCCACAAAAAGTTCGGAAATCCAACTTTGGTCCATTATAGCTCCCCTTTGATAAAACCGATTGGTATCATATTATATACCATTTTTATCATTGATTTGTCCCCTTTACAATGAGGTACATTATGTAATGATCCGGCATTCGTGGAATGAGAAACAATGCTAAACATGTGTCTTGCGCTCCATTTTTTTTGCCAAAATCCACTGCAATTTTTTTCTGTTGGAATTCACTCTCGTTTGACTTCAAATGATGGCAGGTGCGTGCCAATCACAGGTGTGTGCCTGCTGGCACCTGTAAGTCCTGCAAATTGCTTTTGTGTGTGACCCAAGCAGCAGTAACACTGGTGAAAAGATGCCACGTCTGTCCCTTCAAGACAAGGCCCGTGCGATAGGGCAATTGGAAGCTGGTGTTCCGGGATACAGAGTAGCAGCAGCATTTGGTGTCAGCCCTTCTACCATTTCCAAACTTAAAACAAAGTTCCGTGAGACTGGTGATGTCAAGGACAGACCACGGAGTGGCCGTCCCAGAAAGACAACACTCCAAGAAGACCGGTTTCTCACCCTGGCTTCACTGAGGAACCGTAGGCTTCCTGCCAGAGCTTTACAGGCAAAATTTTCTCAAAGGTACCACAGGCGCATCTCTGAGCAAACTGTGAGAAACAGACTGCACCTCGGCAGGCTTCATTCTCACAAGGCTTCCAGAAAGACAGCGATGACTGCCATTCACCGCCAGGCCCGCTTGCACTTGTGTCGGCAGCACCGACCCTGGAACATCGGAATGTGGGGAAATGTCATGTTCAGTGACGAATCCAGGTTTTGTCTAAGGACGCTGGATGGCAGGATTAGAGTGTGGAGACGTGCAGGAGAAAGATTTGCTGATTGTTGTACTGATCGGGTGACATCATTTAATGGGGGCAGTGTGATGGTTTGGGGGGGCATCTCTCTGAGAGGCAAGACTAATCTTGTCATTATCGAAGGTAATCTCAATGCATTAAGGTACAGGGATGAGATTCTGGATCCAGTGGCGATCCCATATCTTAGGAACCTGGGACCTAATGCTATCCTCCAAGATGACAATGCTCGCCCCCACAGAGCCAGGATCATCACAGAGTACCTCCAGAATTTGGGAGTGGAGAGGATGGAATGGCCTGCCATGAGTCCAGACCTCAACCCAATTGAACACTTGTGGGATCAGCTTGGTCGGGCTGTGTATGGTAGAGTGACCCACAGAACCACGTTGGCTGACTTGAAACAGATGCTGGTTGAGGAATGGAATGCAATCCCACAGCAAAATGTGGCTGCATTGGTGAGCAGCATGAGGAGGAGGTGCCAAGCTGTTGTGTCTGTGTTTGGTAATACCACACGCTACTGAGTTCCCTGTCACTGAGTGTGAAATTAATAAAGTCTAAAAATGTCCAATATGTGTTGTGTTTTTACTTTGTACTGTGGAAGAGAGTAATCATCCAATTTGCTAGGCAACGTAAAGCAATCAATACCATACATTTGCCATTTTGGCAAAAAAAAAAAATGGAGCGCAAGCCACATGTTTAGTAGTGTTGCTCATTCCACGAATGCCGGATCATTACATGCTGTACCTCATTGTAAAGGGGACAAATCAATGATAAAAATGGTATATAATACGATACCAATCGGTTTTATCAAAGGGGAGCTATAATGGACCAAAGTTGGATTTCTGAACTTTTTGTGGCGAGTTTATATTAACAGCTATGCCACACATGATAAGTGATTAACATATCCTACCATAGATTATATGGTTGCAGTGGCTGTTTTTTAATCAGTAGAGTCAGTAGGATTGTTATTTGGTTACAGTTCCTGTCACCTATGTTTTAAAGCTAAATTAAAATATATGATAAACACATAAGATAAGCATATTAAGCTCTTTGTGATTTTATATTGAGGACTTATAAATAGCTCTTGATTATATTAAGATTATATTTTATAAATATAATTGATTATATATAGGCCTAGAGTAAAATAGATTATACTGTGCAAACAGACTGACATCATGTAATTAGCTCCATATGTAATTAGCTCCATATACACAGCTGTGTCGTATTCCATATTATAAGAACGGGGAATCCCCGATACGCACGGCATGGGGCACAGAGACAGTGCATGCTGGAGAAAATGCGAAAATTTCCCCTCTTCTTTTGTGTGATAAATGCATACTATAAACGCATGACCTATATAGCAACTGAAAATATACTTGGATATACTTGGACCACACTTGGAATTAATGAAATCGGGTGAGAATGGCCTGAGAGTTTTTAGATTGGAATCTCAAAAAAATCTCGGTGGACTTTCAAAAGGTAAGCACAGAGTCGAGCAGCAGCGACAACTCCGTTCTCTTTAAGTGGCCAGTCCAAGGGCGGCCATTCTACATGGGACCAACATGCTGCACAAACAGCTCTCGAGCACTTAGTTTCTGACGCCTCAATGTCGCAGCTTTGACACTAGCCATCTTTGTATGTCTGACTGTAATAAGGTTGCTGTTTTTTAGATGAAAGTAAAGTGACATTAGCTCATCTCCCGTATGCTGCTCGCGTGGGCCCCACGCGACAAGATATATTTTAATAAAAGGAGAAGGAAAAAAGTCTGTTTGCGCCTCGGGGCCCCCCTAGAGTGGCGATGGGGCCCATGGGTGCCACGCACCCACGCACCCATTATAAATGACGCTAGTGCCAAGTGTGTTTGGAGACCATTATTATAAAGATTTGCACATGTTAGGATCTCTATTGTCAAGGTAAAAATGCATCAGTTGTAAAAATGTTTCAGGTTCCATGAGTTCATGTCTTGTTACATAAATAAAAGGGACCAGTGGTCCCTGAGAAGATTCCTGGTGGTCCTCAGGCTAAATGATGGAAAGTTGGTTAACCAGATGTAACTCTTTGAGAGCATAAACATGAAACCAAATGGACCCCTGTGAGTCCATTTGGTTTCATGTTTACACTCTCAAGAGTTAAAATATTCATCATCTAAATTAGCCCAAGTCTACACAAACTAGAGAATATAGAAGATTAACAGTCACTTTGATCTCTATGTTTTCCCGTTTCCCGTTGTGCCCTGAAATGAAAAAAGGTTGAAAACCACTGACATAAATCCCTACCTGGAGATGGCAGTGGTCTAGATGATCCTCCTGCAGGTCTCCTGGTTTGACTGTAACCAGGAGCTTTGGCTCCATATCTGTGGTCCAGTTCTGAGACGGCAGATGGTACACAAGACTTCACCCCCAGGGGAGAGACACTCATCTTTTCTGGAGACTCCAGAAGTGAAGCTCGCAAAAAAAAAGCTGGCACAAGGCCCTTTTGCTGATTCTGACCAGCTTCGTGAAAGGTTAGCCTACTTGGAAATTAGAAAATACATACATTACATACATTTATTCACATACATGCTTCCTGTCTGGAACCCCTTTACCTCACTTTTCATTGCATACTCTTACCAGATTGTCAAATCAATGCCATTTACTATATATGATTTTAATTAATATTAGACATAATTTAGTTTAGCATTTTGGCCCGGTCCTCCACAATAATTTCTGTATTTCATTTGGTCCCTTGGGGAAAGATAGTTGCCCACCCCTCCTCTTTAACACAGCCAGTAGATTCCTGATCCCAACAACCTTTGTGTCACTCCGCGTCTTTGTTCAATTTGTGTTATTGCAATCGACTGGCAGCAGGCGAGGCAGTGTAGAATATCACCACCCCACCACTCAGAGTGAAATGGACTGACTTGTGATCTGAACTGACCTGAACACTTGAACTCTCTGTGCAATTTATATGTATTAATTATTCATTGCACGGTTGTTTCTGTCCTGCTTTGCACCTGTCCTAATGTTGTAACTGCACTCTGCTATCCTGGGGCTTCATGGTACAGCAAAGCAAACCTACACACACAGATTAAATTCCCGTTGGCAGTGAATGGAGAAATAACGTTATATGTAGACAACAAAGGAATATATTCCTTGACATATGCATGATGTACGATGATCAGGGCGATTTTAGATTTAGATTTTAGGAGGGGAATTTGGCATTGAAACAATGCCAAAATATGTAATATGTTAAATCACAGACATGTCATAGGTTTTTTTTAGTTTTTTTTTTTTTTTTTAACCAGTGGTCCGGGGGTTCAGTGGTCCGGGGGTACCACCAGTGGTCCTTGAGAGGGTCCCAGGTGGTCCCCAGCTAAATGTTGGAAAGTTGGTTAACCAGATGTAACTCTTTGAGAGTGTAAAAATGAAACTAAATAGACTCTTGTGGGTCCATTTGCTTTTCATGTTTACACTCTCAAGAGTTTAAATATTCATCATCTAAATTAGTCCAAGTCTACAGATGCTGAGAAAACGGTGCGCTTTTTAGACTGAAAAGGTTAGTTGCGGAAGTGACTGTATTTACAGTCCCCAGAGAAACAACCCTGTTCAGTCCTCACTAGCGACTTGACTTGTTCAATCTTATTTTCAGAAAAAACGATTCTAACGAATAAAGCAGTTGTAGAAGTGTGCAAAGTGCATAAAGAGCATAAACATGAAACCAAATGGACCCCTGTGAGTCCATTTGGTTTCATGTTTACACTCTCAAGAGTTAAAATATTCATCATCTAAATTAGCCCAAGTCTACACAAACTAGAGAATATAGAAGATTAACAGTCACTTTGATCTGTATGTTTTCCCGTTTCCCGTTGGGCCCTGAAATGAAAAAAGGTTGAAAACCACTGAAATAAATCCTTACCTGGAGATGGCAGAGGTCTAGATGATCCTCCTGCAGGTCTCCTGGTTTGACTGTAACCAGGAGCTTTGGCTCCATCTGTGGTCCAGTTCTGAGACAGCAGATGGCACACTAGACTTCACCCCCAGGGGAGAGACGCTCATCTTTTCTGGAGACTCCATTTCTGGTAAAGCGAAAAAACGTCTAAATTTAATTCAGAAGTGGGCTCGCAAAAAAAAAAAAAAAAGCTGGCACAAGGCCCTTTTGCTGATTCTGACCAGCTTCGTGAAAGGTTAGCCTACTTGGAAATTAGCTCCTTGACTGTTTTACCACGACTTTTTGGGTGATTGATTATTCTGTTGTCTGTTCATCACCCAAAAAGTCGTTTTGGGTTTTGTTTTATTAACAAGCTCATTAACTCACTGCACACCACCTGATGAAGTCCTTTAAGTGGTGATTGCACTACAAAACCCCCAAAACACCTCACACACTTTACAACTATCATTAATTATTAATTGTATAACTTTAAATGCATTTATCTCTGAATGAGCCCTGGAAACAGGGAAATGTGAAAATACGGGCTGCTTTGTCAAATGTATTAAAAAAAAAAACTGAAACCTATCAACTGATTTTATTTCTTCCCTTAAAGTAGACACCTTAAGCTGTCTTTGAAGCTCATTCATTTGCACAACTTCACAACAGAGGATTTTCTATAAATTATTTAGTTGCTATTGAACCTAATGGGAGCGAGCCTAGCTTTTCTGCTAATCTGTTAAAGAGTTAGAAATTAGAAATTAAATACATACATTACATACATTTATTCACATACATGCTTCCTGTCTGGAACCCGTTTACCTCACTTTTCATTGCATACTCTTACCAGATTGTCAAATCAATGCCATTTACTATGTATGATTGCAAGCTCTGGTAGTTGTTCCTTGCCTCAATACGACAACACGACACTAGGTGGTCCCCAGTTAAGTTGGTTAACCAGATGTAACTCTTGAGAACGTAAAAGAGTTAAAATTCATCATCTTAATTAGCCCAGGTCTACACAACTAGAGAATGTAGAAGATTAATGGTCATTTTGATGTGTATGTTAATTTGCCTGTTTTGTTTCCCAAATCCAGCCTGGAATTGTGGATAGCTAGAAAGCAGGGAAAGACACAGAGGCAGAGTGCAATGACTGCCTTCAAGACAAATTTATCTTGTGTTGTGTTATAGTGCACTAAGTTGCACACTTGCCCGATCGAGCAACCAGGTAGCAGTCTTCACTTGCCCCACCATTTTTTTACTTGCCCCGGGCAAGCGGGCAAGTGTTAGTGTCAAGCCCTGGACTTCATCACATATAAAAGCTAATGACTGTCATTTCTATTACATTGCAAGGCAATGTGTAACACGTTACCGATGCACCAGTGAATTGCACAAACACGCCACAGACAGTGAATTGCAATAGCTATCTTTCAGAGTTAAGAACAACCATGGTAACAGGCTGCTAGGGGTGGGCAAAAAAAATCTATGTGCCAATATATCGCAATTCTTAATGCCACGATATCAATGTCGAATCGCCAGGTTCATTTTTTTATATATATTTATGTATGTCCTGTTCATATTTGTTCATGTCAGAAAGACTGGCTGATGTTATCAGGCTGCACTGATGTGTATGATTGAACTTTTTGTTATTTATATTGTTTAAAATTGCTTTAAAATGTCCTAGTTAATTGAACTTGCCATGATCCATATTGTTCAGAATTCCACCCACCGTACTGTATTTTACTTGAGTTGTGTTTGTTAATGATTTTTCTTTTATGACCTTTTTTCTGAGGGTGTAGGCCTACAAATGGAACCAAATGGACCCGTCAGGGTCAATCTTGAAAATGTGTGGAATCCTCCTTGTTCTAGTATAATAAAAGCAGAGTCATTTCTGGGGAGAAAAAAGTGATATATCAATAAATCAAATCGAATCTAACTGAGAATCACCGACTTACCTTGAGGTAGTGTTCCATCGCTTGATTGTTCAGCCTTTTCTCTTGCTCACGTGGAATGCTTTCTGAGTGTGGAAGAGGACAAAAACAAGAGATTCTCAGCAAGAAATTGTCACAGGGTTCAAGTCACTTGCAATGGTGCTGATTTTTTTTTAAGAATAAAAGAGGATACTTACAAGTGAATTGTAACAACCTGCCTTTAGCTTCTCTCTCATTGCATGTAGATCACAGACAGGCTTCTGTTGGTCCCTGATAGAATCTGCGCAGCCGGCTGCCTTACACTGAAACACAATTATCATATTCACATTATTGTATGTCAACTGTATTCTTGCCACTAGGTGGTAGCATAGTAACATAGTAGTGCCACCCTTCTTTCTAGAGTCCCACACTAGTACAGGCATTATATGGGAAAAAAGGGGTCAACCTGCAAGTAATTGCAAAAAAAACAAACTCAGCTGATTTTAAATCTTTAATATGCCCAGAATAACATACAAAAAGTTGCCTGGAATTGTCTGGGGGGAAAGTTGTGAAAATAGCCTGTAAAGTATGAGACTACAAAAAACGTTTTTTGTCCCTTTCTGCTAGATTTCACCATGCTAAACCATATAACAATTTGATTGAATGGTTTACCAAACATTTCTCAGTTGTTCCATATGTATTTCATGCTGTAGAATCCAGTTCTGCCATGTATATTTTTGTATTGTGCATAATTATTGAATTTATCAGCATATTCACACATGGGCGGAAATGACAGGAAAAATCCTGTAACAATTTGTTAAACGGGTTTATCATACTCTGCTCGGTTGATCAGTATGTATCTTTTCCTGTAGATTCAATTTCTGCAATGTACAGTACATTTTTGTATTGTGCATAATTAATGACAATTAGTATATTTGACACATAGGCGGAATTAATTTGATATGTTGATGTGTATGTATAATTAAATTGTTTCAGCCCAGTAGTAATGTCATTTGACCTTGGACTAATTGCAAATAAAACAACCTCAACAATTTTGAATCTTTAATATGCCCAGAATAACATACAAAAAGTTGCCTGGAATTGTCTGAGGGGAAAGTTTTGAAAATTGCCTGTCAGGTATGACCCTACCAAAAAAAACGTCTTTTTGGCCATTTTTGCTAGATTTCACCAAAACCAAAGTCAAACCCTGTAACAATTTGATTAAATTGTTTACCCAACTTTTCTCAGTTGATTGTTATTTAGTCCTGTAGAATCCATTTCTGTAATGGCCATTTTTGTATTGTGTATAATTAATAAGTATAATATATGTATATGTGTATAATTTGCATATTTGACATGGGTGGAAATAACAGGGAAAACCCTATAGCAATTTGACAGTTTTGATAGTTTGGGAAATTTGATTTACCAAACTTTTCTTAGGTAATCTCTGTGTATTTTTCCCTATAGAATGCAATTCGGCAATATATCTTGAGCATATATAATTTGATAATTAGCATAATTGTCACATGGGCAGAAACAATTCGATAATCTACTGTATATGGATAATTTGATATATTTGAGATCAACTGACAACAAGTGTTATTAAAAGTCATTTGTCTGATGCATTAGTACAAAATCACTGTCACTCTCTAATAAGGAAGAAGATGTCTGAAAAGGATGTAGGATTTTTCTTTCTGCTTTGCTTTTTCATCTTGAACTTTTTGACCTCTTCCCGGGAATCCATCATCATTTTCGTCTTCTTCCTTCATTTCCTGGGAGGTTTTCTGTTCAGGCTTGGTGAAAACTCTATGGGTGATTCAAACTGGGACAAGACCATTGACTGTTGTCTGTTGCCACTTGCAGGCATTGTACGATAATCAATATATATCTGACTACACTCTCTCCAGATATTTAAATTCCTTCAGATTTTCTGATCAGTTCTGTCTTGTTTTCATGACTATGTACTGTTGTGTCAAGTTTTTTTTCAAACCTGCCTCTCTTCTAATGCAGTTTTCATTTTTGGGATCTGAATAGGTTTGAAGAAACTAACTCTATCTCCCCCTGCTCTTTTTAACCTCTACTCTAAGAACTTCAACAGTCTTTCCTGTCTCTGTTGATTCTAACAAGCCTTTCACAACTTCTTCATCTATGGCTTGGCCAGTCTTTAAATGCCTTGCCACTTCTGATGCGAATTGATTCATGTGCATGGACATCTATCTGGTCAACTTGTTAATTTTCAGCACCTTGGATAGTTTCTTTTTGTTTTGAACTCGTCAGTATCAGTAAGTTCTCTTCAATGAGCCGCACCTTTTGGGGCGGGGTTTGTTCACTGTCCAATGCCAATCCATATACTTTAGCAACTGTTGCCATCCAGGTCAGGCTTTCCTTTTCAAGCTTTCCTCTTCCAGCATGCTTATTGGACACGGCCGGATTGGGGAGGGGCTTAGTGAAGAGCTAATTCTCTTTGGCCATGAGATTCTGCCTTGAGTGATGTACTGAATCCTCCTTGTATGAGACCACACCTGACTTTGACCTCTCTGTTCAGTCACCTCAGTCTCCATGAACTGAGTGGAATGAATCTCCAGAAAAACTCCAACCAAGACTGTTTTCTTTCAGTTCTTTCCATCCTAAAGGATTTGTTTGGTGCAAAGTTGCTAGTGTTACATTCAACACATAAAGGTTGTTCTGCCAGTAATTGTTTTCTACTGAATTTATCAATGCAAGCTTTGTTAAATTATCATTCAGATACCCAATCGTTGTTGTTCTGACCAGTGTTGCTTAATAATAACAAACAATATTCTCAATTCTGGGTTCAAGATTGAGGTTCTTCTGAGCATAGGGCCGGAACGAACCATTTCCGTTGACAACACGCTGGTATCATCTGTCCCAACAGCCAGGAACCTTGGTGTTGTTCTGGACAGTCAGCTCTCGTTCAAAGCACACGTTACAGCTATCACCCATTCTTGTAGATTTATACTCCAGACATCACCCTGTGCCTATTCCTAATGTGATCCTGGGCTCTACACACCATCTGCCAACCTGCTTCCTTCAAACCATAACTCCCTTGTTACTGTTAACTCCATCCTTACTGGCATACTTAAGCCTCTCCACTGATCCATACTACAGCTTCCTTGGTCTGCAGTATGAATATTGGATGCTGTCATTCAAAACAACTACAATATGGAACTATATATCTTGTCTGATCGCACCTACAAGCCCTCCAGACCACTCAGATTAGCCGACACAGAGCCGAATGCGAAACAGAACTGCAGATTCGCTCCCAATCTTCAGCCACAGTCTGAAAACGCTCCTTCAGACTTCATCTTAGCCCATATCACTTGCCCTAGCCTCGACCTATGCTATGGAAAGGCTCAACTTAGTATCTTATTTTGCAGTTAGCAAACATACCGTATACCATTTTTGTAAACATGGGACCATAGTGTTAATATATGCATATAGAATTTCTATTCTTACATTTCTAGCTTATATTTCATTCATAGTGACTATGTTGTATGTTTATGATGTAATGCCACAAACAATCAAATTACACATACACATCAACATATCAAATTAATTCCGCCTATGTGTCAAATATACTAATTGTCATTAATTATGCACAGTACTGTACATTGCAGAAATTGAATCTACAGGAAAATATACATAGTGAACAACCGAGCAAAGTTTGATAAAACTGCTTGACAAATTGTTATAGGATTTTTCCTGTCATTTCCGCCCATGTGTGAATATGCTGATAAATTCAATAATTATGCACAATACAAAAATGTACATTGCAGAACTGGATTCTATAGGAAGAAATACATATGGAACAACTGATAAATGTTTGGTAAACCATTCAATCAAATTGTTATATGGTTTAGCATGGTGAAATCTAGCAGAAATGGACAAAAAACGTTTTTTTGTAGTCTCATACTTTAGAGGCTATTTTCACAACTTTCCCCCCAGACAATTCCAGGCAACTTTTTGTATGTTATTCTGGACATATTAAAGATTCAAAATCAGTTGAGTTTGTTTTTTTTGCAATTAGTTGCAGGTCAAGTGATATTATTACTGGACTACAGCCCAGCTGACTTCTAATGCTATGGCTTAAAAGAAATGGCTATTGGCTGAAAAGTGCATGTGTATTTCATAAATGGGGTGTGGCATGGAGGTGATCTACCTGTGGCACTGTTGAGGTGTTATGGAAGCCCAGTTTTGCTTCAATAGAGGCCATAAATGAACGTGTATTGTTCAGTCTTATTATGTTTCACACCTTCCTCTGGACAATACAACCCACATTCTCTGTTGGGTTAAAGTCGGGACAGTTAGCTGGTCAGTTAAGCTCAGTAATACTATGGTCACTACAGCAGCTACTAGTAGTTTTGTCTCTGTGGGCAGGTGCCAAATCGAGATGGAAAAGAAATTTTGCATCTCCATGAAGCTTGTCAAATAATGAAGCACAGGGTACTCTAAAAAGATGGCTGTGTTGAAAGCACTGTTAAGTTTTCACTGTCAGTGCATTAACACCAGCTGATAAACATGGCTTGGAGACTGGACATGGCAACACACATGATTTAGGCCATGTTATCGGCTGAAAATTTCAACACAGCCATCTTTTTAGAGTACCTTGTACTTCCGTATGTTGACAAGCTTCCATCTCGATTTGGCACCTGGCCGCAGAGCCAAAACTACTAGTAGCTGCTGTCCTGACCATAGTATTACTGCGCTTAACTGACCAGCCAACTGTAACCCAACAGAGAATGTGGGTTGTATTGTCAAGAGACTGAACAATACAAATTCATTTATGGCCGTTATTGAAGCAAAACTGGGCTTCCATAACACCTCAACAGTACCACAGGTTCATTACCTCCATGCCATGCCCCATTTATTAAATAATTTGTTCAACAGTAGCCCAGACCAAGTATTAACTGCATACACTAATATACTTTTAAGATAGTCAACATTTCCTGTTTAAACCATTTTAGTGGGCTCATGGGTTTTATGAGCTGGAAGCCAAAATTGTGTAAAAAAATAAACAAATAAATACTTAAAATTAAATACTACTAAAAAAAAAAAAAAACGTTTACAATGTACTGAATCTATAATGAAAGTTCAGGTTTTTGAATGGAATTGTGGAAATAAACCAAATTTTCAATGATATTCCCTTTTTTTTTTTTTAAATGGTGCTGTATATACTCCTCGTTGCATTTGGTTTTATTTGCTCAGGTGAGGGTTGTTGGCTGAGACTCTTACCTCTTTACAGAGGATGATATGCTCTGCAGTGTTGGAGGAAAGGAGCTCTGTCAGCACGGCTTCCAGCCCGGCCTTCAGCTTGACCTGTAGCTCCTCCCTCCAGGGGCTGGGAGCAGCCTCTGATTGGTTGCAGGGTGAACACGTGAACACCAAGCCATTTGGCTGGCTGGTCAGCATTTCCCACAGCTCATCTAAAAACACAAACACACATACAACCTTACTTCCTTCTCCTGATACTAACTAAAGATCTGTTCCAAAACGAGCGAGGCGGGGTCACAGTGCTGATAATTGCGTGGGACTCGCAGGAAACACTATGCAACACACAAGTGGGTCTCAAAGTGTCCAGGAGTGGTTTACAAATGTTCATTTGTCCAGTTATGGGGGTCATTGAAATTAAAATGTTTGAGAATCACTGCAAACTAAATGGAATAGAGTCTAATTAGTATTGTCTGTACTGAAGTACATGGCCAGGACATAGTTATTCTGTTTGTATATATAGCACATTAACCCAACCATTTTGTTTCCAAAAAATGAGAAACTCGGGCACTGACAAAATGTAGAGATTTGTCCATTTCACTTTGAGAGAGACTCACCTGAGAGTCCTTCACATTTGGAATGCACCCAGTGGTTGCACTTGGAGCACTGCATCATCAGACGGTCACGGCTGTTGTCTTCATAGCACTTCTGGCATACAGTGCAGAAATTCCCTGTGGTAATAGAATGTGTTCCTTTAAGAACAAATGCCATTCATATGCAACTTTGTCACGTCACTGCACAATATTTCAGAGGAACATTCACAGCATAATAGTTGCAAATTACTTCAGGTACCTTGATTTAAGTAGGCACAGGCAAGCTTATGTGAACACGTTTCCGCAGCCAACCTTCAGATGCTGAAGGGGTGTGTGTGCAGGAAATACACAATCCGCTAGTATTTATTTACTTATATATTTTTTGATAATGGTAGTTAGCTGCCACTGGTGCTTTTCAATGTGGAACTACAATATTTTAAAGAGCCATGTTTTCCGTCCGGAAGGGTAAATTTTATATCAGCACACAGAATGTGCTTTGTTAATCCTTTGTTAAGCCATTTTGCCAAGAATGCCATCGGGGACAAGAAATACGAGATACAGGTGATTGAGCGAAAAACTGTAGATAGGATGCACAATCCTGTGTTACTGACAGGAACAGCTAGTTAGCATTATGACTGTATCAATTGACATAGATGGACGCTATTGGCGATTCTTGTGATAATTTTCATATGCTTCCCATTCTTCATTAAATAAAAAAGGTACCTGAAGGAGATGCCATTTCCACAAAGTTAAAACAAGTAAAAGTACATTAGAGGCTACGTCTTCTATTTTGCCACCATCGACCGTCCTACCTTTTTTGTGTAAAGTAGTGCAGACAGGACAGAGGTCCTGAGGTTCGTGGTTCCAGGCCTTCCCAGGTGTCACACCACAGCTCTTACACCGAATACATGTCATGCACACCTACACATTTAGAAGCATAATGTTAAACAGTTCAAGCTTGAACAGAGGGACAGTGTTAGTGTTATCAGTGAAAGAAATACAGTGTTATCAATGCACTGTATTTCTTAATTTCCTGACACTTACCCACGGCAAAGTGCTGTTCATGGGCTTAGGGTAGGTTGGTCCTAGACACGAAGGGTGGTAGCAATTTTGGCATCTCCTGCACTGTAAAACAGGCTACAAAAGAAGAGACATTAATAGGGATTTTTACATTACACAAACATGCATCGTCAAGAAACCCTAGTTTACCCATGCCAAATTCTATACTTGGTATAGTACAATATTATCATGATAATAAACAAATTTAAGAACAAGCGTTCTGAAAACACTTCTAAACTCAGTGTCCACAAGGAACAAACATTCACGAACGCAAAGCACAAAGCACCATGTCACCCTACTGCCGTTTCCTGCATAGCATAAATATAAGGCACTATTCAAAACATATTTTGCGTTTTTAATGAACTGTTTGTGTATTGTCTTTGACTTTCACGAATGTCCATAAATTGTAATTTAATTGAATGTTAAATCATCGGTTGAATTAACACATTCTGTACAGGGTGTTTTATTCAAAAATAGCACGTCCTTATAGCGCGCCACTCTGTGAGCCGTGAAAACACCCCCTATTTTGGGGGAAATTGTGAAAACGCAGAGCAAATCTGTGAAGATGTTCTTTCAGAGCAAACGTTTTGTACAATCTATATTGTCAGGTCAAAATGGGTTTGATTCAGTGCAAATAAAGTGTTAAAATGGATCTGTGTGCGCCTGTAGAGAGGGGGGGAGCTGCATCATACCTTGGTGCTCTTGCTTTTACGGCCACAGACATGGCAGAGCTTGCAGCGCCGGCAGCACCAGTTCTCTTTGTTATCCTCTAATGGCCGTTCTTCTGGAAGCAGGCAGAAACTATGGAAGGGCTCACAGCACACCTGGCAGTAGATCATCTAAGATGGCAGATGAAACAGGAGGACCAAGAACATAAAGTCGATGAACACCACAAATATTACGACACTGACTGTATTGCTCGCTATTGCTAATCTGTGGAAGAGGAATTTTAAGTGTACCTCATGATGTCCTTTACTAGCACATAGGAGACAGACTGGTAGAGGCGTGGTAGGGACGGAGGTGAGGACGCTGAGACCACCCATCAGCCACACGTTCTGCACAGCGCAGTCTTCCTGTGAGCAGAGAGGACACACATACACATATGTACTGCATATGTACACTAGAAAATAACCATCCTGTGTTGAAGAATTCTGGTCTGCAGAATCACATGTCATTTAGAATACAAAGGTTTTTAATATAAAAAGTAGAGAAAGGTTTTCAATATAAAAAGTAGATATAATCCATTTTATAATTTCATATCATAAGCCAATCATATTAGTACATTCTCACAAAGGTGTAATAATTAAATGCCATGTACAGCATCCCTGAAGGCTGCAACATTGAAATGTTTGATGTAAGGCCATTTAATTTGCAATAAATGCACACAGAATATAGTGGGTGTGTAACCCACTATATTCTATGTTGACCGGAATCCTATTTCCCCCTTCTGTTTGGTTTGAAATCAAATTTCTTCGCCGAAATTAAATAGCACATGAACATGCTTGTAGATCAGCCTATTTCACAGAATGTTGACCTATTTTCTCAGATTTTGTTAATCATGACTTCCCGGATTAGTACAATGTAGTTCATGTAGTTAAGTCTTTGGCATGTGAAGTTCAATGCCATGATTATTATAAACAAATAACGGGCGCGCTCTCTCTCTCCAGTGAAGACATTACGTTGTGATTCTCAGCTGTGGCCAAAAGCCATCTCAGCTAAGTGTTCCTTAATGTGATGCATATCATCCATATTTTGTGATTTTGTTCATTTGATTCAAGCTCAATCTTTCTGTGAATGGGTCTCACACACGACTAATGTATACCCAGTCAAATCCTGTGTTAATTACAGTTAATGTGAGGGTGTAGTTTACAGCAGAGAAGATTAGACCAGGTAATTTGCTTATATTCTTTTGACACTTAAGGTGAGCAGTAATGACCAATGTTCTGTAAAAACCAGGATCTTTTGTGTACAAATATGGCATTGACACGATTTAATTGGTACAAATCAGAAACCTAATTAGAATCTGTGGAGGAGGGGACTCTGCCTAAGCCAAACAAGCCAATCAGAGATATGTTGCAGTAATACTAGTGTGACATGCAGAAAGCGGCGGTCGACAGCAGCAAAAGATATAAAGTGGGGAAAAAAAGAGGCTATCAACATTGAGAATTATTCATGACTTTGGAAACAAAGGGAGGGAGGTAGGCAGTGATATAACAAATCAAATTCCTATAAAAGGACTTAGATACACATGAAGAAAAACAACAATAATAATACTAATAACACCATTTCCATGGCGTTATTAGGGCAATAATGAATTAATATTACGCTAATGAGCATGTCTTACTCCACAAGCAGTTCCATGTTTATCTACAGCCACTGACAAAAAATAGGAAGGGAATTTCACCAATGAACTTCATTAATGAATGCTCAAAAACTAAAGGTAAAAAAATACTACATACATTACGAGAGACATAAATACACAGTATAAGGTAGGATGTAGATGTTAATAAAATTAGTGATTGAATCACAAAGAGGTGAAACTGAACAGATATTCCATGTCTGCAAAATCTGCAATTCACTCAAGAATGAGTTCATGGTAACATGGTTTTGTTTAGTTATTTAAAAAGGAAGCTTCAAACATGACCGAACAATGGCCGATGATGCGAAAATATAATTTGATGTCATAGGTGTATAATATATACGGTATGATCTCTCCTCAATCAAAACAACGGGGACACCGTAATGATTTCTCTCAAAGGTTAGGTTACTAAAAAATAAAACAAATGTGCTTTGCATTTTTACCATGAACACAGCTTGAGCTTAAGTTATGCATAAGCATCAATGAGAAAATCACAAAGTGAAATGAAAACGAGATTAAGGCTCATGATGACAGAAGCTACAAATAGAATGTTTGGAAAGAAAGGTGTTAATTAGAATAATGTATAATGATGGAGGTTAAGTTAGGGTTAGGTTCAAGCATGGGCCAATTACGATTTGCAAGTAATTCTTTTTGTATTATTCTCAAAAGGATTTGCAATTAATAGTGCCGGGCAATAACAACTAACTATTGTAATACATGTATACATGTATACATAATACAATTTGACCCATGCCTGACTAGATGATAACAAGCAGGCAGTGCAACAGAAATCTGTACTACTGTTACCTTAGTGGACTTAAATCTGCCGTGTCCTTTGGGGCCGGGTCGCCGAGGCTTTATCGGCTCAATGGGAAGGACAGCTGGAACCGATACATGTTGAGGAGCAGTACCTGCAAAAACACAAATCACACCGATTGGTGTGAACTGAGTGCTGCCGTTTGTGGACTCTGTATTGGTGAAAAAGTGCCCCCTATTGATATGCTAAACATATGGACAGGTGGGGGCACAGGCGTACAATAGGCCAAAGCCCTGCCTTGGAGTAGATGCACCCCACACACACACACACACACACACACACACACACACACACACACACACACACACACCTGGGTCTGGGTTGGAAAAAAATAGGAAGAACAGCAGTAATGATTAAACAGCCTGACCGAGAAGGCCAAAAAACAATCTTTAATACTAAAATAAAAAAGGCTAATGTAAAAATGTCCCGAAAACCCTAAGTAAAACCTAAAATACTGTTAACTTAAACAAAAATAAAAATAATGTTAAAAGCCTGTCCTGTGCAAATTTGCTGTTACTGTGCAAATGTAGCTATCAATGTAGAGGCTAAAGTGCGGGGACGTGCAGAAGAACAATATTGTGCAAAGTAGCAAATATGGTGTGCAGTTAGGCAGTCTGTCAGTACATCTGTGTCATGTTCATCCGTCTTCTTCTTGTCACTGAAACACACAAGAAAACTAAACACAGTTCATCCGTTCACGATTCTAAAGTGTGGTGAAGTGCTGGGTGTAACACGCCGATTTCAAGTTGGCAACACTACATGGAGCGGTACTTACTGTAGTGTACACGCCACCTAGGGTTTAATCCCTGGGCCCGTCCATAGTCAGTGTCGTGGTGAGTCAGTCACGATAGTGTTCTCTGCTATAGTCAAGTTTAATTCCTGGTCGGCTCGATCATCCGCTGCTGTAGACTGTCATCATTCCACTGCCACATACATGCATACACAACTGCCACACACACCGTCTCTGCACACACAATAACGCCATCACTATCTTACACACGTCCGTCTCCTTCCGTTCTCCGTCTCTCCGTCTCTCCTCCCTGGGCTAGGCTGGCTCGGGTGCCTCTTCTCTGGAAGGTGGTAGTGGCTCTGCCAGGGTGTCGAAGGCCTTGCCCTCCCAGCGCTTATGGGCCATCAGATGTCGAACGCTCCTGGATACCACCTTCCTTCACTGGGGTCCCCGACCATGGTGGCCCAGCCCGTGGGAGCTGAGCTGCAAGGATTGCTCCCCTGCCCCTCTCACACCCTCTACTTGCTCCGTCTCTCTGTTTCTCCACTTCTGCAGCTCCAATATATTGAGCACCTGATTACTGGCTCCACCCATCCCCCAGGTGCAGTCATGGCTGCCAGTTCCCACCTGATGTCGTGAGGGAGTCCAGACTGGTCCAGGCCGTGCTGGGTCACTGCTAGCTTACATAACATCTTTAAACGGGGACTTAACTCCACAATGTACATTGTGTCATCAGCAGAAACAGCCTCTTTGAGTCCTCCAAACAATCCTCCAAACAACATTGTGTTAAAAGCAGAAACAGGCTCTTTGAATCCTCCAAACAGGACGATGCGATCCCCAACCACGCAGCAGCACATACCAAACTTTGGACACAGTCTCTTCCCCTTGGGCTCAACCTGCTTCCAGTAGAAGGTCTCTGGGTTGAGTTTCCACATGCCATTGGGGTAATTGTTGCCACCCACTATGTACAGCTCACCGTTGTGGGCAAAAGCTGAATGAGCCGCGCGTCCTTCTGGAGGGACCTGTTTTGGATGGAGTAGTACTGGGCTCATCCAGTTATTTGTCTCTGTATCAAACACTCTGTTGGTATTTTTGTGTTTCGGCACGCCCCCAAATACAAACATCTTTTTTCCAATGATGGTTGCAGAGTGATAGCAGCAAACAGGTGGACACAGACAACCCCTGATGTTAATTAAAGTCCAGACCATTGTGGTGGTGTCCAACTTGAACGTGGCACTGGTGCACCTCTTCCCCAGGACTCCATGGACTTGTCCTCCATGGATCAACATGAACTCCCCCATGACGCAGGCTGAGTGTCCACGCCTTGCCTTTGGGATGGTCCCGGTAACCCTGGGTTTGGACCACCTGTGGGTGTCAACATTAAATCCATAAAGCACATTGCTGCACACCCATCCATACTTGACTCCCGAGTCGCCCCCCCAGATGTAGACTGAATCCTCTACCAGCGCAGCTGTGTGCCCACCACACCCATGGGGAATGTCAACATCATCCCTTGTAGTAGTCGCCGGGGGTAACACCTTCCAGTATAGGGACACTGTGTCGAAGACATGGACCTCCATCTTATCCTTGGTCATATATCTGTCACAGTAGCCTCCAAAGGAATAAATCTGGTTCCTTACTGCTACAGATGCATGATGGGCTCGCTTTGGTCCTCCTGCCTTGTAAAGAGTCCAAGAAGACCTGAGCATGTCTGTCTGTCTGACTGTCTGTCTGCCTGTCTGCCTGTCTCACTGTCTCTACATCTTCAGTCATTTTCATCACCGAACATGTTTATATCTCAACATCACACACCACATACTGTTGGCATGCACACCTTAAAGGGATACTTCAGACCCCTAACCTCCCTAATCTACTATCAGAAACTAGAATCTACTTTCAGGAACTAGAATCTAATGTGTTAGAAACTAGAATCTAATGCCACTTACATTAAAGTTGTGCTCCTTTTAAAGCTAAAAGTAAAATAAAAAATACTTCTATCTTGAGCAGCATCACAGGGTTCATTACATAATGTTGTGATCGCTCATCGGAAACCACATACCACATACATACTGCTTTAATGCTTGTTTTTCAACAATGTATGTGAATATTTTTATCACCCATTGCTTAAACAAAGGTATTTTTGGCGGGAATGCGTTTTGGTGTTCTAAGTGTTATTAGGATTACTTAGCACCATTAGCATTATTTAGCATCATTAGTATTTTTAGGTATAGCATTACAGCATTATTTAGCATCAGGGAACGTTGGGCCTAGGCCCAGGGGCCCCTGAGCTAGGAGGGCCCATGAGCTTGATGTCAGCGTGATCGCTAAGAGGCTCAAGCTCAGGGCCCACACAAAAAATGGGTAAGTGAATAATAGTGGTGCACATGGTCATTATTAACAATGGGTTTACTAATTTTGTGTCACTAAAATAGCCCCAAAAGTCCTAAACCATCATGCTGCCACGCCGGGCAGAAACATCCTTTAAAAAAAACTTTTTTAAAAAGATAGTTAATATGGAAATAAGTACCGAAAAAACACTTTAATCGGAGGAGAAAAATATAGCGCTTTCTATCAACCGGAAGCAAAGGCTCAATAGTAACCACACTCTATGAAGAGATGGTGGCCCTACGCAGGCGGTCGTACGCAAGCGGTTCCATGGTGTAATGGTTAGCACTCAGGACTCTGAATCCTGCGATCCGAGTTCAAATCTCGGTGGGACCTGCCTTATTGCCTGCCTACGACACAGAACCACTCGCCTCGTATGCCATCAACTAGTAGTCCTAATAATAAATGCACAATGGAATCACAGCGATTCTGAAAACATAGAACAGCCAGAATAACCATACCGATCAGTAAGTCAGTCTTTGGTGTACTTTTTTAAAGACTGGCATCCGCGTGCTCAACTTCATAACTGTCGAACACTCTCCACCAGAGGGTGCTGGCGCCTCAACTACAGCGCACCTCCCTGAGGAAAACATGGCAATACATCCAAACATAGCCTACAGATTAGTTCATGTGAATTTACAAATTCGTCATTACAAAAACTGACCAAAAACTGGCCCCCACCCACACCCCCACTATTTCCCTCCCTGTATATTTTTATTTTCCCTTTTGCCTCCACTATGATCTGCTGCTTCTGACTTCTTTACAGAAGTGAAAATTTGTATCATGTTTTCATGGAACGAACAAGGTGCGGCTGCCAGTTGTAAACATGTACAGTAAGCTTTACTGTTACTTCACTGTCCACTCAGTCTTGTGCTTGAATCGTACCATAAATCTACAAACTAATAAAACATCAACCAATAAAATTATGTCATCAGGGATGATCAAAGATTAGCAAATTAACTTGGTTAAACAAAACCTTCATGGTTTTTGAGGAGCTCTAGCCCCTCCTATGCCCAGCTTTGTCTGTGTGTACCCTAGCGATGATTTGATTGGCTGAGCAGCCTCCCCATAGTGATGATTTGATTGGCCTTGCATGGAATGAGAAAGATTTCCACTCACTCCATAAGTGTTTTTTCCCGCCAAATATGGAGTGTGTCAGATGAGGCCGCTCCATATATGGAGGCCTTTTGTGGTGGTTCTGGGCAACCATGGGTCTGACCGACTTAATACTGGGCTGCGCACTGCACTCCCTGTGACAGTGTGGAACACGTTGAATTTGAAATCGGCGGGGCTTACGGTTCTCAGGCTACCGGCATTACAGCTGAACACAATACAGACAGTCACAGTACAGTATATTGTTCATTTTAACATTTCTGTAGGTCCTCATACTGTATATATTTGGTTTACATCCTGGAACATTATCAGGGTGTCGACATGCATGGCCCCATTTCCACTCTTGCAGTTGTATTGTTCATATTGGAAGTGTCGGTGGTGATATCATAAAACACAACAGGAAACCACAGATGGTTTTGGCAGCTAACACTTGTACAACAATAGTAGTTCAGTAGTTCAGTTCAGAGATGGAGAGCAGTTAGAGGCCTTTTCTCTTAATTGCCCACAAAATGAAGCTGATTAATTGTATTATCATCGTCCAAGTGGTCCATCATTGTCAAGGTAATAATAATTGTTTTTATACATTTTCATATACACACACACACACATATATATATATATATATATATATATATATATATATATATATATATATATATATATATATATATATATATATATATATATATATATATATATATATATATATATATATATATATATATATATATATATCATTTGATTCTGTGTGGTTCAACATCTCTATTTATTTCCATAAATTTATATTCCATAAAAGAAAAAACAAATCCGCTACCACCAAGTTGACATATTGTATATGTTAAAGGGGTACTCCACTTTCAAAAAAACTTTTGGTCATTTTATGGTCTACTCAGCCTCATGTAAACACACTAGGCAGTTTATAAGTTAATCCTTTCAATATTTAGATATTTGATGTTCATTAGTCTGCCGGAACGTCCTTCCCATAGAAACCCATTATAACTTAAAACTCCATTTTAACCATGACAGATTATTCAAAAACAACCAATCTTTTTTCTGGTGACTGATATTGTCCTCCTAATACGTGAGAGGGCCGTGGAATTGCATCTACAGTTTTCATTTATTTTTAAAATATTGTTTTAGAAAATGTAGCCGCCTCCATATTTGGGTAGGCCTACCCAAATGAATAAAATCAGTCACCAGAAAAAAGATTGGTTGTTTGCGAATAATCTGTCATGGTTAAAATGGAGTTTTAAGTTATAATGGGTTTCTATGGGAAGGACGTTCCGGCAGACTAATGAACATCAAATATCTAAATATTGAAAGGAGTAACTTATAAACTGTCTGGTGGTTTTACATGAGGCTGAGTAGACCATAAAATGACCAAAAGTTTTTTTGAAAGTGGAGTAACCCTTTAAACAGTGTGGAAAGCATCCAACTAAGTAGGCAACACACACGGTGTGCCATGCAATATTCCACTTCATTACTTTGATGTGTAACATCTGGAGTATCTAGAATCTATCTAGAATCTGGAGTATCTAGAGCAGACTTCTAATATGCTTCTCGACAGGTCATAGTCCTTCCAGGTAGCCTATACATAATTACATCAAACATGCAACATAAATACTAAAGGCTTTTACTAGCAAATGTGTACACTTATTTCTGTGTAATTTCATAAAGTCTGTCAATGTAAATGCTCCAACTCCAATAAAAGTAATTATGATCACGAATAATAGACTACAGAGTGAACTGTCTGGGATTACAATGTAAAGCCTGTAATGAAACACTGGTATTATAAGGTAGAAGATGGCTGATTTAAATACACTTCCTGGCCGAGTCAAACTAGACTATTTAGACTCAGAGTTAGTCTGGCTACATGCATGTTGTGCTATAATTAACACATTGGAATCCAGGAGATCTGGAGAAAACTTTGGGAATTTTGGGAAAAAATGAAAGGCCAAATCGGCTGGGCACTCAATCACCGTCCTAGCCTGGAACTGCAGAAATTTAATTTTAATTTCATTCTGTTTTTTAATGGACGTGGCTAGTGATGCAGGGGCTGTATTGTACTTTACATATCAGGCATGACAAGTTGGAAGATATTTGGGAATCAAGAGCTGCACACACATCCATATTCAACATCCAAACATATCAAGGTGCTCAATTAAATAAATGCATTTAGAACACGACACCATCTTGATACCAAAAGAATGTATTCATTAAACAAAGGTTTGGGCATCTACATCATCTTCTACGTTTTTACTGCTTTTCGTAATAAAGAACCTTCAGCTAAGAACGATAATTATTACAAATATTAAAATGAAATATCTCTATAAAGTCATCCTGCAGCTGAGTAATACGTAAGTGCTGTTACTTTCTAGAACCTTCCTACAAATAACACTTAAAGATCGAGCCACTTGACTCAAGATGTGACGTCAAAATTACATTGGTGGTGAAGAGGTTTTAAGAAGTGTAAGTATTTGTTTTCCCTGATTAATTAAGCATTTAATTACACATTTTAAACAGGCCAAGCTTCCCTTCAGATGGAAGCAGATGGGAATCATACAATGCTAAATGGTGGCTTTAGTGGTAAGTGATACGTTGTACATTTGCTCTAGCAACCCACTGTAATAAACTGAAATAATATTCTCTCCCATACCTAATTACTCACTCCGCCAAAAACAAAAGCATTTGTTAGTTAGACAGTTAAACCACTACATGACCCCATTATGTGTAGATTCACATCAACCTGGAACTGTGTCACAGGATGTGGAGAAGGTTGTAGAATGCATATACCGGTAAAGCAAATGCAAGGTGCTGCAAGTCAAATGTGAGACATTGTAGCAAGGCCTGTAAGTAATGCAGCATTTTGCACTACGATACCCCACTTTTCCTAATGCGCTACGACTGCATCAACACAACAGCAGAGCTACAGTATATTATGAAATGACATTCTCACATACCGGTATAGGAGTGAGGGATTCTACAAACACTTTGCCCATATACTCTACACTACAGTATGCTGGATAATATAACTGAACAAGATAATCTGTTATATGTTCAGAACCAGAGGCTGGAGTAAGTGTCAAGTTTCTAACAGATAAATATTTATTCAGGTTAAGATACAGAAGGAAGATAGATACAGAAGGAAGGAAGGTAATACAGGGTGAAATAAGGGTTCAGAGCCGACTGGGTCCTCCAAACTAAACATACACAGCAAATAAACAAAATCATAACAATATATATACGCAAAAACAAAATCAAATATAGTAATTAAAGTAATCGCGGCCCACAGCTCCCACCACTGAAACATCACACCTGCCAAACTCAGTAAGTGAAATATAAATGTCACACAAATAATATACCCCTATATAATCAATTATCAATTATGGCATCAACATTTGTTAGATTTTTTCTTACCAAATACTAAGCTTTACCTCTCATGCCTTGATGTACAGTATATGGATCTCTTAAAAAAGCACTTGCCTTTTGGAATAGTGAAATAGCATTAAAGTCATGGTTTTATTTCTCCACAGCTGATGAGCCAGATGTTGTCCTACAGGTCCGCAAGAACCGGTGTTCTTGGTCTCTTGGTCTTGCCAGTGGTGATCATGTATTGCCATTTACACCAGAGACCAGAGACACACTGGTTGAGCAAATCTGCCAGGATCTTGGCTGTGGTGCATTCAGTCACCTGAAGGAAGACATCTCACCAACCAATGCCACCTGCCTCCAGGCCTGTGTGCACCACCAGGATCATCAACTTCTGAATTGTTCTAAGACCATAGGAAGAAACTGTTCTGCAATCTCAGAAGTTGTTTGTGGTAATCTGCCAAAACTAAGATTCTGAAATACAGCTATTCCTATTTCTTTTCTATTTTTTTTATCCCCACGGTTTTAGAACGCATTTTTATTACCCGGCGCCAATTCCTAACTTGATCCTGGGCTCTACACATTCTCTGACAACCTGGGGAAGCAGTGGACTGGCATCATGCTTCCTTCAATGCATGAGGAGTCGGGCCACATTCTTTTCACCTGATTGGACTTGTTGTGTGGAAGGAACACGTTGGCCAGGGGGAGGTAGTTTAGAATATAACTGAACAAGCTAAGGTTCCCCAATTTGGATTCAGAATAAACAGAACCAGATGAGTAACAAAAGTGTCAAGTTCGTTTAACATATAGAAAAATATATTCAAGTTAAAATACAGAAGGAATAATAGCTGAGAAAATCATGATCATAAGAGTGGACTGACCTCAAAGAATCACTGCGTGTTTTTGGTGAGGGTACCTACCTACCCTATAGAGGACACACTGAGAACATGCAAACTGAACACAGAAAGGCCCTTTCGCTCTATTCTGTACAAGATACACGCCAAACATGCAGCGATTTTGAGCCATTTTCCCCTTCACTTCTGTGTGTGCCCGCAGACCACCAGCTTGTACGGCTAGTAGGTGGATCGGATCGCTGCGCCGGACGGGTGGAGCTGTGGAAACAAGGTCGGTGGGGAACGGTGTGTGACGACCAGTGGGACCTGAGGGCTGGCCATGTGGTCTGTGCTCAGCTCCACTGCGGCTATGCCCTGGAGGTGACCGGGCAAGATGGACCCTTTCCACAGGGCAGTGGTCCTATATATCTGGACGAAGTGAACTGTACCGGTGCTGAGGGGAACCTGTGGGAGTGTCCCGCTGTAGAAGAGAGCCACGACTGTGGACACAAGGAAGATGCTGGGGTGGTGTGCTCAGGTATGTGCTGTAAAATGTATGCGATGCAGTAGTTAATAGATAGAAAGAACAATTGTGAAAACAGAAACTTTTAGCCCAAGTGTGCATGGATGTTTAAATTAGAACATACCTAGAGATGTTCAGAAGACAAAGAATATATAATGCTACAGGACTAGTGGTTTTCAACCAGTGGTGCAGGGACCACCAGTGGTCCTTGACAGAGTTCCAGGTGGTCCCCAGCTAAATGATGTAAAGTTGGTTAACCAGATGTAACTCTTTGAGAGCATAAAAATGAAACCAAATGGACCCTTGCAGGTCCATTTGGTTTCATTTTACACTCTCAAGAGTTAAAATATTTGTCACCTGAATTAGCCCAAATCTACACAACTAGATAATGTAGAAGATTAATGGTCATTGTGATCTGTATGTTTGACTGTTTTGTTTCCCAAATCCAACCTGGAATTGTGGACAAAAGCAAAAATAAATCTTTAGTTTATGGGGTCTGTGGGGCAAAATAGTGGTCCCTGGTATCAACAAGGTTGCTAACCACTACTATAGGACAAGCAGATGTGTGAAAGATTCTTATTTGCCCTGTCATCTTAACCTCTGCTTCTTCTTCCATCTTCTTCGTCCATGTGCAGAGATGAGAGCGGTGAGGCTGACTGGAGGAGCAGATAGCTGCTCTGGCAAAGTGGAGATCCACCGTAACGGAACATGGGGAACGGTCTGTGACAATTGCTGGTTTAAACAGGAAGCCTCCATGGTGTGCTCCATGCTGGGCTGTGGGGAAGTGCAACAGTACAAACAGTTCAATGTTCCTTTCACACACCTCAACAACTTATCGTTGTGGTACTATAAGTGTAAGAAACCGCACAAGAATCTTTGGGAATGTGAAGAAAAGGTCAACAATGAAAACCTCTGCTCCGACTCTAACGCAGCAGGTCTCATTTGCACTGGTTAGTATGGTAGCAGTTTTTATGTTACATAAGAACTCAATTTGTATTGTTTTAAGAGCTAGTATAGTTGCTATTTCCAGTTCACATTTGTCCATTATTCAAATGGTGCCCTGATTTCTAATTCTGTATACATTTCTCACTATCCACCATACAGGTTCTCTTGGGTTTGCTGTTTTGGCCACCACACCTGATACATCATTAATAACCACTTGGACGACTGGTAAGCATTTCACTTGACCGAATGATTACTATGTCAGTTTTACTTAAACTTTAAACATTGTATTTTGCCGGAGTCACAATACCACCCATTTAGTTACCCTACAGACGTATGATCAACTATTAACTACTCATGGACAGTCAGACATCTACTATCTTGTATTATACTGTCATATTACTGTAAGTTATAAGTCTATTATAACTCACAAGATTAATAACTTTATGATTTGTGACTTTTTCATGTATGTAATTTGTAGCTCTTCCAAATGATACAACTACAGACGGTCCAAATGAAAGCTGGGTTCACCGTCTCTCATCCTTGCCGCCAGAGACTTTCGGGTGCATCGCGTTGTCATTTGTTCTCCTCATCGCTCTGATTGTGAATTTTGTGCTTTGTCACAAATACAGGAGAAGAAATGGTTTGTCTTGACTTCACATGAACAATCACACTTCAAACTTCAGATGTTATGTTACAAATATACTGCATTTTTGCTTGAAACCAATTACTACTTTCAACCTGGAGTCCATGAAAAAATCTAAAGAAATTCAAACATTTTGATTGAGTGCAGCAATGTATTATTATTAATAATGAAATAATTCAAATATTTCACAAAAAGCAGAAATATCAGATCAACCATGTCCTTCCTGTTTTTCATAGCTCTCATAATTCAACCAAAACACGTCAGTCTACAGATGAGCACCGTACATAAGGCAAATGACTACCGAGACCCTGTTGACCATGTTAAGGCCACTACCGGTGCAGTGGCAGGATCTGGTGAGTTGATAATGGTCGATTCATTTTAGATGCAGTAGTATAGACAGTAAATCATGAGGACCATGGCTAATATGAACGTTTTATCGGAATTACCTCTGGAGCAAGAGCAACAGATCGGTCTAGATGCTTTATAATATTTAACATAGGAAATATGTTGGTATGAATAGAAGTAGAAAGTTTGCCCAAATCTAAATCTAAACAAAATAAACCACAAAGTCAAACCCACAGTTTAAGATTATGTTATTTTAGCTGCTATTTACAAGCCACAATTCAGTTCTTTGATAGACAATCCAATTCAAGTGGGTATAGTTTTATCCCATATCTTCTGCAAAGCCAAACCAGCAACAACTATTGGTGGACTGATATAACCACAGACATACAAAACTGTATACGTTTTTCTTGCAGACGACTCATTTGATTCATGCAGTAGCACCTCTGGTGAATGCTATGAAAACTTGGTGTGTATGGAAACTCCTGGTAAGATTCCTTTTCATACATATAACACACACAAAAATAAGTTTGGTGTTCCATGAGTATTGATGTATTCTTTCAAACACTCAGGAATGATGCAATGCCAGTCCCCTGTCTACAATAATACCAGTGACACAACACCAGGCTTCAGTAATGCCCAACTCCACCCAGCAAGCCACTTAATGAACTGTCAGGATTCAGGTGAACTATCCCACTATTACTTGTGTTGCTTGAATTCATCTTAATTGAGATTAATTTTGAATTTCTGTTTTCCAATCATTTCTCCACAGAAGATGACTATGACGACGTAGGAGAGTGCTAGCAAACAGTGGCGGTAAACCCACACTGTTGATATATAGGTTATGTGGACTCACATTAACATTGAGGAAGCACGGAGGACAAGCTATCTCTGTCTTGCTGTTAGTCAATAGTCAGACGTCATTAGATTTTTAATGTTAGCAGTGTTCTCTTACATACAATGTTCAGTATCTAAGTCTATATTACTAGTTACGTTGTAAATCACTAGTAGTCAAACGCTATTATGTTTTAATGTTCAATGTATTTGTACTTAAGTTCAAAGTAATTAAAGCACTTGAAATTAAAAAAAATATATATATACCGGTATATACATAGCCTACCAGTATACTTTTCAGAATTCTTTTTCATAAATAGCAAAGAAAAAAAAAAACAGAATTAGGCATACTACAAAGATCTACAAGCTCAAAACATGTAGTACTGTGATGCGTTTTGAGCTTGTAGATAGGCCTTTTCTGTAGGCCTACTTTTGTGTGACATAGAATGATGACGTATTGCATTAATTACAAATAAGTTCAAAGACGGAGAAAATAGGTTTCGGCCTGACAGTATAATGCAGCCAAATGGGCCTCTCCATCACCAATGTTGCCCAGGCCTACAGTAGTAGGCTGCTGTTCTCTCGCAGTTCTACCAGAAGGTGGCACTATAAGTCAACGAGTTCCTTGCAGCTTCAAGTACTTTGCTGGGGAAAATGCCCCCTTCATGTAAATAACAGAAATAGCTGGTAAATCATGACATATTTAACATACCAACATCCATAGACGGATCTAGAAATTATGGGCCCCTATGGGCCACCACAAGCCAAAGTGTCGCCCTACACCAGAGGATTTTTATTCTCGATGTGGACATAAATGCAAACACTTGCATTAATGTACCATATCATGATGGTTTAGGACTTTTGGGTTTATTTTATTTACTTTATTTGGGGTTATTTTAATGAATACGCCTCTTATAAATATCACAGAGACTCAACCCCAGGGCCCCCAGGGGCCCCTGGGCCTGGGCCCAATGTGCCCGTTGCATAATCCTCCCCTGCCAACATCTTCAGAAAGAAAGAAAGAAAGAAAGAAAGAAAGAAAGAAAGAAAGAAAGAAAGAAAGAAAGAAAGAAAGAAAGAAAGAAAGAAAGAAAGAAAAGCTTGACAGTGACTATAGGTCCTAACTCTCCTGACCGAGAGCCAACATAAACCGTCACTGTGGCTTCAAACCAAAACCTGGCACCGGCCGCTCCTCCGCATCGTCTATTACACATCTGCAGCCCAGGCAGCTGCAGAGCATCAGCCCTGCGTCTGCTTGGATGATTGCACGAGCCATTGTGATGACTTTGTTCTTTTTTGGGGGGGGGAAGTAAATATGACAAATTGATTCAAAGTTTCTTTTTTTTAACCACTTCAGCCCTATCTTATACTACCTACTTGGGCTTTTTCAGAAAATAGCCAGGTGGAAAAGTTTGGAACATTTGTTACATCTTAAAGGGAGGTTAGATGGTAATGGGTGAATCTTAGATAAACAGTGGTAGATTTAGCTGATGGCATGCGAGAGGTCGTGGTGATCATGCATCAGGCCCAAAAAAAAGTCTGCTGGGGAGGAGAGGAGGAACATGTAGGAGGAAAAGTGGGAGGGGGTGAAGCCATATGTCTCACTCGTCCTCTTTCGCTCGCAGCTTTACATTGAGATAAACAGATGAATTAAGCGACCAATCTTCTTATGAAACCCAATCTCTCCTAACATGCCAGAAAGCTGGGTACGTTCGCCGGCCCACCCACCCACTTTGACAGGAGATCTCATCTCAAAGCATGCAGCGTGATACATCACAGACGCTCCCTGCACTTATGCTCATGTGCTGGGTTTACTTTCATTTGATTCCACACTGACAGGCTGATAAAGAATTTTAAAGAACTGCAGATTTACGGCAGCGACTCGAACATCAAGGGGACGAAATTAAGTACTGCAGTATTTCAAGGAGCTTGTAGTATTCCAGGGATCAAAAGATTAGACCCTCTCGTTTTTTTACTTTATTCATTACATCAATTACACACAAAGGATTACCAGTTCTATAAGTCCATAAGTTGCTTAGTGTGTCTAAACAATGGATTCTGCCCTGTGTTGAACTTTTGAACTGTGGTACAAGAAGTCTGGAAATAATGTGCGGCAGGTAATGTCTGACTGAGGAAAATAAACAATTCATTCACCACACAGATCAATACAGTTTGGATCCAATGAAAATTGAAAATGCTATTCATTTCCCCTATTCATTTCTCAACTAGAATTTATCACATATTGAGTTATAGCCCATTTAACAGGATAAATAAAGATAAACAACGTATATTGTATTGATCATATGTGCTCTACATAAGCTGTATAGGAATTCTTGCGACTGTTAATTGGTGAGCAGGGCTTTAGTGTTAGTCGGTGCAAATTCCAAAAGTCTTGACTTAATGCTTTGCCGGTGTTCGTTAGTGGGGTAGGGGGTCTTTTTTTATTTTAATTGAATATCTATCTATCTGTCTGTGATTAGAATACCTTCACCAAAGTATCTGCAACCTTTCAAATACAGTTATATCTGAATCATTGCTGGTATTTCAAAGCTGAAGCAGCTTGGTCATTCCATTAAAACAATTTGGAACCAAACATTTCTGCTACAGTAACACGGTTAACAAGTGTCTTACTTCACTATGACCTTATTCCTTTGGCTCTCGAATTATCCTTTGTATTGGCACCCAACACTGATTGTCGGGAGTAAGGTCTGGGGGGTGGACTATTGCCAAAATAAGCCAGTGAAGTCATCCGTTTAGGTAGGACCACAGATGGTGGCTATGGACTCCAGTTAAAAAATGCACTGCGGCTCATTAATCAAAACATTTTCTTTGGCCTGGAAATAACCAAAGATTTATACAAAAGCCATTACATTCAACAAGATTTTCTCCCTGCCTCCCTTCGATGCGGATCAGTAACCACTGATGCTTGAATTTGCCTGGCACACGGCTATAGTTTACTGTACTGTAGCTTTCACTGGGTGTTGTAAAATGGGTTTAGCACATGCTGGGCTCAGTAGGGCTGGCTCTCGGCTGCTTCGGTGCAGCCTGGTAATAGTGTTGATTACTTATCACTCATTAGGTTGCTTTCACTGCTACCACTAAGCCCTCATCAGGAGGACTTGGGGCCAAGTGACCTGCTAGGGGCCCTGATCCAATTCACCTTTTAAGTTCAGTGGCCCTATGTGGGTTTCCATGGGTCAGTGCATTGCTGTATGTACACGGTGTGTGCCCTCACAGAGAGAGGCCCTCATTACCTCATTTCCTGTGACTACTGTACCAGACATGTATTAGAAAACCCACGAGGCGGTTATATAAAATTTTACAGTGTTTATCATACACTGAAGACGGAAACTCTCAAATGAAATTCTCAAATTCTTCCTTTGTGTGCCGGCAAATTGGCTTGGTTTATTTGAGCCTGTGAAGAAGACGACTCTCAGAATTAGACTTACTTAAACATTGCTTTGTTTTTTTACAAGGCACCTTTATATGTCTTTATAGAGAAATGAAGCCCAACTTGAAAGGCAACCTGGCAGTGTGATGTTTAAGGTCATTAACCTTTCTCCTTAGCACCTTGCTGCAGTTAACAGACCCTGGCCTGCCTGTCCACCAAGATACATTCGGTAGCCCCACTAATCAGGTCAACACCCAGAATTATGCCATGCTTTAAACTTGGTCAGTGGTGCTTGGAGACCATAAAGAATACTTCCGTTTGAGTGTCAATGGAGGCCTGTGGTGCTTAAAGCATTATTTATGGGAGAATACATTGTCTGTAGTCAGTGTTAACCAGTCTGGTCACCACGGGGGCAAAAAGGTCATCTGCACTGTAGAGTACAAGACGTTCCGGTGTGTCTGAATGATTTTTGCAAGATGTCTGCGCCATTATTAGAGTTTATTGATAAAACAAGACTTATTACCAATACCAAGTCGGCCAGTATTGCAGTATTCAGCAAGTATTAACATTTAATTTTAATTATTTCTATTTTTCCCCAAACAAGTTCCACTTCCGATTCCCCAGCCTGACCAGAGTAAGAATTTATGGCTGTGATTTCTTGTTTGCTTCTGACCAGACGGACAGAGGTTTATTAGTGTGCATGCATGTTGGACACTGTCACACTAACACAGGGCTCTGTGTGACAACACAACTCATTTAGGGTCAGACTCAGCACCATCAATCTCACTCTGCAGTGTACAGCAGATGGGTTGCCATAAAACAACCCACGGTTGTCGTGTGCAGTTCTCAGCAGAAGAATTTTACTTACACACAAACAAAAAAGAAAACTAAGGCAGGCACAGAAACCAAAAACTTACGGGAACAATAGTGTGTGTGTGTGTGTGTGTGTGTGTGTGTGTGTGTGTGTGTGTGTGTGTGTGTGTGTGTGTGAGTGAGTGAGTGAGTGAGTGAGTGAGTGAGTGAGTGAGTGAGTGAGTGAGTGAGTGAGTGAGAGAGAGAGTGTGTGTGTGTGTGAGGGGGGGGGGGGGGTCCTGTTGTCTTTATCACTGTTCTATGATGGAATATACAGTGTCATGTGTTAACTAGCACCTTGTCCTCCTTGTACTGCTAATCTATGCTGCTGGGATCTATGCTGCAGTGGACACTCACCTCACTTGGTTGTCACTGCAATGATATGCTGCTGCTGCTGCAGAACTGTCCCAGCTGTAGCTCAATCATGATTAAGGTCTAGACTAGAGAGTATAAAGAGGAGTGTTAGCAAATCCCCAGCTCCCTAGCGGAGAACTCCATGCTGCCCTGCCTTAGTTAAGTTATTTCTCTTTCTTCGTTTCATTTATGATGATGAGCTGGTCATAAGGATTATTTGGGTGAGTTTAGTTTCATGTTTTTTGCAGTTTATTGGAGTCTAGGCACTTTGACGTTCGCTCAACAAACTCCCTTTTTATTTTTGTTTGGCCAGTCCATCCTTTCTTTTGTTTTTGGTTTTTGTGACTTGTCAGGTCAGAGGTCATTGTCTTGTATAATTTCAGTGATGTGTTTGCCAAGAGAACCTTGATGTGTTTTGACTTTGAAATAAAAATGTATTTTTACCTGACCTTTTGTCCTGTTATGTTATGGTCTTTGGTGATCAGACATTTTTAAAGGTCCATAATAATCACAGCAATTTGAAATGCAGGTTGTATATACTCTAGTCTCCTAGTGCATTATTTTGTTCTATTCCATGTTATTGCTCTGATTAAACAAGAGGTCAATTCACCCAAGTCCATTTGTAGTCAGTAGCCTACAGCTACTAAATAAATATCATAGTACAAAAATATTAAATATAATAACATGCCACACTCTACAAGTACCAAAGACTAAGGTATTTAAAAACTTTTTCTAATGCCATTAATTCACTAAATGCCGCATGTCTCATCTCATCGATTGGCTGGACTGTAGGATATTTGTCACTGTTGTTGTTGGTGAGCCTGGGTAAGGCAAAGGATTGCAGTTGGCTCACAGTACAGTGTGGGTCTTTAATGTGGTGTATTATCATGAACTCACAAAACCCGTAGACTGGAGCAACGGTGTAAAGAACAGCCTGTGCACTGGTCCGCTGATCACTCCTCTCCACTTTCTTTCTGACGTTGAGTGAGGAAAAATGGCTGCATGCGGCTGAAGCAGTCGTTGATTAGGTCTGCAGGTGCGTGCAATCATTATGGGAGAAAGAGGTGTGTACTGAATGTAGTCCTTTTGTACAGTTGTCCCTGTGTTTTTGTGTTGCCATTTGTTGTTGCTGTCCTGTTTTGTTGCTGTAGGCCAGGGGTCGGCAACCCAAGATGTTGAAAGAGCCATTTTCGACCCAAAATTAAATTCAAAATCTGTCTGGAGCCGCATTTTTTTTTTTTTTTTCCTGAGTGTGCAAATGTGAACTAAATGGACCCTGGCGGGTCCATTTGCACACTCTCAGAAAAAAGGTCCTCAAAGAAAAATCAACATGGTGAAACACAACCTTTCTTCAGAAATGGACTGTGTTCTACAGTAGAGCCGCATGTGGCTGTGTTCTATACAGTAGAGCCGCATGCGGCTCAGGAGCCGCAGGTTTCTGACCCCTGCTGTAGGCTAACATAAGATCAAACAAATTTCGACAAATTTCCACATAAACTTCAGGGAAGTAGAAAGTAGGAAAGTGTCAATGTCCATTATCTGGCCAGTATCTACAGACATTATGCCATAAGCTGACATTTTTGCAATGCTAGTAGAGATGCTATCATTTACCGAATTCCCAAACACACACACTCAATATGCACTTTTGGCTATAATGGGATGTGATTTATAATAACATGCAGTCAAAATGTATTCCAACAGGTCCATCCGTAAAGAAATGTTTTGAAAATACACACTAGAACGAGTATTGCTCGGTAGAAGGTCAACAAAGACAACTTTAACTTAAAATGGAGTTTTAAGTTATAATGGGTTTGGGCAGGAAGGGGCAGGGAGGCTAAAATGAGCATCGTATATCTAAATACTTAATGGAGTAACTTATAAACTGTCTGAGTGCTGACTTCGATTCTGATAAGGACTTATAACGCTGGAACTAAGTTTTCTGAAAAGCCTAAATATATTATCACTAGACTAAACATTTTGACACAATATTTGCTGTATTTGTGTGTATGGATAAGTCTCTCACCACCATATTTTCATACTAAACCATGTAGGCTGCTATTGCCACCATTCTGTTTTTTGTTCTATTAAAGCATTATTTACTTTAATCAAAAGTGGCTATAAAATTTGAAAGAATTAGAATTTTCTCCCAAAGCAGGAACATTCATACACGCCTGTTAAGTTTTAACATACCGGTAGGTGAGGTGACATCATTCGTTACTGGATGAAATAATTACATCCAATCAAGCATCAACCCCTATGTACTGTATGAACTGAATCAGTGGACTGACATGTGAAGTGGACTGTGACGTTTGGCAGAGCTGGGCAGGCGTCACTAAATCAGATGACTTTTTAGCTTGGCAAAGGCATTACGCATTTAGGGAGTTTTCACTTTCCAGTGCTGTAGAACTATTCTTTATAACATGGGTCAATGTAATTCTGGACCCGTATCGCCCACGCTATTCAGGCAGAATATTGCACACTTTTTGCACACTGTGTTGCAGCCTGAAAACAGACATAATCTACGGATTCACTACTGTGAGCTTAGAGATCTGTTGGCAGTTGCACACCAGAGCATTAAGGCACTATCGTTCAGAGTCCAGGGAGCGCTGTAGTGCACAGAGTGGATAGCCTTTGTTGGGGGTCAGCGGGGCACACTGCAGTGGACAGTGGGTAGCATTATGTTTGGGCCCAGGGAACATTGCAGTGGACAGAGAGGGTAGCCTCTGTCAGGTGCCAGAGCACACTGCAGTGGACAGAGAGGGAAGCCTCAGGAGCCAGGGCACACTGCAGTGGACAGAGAGGGAAGCCTCTGTCAGGTGCCAGAGCACACTGCAGTGGACGAACTCACTTGGCATGAGGTCAGGTCAGTACGTCGAGCCAGGTGAGGGCTCTGCGTGGGTATGAGTCACCCACATCGTTAACGGAAACCGAGCCATCGTCATCTGTTTACCTGCCCGAAGCTGCCTCATAAATGACTGGGTCTTAACAAGTAATGTAATGCAATTGGAAGGCGCTTAGTGCAGCAATAATACACTAGCCAAATGGCTCACTGGACAAGAATATCAGAATAGGGGGTTGAGATCACCTTATATTTGCCAAGTACAACAGCTGTGCAGTTTCGTTGGCATTGTTGCCGGAATATACATGGACAGATTCATACAGTGTAATAGCCCTAATGTACATGCGTACATCTACAGTATGTATTTGTATGTGTGTGGGGGTGTGTGTGTGTGTGTGTGCGCGTGTGCGCGTGTGTGTGCGTGCATGCGTGCACTTGATCATAATGTGCGCTGCAACAAGGCAGCAATCATGCAACGGTGCCTTCGGGAAGCAGTGCACTGACTTGGATGGACCTAGCTTCATGAAATAGCTGGTGAACATTGTGTAGCGCGGATGTTAACTGACCGAGGTTAAGGTGGCATAAAAACTCAATCTGTCTGCCTGGGGCACAGTGGTTAGTGCTGTCGCTTCACAGCTAGAAGGTCCTGGGTTTGATTCACACTAGGGATGCCGCTGTGGGTGCTGGTGGCGTGTCTCCTCCTCTGTGTCATCAGAAGGGGACAGGAACGGTTTGGAATAATGTGATCCTTCCACGTGCTACGTTCAACCAGGGAAACACCCCCCCTGTCAGGTGAAAAGAGGCAGCTTGAACTCCCCATGCATTGAAGGAAGTATGAGGCAAGTCCGCTGCCTCGGACTTGCCTCAGAGGGTGTGTAGAGCCCAGGATCACATTAGGAATTGGCACTGGGTGGGAAAAAATGGGCTACAAAATTGTGGGATAAAAATTATTAAAGAAAAAAAAAAAAAAACTCAAATTGACTCGCTTCAACCTCGGTCACAAATAAGGAGAGAAGCAGCTGTGTGTGAGGGAGAGACGAATGTGGTCAGTGTATTCCTGATTCCATCCACAGTACCGAAGAAGTGTGTCATCTCTCACAATGAGGTCACTGCAAGACGGATGGTAGGTAGTGTACAGATGTTTGAGTGAGCTCAGCTAGTGCCACGTTGAGGAGGGTAGCTGCCTGTGTGTGTGTGTGAGAGAGAGAGAAGAAAGTGTAAAGTGGACAACGAAATGAGAACACAAACAGGCAGTTGGAATAAACGAGAAAGAAAGAATAAGGAAGAAAAAGAAAGGCAGTGAGATAGGGAGAGCGAGAGAAAGAAAAGAGACAGAGACTGTGTCTGGTGTCTCCATGGCTCCAGCTTAACCTCTGGATTCTCCGCATTCCAAACCCAAAGTCAGGCACAAGTCTCGCCGCCGGTCCGTTTAAAGTGATTGACGTTATTTGCTACCATTAGGCACTACTATGTAATTGACCTCTGACCCCTCACAAGCGACCTGTTGAAACAGCTTTAAACCAGATCGCCTAATCTCCATGGGAAAGCCCTCCATTGAGACTTAAGGCCCTAAAAGCGATCAACACCTTAAGGTGAAGGAGGTGAGGTCCAGGATCACTGGTAGCAGAACTTACCTCCTCCTCGCCCACTGAGGAGATCAACCAACCGTAGTCTCTAATTCCTATGCGCCTTCCAGTTTGAGATGGCTATATCTATCTATAACTGAAGATGTGTTGTAGTAATGTAGTCTTTGTGATGAAATATGAGATGTGTTGTAGTTCTGGTTGAATGAAGAGATGACCTCTTCCTCATTGTTGATTGATTGATTGATTGATTATAAATGTATCCAGCAAATGGGTAATTCAGTGTGTCACAACAGAGTAATAATAAAAGTAGAATATGCACCGCAGACAATAACTACATGAAAAGAATATTCAACCAACAGCCTATTTGAATGTTGGTGACATGCGGAGGCTTTTGTGTCCTCATATACTTCCAGATAGAGCTCCAGAAATATGGAGTTGATTGACAGTCCTGATCACAGGTCAGTGAGTGAACACTGGTACTTTATTAGACACGTACTTTCGCAGTGGGAGGTCCGCTGCTTGCCGCGGCGTTGGTGCCAATCCACAGTGACCTCTCCCAGGCCATGTGCCTCTCAAATCCAAATATGAAAAGTGGCTTACAGGTCGAGTAGATCAAAACACGCTTTCATCATCCCCCCTGTTGCACTGCGGCCGTTTCCTGCTAGGTTTGGTGCTGTGGAAAGCCGTATTAGATGTAAACAATAAACATTACCATCATTGAATTAATATTAACATTAAATATTGAATCATCATGGCCCCTCTGGTGGCTGGCCACCTGCCCAAGCCCGTTCTACCTTCATCTACATTGTCCTTTTTGTCTGATATGTTGTTGGATAACATTTGTCAGACTGGTTCTTTGTGTGTTATTATTTATATTCCTGACACAGTTCTACAAAAGTCATCCAAATATATAGGGCATAATACAGTATTGTGTTTTATGATGTAGCCTTGAGCCAAATAGCTCTCACTACTGGTTGCTGTAAGTCATCGTGATGTACAATGTCAGTATGGTAATCTAACTCTTCACACTGAGAGAAAAAGGGGGTCTGGTATTTCACTCATATAACTTAAAACCTCATTTTCCAACTGCACATGGTGTATTGTAACTGGATAAATCTGATACTGCTTTGCTAAAATACATATTTTTAGTTGAAAGTCAGTTTTTCTCTGAAAGTGACGTGGTTGTAAAATAAAGTATAAATCAGCCCTAAGAGTAACAACTAACTGCTGTCTATAAGTGTCGAATAAAAGGTCGAATACAAATTTCTTTTCTGAGATAGACTGTTTGTTGACCACAGTGACTTTAATGTTGACAGAAAAAGGGGTACAACCAAGTTTGCAGAGCTTTGGGTTGTATTACCTTGCCAGCACCATGGTGTAACTCCTAATGTGGAAATATATAATTGTTCCAGTGTATGGAAATTGATAATTCAAAATATGCTGCTCACCGAAACAGCCCTCGAAGTCCCCTGTTTAGTAGGCAAGTTGATTCAGACATGACCACAAGTCAAGCTGTTCTTTTTTGTTTTTGTTTTTTTAATAACAAAAATCAACAGTAACTTCTGTTGATATTATTATTATTTGAAGAGCTAGGGGCTAGATACGGATCTCTCTCTCTCTCTCTCACACACACACACACACACACACACACACACACACACACACACACACACACACACACACACACACACACACACACACACACCATGCTCCTGGCATGAATGTGTTCCTCGTATGGTTGGTTTTACATTAACACACCCTCAGCCTGTATCTATTTCTTTTGTTTATTTAGTGTTGCTTGCCTGTGTGGAAACCCCTCTCTCCACATACGCTGCAGTTTATTCACTCAAAGTCAGCTAAAGTAAAATTCCCGGCCATCAGATCTACGACATGTAAAATATTTCCTCTAGGAGTTACCATACATTCACTCAGACAGCTTAGAAGCGGTAATTGGAAACAGAGAGAGTGAGTGTGTGTGTGTAGTACTGAATTACAGTAGCCTGAAATGTGTTTAAGGCTATGTAAATTTTCTTTCGTACCACGGGGATGAATTAGACGCGTTTATGGATACATTTCATTAATTTGGCTTCTGTTTGATTTGAAGTCTGTTTAGTGGGAAACATTGGTGAGGCTCTGTAATCCAATGAAACATTGAATTTGATGGCCAATGTAAGAACCAACACTTTTATGATCATCCAAATAAAAGCCTGGATACCAAGGCTATCCAAGTTTAAACTTGGACCTAATGTATGTAGGTCTATCTCTGGCAAGAATGCATGCATGGGAAACATTCCCAAATGCAATGGGAAACTGAATGCCGTGTGTGTGTGTGTGTGTGTGTGTGTGTGTGTGTGTGTGTGTGTGTGTGTGTGTGTGTGTGTGTGTGTGTGTGTGTGTGTGTGTGTGTGTGTGTGTGTGTGGCATATAGCAGCGGGGGCTTTTCCGTCTTGTCAATGGAAAACATTAGTGTCACGGACCCCCACACCCCCCCAGCCTTTTCCCCCTTGTTTAATTCAGTCCATCAACACTTCCTCCTCCAGCCTGTTAGTGTCACAGTGCATTTCCTCCTGGTCCTCAACCAGGCCGGCTCACCAGAAACGCTCCGGTTTTGGGTTTCCCTCAAAAGGCAAAAGGGCTTCAAAGTCAATAACGGCTTTTTGGATTTTTATTGACCCAAAGACTCATTTTTTAGTTTTTTCCCCTTTAAACCACACAAAATACCACTTGCCCACATTTTTTAAAGGGGAGTATATTACAGTAAGGGAAATGATTATGATTAGGGTTCAAACCTTGCATTGCACCTGCAACTAATTCTTTTTTTCTTTTTTTTTTTTTTTTTTTTTAAACTAAGGTGATCCAAAAATGTCCAGCCTTCAGCACCTTTGAAAGATTCCTAATATGTTAAAGAAGCCATATTTGATCTTCACACCAACACAGGGGCTAACTTAGCATTGATCCAGGTGTGTTGCGATGTGTTCCCATCCCATACACGCGCCGCTCCCGTTGGGCGAGAAAGGCGTAGGAGAAAAAGCAGACAATCTGTTGATAATCAAATGGCCCAATGAATGCCTCCGCGATGCTGTTTGGGGAAATCGGCTCGCTAATGGTTTGCCCTGTGTCCTGTGTCATTTCCTTTTGATGCGGAGGGGCCAGTGATGATCGGTGATGCGGGGCCATGTGTGGTGGGTAGTACTAGAGCTCACAGCAGGCACTTTTAATTACCGGGGGAGGGCTGATTTTCACTGCGGAGACCCCGACTCATCTGGTTCGCATTTCCAGCGCAGACTGACTGTAAAACAACACTACCACCGCCTGTCACCGAAAACCGAGCTTCTAATGTACAAAAGAAGTCCAGACCCCCTGATTATCATTCTGTCTCCGAGCGTGCTGAACGAGGGGTCGCCCTGTTTTTGCTTAAGAGCCCCCCCCCCCCTCAACCCAACCCACCCCACCTTCCTCCACCCCCTCCTAAACCACAACTGTTTAAGTATCACTCTCCACACGTGAAAGGGGGGAGTAAAAAAAAAAACTAATGTCAAGTGCACATACTATACACAATCTCGGGGCAAAATCAGAGCCAGGTGCTTTCATATGAGAAGGTTCATAATGCGAGGGCTATTACAAACATCTGCGTGTCCTGTACTGCATGTCCTCATCGCTCTCTGATCCCCGTATGACAGTAAAAGGGCTGCTGGGCCAGGCGAGGGAACACCCCTTTATAACTCTACTGGTTTGTTCTGTTGCCAGCAGCACCGTGAGTGATGGCTGGAGTGGGGATGGCCCATGCTCAGGGACAGGGGAGCATTCCCTCTATCGCGCACACACACAGTACAGCATCCCGTTCTCTCTAACCAAATATATACCAGTGGTTTTCAACCTTTTTGATACCAGGGACCACTATTTATTCAGCATTTTTAGCCACGGACCATCATTTGAGCCTTGAGGAGGATATTTTTTTTTTGCCCCAAAGACCCCCCAAACTGAAGCTCTCTTTTGCTTTTGTCCACAATAATTGTGTTTCCCAAATCCAGCCTGGTACAGTAATTATTACTGTACCAGGCTGGATTTGGGAAACAACACAGTCAAACATACAGTACAAAAATGGACCATTAGTCTTCTACACTCTCTAGTTATGTAGATTTGGGGCTTATTCAGATGAGGAATATCTTGACTCCTGAGAGTGTAAAAATGAAACCAAATGGACCCGCAAGGGTTTCAATTTTACATTCTTGAGTTACAACTGGTTAACCAACTTTCCATTTGGTTAACCAACTTAGCTGAGGGCCACATGGAACCCTTTCAAGGACCACTGGTGGTTGAAAACCCCTGGTCTAGACTGTGTGTTCTTTATTTGGGTTCAATTGGTCCTGCTATATCTTCCTGCATCAGTCAGTGTCACGTTTTGTCTCGCTCTCACAGTGTTCCTCATTCACCGTTTGTGTTTTTCCTATATATCTCTCTCACTCCCACCTGCCCCCATTTCCCCTTATTTCTCCTGTTCCCTGTGTGTGCATTGTGCTTTCCTCGTGCTCAGGTGGATCAGTGCAGAGCAGAGTTAGGACCGAGGCCCAGCTCTATAAAACCCTCACCATTATGAGGTGTTGTGGATAATGTGTGTCTTTAAGATATCGCAAAAATGTGGATCCTTGCCCAGCTGCCCTCTCATGAAACTTTCACCTCCGGTTACAATGTGGAATCCAAGAGAAAGGAAGATAAAGCATGGGAAAAAAGGGTAATGGAATTCCACCTCAAATTTCTTTTTTCATGGAGCTTTAGTAAAAAGTATTGTATATTTAGTTAGGATGGCTCTCTGTCAACAGTCGACGCACTGAAATGAGTGCACATTAAATGGGGCACTAATTGCTGAGCTCACCCCAATTCATCCTTTATGCTCAAGAAATGGAGGCTTAAATCAATTCTGTGGCACTTGCCAAAATATGACAGTTATTTTTGGCAAGAGACTACAACATATGATGTGTAGCCTAAATTAGATGTGCAGCAAGCAATTTCCTTTGGTTGAAACATGTGTTGTTAAATGGTTATCATGTTTGTTGTCATAGTCTACAGCACTTCAGTAAGGTATGACTACGACAAAATAGACATGGAATTACTGTAGAAGTGATTACACAAATGAAACCATGAAATTGAGAACCCCCTTGAATCCTGCTTTTATATTGTTCATTTAAAAAATAAAGACACAATATTGCCCTAATAAGGATGGGGGTCTTAACCATCTAATGTTAAACTCTATAATACAAAATGTCAATAGCCAATCCACAAGCTCTTGTCCTATTTGAAATATTACACATAAAATTATAATAAAATTATAATATTCTCAAACAGTTGTTACTGCCCCAAAACAAATTGCATCTATTTCATTCAATCTGATTGAATGAAATAGATGCAAATCCAACCCTAGAATTTCTCCTATTGTGGGATTCAGGTGATGTTGTATATGTGATGGAGGCATGCAGGTTGGTCTTATGTCTGCGGGATCTGTTTGGGGATTGGGGGGGTGGGGGGACGGGGGGGTGGGCTTCAAGACGACACTGTTTGCCAACTGCGTTGACCCACGAAGGACACCCTTTATTCTGGGATAAGAAAGAGTGCCTCTGGCCTCTGGCTTCCAAAATAGACCTCCTCCTCCTTCTCCTCCCTCTTCATTATTGGCGTTGCCACATTTTTCACTCGGCTGTGCAGCCCCTCTCTCCCAGTGAGAGCCAAGACCTTCTCGTCAATCTGACTTCCTTCCAGGGGCGGATCTAGGCATGGACATGGGGGGCAATGCCCCCCTAAATACCCAGTCTGCCCCCCCAAACACGATGCCATGCAAAACAACCCAAGATATTTCAAATTAAAGTGCTTATATTTAAAATGATTTGAAACACTACTACTGCTACTAAAGTTCTAACTACAGCTGTGTCACCACTAAACCAACAGCATTTCATCATTGAAAACAGAAAACTCTCTGAGTCAGACCTTTAGCGTTATGCATGCTGCGTGTCTGTTGTAACTTCAACAACAACTGATGTTATTATTGATGCTTTACTTGACTAATAAAAGTCCTGTAACCGAAAATGGTATGGGTGCGGCTTCATCATGAAGCCGCACCCATACCATTTTCTCTTGCCCCTCCAAAATGTTCTCTTGCCCTCCCAAATGGGACATGTTATATCCGCCTATCCTGTTACTCGTTGTGAATATATAACACCAAATGATGTACAGTGTAAAGTGAATTAATAGATCATAACAGTGTGGGTAAAGTGAATTAATAGATTATAATGGCCAAATGGCCAATAATCATGTAAGTATCTGTTTGCTTTAATGTAGTTGTGAGTATGCTTTATCATGGGGAAGGGGAAAACAGTTGTGGCAAGGCAACTGTTTCGCGCCACGCCACGGGCGCCACGGGCGATGAAGCCGCCCGTATACTATTTTCTCTTGCCCCTCCAACATGTTCTCTTGCCCCCCCCCCCCAAATGGGACATGTTATATCCGCCCCTGCTTCCTTCTCGTTCTTACTTGACATTTATGTTTGTGTAGCAGGGCTATATTATGAAATGGCTACACCACTCTCACCCTTACACAATAATAAGAGTGAGGAGCCTACAAACACAGAATAATGCAGTTAATACTATTCTCTATGCTGGACAATGACCAGTTTTGAGTTGCAGCCGTCCGCCACTCAGAAGTGCTCTTTTTGAGCAGTTTTGAAGGAGTCTTATCTTTCTTTCCAACAACTATTGGTAGGGCATCACAAACATTTTAGTTAGTGACATAGGAGAGAAATACGTTGTAGATTTAACCCCTTGTTTGAACCAGGCCAATTAAGTTTATTGTAGAAAAATATATTCAGGTTAAAATAAATACATTATGGAAGAGGGGTCATTATAGGTGGGAAATCGTGATCCTAAAAGTTGCACTATAGGTGAGATATCGTACTGTAGGCGGCCAGACTATGTCCTCTGAATTAAACATACACAGCAAATGAACCATTCACCATACCGTACAAATACACAAAACCAAAAACAAATAATGTATTCACATTTCACAGCAAACAAAATCCAAACCATGCATTATGCATTAATGGCCGTGTAGCTCCTCATGTGCTCAACGGTTACCACTGTGGCACAGTTATGGTGCAACAAACCGGTTAAAGCCAGTCTCGAGTACAATATGGCAAGGTGGGAAAATAGTGAAGGTTGTAGGTTGCAGGGGCAGTGATGGATCAGAGGTAGAGTGACCAGATCGTAACCACAACAGGGCTTGACACTAACACTTGCCCGCTTGCCCGGGGCAAGTAAAAAAAAAAGGTGGGGCAAGTGAAGACTGCTACCTGGTTGCCCGATCGAGCAAGTGTGCACTATAACACAACACAAGATACATTTGTCTTGAAGGCGGTCATTGCACTCTGCCTCTGTGTCTTTCCCTGCTTTCTAGCTGTCCACAATTCCAGGCTGGATTTGGGAAACAAAACAGGCAAATTAACATACAGATCAAAATGACCATTAATCTTCTACATTCTCTAGTTGTGTAGACCTGGGCTAATTAAGATGATTAATTTGAACTCTTGAGAGTGTAAAAATGAAACCTTCATTTTTCATTTTTACGTTCTCAAGAGTTACATCTGGTGAACCAACTTAACTGGGGACTATACCTGGAACTCAAGCACCCACGTAGGAAGTAAACTTAAATGCAAAATTTACAATATATTTTTGGGGGGCAAGTGACCATGACCTGAGGGCAAGTAGAACCTGACTTGCACTTGCCCGATGGGCAAGTGCCTCGGAGACCTTAGTGTCAACCCCTGCAGAAAATGGTAAGGGGCAGTTTCATTGCCCGTGTCGCTTCGAAGCCGCCCCCATACCATTTTCAGTAGTGTTTCAGATACTTTTAAATAGAAGCACTGAAATATCTGTTTTGCATGTCATCATGTTTGGTGAGGCAGACTGGGCGTTTAGGGGGGCATCTATGCCTAGATCCGCCCCTAGCTGCCACAAAGACAAAAGGGTCTTGGGTGGGATTCAACCCCTGGGTGGCGGCACAAGCGTTAATGCATGCTCTCAGGTGAGCTGTGAGCTATGTTTGAGTATATTTTTGAAAACGTTGGCACAATGTCCAAATCAGGGATGCCAGCGGGGTCCTCGATGAGCTTTGCTGTCTGTCACCCCCTTTCTCTCACTAATCTCCTGTCAGTCTACTGTTTACTATTAATTAAGGCAGACCAAAGGAGGAAAAAAACAGGGAAATGCCAGGTTGAAATGCCGTCATAATTGCCTAAACCGATGTCTTGTCAGAAAGACAAATACTGGCTCGTACCATACATCGCTCTGGCTCTATACTGCAGTCAACATTGCAAAAAAGGTCTTGGCTTTTTATCCTCTGTCCTCCACATCAGTGTCAGTTACCCGTGAAAAGTGCGGAAATCTTTCTTGCAGAATTTCAAGTAGCAGTCCTGGTCCTCAGGGGTTCATTTCACTTGGCACACACAGAGGAAGAAGAGGTGTCACTCTAAATTAATCAAAAGGTAGCTCAGAAGTCAGAAACTGCACAAGTGCTTTGTTGGTTTAGGAGAGCCGGTCATTAATATTCTGATGCATGTCCAAAAGTATATGCACTCAAAAAATAAATGCTACTTTAGCAGTAGGCCTACTACTGCTACTACTACTACTACTACTACTACTACTACTACTACTACTACTACTACTACTACTACTACTACTACTACTACTACTACTAATAATAATAATAATCTATATATGTTTTTAAATAGTACCAGTAAATACATGTATGGACCTGATATTTAGGAATGGTCCATTTTGTTACTAAGTTTGTAGATTAAAGAAAAGAGTAGCTGTAACAAATGACTCTTCCCCTCTTGGCTTTGAATCAGATACCATTTAACTCCTCTGTGGAAGGATTTCCCATTCTAAAGCCCTTAAGAGGTAAGGCTTTAGCAAATAGAAAGGTCAAGATGTTGGGACATCACTTTTGCCTGTGACCAGAAGCCAACAACTGAAACGCGTGTAGGAAATGTAGTGTGTCAATACTTCAGTGGACTTTTGTTTCTTTGTGCGTTGATCCTCAGATCCCCTGAAGAAAATGTTTCTATTGTATTTTTTTTTTACAAAGATGCCATCTTTATTATTAAACCTTTCTCCTCTGAGCCTCGGATTGCGGTCCACTTGACTTGAATGTGTTTTGTATTGTTTAATAAACTCTCACATTATTGGATAAACTCTTCATAGACAAATTATAGCATTGTCACATTTAATAATTCAATACAACATGAACAAAATAGTTCCTACTAACCTTTGAGCAGAAACCTTAATAGCTCCATATTTCATCTTTTTCATGTATTCCTCTAAGATGCATTTTATACCTAAAATTAGGACCCCGGGATGAAAGTTTCTGTGGTGGCTGTATTAACAGGAGCTTGTGACTAAATAATAACTGGGACTGGATCCACAGGAGCACGGGTTCTTTTTATTCCATTTCCTCGAAAAGTATAGCAGCGCGTTTGGGACGTGCAGGAATTCCGCAGCGACAGCAACGAAATAATACCCCACGGACCAACCCCAATCTCGCAGTGAAACGCGAGGGGAGAAAAGGCCTCCAGATGCCCCCATAGAGGCAGTTGCATTCCAGTCTTTTGTTCCCCCAGTGGCTTGTTCAGGGCGGCTGTTTAAAAACAAGCCTCCCACCACTTTTATATCTTACCTTGTTGTGTGTGTGTGGGGCTGGGGTGTGACTGGCAACGCAGAGAGCATCACATTCCTCTCCCTTGTCCTCCCTTTTGTCCCCTCCACTTGATTGCTGCCGCCGTTCTATGGGCATGTGTACGTTGTTGAATGTCCACAGCCCCGCTGAGACAATGGTGCCACTTCACCTCTGACCCCCCAGAGGAAAAGGCATGCTTAATCTGATGTTAAGATCCTCCTGCAGCCATTGTATGCATTGCTGGGGACCAGTGGTATGGGCAGCATTGCATCTGCCCACCAATTTGTTTGTCCCCCCCCCCCTCTCTCTTACAGACAGACACACACAAATCCAGCCCACCCATGGTCCTGTCCCGTTGTCTCCTGACCCTGCTTTCACCCCAAGTGTCACTTATGTTACCCTTCTCTTTACGTGAGAAAATCACTATTTAACAACTCGAGGCCTATATATTCAAATTTGGACAAAATCTGTAGGAAGGAAAGAAGAAGAACCTTTCTCAAACTTGTAAAAATAAGACGATCTACATGTTCAAATTTATAGCAATGTGCTGTGAAGTTGTAAATTAGTTATTAGCAAAAAGCTACCTTCACACACTCTTATATTTGATATCTGATATTTTAGTTATCGACCTTCTGATACTGAGAAGGCTCTGTTATCTATGGTCTTGCGATAAATGTTTGGATGTTTTGCACAGCATTGAGAGTGCAGACGTTGACTTGCACCTCATCCATGTTTAGTGTTGTATAATGACCAGTACATCAGACACATACATAACGTAACATGTACTGTGTGTATAACTGATATTCTACTCGCATTTTGCTGAACAGGAAATGTTGATGACATTACAGTGGCTGTCTGACATGTTCCCAACACGTGTCCATCAGTTTATTGCTTTGATTAAACCATTCTGTATACTGTAGTTGTGCTGTTTTAACTTTCATTGAAAAATAGCAGGCGTTCAAGGCTGCAATTATCGGGGGGAATGTGAGAATGCAGCACAAATCTTTCAGTATGTGCTTTCAGAGGGAACGTTTTGTAGAATTTACAATGTCACGACGAAATGAGTTAATACCCTATTGGCCTGAATATAAGACTATGATTTTTTCCCAATGGAAATATCCCTAAAATGGAGTCGTCTTATATTCAGGGACTATACTATTTGACATTCAATGTTCTTTTTTCTGTAAATGGGTCTTGAAAAATGAGGGTCGTCTTATAAACGAGTCGTCTTATATTCGGGACAATACGGTAATAGTTTATGTAAAACAATGTCACGTAGGCAGGAGATCCAGCGTACAGGTTTGGTTGGATGAACTCTTAATGGAATGCTGTTAGTGGTTTATGTATTTATGACTATTGCTGTTACAGCTGGACTGTGAAAAACGGTGGAAGACAGCAGACAATTAAGGACGTGACGACATACATTATGCTTTTATCCATGGTCTGGATAAAAGGCAAGTCTTGCCTTTTAGGCATGAGGATGTGTAGGACGTGACAACATACATTATGCTATTATGTTATAATGTTACACAGTGAGTTCCAGAATGTTAATCAGAAAGTGTAAAGATGTTTCCTGGCTCACGCCACGTCATTTAAATGAACACTGTATTTTGCTGTGTGCACTCTATATGAAGTGAAAGAAACAATGAAAACACAAGTACTTACAGTACAGTATACATTTCAAGATACTTTAATTTATCTATCATTCATATTACACACAACATTTCTATTATATTTGAATTCACTGGCATAAAAATAGTATCATTTGGTTAAGCAATTTCATTGATTATGTAACTCGTTGGGTTATAAATGGAACATTCCTCGTCTAAAAAAATAAGTCAAAGTCAAGATTTACAACTTGCAAGACGTGTAATAGGTACAGGATGGCAATGCTGAGATTAAATTACAAAGTATAAACATTTGGCATAAAGTGGCTTTTGTCCTTTATGAGGCAGAGTGTAATATATTAGTTTTCAGATTTCAGTCAAATTATGTAAAATACACATATAAAATACAGGAGGCTAAAAAAATACAAATAATTAAACAACAATATAGCCTGCGATCATTCATGTTTTTTCCGTTTGTGAATAGTTATTTCCTATTTTCTATTTAAACTAGTGGTACTACAGTATTTCACATTGTGTGACTAGTATTTTTACATTATTGTGAAGGCCTCTTGTAAACATTCCCATTTTCGCATTTGTTTAATTTGAAACTTAACAATCAAGTGTCAAATACATGCAGTCCTGAAATTGTAATAAAACTAATAAACTGACTGACCCCTCCCACCCCAAAAAATGCAATAATTTATTTGTAGAACATAAATTATAATCTTCGTATCTAATATTTACACATCGTAACTATAAACATCAGTGCATTGCAGAACAAAACTAACTTTTGCCTCATAAAAACAAGAAGCAAGCTGGCCTTGGGAGGTTGAATGTTTCAACTGGACAGGGCCTCACATTCTGTCTAGCACTGTATACGTATGCTCCCTGAGTCACAGACCATGTCAAGTGCTTAAGATATTCTAAAACTTGGTTAGGTGAAATTGAGTTTGAACAGATGTATTCAGTTTTGGAAAAAAATAATAATTGTTTTTCCCCATTATTGAGCTTTAAGAAATAACATCACTTGGATTGTATATTACACGTTAGCAATAAAATGCACATTTTCACCAATGAATATCCTATGCAAAGGAGGACGAATTGAGGTCTTGCTCTATTGGGTATTCTGCTTGAGTGTGTATTCTTGGGCACCTTTATATTAATGTGTTTACTGTACATCATTCGAAAGTGATATAAAATTAATAGTTCAAGTTTACCATTAACAGTCTGTGATCCATCTTCAATTGAATTGGTGTAAAATAACCAAAAATACATGAGGTAATAAACAAACATATTTAAAGGAGAATTCCACCCATTTTCAAGATTTTTACACACTGAGGGTGTACAAATTTGCACACTCTCAGAAACAACAGGTCCTAAAAGAAAACTCATTAAATGGTGAAACCCAACTTGATGATGTCATTAAGTTGGGTTTCACCGTGTTAATGATTATTCCCAGACCTCCATTTCTAGCAAACACAGAATGGAGGGGGACCTTTTTGTCCACACAACATCTCTAAGGTATATTAATGTAAAATGTTGAAAATGGGTGAAATGTAGGCTGTGGGGAAGCTACACAGGGCCAAGTAAAACCTTCCGACCAAACGGGGCTGTGATGGACATTTGGGTTTCACTGCACTATGATGAATCATGTTGATCATCGCGAAGCACCACCACTACCTACAACCACATGACTCCACCACCATGTCCTCGTACTGTTTGTAGACCACGTTGTTCCCTGAATCGATGTAGAGGATGCTGATGGGGCTGAGCTTGGACGGCGCGCAGCAGCTGGGCGGCATGTTGCTGGGGTTCATGGAGTTCATCAGCGTCTGGATGATGGCGTGGTTGGTGGGCTCCAGGTGCGAGCGCAGCGGGAAGTCGCACACGCCCTCGCAGTGGTACGCCTCGTAGTCCAGCGGCGCGATGATCCAGTCGTCCCAGCCCAGCTCCCGGAAGTTGACGTGCAGGGGCTTCTTGCTGCACCTCGACTTGGACTTCTTGCCGTGACGCTTCCCGTGCCGGTTCTTTGACCCCGACGGCGAGGAGGCCCCCGTCCCCACCGCCACCACCGTTGCCGTCCTGCGGCTCCTCTTGGCTTTACCCCTCTCCTTTGACCCCGCCGCCGCCGCTTCCGCCTTTCTCCCCAGGCGGCGGCGCGGGCGCGCCATCGGTGCCGTCGCTTCCCTCCTCTCGCCGTACAGCGTCTGCCTCTTCTTGGACCTGGTGAACACCACCAGGATGGCTTTCTTCGGCTGCGGTCGTCCGTGCCGGTGCCAGCCCAGGAGGTTCAGGTCCAGCTCCCTCTCGGGGTTGTCCAGCATGGCCCTGAGCTCCAGGCAGAAGTGCTTCTTCTTCTTCCCTTCGTGGCTCGGCGGGACCTCCTGCACGTGCTCCTTGAATATCTCCCACACGTCTAGCACCTCCCATCGCAGCTTGTGGTGGGAGTCCTGGAGGTCCAGCGTCTTGGAGTCGAGCAGCTGCTGCGTGCGGCAGGACAGTAGCTGGAGTTCCACGGGCTCGGTTTCCGATATCCTGAAATTCCCAGACACTTTGGTGTATATCCTGAGCTCGGCTCCCAGCACCTCGGCTTTGTCGGAGAGCGTTGACACATCGAACAGATACTGCTGTCTCCGCAGAGGGGAGAGTGGGAGGTCATCTGCGGAAGGCATTAGAAGCATTCTTGGGTCAGATGGATTCTCAAGGAAGATAATGCACATCATCGTGCCATCAAAACAGATTCGAACCTCACAAATTATTTAATTGTTGTCCAGTTTAATAAAGGCTAATTCAAATTCAATAAAAAAAACAATATAGACTAATGAAGTTTGATTTGTAGCCTATATTCATGGAATCAATGATGCATGCACATGTAGACAGGACACGCACGCGAGCGCGCGCGCACACACACACGCACGCACGCACGCACACACACACACGCGCACGCACGCACACACACACACACACACACACACACACACACACACACACACACACACACACACACACACACACACACACACACACGATACGTCGTATCCGACCGAGAATTCTATTATGATGTATACACACCTTGTCCATTGTCCACAAAACTTGAGATGGTGTTTGCAGCCTTCGATGACCTAAAGAAACTTGCATTCAGTCCCAATTTCTCCGCCGTGGAGAACGTCTTATAAATAGAGAGCATGTAGTCGTGAGGCTCAATAATAACGTCTTTAGGGCTTCCATGGTTAAAATTCCCCTCGCTGCTGGACGCATGAGCAGGTGTGTAGAGCTCTTTGAAATACTTGGAGGCGCCTTGCCCGTCCTGCAGCAACTTCGCCACTTTGCTGCTGCTCCTCGCCGGGGAAGACGCAGAAGACGGGAGGAAAATGGCAAGTGTATGGAAACATGGACTTGCCCATGCGAATATAAGAGCCGCGTAGAGTGTCGTTATGTGATGGAAATCCATATCATCTGACTGGCGGCTCTCCACCGGCCAAACTTCAGCTGTTGTTCGCAGCGAGAGATGCCGAGCGGTGGCCGGAGGGACCACGCGGGCATTAAGGTTGAAGCTTTGCACTCTTACATCCACTCAGCCAGCAAAGCGCTGCAGGCTCTGCAAAGTGCAAACTATATGCACCGCTCAGACCAGACAGTCCCAAGTTAAAGGGGGACAAGAACCAAGAACACGCCCACCTTGTACTGTTCTTGTGGTATAGGCCTAAATGGCGGGACCAAATGAAGGCTGTAAAACTAATTGTCCCATTGTTACTCACTGTACGTTATTTACCGGGGGGGGGGGGCTGGTGCGTAGGGGGGGGGGGGCCATGATGAAAAAAAAAGAGGTGGGGGGGAAGGCCATGATGAAAAAAATTGAGTTGGGGGGGAGGGCCATGGGGAAAAAAGAAGACGGAGCTTTAGAGTATAGACTGAGTTACGTTTACTCATAGAGCTAGTAGATGGCGATTCTTCTACATTGACTTCAACTGCAGTTTGTCCCTATTCAGGCCATTTGAACAGCGCTCAAGCGCTCAGTTTCTGACTCCTCAATGTCGTGACTCCGGGTGGACTGCCGCTTCCGTGTGCGAGGGTCCATCTGCAGCATGGACCCTCCTCCTCCCTCCATGCAGTTAAGCGAGATCCTGTCATGGCGTCCACCGCTTTGTTTACAACACACGTAGGGAAAAGAAAACTTTGCCTTTTTACCAAGGACTGCGTTCGGTTTGATAAATAATGACAGCAGAGCCGTTTTCTAAAGCCCGATACGGGCGGATGCATGGATTATAAAGCAGCACGTCGAGCTGTGGTGAGTAGCCTAAAACGAGTTGTTTGTTTGTCCCCCTTTGCTTCATGAAGTGAACGGTGTCTGTATTGCTCTGTCTATACTCCAGGCTTACATAGCTACTCCACCCAGGCTGCGCTGGGTAGAATCATGCCATCTAGTAGAGTTGCGACATTGGGGGGTCAGAAACCGAACGTGCTGGATAGTATTTTCATTGCCATCGAAGCTGAGAGATCGCACAACGGGGCTATAGTTTTCAAAGAGGCCAGCGCGAATAAATAAAAGCTCCTTTAGACACGTGTAAAACATGACAACTATTGGGAAATCAATGCTGATAGTTACCTGTAGGGGGAGGGCCATGGGAAAACAACATTGAAGTGGGGGGAGGGCCATGGGGAAAAAATTGAGGTGGGGGGGGGGGCATGATTATTTTTTTTTTACGGGACTTCCAGCGCACCAGCCCCCCCCCCCCGGTAAATAACGTACTCTGTTACTCACTCTCTCTGTCATTCTTCTCACTATGGCTGGGGAGGGGCAGATGTTCAGACAGTGATGACAGGGACGGGAGAAGGAGAGCTGTGAAAAGGGGGCATGCCAGAGTCAGCTGCCTTTTAGAGTATAGACTGAGTTACGCAATCTCCGTTCACTTCATCGGGCCAGTTAAATAATTATGACGGCTCTCCGACATAGACTTCTATTGAGAATGGGGACAATATGGACAAGTCCTGGGCCGGATGTAGACATACAATACATTGGTCCCAGCCAATAGCCTACTTTTAATGATCTTAAATCCCTTTATTTTAGATCGTTTTGTACAGAGACGTAACGTTTACTCGTTTTTCGTGTATGTACACTACTACAGTTGTCATGTTGCACACATACCTAAAATAGGTGCGCCGCCCTCTCGTTGAAAACAATGTATTGTTGTTTGTCCCTATTCGGGCTGCACGAGCGCTCAAGCGCCCTGATTTTGACCGCTCAATGTCGCAACTCTTCTAGTAGATGGCCCTGGTCAAAGCGCAGTTGAACCATCTTCTCAGGTTATAAGCACTACACTATCCCCATTTTCAACTGTTTCATTGTATCGTGACACCTGCTTCGTTCGGTCGTTTTCTCATGACAATAAAGCTCATTTGAATTGAACTGGCATGCCCAGCTCACCTCCCCTGTCTTGGATCGCTGTGGCCGTTTATGTTTACACAAGACGTCCAACCAATATTTATTTTTTTATTTTGTATGTATTGAACACGCTTCATATCATGGCATTTAATTGTAGCCTGGCTTGGACCACCCCAAGGAGTGGTGCGCCCTCTAGCGACCCGGCCTCGTCCAAAATAATTGTTTGACATCTCGCCAATCACGTCGCCTTCATTCAGCACCATGGATAGAGACCTCACCCGACATTACAAAACGTGCTCTTGAAATGAAAACACAACGAAAAATACATATATATATATATATTGACTTTATTAAAAATAGAATTTATTTAAAAGATAAACTGACATTATTGCACAGAGTTCAATATGCTGTATGTCAGAAATAATTTAACCCATTTGCAATCTATCTATACATTCCAGGAATCTCTGTCTGTCTGTTTGTCTGTCTGTCTGTCTGTACTTCGCATATCTTCAGCTCTGTTCATCCAATCGACTTCACACTCGGTGGGTGTATTGCTGAGGAGGCAAGTTAGTGCAGTTCTGGGTGTGAAGTTGATTGGATGTGCTCTTCTAGACAAAGTTCAACACATCATTCAGGCCAAGCTTATTTTCCTGCTACAAACAGGCACACATTCCGAATGGCCACGCTCCAAAGAGGCATATCCCTTTATAACAATGAGAGCAGCTATATCGGGAGCCAAACTATCGGCCCATTCCGGATGGGTGCATGTTCTGAATGGGCAGCACCCTGGTATAATATAGACTTCAGCATCGTTGAAACAGAAACAGGAAAACCAAAAAGAAAAGAAACCAACAATGTGCGTATCATACAAACATACAATCCTTCATTTGGAAAACAACCTGTTTTTAATTCCCCAAACCCCTCACGCCCCATGGCTCCAGCATTAAAGGGGAATTCCACCCATTTTATTAAAAAAATTCTGAGAGCGTACAAATGCAACCAAATGAACCCTAACGGGTTAATTTGGTTCCATTAGTACGCTCTCAGAAAAAAGAAGCGTCTAAAGAAATCCATTAACATGGTGAAAATACGATGATGTCATCAAGATGTTTCACCATGTTAATGATTCTCTTCAGACCTCCATTTCTTGGGAACACAGAATGGGGGAACTTTTTTATCACGTCCCCCCCAGCACCTCTAGGGTATACTAATGACATATTAGAATGTTGAAAATGGGTGGAGTTCCCCTTTAATTTCTTACAGGCCTCTTAAGAAGAAGCTCAGAGCATAGATAAGGCTAATCAAACATACAGCTCCAGAGGAGAGATTAGTGCTTGAATTAAAGATGCTGTCATCTGTAGTGGACTGTACAGTAGTCCACCATGCGGTCGTGGTAGTCATGGTGGTGGTGGTGGTAGCAGGGGCAGGTGGTGTAGTGGTGGTGGTCGCTGGCTGAGTGGTGATGTTGGGGGTGGTGGTCGGGGCCAGAGTGGTTGGCACGGCTTTGACGCTGAAGGCTCGCGACTGAGCGCCCCACTCTTTCAGAGTAAAAGCCATGGTCAGGTTCTCACCTATACAGAGAGAGGGAAACAGTAGTTATCTTAGAGGAAGGACTATGAATAACACTACGGTGGTATACGGTGGTATATGCTGTGACTGTAATAGTTAACTTAATACTCCCAGGTTGTCACTTGCCTTGTGGGAAATGAACAAACGAATATTCTATGCCCGGGGTTTTCAAACCTTTTGACACCAGGGCCCACTATTTATTCAGCATTTAAACCACAGACCACCATTTGAGGAGATTTTAGCCCCAAAGACCGCAAAACTGAAGATCTCCTTTGTCCACAATACCACGCTGGATTTGGGAAACAACACAGTCAAACATACAGATCAAAAATGGCCATTAGTCTTCTACACTCTCTAGTTACAGTATGTAGATTTGGGCTAGTTTAGACGATGAATATTTTAGCGTAAAAATATTTTAGCATAAAAATGTTTTAGCGAAAATGTTTTAGCGTGAAAATAATTTAGCGTAAAAATGAAACCTCTCGAGAGTTACAGTACATTACAATACAACCAACTTAGCTGGGTGACCACCTGGAACCCTCTCAAGGGCCACTGGCGGTCCCCGGACCACCTGTTGAAAACCCCTGGTCTATCCTATTAACCACTTGAACCTCCTCGCCCATATCCTTGGGGAAAACATTAGCCAAGAATAGCAGATCTACAAGCTCACAACGCATCCCAAAGCGACCCCATTGCAAAGCTGTTATCGGCAATTTTTGGCGCAGATAGGAAAAGTGTGAGCCAAGGTTCATGTGGAACACCTACCACTGTCGAGGATGGCCAGATCTGTGAAGTTGGCCCAGCAGTCACTGAAGAGGATGGTGGTGTTTCCGGTTAGGCCACCAACAGGGTTTCCACTGGAGTCTTTCAGGGCTGCTGTCGCCATGAGGGAGGTGACCCCCACAGAAACACAATTACCCTGTAGACAGAGATGACAGCCATGTTGTAGATTTGTTTTTAAAATATCACATCTCGCACTTGCCTTCATTCAGATTGCTTTGCAGTCCGAATTAAACCCCTATTCACATAGAGAATATATACAGTCCCTTAACTTCTTTGCCTTTTTAACTAATTTTAAAAAAACATTTCTCAAAAGTTAAAATGGCCAGTCTACAAGCTCACAACGTGTCAGTAGATTGGCATGTTGAACTACTCCAAAATGTTTATCAAAATAGTAAAATAGGGATAAGGGGTTTGGGATTAGGGGTTTAGCATGTAAAGAAAATGGAGCCCCTAATCTTTAAGACACAATACGGTATGTTGTGTACAGTGTCATCACATTACACCGTAGGGGTGAAGTCAATTACTACTAACCTAGTAACATTAATCAGAAGTAGCTTACAAATGCTCCATTAAAGTAATTTAGTCTGTTAACTTTTTTGACAATTGTACAACATTTTTTAACAATAGACCTTTCAGTAAGCCCCGCCCTCTCCCCAGTGTCCACCCAAGGCTCGGACACTCCAGCCGGGATCATTCATTCCAATGTACATATTATGGACATTGCACATTAAATACTGGTCCATTTTTGGAACCAGAACTTCAAAATCTCTTCCAAATCCATCAACTAGGCATGCCCTATGCAGTGGGGAAAAAAAAAAAAAAACGCTTGTGACATTTATTTTTTAAAAACAATGTTCTATCATATAGGAAAGCTACTGGTGGAGAGGTTTGTCTATCACATGTTATGCTTAGCTGTGATTGGACCATAGCAGTTTGGGGAGGGGAAGTCTATTGTATATTAAATGTCTCAACAGGAAAAGTAGAATTGCATACATTGTTGCATACATTATGTGAATTGCATTAGTTCGGTCCTTACATTCTCATCCACTGCCATGAGGCTCGGTTGCTGCTCCAGAGGACCAACGTATTGCCCTGCAATGGGCTCTGTGATGAGCAGCAGGTTGGACACACTGGACACAAAGCTCACTGTGGGCTCTTCCCTTGTCACCTCTTCTGTGGCCACCTGTAGGCAGAGTAGAAGCAAGAAAAGAAATGAAATGTCATGAGAAGTGGCTCCTCTGTGAGCTGAGCATATTCACTATTGAGCAAGCAACGGTCACGTCAATATGGTAGTGGAAAAAGAGGCATGAACTTTGAATAAGTTGCTTAGTTGTTTAAGGACATAAACTAAACATACTTCACTGACTGCCAAGTGTGTCACTGACTAACTGTCTGTGCTAGTGGTTTTCAACCAGTGGTCCGGGGACCACCAGTGGTTCCCCCAGCTAAATGACAGTGCTAGCTAAGGACAGTTGGTAACCAAATGGACCTTTATAGATCTTTATAGATCTGTAACTCTCAAGAGTTAAATTATACTTACACACCTGAATTACTTAATTTTCAAGAATCTACACATTTAGAAAATGTAGAATAATTGTTATTTTGACAGACGTTTGCCAGTTATCTCATCTCTAAATTAAAGTTATCTTATCTCTCCTAAATTGTGGACACAAACTTGAAAAGCCTTAGTTTTGTGTCCAAAAGGCTAAACTCAACATCAAATGGGGGTCCGTGGCTAAAATGCACAATAAATAGTGGGACCTGGTATGAAAAAGGTTGAAAACCACTGAACTATGCCTTGTCTCCTCCCTTTCCCCCCTATACATTCCCTATACAAGATTATCTGCAAAAAAGTCTGACCCTACAAGCTCAAGAGCTTGTAGAAGCTTGATTTTTGTGAATGTTCACCCATTATGACGTGTTCAGAATGCCACAAACAGTGTGGGAGTTTAGCCTAAACTGAGTCTTGACATATAGAGCTCACCTCATTCCAGGTCGGGTCAGACGACGGTGGGGGAGGCGCGATGACTCCCATGGACGACACGTTCAGGCCGGTGGCCGCAGACAGGTTGCCAGAAACTGCTGCCTCTCCCAGGTCATTGGCAACCTTCTTCAAAAGGGCAAAGTCCTCCTCATCTAGAAATAAAATAGGACATAGAGTGATGCTGTGGTAGATGGAGCTATTGTAGTAAGGTCACATTGCCTGTATTCTATTAGTGTCTCAACACACTAGTTGAGGCAGACCGATATATTGGCTTTATCGATATATCAGTTATTATTTCGACACCAGTGGTATCAGCAAATACAACTATGGGACCCCACCAATGATATTGGTGGGGTCCAAACAAAAAAAACCCGTCTCATTCACATTGCAGCGAAGAAAGGGCTCCGTCTATTTATATGCTTAATGATTACCTTTGTAGCGGAGCGCCAAATTGTTTCTCTGTAGATCCATCTTTTTTTTTTTTTTGCTTAAATAGTCCCTTTACCAAAACATTGCATGGGACCGATACTACTAACATGCCGTGAGTCGGGGTGTGCGGATGTGTCCCCACGCCATCCATTGACTTTGTATTGAAGCCAGGGGAGTGCTACGGCTGGGGGCTGTGTCGTTGCGCTGGGACACGAACATATTATTATAGGGTCTCTAGCGTCTATCCATGCGTGGTATGACTGGATCAGGCCATTCATTCATTACGGCGCTGAGACAAACTCGCGGCGCTGGGAAAAACTCGTATTTCTCCGTGTAAGGCCTTATTGGTGCAACGTGGGCACATGACTGTCAAACGCGAGTGAGATGGCAAGCAAAAGGAACAAGGTGGACATACGGAGCTTTTTTTTTTTTTTTTTTTTCAAAGAAATCTGTAAGTCACACTATCACTCGATAATGAAATCACGTTTGGAACACATCACGTTAGCAGGGCAAAATCGTGCCCTGCTAAATCAATGAATCAAGACAAGTTGTTTATGATGACACGCACGACTAACTGCAGAGACTGTAGTTGAAAATCATCCAATGATGACAAAACGATAGGCACGCCGCACATGTCCTACTAATGATAGAAATTTTGTGACAGTGACCAATCACTCCTCATCATACATAACATGAGACAGATTCATCATTTACGAGGGTGCCTTCGTAAAACGTGGGTGTTAGCATAGTGACAGTCAGACAAAAAAAGCTATCCATAGCTAACCTATCCATTTTTAAATCAACTGGCATTCATGGCCCATTATGTTGTCCAGGTGACAGATCCAACACCACAACTCCACACTACAACACAGTCAGATGGCAATGGAGAGAAAGAGTCACAGGTGAAGCTGAATGATGATTTAGTAGTTGGCAAAGTTGTCCTGTAATTTACCATTATAAACAATGATAGGCTGATGATGGTTCATTTCTGTCTTTGAGTGCATAAAGTGAATGCTCATGGGATGTCACTGCCAAGGGCGAAATTTTAGGACCCCACCAATGTCAAAGGCAAAGTTTCGCCCTTGCCTTGCGGGTCCATTTGGTTTCATTTTTACACCCTCAAGAGTTAAAATATTCATGTGAATTAGCCCAACTTAGTCTACACAACTAGAGAATGTAGAAGATTAATGGTCATTTTGATCTGAGCGAGCATCTAGTGCATTCTAGTGCATTTTGGAAGTGCCACTAGTGCATTTTGGATCTTGTCCAGCAGGCCACTAGGTGGCGCAGGCCACCGGGAAAACTCCCTGTACTCCAGATGGCCAATCCACCCCTGCTCTACACTTGACTTAGTAATTGTCTCTACTAACCGTTAGTGGTGTTGGAGGTCTGCTGTACGGGGGGCTTTTGGATCTCCACCTCCACCTTCATGCCACTGTTCCTCTTCCTCCTGCGCCTGGCACTGTCCTCGCGGATGATGTTGGTGACGCGGATCATGTTGGGAGGGACCTTCAGGAAGACGGCCAGGTTCTGGACCAGGTTCTCCTCGAAGAACTCGTCCTCGGTCATGGCCGGTAGCTCGAAGGAGATGAAGAGCACCGGCGAGGTCCGGATCTCCACGGGCGCGGAGCCCCTCACCAGGACCTTCATCATCTTGAAGTCCGGGTCGAAGAAATTCGCCCCCACGGTGGCGTTCAGGCGAGGAACGTATTGTCCTGGAGGGAGTGCGTTGTCAAGACAAGATGGTGTGTTAAATGTTTAGCCGTTGAAAAATATCAGATCTACAAGCTCATGGCGTGCCACCGAGTGGCGCGCTATGAGCTTGTAGGTCTGATATTTTTTAAAAAAATCTTTGAATACATTATTTCAGAAGCAATTTTTTTTTTAACTGAGATCTTTGCTTCTGGGAGATCGCTAGAGGACATGTTTTCAGATGGGGGTCCACAGCCAAATATAGATAGTTCTGGTGACCCTTGGCATGGAATCTGTGTTCCTGACACAGGAACATAGATTCTTTTCAGGAAAAAAAAAAAGATTCTAGTGTCAGAAACTAGGATCTAGCGTCAAGAACTAGAATCTACAGTATAGTGTCAAAAAAATAGAATATAGTGTCGGTAACTAGAGTCTAAGGCCCTGAACTTGAAACTAGCGCCAAGAAATAGAATGTAGCATCTGAAACTAGAATCAAGCATTAGAGACTAGAATCTAGCGCCTGAAACTAGAATTTAACATCAAAACTAGAATGTAGTGTCAGAAACTAGAATCTAGTGTCAGAAACTAGAATAAATACTAAAATAAATAATCAGTATGTGTGAGATGAGGAAACCTCAGTGAAAACAGACCAAAGATGCCAAATAGAGACAAAATGAGCAGTTCAGATGAATAAGCATCTAACAGGGTTTTTGGTGAGGACTCCCTGCTGTCACCCCGATCTCTTCAATATGCTGATCTGACCTCATCAAACCCTATAAATGCTCCATATGTGGCCAGTACAGAATTCATTACATACTGTATGTTGATCTGATCCTCCATGCCAGCAGAATGATAAAAATGCCTGTGCAGTTATACCATATAATGATAACTCACATAATGTTTCTGGTCCAATCAAATTACTTGGACCAGAACTGAGCATGAACCTGTAACATCAGTATAGCATGCATGGATACCTGGATACATCGGCTTCATCAGTGTATAGTCGGTCTTGTCAGAGTTCCATTCAGCATTAGTTGGGGCGACCAAGGCGTTGTCAACGTACACATCCAACCGTTGGGGGTTGGAGTAGAAGATCGAAACCAGGACACTCTGTATGAGCGAAAAGCAAAACGTTTAAGTTAGATCTACAGTATAGGCAAATGCTTAAAGCATACAAAAATGCAAAGTGAAGACTTGAACGACTCTGACCATACTCAAATGACTAAAACAGTGGTCCGGAGACCACCAGTGGTCCTTGAGAGAGTTCCAGGCGGTCCCCTTGCTAAATGATGTTAAGTTGGTTAACCAGATGTAACTCTTTGAGAGCGTAAAAATGAAACCAGCAAGGGTCCATTTGGTTTCATTTTTACGCTCTCAAAGAGGCTTCATGTTTACATTCTCAAGAGTTAAAATGTTCATCATCTGAATTAGTAGAAGATTAATGGTCATTTTGATCTGTATGTTTGGCTGTTTTGCTCCCCAAATCCAACCTGGAAGTGTGGACAAAAGCAAAATAAATATTTGGTTTTAGGGTCCGTGGGGCTAAAAAATGTCATCAAATGGTGGTTCCGTGGCTCAGATGCTGAATAAATAGTGGGCCCTGATATCAAAAAGGTTGAAAACCACTGGACTAAAAGAAGATTTTGTTAGCTTATCCTGTGGCATCGGTACGCTTTCAGGGCAGAGCAGTTCAGTACTGAACAGCACACATACTGTACCTCAGAAGGTTCGCCATTGATCATCATGAGACGCAGTTTCTGAGACGTAACGCTGCTGAAGAAGACGTCGTAGGATTTTCCGGTGGCCACGATTGCGTGGAAGAGAGACACTCTCTTCTGACAGGTGTAGCCTGCACACCAGCCATGGTCCTGAGGGCCTGCGAACCAACAGTAGAGTTTTGTCAACCCTTTGTGTACTGAACACGTTTTGGTGTTTTACCTGTTGAAAAATAGCAGATCTACAAGCTCATATTGCGCCACCGAGTGGCGCGATATGAGCTTGTAGTTCTGCTATTTTTGAAAAATTGTGAAAATGTGGTGCAAATCTTTGAATACATTATTTTGGAAGCAAACATTTTTAACACAAATCTTTGCTTCTGGGGGATCCCTAGAACAACATGTTTTTAGATGAGGTTCTACAGCTAAATAATAGATATTTCTGGGGGTCCTTCCCATGAAATATGTTAAGCATCACTGACACAGAAAGAGATTTTTCCAGAAAAACGAGAACCTCGCGCCAGGGAGTAGAATTTAGTGTTGCAAACTAGAATTTAGTGTCATAGACTAGAATTTAGTGTCATGGACTAGAATCTAGTGTCGGGAACTAGAATCTAGTGTTGGGAACTAGAATCTAGTGTTGGGAACTAGAATCTAGTGTTGGGAACTAGAATCTAGTGTTGGGAACTAGAATCTAGTGTTGGGAACTAGAATCTAGTGTTGGGAACTAGAATCTAGTGTTGGGAACTAGAATCTAGTGTTGGGAACTAGAATCTAACTTCAGAAACTACAATCTACTGAGAGGAACTATAATCTACCGTGGGGGACTAGAATCTAGCACGAGGAACTAGAATCTAGCATCGGAAAATAGAATCTAGCGCTGTGAACTAGAATCTAGTATCAGAAACTAGAATCTGATCAGGACACAATGGGTTAATGTCTATAAGATAAGAAAAAAGAAGTATATAGGGCAGTGCAGTCCCGCCCCTTTCATGACGTCGCCTGTGTTCCAGAAATGAATCCTCATTTGTTTTCCTCATAGCCAACTCGGGTCGTGAGAAATCATGACAACGAACACAATATTATCATGCGATATCTACAACGTAATTAGCAAGAAGTCATCTTAGAAATGATTTGATTGACGCCAAAAAATTGTGTGTGTCATCATGATTTATCACGACCTGAGTTGGCTTTGTACGCGGCGTAATCGTCTTTACAGTATATGAATTATTTGAAAAATGAATGGGGCAATCCGTTTCTGGAACCGATCGTTTCTGGACCATTTCTGGGTGACGTCACGAGGCGGGACTGCGCAGCTCTATTGGGATTCAGTAGGGAGTCAGCCGCGTGTGCGTGCGTGCGCATGTGCATGCGTGTGCATGCAAATGCAGGATGTGTGTGCCTTCGTGCCTGCATTTTGAATCAACAGTTGAAAATGGCAAAATGGATAAAAAACACAGAAAAAAACACACACACACAGAAAAGCCATAGGCTTGTTTCCAATGTGTCACCCAAGCGATTATAAATATGTCCATGTGTGCCTAATTCACTGTGGTTGGACTTGGAGAACCCACCGTTAATCAGATCCACAAAGCCGTTCCCCAGTACAGCCACAGGAGACAGGCGTCTGGTCTCTGTGTCGGCGTCCAGACTCTCAATCGCCAGCATCCTGTAGTTGAGTCCGAAGCACTTGTAGCTCTGCCAGGGGTGCATGTACGTGCAGTCGTTGCCTCGGATCACACCTGAGGAAGAACATTATAAGGTCGTGATGACACAGAACTAAAGAAAATGCCCTAATATGTACTGTAATATTACTGTTATTTATAAACATAGATTAACTTGCTGGCCACCATCTCATAAGGTATTTTAGGTGTTGACGCAGACCCAGAAAACATATCACACACACACTTTAAACTATAATTGATAAATGATATAACTTTAAATGCAGTGAAAACAGTGAAATGTGAAAATACAGGCTGTTTTTGGATATCATTCACATGCACAAATTCACAACAGAGGATTTTATCTAAATTATTTAGTCACTATTGAACCTAATGGGAGCGAGCCTAGCTTTTCAGCTAATCTGTCAAAGAGTTAAACTATGTACTTCATTCACTTGATCTATAAGTGCTGGCACCTCCAGAGGAACTGAAATACATCCAGGAGTATTAGCTCCAATTCCTTAAATGACCTCCTGTTCATTTAACTAAGGGTTTTGCTACCTTTGTGCGGAGCGATCTGATCCACGGGGATGCGGCTGCCGTTGGGGAAGGTGAGCATGACTTTGGGGATGCGGTAGTCGCCCAGTCCCCTCCTGGGATCCCCGTCCCACTCGTACTCTGACTGGGGGATCACAGCGCCCACTGCACCCAGGAAGGACCCGTCCAAATCGTTCAGCAACGTCTTCTTCTTGGCGTCGCAGTCCATGTCGACGCAGTCTGAGGGGTTGGCTTTCCTGAGGAGAAATATTGCAAATGCTGTAGTATTTGATTCTATTCTAATCTTCACAATTAACAACAGAGATCTTGTTCTTAACTTAAACCACATGGTTTATAATAAATTAAGCATTTTGAAGTTCTCCATCCATGAAGCTTGAGCTTAGTGGCTTTCAACCAGTGGTCCACGGACTGGCCATAGGGCATAGCGGGCATTTGCCCGGTGGCCTGCATGGCTTTCTGGCCTGCTGGCCACCTGGCCACGACGTGAAATATAATAATTATAATTTACACAACATTGTAGTAGGCGAATGATGGTATATAAGCGGCTTATATAGCCTAATGTGTTAGTATAGTCTGTTGTAGATGCTAAAATGCTGCTATCTATGCGTTTTTGACCCACCAAAAGCCCAAAATTTTTCCAGCCGCCCGGCTTTGCCGGTGTGCAGGCTAGAAGGTGGCCTGGTCTAAGTACAAAATGCCCGGCCTGAAAAAAGTCCCAGTCCAGCCCTGGGTCCAGGGACCGCCAGTGGTCCTTGAGAGGCTTCCAGGTGGTCCCCAGCTAAGTTGGTTAACCAGGTGAAAAGTTGGTTAACCAGGTGAAAAGTTGGTTAACCAGATGTAACTCTTGAGAGCGCAAACATGAAACCAAATGGACCCTTGCGGGTCCATTTGGTTTCATTTTTACACCCCCAAGAGTTATAATATTCATCATCTAAATTAGCACCACTTAATTAAGAAGTTTACACAATTAGAGAATCTAGAAGATTGATTATGGACATTTTGATCTGTATGTTTGCCTGTTTTGTTTGCGAAAACCCATCCTGGAATTGTGGACAAAACCAAAATCTTTAGTTTTGGGTCTGTGGGGTGAAAATGTCGTCAAATGGTGATCCGTGCCTCAATTTCTGAATAAATAGTGGGCCCTGGGATCAACAAAAGGTTGAAAACCACTGCTTCAGCTACATATTTAATACATCTTTACATCTTTAATACATCGTCACAAGACAGAGCACACACACAGACATACTTGACGTCAGGCCTGTGGATGAAGACCTGGTTTCCCTCGGTGCTCTCCACCATGGTGACTCCACGGACCTCCACTGGGTGCTGCAGGTCTTCATTGTTAGGGTTGGTCATGAACATCACACTGGTGTCGCTGGAGCACACGTTCCGGAAACCAACAAACGTGGTGTCTGGAACGGGGACAACGTGGAAACCCAGGTTATTTTATCTTATTCAGGTTTGTCCCACAGCAAGACAGCAACGGGAATTTTAGCCTACTTTATACCTTAACCATGGGTGTCAAACTCTGGCCCCGCAGGCCAAATTTGGCCCGCCGTGTTTAATTTCATTTGGCCCTTGAGACATTATCAAATTAAAGGGGAAGACCACCCATTTTCAACATTTTAATATGTGTGGACATGAAAAGTTCCCCCAATTCTGTATTTCCTAAAAAATAATCAACATGGTGAAATGCATCTGATGACATCACCAAGATGTATTTCACCATGTTAATGATTTTTTCTTTCAGACCCATTTTTCCTGAGAGGGTACAAATGGAACCAAATGGACCCGCTAGGGTCCATTTGGTTCACATTTGTACCTTCCCAAGAAAATTCTGAAAATGGGTGTGATTCCCCTTTAAAAGGTTAGCTCGTTCAAACTTGGCCCCGCGGCTTTGTTTCAATTTGAAATTTTGGCCCACTCTGTATCTGAGTTTGACACCCCTGCCTTAAAATGGATCGAATCAAAAACAGTTCGCAGTACTCACCGCTGACTTTCATCAGCCCTTTGATGGCATTGTATGTTGTTAGTCCGGTAAAGCTCATTTCCGGGCCGGCGTTGTGTCCAGATTCAAAGGTTGGCCAACAGATGCCAGACGTGCCACCTGTACAGAGAGGAGAGTTGAAGTTGTTTGGTGACATTGATGACATTAATTATACATGTATAATATACTGTCCCCATAGTGCAAGGGGTGCCCAAAAGGTAGATGGTGTTCTACCAGTAGATCCCACAGACCATGCAGGTAGATCACATGACAGTCCCCCCAGCACTTGGACCTTTATTGATCTGTAACTCTTGAGAGCGTTAAAATGAAACCAAAAGGACCCTTACGGGTCCATTTGGTTTAATTTTACGCTCTCAAGAGTTAAATTATATTTAAACATCTGAATTACATAATTTTCAAGAGTCCACACAATTAGAAAATTGAGAATAACTGTTATTGTGGACAAAAACATGAAGGTTCTTAGTTTTTGGGTGCAAGAAACTAAACTCAACATCGCAAACTGTCAACCCAAACCTCAAATACCTCAAATGTCAGTAATAGCATAAAAACTTGATGGTTACTTAATATAACATTAAGTAACACCATCACCACTATTTCAAAGCTCAAACTTTCTAGGGGGCCTTGAAATGGATTTTCAGTAATAGAACAATCACATTTTTGATGTGTAGATCTTGTTGAGCTGCTCATTTTGAAAGTAGCTCTCAAGTAAAAAAAAAGTGTGGGCACCCCTGCCATAGTGTACACTCTATGTACTGGGGAGTCGGGACACTTATTACTTAATCTGCACGCGCGCGCGCACACGCGCACACGCGCACGCACGCACACACACACACACACACACACACACACACACACACACACACACACAGTACATGTTGTGTATATTGGGTGTGTACCTGTGGTAGGTCGAGGTGCACCATGTTCTCTACTTTGTTGTATGTTCCAACCCCAACCCATGTTGGCTGAACACATGAAGTTGGGACTGGCGCCTACTATCAGTGCATTCTGGGGAAAGAGGAGTTATCATTACATGAAACATTCTGTTTGTTTGACCGTCGGTTAGCTTGTTCATTTGTTAACCAGTCATCCCATAGTTTTCATACACTAGTTTCAATTATGTTTATCTTCATATTAAATTGCTCAGACTGGTGATACATTCTAAGTTTACCTATGATCCTGCTACGTATGTCTATGCATTTGATGTTACCTCATTTTTAGATTGCTTACTACAAACTGTAATATTGTAAATTATTAATCTAAGGTCTGAAATGCCCATCTTGACTGTCAGCAAGTTTAACAGGCTCATTTTGTTTTTACATTGCCTATATACAGTATGTCAAGGTGCTACGTTTTTTTCCCCAGTCAAATGCAATAACTGCAATAAAATCTTGCAGTGTGTTAAAATAATTTCTATATCATGACTGTAGCCCAGATTAATCTGAGCCCAGATTAGTATAATAATACATAATACATTCATTAATTAGCTGTCTAACCTGGATTTCAACAGTCTTTTCGGCGTACTGATGAGCAAGTGAAGGAGGACCGTAGACAAATGATATGATGCCCATGCCGTTGTCCACCAGAGTAACGTTGTCCACCTTGATTTCCATACTTGTCTGAAATCAAAGACAGGGGAATAATAATTACAAGTGAGACTGGCGCAATGATCCTTTCTAATGTCTTCCATATAATGTACAGTATTCTCTACAGAATCTAACCACTGGAGCCTCAGCACCGACAGATGACAATGAATGCTCATTCGACATGCATATCAAATATTGAATGTTAGTATGTATAAAATAGTAAAAAGTTTGAAATCCCAACTGATGATATCATCAAAAAGGGTGCATTCTTTATCTCTAGTTAGAACTTCTATGGGACAGAGTAGGCAATGCTACTGTCTAATAGCTGGCATTAGCACAGATCTCTACATGTATAAAGGTAAACCTAATGCAATTCCTTGACTCCACTTTTTGGTAGCCTAGTAATAACATACCACTTGATAACTTCATTTATGTCTATAACACAGAGAGGGATGGAAGAGTGTTACAGTTAAAAATCTTTGCATACCTGGAAGTAGATGCCAAAGTCAAAGCTCCTCCACACATTGAAGCCTTGGATAAGACTGCAGCCGGGGAGACCGTCTTTGTTCATGAAGACGCCGTAGAGACCGCCGTGGGCTTCGTTCTGATGCCACTTCTCAGTGTTGCTCTCAAAACCTGCAAGTCACGTTCCAACCAGGAGAAAGAGCCGTGAGAAAGAACGCTCCTACAGAACACTGTACAATAAAATAGGTCCAATGCACTATGATACTTAACGATATTGTTTGGGTGATACTGTAATGCTTAATTTATTGTCATGCATCATGATCTTGCAAATCGCCAGCTTTCGGTTAGCAATATGATGAAGTATGAATCAGATTCAAGAGCGTTCAAGAAAACAAGGTCATCACAAATTATTTATTGGTTGGACTTGAACAGATTACCTGGACAAGGTTCACCGTCAATGCGATATCCAACTCTCTCATAGCCTGCCACAATGTTACCCTGCAGCACCACGTTTGTCCCCTCATTGACCTGAAAATAAAGGTTTGATGGATGTACAGTATTTATATAAATAATTTTACAGTAATTAAGTACAAATGTAGATGCATTTCCAGAATTAAATTCCCCTATATTAGGATTTTACGGGGACAAGAATTACCGTACAATCAGGCAAATATGTATGCATAAAGTGGCAAACCATGTGGCCAAAGTTGAGTGTCAAAGTGAGTTTAATGTTGTTTAATGCATTCAGGTCAGATTTTCTGTGCTGTCAAGGCCAGAAACCTTTGGGTACGATAATGACAATCGTGCATACCCTATATACCGGCAGCGTACACATTTAATACTTTTTTATTTTTCCATTCGAGCTTCTTCATCTGTCACGCTATTAACTTGAGTAAGAGGTTAAGTAAAACATGCAATGCAATGTTTTCCTTTGATATAACCTGCCTGGTTAAATAAGTGAAACACAGTAGACCAACCTCAATGGCAGCATCCCAGTGGAAATTGAACACCTCCTCTCTGTCCTGGTAGGATCCTGGCCACAGGGTCAGGGTCACCAGGTTCCTCCTCACTCTGACGTTGTTGCTCCACACTCTGATACCTGTCATTGGGACAATGTAGCACATTCCTTGATGAGTGCCAGGGGCGGATCTAGGCATGGGCATGGGGGGGCAATGGCCAGTCTGCCCCACCAAACACGATGGCATGCAAAACAACCCAAGATATTGTGCCTATAGTGCCTATAGTTAAAATGATTTGAAACACTACTACTGCTACTAACTAACTACAGTTGTTTCATCACTAAACAGTAAACACCTTTAGCTGTGTGTCTGTTGCAACTTCAATAACAATTGAAGTTATTATTGTATTGTACTATCACATCACAGCTACTCAATTGGAGGAACTACGAGTGGCAGTTTTCTGATCATCACTAAATATCTACATGCTCACATGCCACCAAACTTCACATGATAGTTGCTTACTACTACTGCAATGTTCTTAGCCACTCATTGCGCTCCTAATGTATCCACATCGGCTAATATTAAAGAAATTAAAACATACACGTTTGGTCCGCCCTGGCTATCGTGACGTCAAATCTATACGGTTCAGACCCTGACAGAACCCTGGCGCAACTTTCCTGTATGCCTCTGCTAAATCAACCACAGAGTTGCGACATCAAACACAGAGCTACGACATCCCCGTTCACTTCCATGGAAAGATCTGATGGCGCCTTCTCTACATAGACTTTTATGGAGCATGGGGAAGGCATATCTGTGACCTCAGGCAACAGGCCAGCTTTAATGATCTTAAACCGCTTTACTTTAAATCGTTAATTTGTAGTGGGCCTCATAGTATCTGTGTTACAGTAGCACGGCCGCTGTAAATCACTCTTTAGATTAAATCGTTTTCATAGGACTATAGTTGGCCGCTGTTTTCTGCCCCCTCAATGTCGCAACTGCGCTCTACTACTGTCTCTGGCCGTAACACCGACTCCTCCCCTCTCCTCTCCTCTCTCATTGTCGCCTGTTCTGTTCTGCTGTTATGATCGCTTGCAAGTTGACCACTCGCTTGCCACTACTTCTCCGAGTTGGATAAGAAAGCAACCGTCACTTTCAATCGTCCAGGACGTGAGATTTATTTTCTTATGATGGCTACGAAATAGTCCTGCTCCCGTGCATCGCGCGGCGATGTGCCACGGATTTATTGCCGAGCGGTGGAAGTTTGTTTTTGGTGTAAGCGTGTGGTTTGGAAAACGGCGTGTTTGCATGTATCCATGCAGCAATTTGCATGGAAGCTTTGCTGTGTGCTTGCATGGCAGTATAAAAACTACATGCATACCCATTTAAGCACGAGGGTCTCCCAGCAGTGGACGGTGGGCCCGGCCCCGCACTGACGTGTAGAGTTCTCAAACTCTGCCCGAACCCGACCAGGACCGAACCCGAACAGGCCCGACCCGACATTTAGGGCCGGGTAGGGCCGAAAATCTATCCTAATCAATAGGGCCGGGTAGGGCCTCGGGCCCCATGAAAAAATAATATATATTGAAATATTTTAATATAGTAAGAAATATAGTTATTTTCTGTATTTACCTATTATGAAGATGGTGCTGATTGCCATTTCAATTTTAATCTGTGGCGAATTCTCAAATTTTGCCCAAACCCGACAGTTTAGGGCCGGGTAGGGCCTAAAATCTATTCCATTTAGTAGGGCCGGGTAGGGCCTAGGGCCTGAACTGTTAGGGCCGGGTAGGGCCGGGCCTTAATTTTCAGGCCCGTTGAGATCTTTACTGACGTGTCATCGTTTGCCCATAAGTTGATATATTGATTAGCTCGACAATACTAATATGACGTTTGTTGTGGACGAATGAACAGAGGAGGGCAGACCAGTACAACTTAATAGCAGCCAAAACAGGGCTTTTCAACGTCCGGTGGTCGGGGGACCACCAGTGCCCCCCTGAGAGGATTCCTGGTGGTCCGCAGGCTAAATGATGGAAAGTTGTTTAACCAGATGTAACTCTTTGAGAGCGTAAACATGAAACCAAATAGACCCGCGGGTCCATTTGGTTTCATGTTTACACTCTCAACAGTTACAGTATTTATCATGAGAATTAGCCCAAGTTTACACAACTACACAATGTAGAATATCAATGGTCATTTGGATATGTATGTTTGACTGAATTCTTTCTCAAAACCAGTCTGGAATTGTGGACAAAAGCAAATTAAATTTTTAGTTTTGCAGTCTGTGGGGCTAAAATGGCATCAAATGGTGGTCCATAGCTCCAATTCTGAATAAATAGTGGGCCCTGGTATGAAAAAGGTTGAAAACCACTGACCTAAAGGAATTAAATAGTTGTGGAGGGCCAGGCTTGAAGGCTGAACTACATTCTGCACGACATTAATTAAAGATGGAGTGCCATGATTTTTTCTACCCTAAAACATGATCATCAGGTATTAATGTTGTAAGGTTGTTACAGTGAGGGTGTAAGGGTTCACTTGGTTTCAAAGTATCATTTCATTGGGGACCCCCTGGAAGCTTGCAGATTGCGGGTACTAATGGGTCCATGTGTTCCATTTGTATACTGCAGACTCAGACCCATAAGGGTTCATTTGATTCCAAACTTGGAATTTATATTTTGCACACAACAATAGTCCTACAGCCTGTCAGTTGAACAGCCTCAGTGTTTCCGCTGCGGTAATGATTCCGGTGCGACGTCTTCCAGAGAGAGAGAGAGAGATTGAGACACTAGAAACTACTGGAAAATTGTGTTTACATAGGCCTATACTGTGTCCTGCTATGGCAACTGTTGAGAAAAAAAACTCCAGGGCAGCTCAAACCCAGGCAAACCAAACAAAATCTATACTAAACCAGCCGGGCCAGCCTCAACCCATAGTCATCATGCAGAATAAATGACATTCACAAGCTTGCTGGGTACTTTACTTGCAGTTGTGTTGACTTATTAGTAGTAGCCTACTATTGGTTGTATTGTACAGGATTGTATCTATGCATTCTAATGGTTTTATTTGGTAGAATAACATTAGGACAAAATGGAGCAGTATGGTAGAAGTGTTTGTGTTGTAGAGCCTCAGTGTGGCTGTTCCAGTCATGTGCAACAGTGCAATGCATCCTCTTTCAAGTGTTGAGAGAAAAAAGTCCACAGACCAGTGCAAAGAAAATCTGGCCTGAACCATCCAGCCCAGCCAAAAGTCATACCATATTCAACACAGAAATCAAATTACATTTAGAGGACTCACTTAGATTACTTCCAGGCATGCTGATGTGGTAATTATTTTAGTAGTAGCCTATTTGGTAATATTGGATTTTTTCTTGGATTTGGTCAGAGGGGCATTAGGCTACAAGTGTTTGTGTTAGAGCAGGGGTGGGCAATTATTTTTCCCAAGGGGCCAAATGAGATACATAAAATATTGTGGAGGGCCAAGACTAAAGGATGAACTAAAGTCTACGTAATATTAATTTAATTTCAAGATGGAAGTAAGAATAAGACTAACCCTTTTGACACCAGGGCCTACTATTTATTCAGTATTTGAGTCACAGACCAACATTTGATGACATTTTAGCCCCACAGACCCGAAACTTTCTTCAAGATTTATTTTGTTTTTGTCCACAATTCCAGGCTGGATTGGGGAAACAAAACAGGATGAAAAATTACCATTCTATTACATTCTCTGATTGAATGTAGACTTTGGGCTAATTCAGATGATATTTTAACTCTTGAGAGTGTAAAAATGAAACCAAATGGACCCGCAAGGGTCCATTTGGTTTCATTTATACGCTCTCAAAGAGTTACATCTGGTAAACCAACTTTCCATATTTAACTTGGAACTCTCCCAAGGACCACTGGTGGTCCCCGGGCCGGTTAGAGTCAGCCAAAGGGCCGCATTTGGCCCCCGGGCAGCATAATGCCCAGGTATGTGTTAGAGAGACTCTGAATGGCTGCAACGGTCATGCGCAACTGCGACACTAGAAACTACTGGAGAAACATGTTTGCATGCATGTTGATATTTGGCCATGCCTGATGCTGATATTTGCCAGTATTTGGTCATGTTCAGCCCACTGGGCGCATACATTCCACACCCGGCTCCGAGTTGGGAACCGAGCCGGGAAGCAAAAAGCATTCTCGCTCACCAGTAAAACGCACAGATTAATCTTGGACACCCCAAGTACAACAACCCCCTTCCTACACACATTATCTACTACCGGTATATAGGAGCCCATCGCCCCCTGGCAACTGTGGACAACTGTTGTGTTCTCCCATAAGCTGTAAATATTGATTACAACTTGCTACAACTTCACAATTTGTTTCATGGACCACCAAGAGGACAAAGCTGTGTAGGGCCTACTTGCTGAACTGTTTATGCCATGCCCCCTCTGTCTTCCTATGCCCCATGCCATCACTTTTGTTTCCTACATGCTACAGCCTCACAATTTGTTACATAGACGTAGTAGACCAAAATAAATCTATATATGAATGCCATTTGTGAGTGGCGTGGTGCTAGAGTTGGAGCGGGCCGCAGGCCCGCTCCAATTCTAGTTTTCCCAATTGCCCCTGCACCTCACCAACGTAAAACGTAAAACGTTTTCATATAATTACAGCAAATAGCATTACAATTCATCAGAAGAGTTTTTTACTAGCACAAGTACACATATAGTTTTGCACTTGTGCAAAAATGTACATTAACATGAATAGAGCACTATCCTACCCTCTCCGACTGTGTGGTGGATGACGTTGTCATCAACGTTTATTCCGTTTGTCCCAAAGACTCCGATCGCAGGAGAGAAGCCATTGTGGAAAGCACAGCCCTGAAGATAGGTGTCACCCGGTGGAACCTGTCAAAGATAGTTCAAAGGTTAAATGCTATGGTTGATTGATTGATTGATTGATTGGTTGGTTGGTTGATTGAATGATTGGTTGGTTGGTTGGTTGATTGAATGATCAATCAAGTGTATACTCAAAATATTCAGATGCATTGAAAAAAGTGGAGAATGTTGTAAACAATTTTAACATAGTAAACAAATTAAGAAGCATGGGGTGCAATGCAAATAGTGCAGACTAGCGCCCAATTGGAAACTCTAGGAAAAATAATATCCATAACGTTCACATGATATTCCTTGGCTTTAGAATTGTTTTATTAGTGTATACAGTACATCTTCCAGGTTGATGAAGGACACGGAGTAGCGAGGGTCAGTGTAGTCTTTCCATCCCAGCTGACCACTCCGGTAGAACTCCACGTTCCTAATCTGGGCTTTGCCTTTATGGACGACAAAAGATGCAACGATACATTAAACCTCGTTGCGAACATGATAGCCAGTCAGTGGTTTTCAACAGGTGGTCCGGGGACCACCAGTGGTCCCTGAGAGGATTCCAGGTGGTCCCCAGGCTAAACGGAAAGCTGGTTAACCAGATGTAACTCTTTGAGCGTGTAAACATGAAACCAAATGGACCCTTGCGGGTCCATTTGGTTTCATGTTTACACTCTCAAGAGTTAGCCCACGTCTACACAACTAGAGAATGTAGAAGATTAATTGGTCATTTTGATCTGTATGTTTGCCTGTTTTGTTTCTGAAATCCAGCCTTGGTATTCTGGACAAAAACAAAATAAATCCTTAATTTTGGGACCAAGTGATGGTCCGTGGCTCAAATGCTGAATAAATAGCGGGCCCTGGTATGAAAAAGGTTGAAAACCACTGTCATAATTCATAATCATAATCATCAAATGCTACATTTATACATGGTGTACCTTTGTAGTCGATTCCAGCCCACGAGTAGGTACCGACCACCACCCTGGCTCCGAACGATTCCTCAAACATGGCTGGGTAGTCTTGACCGATGATCTTAATGTTCCTGGTCAGGAGACCAACATCAGCTGCAAGGGTGTAGCTCTTTGTAGTACCTGTGACGCTATGGGTCTCTCCTGCAGAGGGAGACAAACGCAAGATAGAGATAAGAGACAATAACATACATAAATCCAGGAATCGGCGTGAGCATGTGAGCCAATACATGCACACGTGTGCACACAGAATGTTTGTGTGTTTGTATCTTTCAATCAGCTTTGCAAATTGGCCAATACAGGTGTAATATAGGTCTTATATCAGGGACAAAGGTTAGCAAGTTAGACCAGGACAACACCATATATTTATAAGGTTAAACTGACCAACATGAGTGTGTGTCAGAGACTGGTTGAGGGTGAGGGTGCGTGTGTCTGAGGACACAGCGGTGATCTGACGTGTCTCTGTCTCCATGGGATTATAACCACTGGTGGAAATGACAATTTCATCTCCAACCTGGAAAAACAAAAGGAATTAATCATTAATATACATAATGGGGAAAATATTGAATGTAAAGTGAACCTTGAACCTTTGAATCGCATATTATCGCATGTCTATGATCTGTTCAGTATTGTCCCTTTGCACTGAATGTTTGTAACTGGCACAGTTTGTACTGCTTGTACAGTATGGCGGATTAAATTTTAATCACATGAATCATAGCATCCCTCCCTATTGTGGATATGCCCGGATGTAAAAAAAAAAATGGGGGGGGGGGGGGGGGGGGGTGGTATGGGGGCAGCTTCATCGCCTGTGGCACGATTTTCATTTAAATTCTTTAGTCCTGTGACCAACAACATTTATATCTTGTACATGACTTACTGTATATTGTATAACATCAGTTGTTGTTGAAGTTGCAACAGACATGACAGACATGCAGCATGCATGAAGCTAAAAGTCTGACTCAGAATTTTCTGTTTTGAATGACGAAATGGTGTTGACTTAGTGGTGCCACAATTGTAGTTAGTTAGTAGCAGTAGTAGTGTTTCTAATCATTTTAAATATAAGCACTTTAATTTGAAATATCTTTGAAATTGTTTGCATGCTAGCATATTTGGTGGGGCAGTCAGGGCATTTAGGGGGGCATTGCCCCTCCATGCCCTTGCCTAGATCCTGATTGCGGTGCATGGCCATACCTGCCAGTCCACAGCCTGAGCCAGGGTCAGTGTGTCAGTTCCAGCATTAGCAGTGCTGGCCAGTTTGGTGTGGTACACATTATGAGGCATTCCATACAGCTCCAGTGTACCAAACACACCTGTGGTTGAACAGATATAAAACAATGTCACACAAAAATGACAACACTAAGCTAGCATGAATCTGAGATTTCTACTCAGAAAGGTTGAGCAAAGCATTAACTAATTGACGAAACGAGTCCAACATCATGATTTCCTTCTTACCCAGAACCTTGGATCCTTGGTTGGGGCCGTCGGGCAGAGGCCAGTCAGGGGTGCGGTGGTTCCCTCTGAGCTTAATGTGAAGCTGTCCTCTGAACGGCTCGTTGTCCCAGCCTGCGATCATCCTGCCTCCCTGAAGCAACAACAGGAGACGGGAGAGTTCTCAGAGTGACATTACGCAATGTCAAAGGAAACATGACTACGTATATGCCATCATCACAGCAAATAATGCCCCCAAGTTTGGGCCTTAAGCCAATTTCATTTCATAACGTAATACAAATTCTATCTGCTGAAATTAATTTAGCACCTTTCTCCAAAAGCATTTCACAATTTGGATTTCATTCATAGATATGACCTTAGGAATCTGGAGGCCCATTTCAAGAGCAAATGAGGCCCCCATATAAATTATTCTGCAGGTGTTTTGAATGTTCAGTACTGTATATGACAACTGATTCCATAAATGTCCTTAATATTTCACATCAAGGACCCCCAAAATCATCTTTATATGCCGCCAACCCCCTATCTGAAAATATGTACCGTAGTTCCAGGGACCTCCCTGGAGCAAAATATTATTAAGTTGTAAATTTTCACTGTGACATAAGATATGACATGGAGTCATTGACACTCGACACGCAAACCCATAGATTGAACCTGGAACATCCCTATTCCAAGACAAACATCTACCTCCTGAATCGCACACCCATGTCTTAAATCATATGATTAATATAATATAATATATATCAGATCGGATCAGATCATGTCAGTGTTGTTCTTGATAAAACGGACCTGGATAGAGATGTAAGTAGCATCCAGGACGACTGTCCGGTACTGGGCAGTGGACCGTCTCCTTCTGCTGGACGAGCTGGACGACGTCTCGTTCATGGTGTCTGGAATCTCCAGAACGCCGATGACCGTCAGTTTGTTGAGGGCAGGGGTCTGGCCATCCAGGACAACCCACTTCCCTGTGGTTGGGAAAAGATTCGTCACAGGATTAAACCCCAGGAGCAATTGACAGCGTATTTTAAAACCAAACATTAAATATCATAAGAAAAATAAGAAAAACAACAACAACTCGCTTATATGAGCAATATAAAACAATCAGAGAATGAATGAACAGTGTCCAGGTATAACATGATCATTACCTGGTGGAATGACCACATCAGCTCCATCTGCAGGTGCAGTGAAGTTATTCTCAGCAGAGCCTTTCCAGAAAGAAGCATTGGACCAAAGACTGGAAACACAAGGGAAACACATATTACTCCTTTTGCTTTCAGAGTTTGAAGATTTTTGTTTTTTGATTGTAATAGTGTGGCACTTGAGCTTTTTTTTCTTTATTTCCCTTTCTTTTCTTTTTCTTCCCTTTGCGCATATGTTAGTTTGTGTTTGTTTTTTGTGTCTATTTTGTTAAAACTTCAAATTAAATAAATATACATCTGTATATGAGAAGCTGTGCTAAGGCAAATAACTATAGTAATACTTTGTCAAAAGAGAAATTACTGTTATAATGCACAAAATATATGCATATTCAAAAGAGAAAAAGCATGTTGTATTTGAGCATCATGACGTCTGACAGAAACTCTGTGTATTATCATTATTATGATTATGATATGCTTATGATTATTAATCAATCACTGCAAATTATTACACAAGCTTGACTAATAAATAATTATATTGGATCTGTTTGATTTTTTCCCTGGACCTGCACGGTATCCACTCAACATCTTCCATACACAGCACTTGTTTTTGTCATACAGCACCGCGGTCATTTCACACAACATGAAGTATAATGGCCCATAAGGACAAAGCAGTCGTGTCATGATGGAAAACGCGTGCAGACGTACATGAAGTCGTCCGGTCGTCGGCTGGGAACGGGCGGCAGGGTGGCCGGAGGAGGGGGAGTGGGTGGGATGCAGTTGGGGAAGAAGCAGCGGAACACCTGGAAGTTGACCGGTACGTCCAGCATGGAGCGGTCAGCACTGTTACGCCGCCTGCGCGAAGATGTCTTACCGGATACTAAAGAAGAAGGACAGGGCAAGGTCGATATAGATGCTGATGGATGAAGACTTCTGCTTCATTTGTTCTTTGTTCACTTTGAATAGTAAGTTAAGTAAACAACTTAATCCATTCTGTACTGAGGCCAACTGGAGGTCCTGAATGGAAGACAAAAATGTTGTCTCTGGAACTAAAATGTTGTCTCTGGAACTAAAGTTTTGTCCCTGAAACTAAAATAGTGTCCCTGGAATAAAAATATTGTATCTGGAACTAAGCTTTCATCTCTGGAACTAAAATATTGTCTCTGGAACTAAAATAATGTCCCTGGAACTAAAATATTGTCTCTGGAACTAAAATATTGTCCGTGGAACTAAAATATTGTCTGTGGAACTAAAATATTGTCTGTGGAACTAAAATATTGTCCGTGGAACTAAAATATTGTCTGTGGAACTAAAATATTGTCTCTTGAACTAAGGTTTTGTCCCTGAAACTGAAATGTTGTCCCTGGAACTTAAACATTGTTCCTGGAGCTAAAATATTGTCCCTGGAACTAAAATATTGTCCCTGGAACTAAAATATTGTCTCTGGAACTAAAATATTGTCCCTGGAACTAAAATATTGTCCCTGGAACTAAAATATTGTCCCTGGAACTAAAATATTGTCCCTGGAACTAAAATATTGTCCCTGGAACTAAAATATTGTCCCTGGAACTAAAATATTGTCCCTGGAACTAAAATAGTGTCCCTGGAACTAAAATATTGTCCCTGGAACTAAAATATTGTCCCTGGAACTAAAATATTGTCTCTGGAACTAAAATATTGTCCCTGGAACTAAAATATTGTCTCTGGAACTAAAATATTGTCCCTGGAACTAAAATATTGTCCCTGGAACTAAAATATTGTCTCTGGGACACAAGATCTTGTCCCTAAACTAAAATATTGTTCCTTAAACTAAAACCACTAGTCTCTGGAACGAAAGCTAAGTTCCTGGAATTAAAATTTTTGTCCATGTAAAATGTTCACGATATTTAAAAAAATATCAGACCTACATATCAGACCTACATAGTGCGCCACTTGGTGGTGTGCTATGAGCTTGTAGATCTGATATTTTCCAGAATGGCTTAATTCCCCAAAGTGCAACTTACTGAGGTAGTAGAGGTCATTGGTGTTGTCATTGAAGTACCAGTCTCCGTTGCGGTTGTTGCTGTATGTCAACGGCTGTGTGGAGCCGTTCCTCACGTCAACTATCTTGAAACTGTCTGGACTCTGAGTGAAGTTGTGGTTTATGATCACATACTGATCTTGCTGTAAGGGAGAAGGAATATGGCAAAATAGGTTAAAATGTGATTAGTGTTTGAAAAGATGTTGAAAATGCGTTTTATAAATATATTATTTTTGATTTCATTATTTGATTGGTCAGCCACAGGCCCTGTTCCTAAGGGTTCGGATAGGGACAAATTTCAAGGATTGTGGACCATTGTGTTATCATTATTATTATACTATAATTTTCTGACAATTCAAGCAGTTATCAACCCAAGTGTTGATAATTGCAGGTATGACCCTCTTGGTCCTTTGACCCTCCTGATCCACGGAAAATACATTTTTATTTTAGCCAGATCGTGATTTCTAGATATAAAACAAATCCATGTATTTGAAAGAATTATACCTTAAAGCCATAGAACTTTGCATTGTACGTGATGTTGGTCACTTGGTCCACACCATCGAAGTACCAGTTATATGTCTGGCGAGAGGGCAGCAGCGCCATCCAGCCTTTTTTGTGAGTCATCCGTTTCTTTAAATACAGTATTTGACTGGTGCCTGCAATAGACAAGATAGATTTGAGATATTCAAATTCAAAAAAGGCCTTTAACAATGTCTGTCTATGTGCCCGTGTCTGCATTTTTCCTATAAGTAATGTGTTGACTTTGTACCGTGGGTGTTAGTCAGAACGATCCCCTTGGCTGCCAGTGAGCTGGGTGAAGGATTGTTGAGTGCTACACGGTGGAAGTCGACCGTCTCGTCACACACGGAGCCGTTGATGGAGCCACCGCTCCACTCAGCACTTTGACTACAGTGAGCTGGGTCCAGCAGCCCGGTCTTTGGCACCACCTTGTGGTTGATGTGTCCTATTGGAAAAGGAGAGGAAAATTAGAGCTTAACATTAATGCCAGGGTTTTCTAAATGATGGAAAGTTGGTTAACAGTTGTAACTCTTTGAGAGCGTAAAAATGAAACCAAATGGACCCTGGTTTCATGTTTACACTCTCGAGACTAACAATATGTTTGGCTGTTTTGTTTCCAAAATCCAGCCTGGTATTGTGTGACAAAAACAAAGGAAGGACCTTTAGTTTTGGGGTCTGTGGGGATAAGATGTCCTCAAATTGTCGTCTGTGGCTCAAATTCTGAATAAATAGTGGGCCTTGGTATCAAAAAGGTTGAAAACCCCTGCATTAAGTTACATATATTGTGTGATACAGTTCCCCTGGCCCAAAAAACTGACACTTGCCGGTTCCTTTTCACAAATTTTCAGAATTAACCATTCGGGAATTTATAGGTCAGTATCTTAGAAGCTAATTTGTTATTGCAAGTATATGTAATCATTGCCATTTTATAAGGAATATGAAGCTAATTTGACTAATAAATAATAATGGCTAATAAATACAACGCAAAACAACCCAATGAGGACAGAGTGTTAATGAGGACAGCCCGATAACAACAACTCACCTGTGAGTGAACCGTCCATGTCGATCAGCTGCACCTCGTGTTCCCATCTGAAGAAGGCCTTGTTGGGAGCGTTGAAGTACTGAATGCCGCCGCACCTCACCGCCCAGCCGCCGCAGCCGAAAACGCACGTCCCATCGATGGTCGTCACGCCGATGGCCGCGCAGGAGCGGCGGTCGAAGTTGATGAACCTGGTGTCCTGGATGCTCATGCCGTCGTCGAAGGGGGTGATGATGCCCCGGCGCGTGCAGTAGTCCGCGCCCAGGCCCAGCTCGTCCACGTGGCCCACCAGGGTGCTGTTGTACACGCCGGCGCCCACGTCCGTCCCGAACCCTTTGACCTTGTTGGGGATGATGCGCTTCCCCTCGATGCCGGCCTTCTCGTTGTTGACCGCCACGAAGCCGCTGAACTGCACGGCGCCCACGTTCACCCACTCGGCGCCCTTCTCGCAGTTCCACACGGTGAGCGTACGGAAGACGGCCGGCTCGGGCGTGTTGGAGCGGCACCCGCCGTCCCGCATGGGGAAGTAGTCCTGGAAGATCCAGATGCCGAACCAGCCCTGGGAGTAGCAGGATCGAAACGATATTTCGGTTATACCGGGCTGATACAGTGTAATCAGGGACGTTTTTGCCATTAGGCAGACGAGGCAGTTTCCTGGGGCGCCATGAGGGGAGGGCAACCACCAGAAATGCTTTAAAAGGATCCCAGGCTAATAAGCCTCATATGGATGAATACATTATACTGGTCCTCTATAACTAGAATCGAACATTTAAAACATACCTGTAATATGTTCTTTAGTTTAAAAAAAAGTTCATATTTTTATCCCTTGTGTGATGCCATTTTACTGTTCCTGTCATAGATATGCCGTCACAGGCTTTTTTTCAGACCCCCCTAGCACCAAAATTAGTGAAAATCTCCAGGCAGAAAATCTAGTGCATTTTGGCTTGTGAGTTGGGGCAAAATTGATTGACAGGCGCCCGAGATGAAACCCTCATTTTTCACCATTTTTCCTCCTATGACAGTGGTTTTCAACCAGTTGTCCCTAGGCTAAATGATGGACAGCTGGTTAACCAGATGTACAGTAACTCTTTGAGAGTGTGAAAATGAAACATAAGGGACCCTTGCGGGTCCTCTCAAGAGTGAAGATAGTCATTGGCATTGTTTTGGTCATAGTAAACAGGGGTTTTACATTTTGAAAACCGTTCAACCCTACCTGGGAGTGGACCGTGTTGTTTGCGAACTCCCCCAGGGGCACCTTCTTCTGGCAGATGTTGGGGTCGTAGGAGGGGCCGTCGGGATGCTCGTGCATGCGGTACCAGAACCCGAAGTGGGTGCCGCCCGCTGCGGTGTTGTGGCGCACGATGTTGTCCGGGTTGGTGACCCAGTAGGCGGCCGGCGTGACGTCGTCGTTCAGCAGGCTGGTGCTCTGGCGGACGAACACGGCCAGGTTGTACTGCAGCACGTTGCCCGTCTCGATGCCGTCCTCGATGAAGAAGGCGCCGCCCATGATGTCGTAGATGACGTTGTGCTCCACCAGCAGCCGGTGCGTGTTGTGGATGGTCACGGCGCGGTTGAAGGTCTGGTGGATGGCGCAGCCGCGCACGTAGGACTTATAGTTGATGTCGCCCATCAGATGCCAGTGGATGGGGTAGCGGCCCAGCCGGAACGCCTGGCCCGCGTGGAACAGCTGTGGGATTAAAAAACAACCGATGAGAGTTCATATTTTTTTAATGTGCTGGTTGAGATGAGCATCAACACAAGTGGTATACTTGACTGATAAAAAAAAGATATTAAAAGCTTGGTTATACTGATTCAAGCTGTTCAATTGCAGCTTTAATGCAGCTTTTCTCTGCAAATCCTTGCATTATTATGAGGAAGCGTGAAATCATGTCTTACCTCAACGTATTCGATTCTTCCGATGGCCAGGTTCTCATTGGGCCTGGGTGCATGGAACATGATGCAGCCTCCAAACTGGTCACTGCCTGTCTCCTCACCGAACCTTCCCTGGAAACAGGTCTGAGTGGCAAACTCACCTACAACACACAGGAAGAACGAAGATGTAGTAAATGTAACACACAACAGGGACAGAATTTGGTTGTGAGTTTACAATGGAACCAATCGGAACCAATAGAATATTATAATTTTTGAGAACTACTGATTTATGAGGCAATTCGTGGATTCACTTTTCACAAAACATGCTATAGACCTGTGTTGAAGCCATCAGGACAGGCCTCAATTTTGTCCTGCCATTCCTCGTGTTGAGAGCCTCGCACCACGATGTTCCTGGTGAGCAGTCCCACCTCTCCTCGTCCCTCGAACACCGTGCCGTCGGGCAGCGTGACCGACACGCCCACGTGGGTGTACTCGAGCGGTTCGGTGAGGGTCAGTGTCCTTCCGTCGGACGACACAGAGGCGATCTTTCTCACTTCGTTCTCTCTCTGGCTGTGCCTGGAAAAAATGTGCGTTCAGGAATTATTAGGATTCTTTTTCAGTTCCTTTTAGCTTTTTGTTTTTTCTTGTTTCAAATATGCTCTGGTACTCCTGGAAAAGGTGATTTCCCCAAGTCCGATTGTTTTTCATTAATTTAATTTACCTGTGGCCTGTGGATGCGATGATGATCTCATCGCCAGCCTTCCATGTGACCTCCTTCATCAGGGTCAGTGTTGTGGAGCCGTTGGTGGCAGTCTGAGCAAGGTGGGTCCAGGGAACAGGAACTGGGATACCTGGAGGATTACACATCCCATATGGAAAATATTTTATATGCAAACTCTTGAAAGTGGCAACTTTCATAGAAGAGAATAAAGTTAATACAATATCCATAGTATTTTTTGTAAAGTAAAACATATATAATTTTGTAATTCATAAGAATGACATATGGCATGCAAAACATATACAGTAAGATCCATAGTAATTTTCTTGTAAAGTGGCTTGTATGAAAGGTCCCGCTTTCAAGAGTTCCATATGGGATGTCCACAGCAAATGACTTGCACCTTGTGGACAGGTGGGAACTGGAAAGGATTGCTATATGGTTTGCGTGTCCCTGCAGACACGACGCGTTCACAACTGTGACATGGTCACCTCCTTAAAATAAAAGATCAGGATGATACTTTTTGCTTTTTAAAATCATCACTATATCAGCTATACCTTAGTTGAAAAGCGTCATGCATCTCTCTCAAGAGTGACATAATGTTAGTTGGGCAAAAACAATTTCCGTTTTGTAAGTCAGTTACTCCACCTAACCCGCCTACGCCAGGATTATACAGTAATTGCCTAAGTCAAAATACAAATTGGCCTCATTGGAGTCATTTAATCCTCTCTTCCGCTCAACGATTAAGAAATATCACACATAGTTTGTTTTGGATTCGGTTTCTTCTGTTTTCATTCTTTTAAGAAGGTGATGGCATGCACCTTGGGGGAGCATGTCACTGCAGCTCAAAAAGCTTGCACCCATAGTATCTATTTTGATGCACACACATACACTGCATGCAACCAACTCTAATCCACTGCATTAGTCATATTCATTACAACCTGCAGGACCCAGAAACAGGTTCACAATGTTGACAGGCATGTCAATTACGGGCGAGGATTGAATAACATCCTTGTGCAGAAGATAGACCTTAAGTTACTCTGTGATCTAAGTGTTATGTCACATCAGGACAGGGGGTTTTCCTTGACTATTTGGGTCATGTTAATTTTCACCATCTGTTGCATAATGCTTTTTTGTGGTGAATGACAGTTGATGCCATAATCATGCCATAAGTTCACGTAAGCAGACGATTACCAGACACACACTGACATGCATTGCCATGGGCGCGGTAATAAATATGGGCTGTGTGTGTGAGTGTGTATGTCCATACTGTGCAGATCTAGCTCTCATAATCTGAAGTTCACGTAAGCAGACGATTACCATACCACTGACATGCATTGCCGTGGGTGCGGTAATAAATATGGGTGGTGTTTGTGAGTGTGTATATTAGGGCTGTCATATGACCTCTAAAATCCTATTCGAAATTAATTTCTTTAATATTTTTAGTAGTCGAATATTTTATTCTAATATTTACATTATTTTAGCTCATTATAAAATATAGCCCATATTATAGCCCATCTCGGTAATTATGCTATATTCTATGACTACAATACAGATGTGAATTCCAAGTGACCAAACTAGTATTCTCTAGCCAGTGGTTCTTGTTTTCGTATGTATTTTCTTCTGTGCTTTAGTTTGTTTCTTATTTTCTTGTTACAATGTTATGTTGTCATGTTTTCAGTTTTGTTTTTCTGACTTTTTCTCCTTTCTCTCTCTCTCATCCTGCGACCAAAATAAACTACGTAAACTGAACTGAACTGAACTATGCATACTCTGTCCACTAGAGGCCCCCATTCACATGCAAATGCAGGCCGTTGTGTGGTATTTCAATTGAATACATGGAGGCTTGATCGGAATTAATTAATTATAAAGGCTAAATTTGACTGGCAATTTAATCTTTCAAATAATATCATTTTTTTTAAATATTCAAACGAATTTCATTAAATGAAATTCGTTCTGACAACACTAGTGTATATCCATACCATGCAGATCCAGCACTCCCTCTCTAACGGCCAGAGTCTTGGTTCCATAGACAGGGAGCTCTGGGGAGCGGAGGTTCCCATGGAGTGTGATGATAGCTTTGTGCTGGAACGGAGCCCCCTCTTCACCAATCTGGAGACGTCCACCGTCCGTGATCAGGATGTTCTCTGCCTGTAGCTCGATATCCACCTCATCGAACACCAATGTCCCTCCTGAACGCAAAGAAAGGCTATAGGTGACACACGGAAACTGGTGTACGGTAGTACTACTTAGTGTTCAGTCCTAAAAACTCAGTTGTCAAGAGATAAGAGAGAGAGACAGTGTCTGTGTGTGTGTGTGTGTGTGTGTGTGTGTGTGTGTGTGTGTGTGTGTGTGTGTGTGTGTGTGTGTGTGTGTGTGTGTGTGTGTGTGTGTGTGTGTGTGTGTGCGTGTGTTCGTATGTGCTATGTGCTTGCGCATGATGTGTGTGTCTGTCAGGAGCTTGTGAGTGTGTGAGAGAGAGAGAGAGCAGTGCATGTGCATGTGCAATGCACATGCACATTGTGCATTGTGCATGTAAGACAAGTCCCATCTCCCTTACATGTGCTCAGTGCACACACGTTTTCGAACAATAGACCTTTAGGTAAGCCCCGCCCTCTCCTCAGTGTCCACTCAAGCCAGGCTCATTCATTCCAATGTAAATATCTTGGACATTACACATTAATAATACTGGTTCATTTTTGGAACCAGACCTTCAAAATCTCTTCCAAATCCATCAACAAGGCATGCCCTATGCAGTGGAAAAATGTGTGTGACATTTATTTTTTAAAACAATTTTTTATCATATCGGAAAGCTATTGGTGGAGAGGTTTGTCTACCACGTTATGCTTAGCTGTGATTGGACCATAGCAGTTGGGGGAGGGGCTTTACTGAGCGGTCTATCAACATTGCCGTAGTTGTTTGGGTATATAATGTACCTTGAATGAGGAGCATTTTGAGCACTGGGGTGCTGGTGTCCAACAGAATGTACTGTCCTTTAGTGATGACAGCAAACGATCCTCTCTCCGGAGGAGACAGCCCTCCCCAGGTGTACCTCGACGACCACACGTCGATGTAGAAGAAGTCAGCGTCGTCCTAAGAAAAAGACAACCCAATAATTAGAGGCAAATGGAACAAATGACATTTGCTCCAATGTTGAAAAAATGGTAGTATGCTCTATCCAACAAGACATTAGGCAATAGGCACACAGTGTACCTTCATGATGATTATCAATAATTAGCTGTACAATTAATCATATGTACAGTGTATACAATGAATTGTACAACAAATCAGTGCTAGTCTATAGTTTACGTAGTAATTGTATTGTAAATTATGATTACACCATTCTGTACTGTATTTTTGGTGTTTTAACTTTTATCGAAAAATAGCAGGCGTTCACGGCTCATAGCGCGCCACAGCCTGCTATTGGGGGAATACAGCACAAATCTTTCTTTCATATTTTGTAGAATCTACAATGTCAGGTCGAAATTTCTGCAATTAATACAAAATGATATTTGATGTCAATATTGTTGATGTGCATTGGAATTAGGACATCATTAGAAAATGTAAAGACTTGGTTTTCTCACCATCTTTGCGATCCCTCTGTCTCCGACGCTAACTCGGACCTTGGTTTTCTGTGACTTGCGCTGAGCGTTGGTCACACAGATGATGTGTGTGCTGTTGGTCGACTGGATGTCACAGACCGATCCCGCAATGGTCACGTCGACATCATTAATGTTGGTGCTGCACGGCAAGAGAGGGAATGAATGAAGAATCAAACTGCCATGAAGTGCTGCCATGAATTACAATTTGTAGAGAAAAGGAAAGTGACTCTAGAGCAGTGGTTTTCAACCAGTGGCCCGGGGACCACCAGTGTTCCTTGAGAGGGTTCCAGGTGGTCCCGAGGCTAAATGACGGAGAGTTGGTTAACCAGATGTAACTCTTGAGAACGTAAACATGAAACCAAATGTTTGTTTACACTCTCAAGAGTTAAAATATTCATCATCTGAATTAGCCCAAGTCTACACAACTAGAGAATGTAGAAGATTAATGGTCATTTTATCTGTATGTTTGACTATTTTGTTTCCAAAATCCAGCCTGGAATTGTGAACAAAAACAAAAGAAATCTTTCGGTCTGGGGTCTGTGGGGCTAAAATGTCATCAAATGGTGCTAAAATGGCTCAAATTTATAATAAATAGTGGGCCCTGGTATCAAAAAGGTTGAAAACCCCAGCTCTAGACGGATGTAAAAGCGCTTTAAAAGGTTTCTTCTTCCTGCACTGTAATGCATGATTAGAGTATTCCACCTGCTACTAGCTTACAGGATTACTCTAATAAAGCCAGTTTGTTTAGAACTACATTCATAGCCACAATTGACTTAGAATGTATTTCTGTATTTCATTTTAATGGCAAGGTTCGTAATCACGTTTTCATCTAATCAGCTTCATCTCAGGCACCGGCTAGTCTGAGCACTGAGACCCGCGATGCTTTCATGAAACAAACTTTATTTGCATATTATGTAACCGTCTCGATTGAATCACTGCATGTGGTCACGCCAAATGTGACAGGATAAATGCCGATGTATTGGTCGTCAACAAAAGAAACGGAAAGAAAACGTAACCCAGGGAAAATAGTACATTGTGCTGGAGTAAAGTGAGCATTTAATTAATAGTGGTTAAGCCCATAATCTGGGCGTTTCTGCATTGTGCCATAACAGCACACGATGTGGTCACCTTTTAGAAAAACGCACCTGAAACCCGAGCCGGTGATTGTGAGCGTGGTGCCTCCAGCCGTGCCTCCTCGGCGCGGGGACACGTCGGAGACGACTGGCGTTAGGCTGGTTTTGTAAGTGAAGGCGTTAGATAGGTTCGCATGGCCGAGCTGGTTATGGATCGTTACCTCACAGCTCACCTCTGACTCAGTGCCTGGAGACAGAGAGAGGAAACCAGACGCAAACACACAGACACAGAGAGACAGGGGTTGACACGAAGGTCTTCGAGGCACTTGCCCATCGGGCAAGTGCAAGTCAGGTTCTACTTGCCCCTCGGGTCATGGTCACTTGCCCCCCCAGGTTCCAGCTGGTCCCCCAGTTAAGTTGGTTAACCAGATGTAACTCTTGAGAACGTAAAAATGAAACCAAATGGACCCTTGCGGGTCCATTTGGTTTCATTTTTACACTCTCAAGAGTTAAAATTCATCATCTTCATTAGCCATTTTGATGTGTTAATTTTCCTGTTTTGTTTCCCAAATCCAGCCTGGAATTGTGGATAAGCTAGAAACCAGGGAAAGACACAGAGGCAAAGTGCAATGACTGCCTTCAAGACAAATTTATCTTGTGTTGTGTTATAGTGCACTAAGTTGCACACTTGCCCGATCGGGCAACCAGGTAGCAGTCTTCACTTGCCCCACCATTTTTTTTTACTTGCCCCGGGCAAGCGGGCAAGTGTTAGTGTCAAGCCCTGAGAGAGACAGACAGGACGCTGTCAACTAAACACTGAGATTCATGCGTGCATCACACGGAACGGGAACTCCACCCCACAGCCACTCACGCAGGACGAGGGAAACACATGGCTCTGTCATCATCTAGACATGCTCAGAGCATTTCACAGAATATGCACAGGAACGCTTCAGTCGTTCACACTGATAGCAATCAATCCTTGCTGACAGGACTGGTTGGATTTAAAATGTCAGTGCTAAAAATAACCCAGCAAAAAGAATACATTCTTTCCAGACAAAACCTAAAAGGCAACTCCCCCTAATTTGACATTTTAGTACCCTGCAGGTAATTACCTGGTGATTACCTGCAGAAAGGCTTGGTTGCTGTTTGTACGTTTGTCCGTTTAGCGGAGCAAAACAATGCAAAGCACGACTACTTACTGCAACCTGCAATTGTCGACAGATGCATTGTCTTTAATTGTTCAACATTCCCTTTAAAATGTCAAGTGTCAATTATACAAGACAACCTGACAGGTAAATAACATGTTTTGGCTCATGAAAAATAATGAAAGTGGCTGTTGAATTTCCTGTCCTGCAAAACAGTACTTTGATCACCCTGACGTGATCCTCGCCACTGTTGAATGAAGACCCTGAACCATTGTTGTGATGGCGTTGCAGACTGCAGACAACAAAGAAGATTCTACTGTATAAGCTCACGTGTCATGAGCTTATAGATGAGCTATTTTCCTTTGCTGAATGGAGACCACTACATTCATCAATACGTGACAACTTGAACACTGACATACCGGTACTCATCATTGTTGAATGGAGACTTCTACATTCATCAAAAAGTGACAACTCAAACACTGACATACTCACCATTGTTGAACGGAGACTGACAGTAGAGACGTGCCGATGTGGACATATTTCTGTCGACCGCGCATTCCTTCCCACAGATGGTCACAGTGGAGGAGTGGGGATCGAACCCGGAGCCGAGGACCGCCAGCCGAGCACCGCCACCGAAGCCCCCTGTATCACACGGGAGACACTTTATGTACCACGTCTAATCTCTCAATTAGATTTTTCAGAAAAGAAGACATTTCGTAGAATCTAGAGAATCTACAGACTACTTACCCTGGTTGGGCTGGACCTCAGTGAGGAGCAGCTGGTAGTTGAAGACGGCTTCAGACTGCGCCATGCCCTTGACCTTGTGACGGAGGACCACTGGGTACGATCCACCCGGGTTCTCACCCACGGTGCACTGGACCGCTGTGTCCGTCACTGAGGACACGTTGCAGGGCACCTGGTTGATGGTCACCCAAACGTTTTGGGCGTCCGTGCCGAACCCTGTTCCGGTTAGCGTGATCACTGAACCACTTGGACCTATAAACACAGATGGGGAGAGAAGAGAAGGTAAGGGACTAGAACTAGACCAGGGGTTTTCAACAGGTGGTTCGGGGACCACCAGTGGTCCCTGAGAGGATTCCAGGTGCTCCCCAGGCTAAATGATGGAAAGTTGGTTAGCCAAATGTAACTCTTTATGAACATGAAACCAAATGGCGCCTTGCTGGTCCATTTGGTTTCATGTTTACGCTCTCAAGAGTTAAAATATTCACCATCTGAATCTGAAGATTAATGGTCATTTATGATCTGAATGTTGGACTGTTTTGTTTTCACTGAAATCCAGCCTGGTATTGTGGACAAAAAAAGCAAAAGAAATCTTTAGTTTTGGGGGTCTGTGGGGCTAAAATGTCTTCAAATGGTGGTCAGTGGCTGAAATTCTGAATAAACAGTGGGCCCTTGTATCAAAAAGGTTGAAAACCACTGAACTAGAGTGTGATAATCACAACGATAGCAATCTACAGACACCTCTTTTCTCTTACCGTTGTCGGGCGCGACAGAGTTGACGTTAGGAGTCAGTGCCTGGGAGTAGGTGAAGTTCAGAGGGTCGTAGGCCACGGAGTAGACCTGTACCATGACGGCCACGAGGCCTGCCTCCCCGGGCGGAGTCAGGCAGCGCAGCATGGCCGGGGTCGCCTCCAGGATCTGGCAGGGCTGGCCGCCCACCGTCACGCTGGTGTTCCCCGGGGCGAAGCCGTTCCCGGCGAGGGTCAGTGTCGTGCCGCCTGCCGTGCTGCCCTCGGCCGGACTGCGGCTCGCCCGGGCCAGGCTGTTCAGGGTCACAGAGCCGGACGCCAGGCCTTTGGTCCTCACCACCACTTGAAGCTGATGCTGCCCGGCGGGCAGAGCGCCGACCCACAACGTAAGGCTCGTGCCGTTGTTGACGCCGGTGACCGGCAGCTCCCAGCGGCCGGCGAAAGCCACCACTTGGTCCATCTCCGTGCCGAAGCCCGTCCCGGTGACGGTCACGGCCGTGCCGTTGCCTTCGATGGCGTCGGGGGAAACGCCGGCGAGCGTCGGGGTGACGGAGGACGAGTACGCGAAGGAGCAGTCCGAGTGGCAGGAGGATCGGATGCCGCTGGGCGTCTGGAACGTGACGTCGCCCGTGCTCTCAGCGGAGGCGGCGGTGTCGCAGGTGATGTGGGTGTAGTTGACCGACAGGACGGTGCAGAGCGCGCCGGCCGCCGAGACGCGACCGCCCTCCGAGAAGCCGGAGCCGCGGATCAGGAGCCTGGTGTGTCCGGTGGGGCTGCCGACGGGCGGCGCCACCGAGTCCACCACGGGGAGGACCACGAAGCGGCGGCCGAAGTTGTCCGCCACGGCGACGATGGCGCTGCCCAGGTTGTTGACGCGGAGCTCCACCAGGTGAGCGATGCCGACGGGAGCACCGCTGTCAGGACTCAGCCTGCAGTTGATCTCTGTGGTGGTGCTGTTGATGATGTGGCAGGGCAGGCCTCCCACTGTGACCTGTGTAGAATGTGTGGATTACAGTTTACCTGTATATAGAGCAGTGAGCAGTGGTTTCAACCTTTTTGAGACCCCCAAGGACAGCCTTTGATGTTAAGTTGACTCTTGGACCCAAGACTAAGGATTTTCAAGATCTAGACAACTTGCAAAACGTTGGTCAAAATAACAATCATTCTAGAGAGAGGAATATAGAGCGATTAAACATAATTTGAATGAAACAATAATCCCTTAATTTACATTACACCTTAAGAATTTTACAAATTAGTAAACACATGATAAAAAAAAATCCTTCAATCGACTGTAGCTCTATTAAAGACATATCCACAAGCATAAGAAGATGCAAAACATATCTCTCAGTAACTCATCCAGCGACTCATCTTAGAGCAATCCAAACGCCTCTCACCTCATTGGCACACTCCGTGCTGCTGAAGCCCATTCCCTGCAGGGTGATGACGGTATGTGTGGTTCCCTGGTTGGGGGAGATGGAGTGGACCGTGGGCGTGGCACAGGAGGAGAAGCTGAAGGAGAGGTCGTTGTTGGAGGTCTGGTTGGAGGAGGGCTGGACGCACCCAGACACAGAGGCAACGCACTCCGAGGCTGACCTTCTTCTTCGGGATGCACCTACATCGGGAAGCACATATCATCAGACACAGAAGATGTTTTGCTTCGTGTACCAAACAGGATCACTCATGACCTGCGACCGATTCTAAAAATGCCTTTTAAATCTGTAATTCCCAAAACAAATTGCAAAATATATACAGTATGCAAAAGAGATTGCTAGACCCCCATCTGAAATCGTTATGTACGATGAAGCCTCAAAAAGCCTAAAAAACACAATCACACATTTTAAAGGTAGGGGAAGTGATTTGAAATTCATGGTGTAGTACCAGCCTGGTGCACTAGGGGCCCCCAAAAGTAGCTACACTATGTGAACCTGCTGCTCTCTCCTGATTGGAGGAGAATTGTGGTGACCTGGGGAACTTTTATTAGCTCCTCTGCTAACGTGGGGGAGGGGGAAACTCCATATGTGGTTTCCACACCTTATAATAGAGCATTTTAACAGAAAAAAAAAAAAAAAAAATGGGTGATATCTGACAAAAGTGAAATCACTTCCCCTACCTTTAAAACTAATTCGGAAACGTTCGAATGTTGCATGTACAAGCTCACATCGCGGCATGCGACAGCAGCAGATTGTACAGGCAAAAATCTATGACACAAATCTAGTCTAGTCTTGACTGTAGAATGGAGATATGCAATATCCCCAAAATTCCTGCACCACCTGCATAATAACGGCAGATCTGCAGATCTCCCATATCCCTCCGTGTTGACACTTACAGGGGTTTTCAATAGGTGGTCCAGGGACCACCAGTGGTCCTCCGTAGCCCTGGTATGAAAAAAGGTTGAAAACCACTGGTCTATTATGACGGCAACTCATTCAATAAAGAGGCACATATTTACCTGCAGACATGTGTTTGGCCTCCATGCCTCCCACAGTGACAGAGACCTTGTTGCTGCCCTCTTCCAAAGCCTTGACCTTCACCACTCCCTGCAGCAGCATGCTGTTCCTGTCGTCTATGTAGCCGCTGCTGTAATAGTACACCCCGGGAGCAGTGAAACGGTAGCTGAAAAAGCCTAAAGGAAAAGAGAAGACACAACGAAAAACAGCAGACAAAGTTTGTTACGTCGTGGACTGTTGCATTCTATTCTTTTCTCACTCATTGGGATGTACAAACTAGGGCCGTTGAATGATTAAAATTTTGAGATAAATGAGGTTAATCACAACTTCAAAATTAATTTAATCACTATGTCCAAAATATGCCTGTTTTCCCTTACAGGATTTGAACATTAAAAAAAAAGAATCTGGGAATAGGGCTGTTGAATGATTACATTTTTAATCTATTAATCACAGCTTCAAAATTAATGTAATCATGATAAATCACGATTCAAGCTATGGTTATAGGGAGACACACAGCCATATGTCTCCGTAAAACCGCGCTCTATTGTTTTAATTGAGTAAATGCTCAGTGGCTTGTGTCATTGTGTACATGAGTTAATTGCTGTCAAATTTTTAATCAGATTAATCACCAAAATTAATTTAACTAATTAACTTGTTATTATCAACAGCCTGAGTACAAACACATACTCATCACACACTGCATGTCATACTGACAACCTGGTGTGTCCGGTTCCATTAAAATTAAAATGTTGTATGGTATTTGGAAAAAGATTACAATCTTTCCTATCGGCACATTTGCGTACCTTCAGAAGTCTTGGTTTCTCCGCTGTTGAAAGGTCCCCCATTATACTTGCTATCGCTGGGCTCTGACACACTGAATACCCTGTAGCCTACGTTCTGAAAGGCTGGGGCCTTCCAGCGCCAGGCCACGGTGTCTCCGACAGACACCGTCAGCGACACGGGACTCCACGCATAGCCATCTCCCAGATCTGCGCTCGCACGTGGCACAAGGCAAAGTTGACAAATGAAGAGAACAGACAGGCAGACAGAGAGATAGATGGTCATAGATACAGATTAACACACACATCAAAGAGTGTATTGTTGCACGTGAATGCACCATAATCGGAAGAATCAGTGTTCCTGCTGTTCCTACTGTACAGGTACATGACGACAGGATATGACATGTGAGCATTAGATGAAAAGGTTTCACAAATGAACTTGGCTACAATATACATTTTAAGTATGCGTTAAGAGCTGCTGTACTAATAACTACCTGTCACTTGCGGATTAACACGGACTGTTGCAAAGTAACAACTGTTGCTCTGCAACTCAACCACAAGTGTCACAGGACAATCGCGTCGCTTACGGCACAGTGCCTGTAAATTAATCCTGCTCCTCTACCCTTGTTGCATTGTGTTGGTGACAGGTTAACAATGGCAGCCTTACTGCGATCGGAGCCTTGGTTTGTCACGGTGTGGGTCCTCTCCATCGACTGTATGACACACTGCAGCTCACTCTCCGAGGCGCTCGTCACCTCACACTCGGCGCCTCCTGCGGGGGGAAAAAAAACGCCACCCGAGATTCCATGAGATCATATAGAAAACCTTATATAGCGGGTTTATAACACTGTCTTGACATAACCTGGACTTGTGTTCTAACCCTCTGGACTCAGGGTGGGACATAAGCAGCCGCCGCCAGGCTGAAAACGTAACTGCATCCATGTCCGGTAAAATTTATCTGCACTCCCGGCCATGTTTATCAGGCGCCAACCAACCACACGTTGAAGTCTAAAAGTTGCATAGCTGGTAGAATACACTAGCGTGGCTGATGCATATTAGTGTTGTTGGAGTCATTTTGAGCTTACATAATAAGAATATTAACAAAATAAAATCCACAAGCCCCCAGCTCTTGTAGATCCCACAAGCTATACTCTATATCTTTGGTTACAGGGAGGCACTCAACTATATGTTTCCGTAAATCCAAGTTCTACCTTTTTTTTCCAATGAAAATTGCTCAGTGGGTTGAGTTAATAGGAGAAAATATGAATCAGATTAATTAACAAAATGAATGAATGCCATTAACTTCAATAGCCTTATTTAAAATGCAACACATTGTGAGCGTGTACGTTTGTTTTATTTTTGCCAACTATTTTTGCCTAATATTACCTGGCCAGAATAATGATGCTAGGCGTTCACGTGGTTAAAGGGGAATTCCACCCATTTTCAAAAAATTCCCGAGAGCGTACAAATGTAAGCAAATGGACCCTAGCGGGTCCATTTGGTTCACTCTCAGGAAAAAAAAGAAGAAAGAAAAATCATTAACATGGTGAAACATGCTAATGTTTTGACATTTCATGAACATTTTGTGTTTCACCATGTTCACGATTTTCAGACCTCCTTTTCTAGGAAACACAGACCACATATCTACACCACATATCTAAGGTATGTTAATGACATAGTAAAATGTTGAAAATGGGTTGCATTCCCCTTTAAACCCGGCAGGTTTATGTGGCCGGAGGACAATGGTTTGACAAATGACGACGTTTCTTACCAATGGTGACTTTGTTGTCTGAGGTCATTGTGCTGAAGCCAGAGCCAGCGACGGTCAGTCTGCTGCCTCCCAGCAGGGAGCCCAACATGGGAGAAACACTGTAGATCTCTAGGATGTATCTGATGGTGGCATTCACGCCAGCGCTATGGATGAAATAGCAGATTTTTGGGTTAGCATAAAATTTTGGATCACATCTCTACTTTTTTAAATAAATAAGCGACACACTAAATAAATGCAGTTAGTGTGTCGCTTGGCTGAGGCAACATATGATTGGAGGCCGTTGTGCTTTAGCTACATGTCTATCCCCACCAGTTTTGTGAGGTTGATAGTACCTGGTCCTGGGGTAACCACTGTTGCCGACTTGCACATCCACCTTGTACGTGGCAGGTGGAAGCACGGGAAGACGACACGTGACATTAGAAGTCGTCCACGCCACCGTGGGACATTTCTTCATGCCGACAAACACAACACTGTCGTTGGCTTGGCTGCCGAAGTTTGAACCCAAGATGGTGAGGATTCTGTGTCCTAGAGAACAGACAAACAAAAAAAAAACAATGTCATTCATTAAATCTGTCATCAGTACAGCCTGGTTTCTATGATGAAGTTCCGGCCATTGAGGCGCTGCTCTTCAAATGCTTTGACAACGGCCACCCATACATACATACAACACCTGCTAAAGTATGCTTATTTTGACGTTTCATTTGTCTTGGGAGAGCCGTACTGTAATTAGGCAACGCGATTGTTGCTTTCAGTCTCCAGCCCGGTTTCGAGACAAAACCAGCAGGTCGACATTGCAGTCACATGGAGAGGTGCTACAAAGGGTTCTCATGTACTCATGAGGGCTCTCATGTATACAAATAGGTTTACCTGGTGATTCTGAAGGTTGCGTGCCAGAGTGTAGCAGCACTTTTAACACACAGGAACAAACACAAACAAAACAAAAGGATTGACACCTGCCCCATACATTTACATAGTAAGTATGAAAATATGTATGTAAATATGCTACTATTCTGGTCGGACACACACATAGGTAATTATGATGACGCACTAAAGACAAATTATATGTAAGTTCAAAAGAGAATAATGAATGCAAAGGAAAAATTCTTTCTTTATGGCGGTGACGTGATGTCACACACGAAATGTCAAGAAGGAATTGATTTTGTGAGAAAAACTGCTGGGGAAGATCAGCTCTGGGCATTAACTAAACACAATATGAACAGATATTGAATTGTTTCAATCTACAATCCAGTTATATGGCAGCAGGTGGTCCAGGTGGACAATGGATTTTGTCGTCCTGTCTATCACGGTAATGGACTTCAAATTGACCTTTGGAGAGATTAGACCTACTGCATTAGGCTGGATGCTTTTCAATACATATATGTAATCCAATAATGATAATCCAAGCTACATTTTCTACCTTTTCTTGCTCAAAAGAACATCCTCTCAATTTACCCATCTCAGTCATAATGGCTGAACGGTTTTCAGTTTAACAAATGCATATCATAAACCCACAGATCAGAATGTAATTCAAGAAACATACACTGTCTTTAGTGTTGAAACTTTGACCCAACGCTGTGGTTGAAATAATAATTCCCACAGAGCCTACAGCACTGAGGCCTATGTCAGTTGGAGCACAGTTCTTTGTTTTCGTAATGTGAATTTTACGATGTCACTGTAAAAGGCATTTCTGCACTCACCAGTCACAGTGGTGGTGGATGGACTCATGCTTGTGATCAGTGGTGTAAGAGCCTCATCATACGTGAAGGAGCTGGATGCTGTCTCCGTCAGATTTCCAACTGTAACTGTGACGGTCTCTGATCCTGCAGTTCCCTGAAGAAAAAAAAAAAAAATATATATATTTTAGGGGGCTAAATAAATGTCATCAAATGGTGGTCTCTGGCTCAAATGCAGAATAAAGAGTGGACCTTGATATGAAAAACCTTGAAAAAAAAAAAAAAAACTCATTTAAGGTACATTTAGAACCGATAAAAAATATGCGATTAAATTGTGATCAATCAAAGATTAACTATGCCCATTGCAATCAAATATTTTAATCGACTGACAGCTCTAATATATATGTATGTAGAGTAATACATTTGTATAGTATACATTTGGTTTTGCATTACTTACAGCTGGGGTCCTGCATTTCAGTTCACTGTCGCTTGCATGAACCACAGTACACTCCTGACTGCCGATCATAACAGCAGCATCCTGGCTGAAGCCAAACCCTGTTACTGTCAGCAGTGTTCCTCCTGTACGGGCAGAAATGATTTTTTTTTTTTGCATTTTCTATGCAGATTATTTTATTACATTTTTATTGAGTGTTGAAAAGTCTCATTTTAAACCCATCAAGTTGGTTTGCTTTCTTTTCCTTTAACCTTAGTGTGCTGAACGTGTTTTGGTGTTCTAAGCATTATGTTTTAACTACTGAAAAATAGCAGATCTACAAGCTCATAGCGCGCCACCGAGTGGCGCGCTATGAGCTTGTATCTCTGCAGGGGTCGACATTATAATTGGCCCGATGGCCCGAAACGGGTTTGAAAACACGTGCGGACCACCAGATGGCGCCCTATACTGGCCCGATGGGGCCAGTGGTAAAATGCCCTCGTTGGTGCGCCCACACCTTTGTTGTACAAAGTGTTGGTGTTTATTAGCACAAAAAATATTTTAGGCATTCTGCATTGTATAAGGGTCAGCTTGCTGAACGGTCTACTGGTTTTGACCCCCATGAAAAGAGTGCTGTTAACTTGAATGCATTTAATGCATTAATAAATGGTGGTCTTTTTTGCAGACTATGGGGATCGATTACCTGGGCCAGTGGTTACAGTTGTGGGGCCAGTGATTCTTAAAAGCCACTGGCCCGAAGGGCCAGTGGCAAATTTCCCTTAATGTCTACCCCTGTATCTCTGCTATTTTTGAAAAATCGTGAAAACGTGGTGCAAATCTTTGAATATTATGTTATTCAGAAACTAGAAATCTAGACAGGACACAATGGGTTAAACACATTTTTTATCTCTAAAATTATGTTTTAGCATCACCTGCGTTGTATAACGTTTTTTTCTTGTAGTATCTTATTGACTATCTTACACGTTTTGGGGTGCATGTGGTACAGTACCTGCCACGCTCCCAGAGCTGGGTGAGAACCCAGACACGATCAGCTGGTAGGTGAAGTTGAGGACTTGGTCCCCAGAGTAGCGGGCGTGGCCCAGGGATGGGAAGGTGACAGACACTGGATAGGTACCAGTGCTAGCACTGGTCACTCTGCATACCTGAGTGGTCGCTGCACACAAGACAAAACAGAAATGTGTTATAATGTGGAAAATAAACAAAAAAAATCAATGAACACTGGAAACTAACATATTAAGTAAACAGTTCAAGTGCCAATTTCAGCATTTACAGTACTGTACCATGGGCTTGAGTCTTGCAAGTGGTTTATTTATCAGGTATTGCACACTATATTGCTCATTTATAATACTGACATTATACTATTAGCTATACTATTATCATATCATAGTATTATTAAACATACTGGCCGTAGTCAATCCGTTTTTTTGTTTTGTTTTGTTTTTTTGTTTTTCATACCAGGGCCCACTATTTTTTTCTGCGTTTTAGCCAGAAAAACAACCAGTTGATGTTGATTTCAGTCTCTCTGATCCTGAAAAATTAAGGATCTTTGGAGCTTTTATCTACAATTTAGGAGAGAAAAACTGGCAAAATGTTGGTCAAAATAACAATTTTTCTACATTTTAAATAATTCAGATGAATAAATATACTTTAACTCTTGAGAGCGTGAAATGATACCAATGATTACGATCTCAAGAGTTACTGATCTATAAGGGTTCATTGGTTTACCAACTGTCATTTAGCTGGTTGACCACTGGTTGAAAACCACTGCCGTAGATATAAAAAGGCCAATCATTTGCAGTTGTAAATTATCCGGTCAAAGTCTTTGGTAAAACATTACAATTATGTATTATTTTGGTTAGTAGTGGTTGTACTGTAGTCTGATACCTCTTGCTTCCTACGCTCATATTATCAGAGAATGATGAATGACAATCGAGACATGCAGATGAAACAGTTCAATAGTCAACAGTGGTAACCACTTTCACTTACCGGTGAACTGCTGAACTTCACATTTTGCCGGTCCCACCATGACAGAGGCGTTTTCACTGCTGAATCCAGTTCCCGTAATGGTCAGAAGAGTGTTCACACCATGTGACCCTGTAACGTCCATCAGTCACATCAATCCATTCCATAGAGACAACATTAACATAATTACTTAATCTGGTATCCGCAGTTTACAATTATTGTATTTTCAGTTACTCAAAGACGTCTCCATAAAGTACCTTGCGATGGAGTGATTCCAGTTACAACAGGGGTCGACTCTTCCTTCCACTCAAAGCCACAGTTTCCAGAACACTTAGATGGAATGCCATTAATACGAACCTCCACCTGCAGACAGACATTGCAAGTTGCAACATGTAGAGACTTAACGCCAAACATATTGTTCATTAGAAGACAATCAGTTTGTTTTGGCCAAGCAACATGGCTTTACGATTATTGTAAAAGGGTTTCACAATACAAAGGTGTGTGCAATGACTACAGTCAGAGTTATTGGGAGAGCAGAGGACCCTGCATGTCTGCCTTGCTCCTATCACTTGCACGCACAAAGCACTTTATTCAAATGCAAGCATGAAACCTTTAGCTCGACCACAGAACCAGATATGAAAGGAGATGTGCTGGATAGACACACTGCAGGGTGGATATGCGTGGATAATCCTATAACTACCTGGAACAGGAAACAATAGCTTAAAAACATTCAGTACCTGAGGTGTGGGTTCCGCAACACGAAAGAAATCTCCCGTCAGACTTCGTATGAGCAGACCTCCCTGAATTCTCTCTTTGGCTTCCATGCTGGGGTTGTTGCCCACAACGGATGAGAAATTAATCTGTAAAGAAGGGTGAAACGTAACTTGTTATTTGTGGAATAATTACAGATAAACATAGCATGTCTCTAGCAGGTGTAAAACAGAATGGGCCACATTTTGATTGTCTTGAGTATCAGGGCTTAAGTCTTAAGTCAAAACTTGGAGGTGTGGCAAAGCTGTTTGGCCACTCAAAACAGCTTAAGATTTGAGACCTGTTATTTAAGACAATCAAATCCGACGCAATGTTTCTTAGCTATATAAATGAGTTGCCTAATGTTTTATTACAGCAACGTGAGAGATGATATGAAATTAAACGAAGATCGCACCACATGCATGTTTTGTGGGACAGCACGACATATTTATCCCTTTGTGTACTGAACACGTTTTGGTGTAAGAGCATTATGTTTTAACTATTGAAAAATAGCAGATCTACAAGCTCATAGCGCGCCACCGAGTGGCGCGCTATGAGCTTGTATCTCTGCTATTTTTGAAAAATCGTGAAAACGTGGTGCAAATCTTTGAACATTATATTATTCAGAAACTAGGAATCTAGACAGGACACAACATATTTATGATAGTAACACTGTGTAGCCGATCAGTAAAACCTTAAAAAACAAACAAATAAGACACATTAGAGACATTAGAGTCTGACCTGCATGAGAGGCTGGTCTCCAGGTACGGTGAGCCACTTGACCCTCCATTTGGGGCGTCTGCAGCTCCCTTCCTTCGAGACCTGCACCTGTCCCATACCCGGGATACCCTCCAGGGCATACTTTAGGTCATCCTCACCAATGTCCACCGACAGACCTGACAAAGGACACTGGTCACTCACTACACTCGTTTCTATAGCCATAACCACAATGGGTGCAATTCTCAATCGCTGTGGTGCGGTGCATGGCAGCAAATCAGGTCTGGGGCCTTGTGGTAGGCCGAAAGCCTATACCACCAGCCCTGGGCCTGGGCTTACCAAATATTTACCCAGAATAATTAAAAACGGCAATTCAAAAGGTCCAGAAAGCACCTGACCCCCCCAATTCAAAATGTTACTGTACTACCATGCTTTGATCATTATGAGTTGAAGCTCTTGATGAATGTTTTTAATTATTATGGCTAATTATTTGGTAAGCCCAGGCCCAGTCCTGGTGGTATAGGCCCCAGACCTGATTTGCTGCCATGCTGCCAATGAGCACCCCCCACACCTGATTTGCTGCCATGCAGCCAATGAGAAGACTTACACCACACCGGCTACACCACAGCGATGGAGAATTGCACCCATTGTCATTTAGAAACCAAAATAATGTATACAGTAGTACAAGGGTTCGACAATAATACAATATAATGTTACCATCACAATGCCAAACATTATGTAATTCTGGAGACGCAAAAAACGAAAGCGCTTTCAAGGGTCGAGTTTGGGTCAGTGGGAGCTTAGTTGATTTTTATCTACTGGAACAGCCGATGCAAATCACTAAAGTTGTGGCACGGCAGCCTCTCACATCGACAATACCTTCAGCACGTCCTCCATAAATCTCCACATCAAAGGTTCCCGACAGGGCTGGGGTCGCCCTGTCCTGGCGAGTGACAGCGAGCGTCGCTGCTCCATCCTTATACTCGGCCATGTCCTCGCTGTGGTTCGACATCTTGTTCAAAAAGAGCAAAAGGGTGGGACAAGTTAAAAAAATATACTGTTCCCTGTGTTACCATCTGGGGAAAGTGTTTAGAAGCAGTATACACTGTTTGCTGGTACTCTTTTGACTGTTTATTAATATAAAACAGGCGCTGTTTTGTATGGTCGACAAGACATAGAAATATAGACGCACGTACAGTACGTACTATGTAATTCTCAACCATTTAAAGCCGCTGGAATGGCTGTGGGCCAACAAGAGCGACTCAGCAATAATCATTTGGGTATTCCATTAAAACAGAGGTTTTCAACAAGTGGTCCGGGGAGCACCAGTGGCCCCTGAGAGCATTTCAGGTGGTCCCCAGCCAAATGATGGATAGTTTGGTAACCAAATGGAACCTTATATATCTGTAACTCTTGAGATCGTAAAATGAAACCAAACGGACTCTTACGGGTCCGTTTGGTTTCATTTTACCCTCTCAAGAGTTAAATTATATTTAAACCTCCGAATTACTTAATTTTCAAAAACCTACACAATTACAAAATGTAGAACAATTGTTATTTTGACCAACATTTTTCCAGTTTATCTCCTAAAATGTGAACAAAAAAAAATGAAAATCCTTAGTTTTGGGCCTGGAAGACTAAACTCAACACCAAATGGTCCGTGGCTAAAATTCTGAATAAATAGTGGGCTCTGATATGAAAAAGGTTGAAAACCACTGATTTAAAGCCGTTGGAATGGCTATGGGCCAACAAGAGCGACTCAGCAATAATCATGTGGGTATTCCATTGAAACAATAACTCCGCCTGTGTTTGGCAGCATCAACAAGGACATGCTGTATATATCTTGTCTGCTAACAAGCAGACAAGATCCCCTGAGGGGATGCTACCAGTGCAATCTGTTAGGCAAATCACCTCACTACACATGTCATACAGGCACAACGGGTGAATCAGATCACATTGGTGCCTGCCTGTGCCTGAAGTTACTACTACGCAGGTTGCATTCTGATTGGGGCCCTTGGTTATGTAAAACACAATTGTCATGCAGAAATTCTTCACAAATTATTGACACAATTAAGACCATTCAAAAGGATCAGTTACCTGCAGAAAGCCAACGCCTAGCAGAGGAAACCCGTAAGCACAGTCTTGGGGTGTGGCGGTGATCTCATAGATGACCTGTGATGTTGTATCTGCCTTGTCCACAGTGATGCTCTCAAAGAAGCGGCCAGAGCTTCCAAACGGCTGGGGCTTTCTCTTTTGTACGACGGCTATGAGGAAAAAAAAAACACAATAATCAATACATTTGTGCTGTGTACAACATGGTGGGTCACTAGCACTCACTACTGCTGCTGAGAGGTAAAGTGACTTATAAAAGCTTGAGTAAATAAACGTAAAATGGTCTGATACTATTCAACTAATCATCATCGGTATACATGAATGTTATTCAGTTAGATACCATTCTCTGTACTGTACTTGTGGTGTTTTAACTTTCATTGAAAAATAGCAGGTGTTCACGGCTCATAGCCGTGAACACCTGCTATTTTGGGGGGGAAATCGTGAGAACGCAGCACAAATCTTTCAATATGTTCTTCAAGAGCGAATGTTTTGCAGAAACTACAATGTCAGGTCGAAAAACATGTTCATGGATCCAGTACTTTTCCAACAAAATTATGTTTGAATTTCAAAAGCGAGTCAAAACTAACGTATACGGTACCGTTTTCGTCCCACGTGGTGCGTCTCTTTCCGAGCTGAATGGCGTCCACAAAGAAATCTTCACCAGAGTCGTCTTTTCCCAGGTGGATTTCCAACAACTTGTGTTGGCTACCGATGAATTCTGTCTCCAGTGAACTCAGCAGGTCAACGCACTTGTAGCTCCAGCTGTCAACAAAGACACATTTAAAGGCTACCTAGTTGGTTCATTATTACTACTCCACAGTGTGATGTGAATTTGGAGGAGTGCTCCAGAGTCCAGACAGCACTATAAAAATGCATATCTCAAAAGCATGGGTCTGCTTTCTGTGTGCATGGCCCCTTACAGGGCACTGAAGAGCTCATACTCTCCCTCTTTTAATTATGAGAGATTGACTAAACGTAGATACTTACATCTTTATTGTACTGAGTGCAGTAACAAATTAAACTCACTTTGGGTTAGGTTGACATTGAAATCATGGTGAACGATCACTTACTTGTGCCCTTTGTTGAATGGTTGTGGAATTGTTTTAGTCTCCGTCTTGGTTTGGCCCTGGGTGTTGCGGTAAGTGAATTTGATGGTAACGCCATCAGTCAGCGCTCCTTTGTATGCAAAACAAAGCTGGAAAGGAAAAAAATAATAGTTGAACAATGTTTCTGATTCGTGTCATTTCTCTGATACATTTAAAGATCCATCTAATGCTACCCAAGAAAAGATATATCTTACCATCGAATAGTCCTTCAATGTAATCGCTCCGTAGTTGCCACCAGACTGTGTGGTATAATCTTTGTGGAAAACGATCTCAGGATTCTGCAGTGACCAAAGTCCGCAGAAAGCCTCTGTGTCCTTCACAGGTTTCCCATGTTCATTGCCGTTGTACTAATGGGCAGTTGGGCACAAGACGTCAGAATAGAGTGAGAAATCAAAGTCTAAACTCTTTGACTTGACTTACCATGAGATCACAAAACTGTTTTGTACTTGTGGTGCTTTAACTTTCATTGAAAAATAGCAGGCGTTCACGGCTCATAGCGCTCCACAGAGTGGAGTGATATGAGCCGTGAACGCCTGCTATTTTTGGGAGAATGTGAGCGCAAATCTTTCTATGTTCTTTCAGACCAAATGTTTTGTAGTAAATAGTAGTGTTATTAGTTCCCACCTGTTCCCGAATTTCGCGGTCTTCAAAGTCTCTGGAGTACTTGACATTAGAGCTCTCGTCTGCTACAATGCCACTGGGGCACTCGGCCTTCAACATGTCCTCCAGAGCCGATTGCACCTGTTCCCACGAAAACATTTAGTATCACATTTATTTGGGGAGATTTTTGACAAGACACATTGGCTTTTTTGCAGAAATCAAAACGGCGATCTGAATGTAGAATGTAGTCTTCATCACTTGATATTTAGCGTATTTTACATAGCAAAGTAATATTAAACATTTTATTCAAGAGAACTAACAGACCTCAGACGCAGATGCGTTGAAGGCGATGGGCTTTGTAGGCACTCCACCCCAGAGCAGAGTGAAGGTAGCCATGCTGCCTATGCCTTTGGTCACCTCCATGACGGTGATGTTGGTATCAGACCCAGGGACCTCATACTGAAGAGGCTCAAAATCACCTGTAGTCAATACACAAAAAATGTTAGTTTGGGAAATGTAAGTTAGCAAAACAAAATCACATACATTAAGATAATAAAATAGACTTTACGTGTTTAAATGGTTGAACCTAAAGAATGGAGAAGTGTCACTTACCCCTATGAGAGTCGAACGTGACGGTGAAGTGAGTGCCTTCGCTGTCTGTCTCTTTGGTGACCTCTACTGTGTCCGGCTTAATGGACCAGAGGTCATTCAAAGCTGCCTCTACCACGGCTGCTTCGGCTGTAACGGGGATGGGCCCTGTATGACACAAAGCTGGTCTTTAGTTACATGTAATGCAGGAGCCAGTGGGTCCTGAGCACACATAAGGAGGGTTAGAGCTATACTCTGGGAGTGCTAATATACAATTCTTAAATTGTGTTTCACTATGTTAATGATTTTTCTTTTAGAAGCTTTTTTTTTCTGAGAGTGTACAAATGTGAACCAAATGGACCGTAGCGGGTCCATTTGGTTCACATTTGTACACTCTCAGGAAAAAATGGGAAATGTCCCTATTTTGTCCGTCCCTCTTTTTTCTGACCCCTCAATGTCGCAACTTGACGGCTGGTCCGAGTATTCTTTGGGCCGAGCCTTCATGTATGCCTTATGTCAAGTAGAAGAAATAGACAGGGCTTTACCAGTCCTTGCGGCCCCGTAGCCCAGGCTGAAGAACGTGCTTCCGCAGAGATGGCTAGCACAGTCGCTGTTCACCGTGACCTTCTGGACCTCGCTGACCGGAGCCACAGAAGCAGGCCAGGAGGGGAAGCTGACCACCTGGACAACGGTGAAAGAAGACCCACAAAGGTTATTGGAGACAGGTGCGGTGTATAGGAGAGTGTAAGAGTATTGTCAGATTTTGTTTTGCTTGCGCGCTGCGTTGCGCACCGAAACTACCCGATCGACACCCCCACAATGCTTCTTTATTTTCTTTTTAAAATAGGCGACGCTTTTATGCAACTCAAGCGCAACACGCACGCACAGGCTGCAAACGGCCCGTGACAAAAAAACCGACTCCCATTATGTTCAATGGACCTATCCCACACTACCGGTACACGTACAACACACATCACCCTAGTGCCATTCCAGACCATTCTGTACTGTACTTGTGGTGTTTTAACTTTCATTGAAAAATAGCAGGCGTTCACGGCTGCTGTGTGGCTGCTGTGTGGTCAGCTGTGTGGCAGCGCGTCCTGTTGGTTCTTAAGGGCACGTGCTTTGCTGCCAGCATAAATTAGGGCCTTAACCAAACACGTTTTTTGCCAATCAAATCGAATACTTTGGTAGTTGAATAATTGTTGACTAGTCTATAGTGATATATATTTGTTTTTTAGCCAATAAAATGTGTGATTCTGTACTTCCCATTGAAAAAATACATGCCTATTACACTACTGTAACTCAGTTACATTATGAAACATATGAAAAATGAGCAATCAACCTACAATTACTGCCAACACCCACAGCACACATCCACAATGCCTGCTGCAGAAAAATATATATCAAAAATTATTATTACCGAATAACGAATAGTGAATTAATAGTCGAATAGTGTTTTGCTAGTCAAATTATCGACTAGTCGAATATTTAGTTAATGCCCTAGCATAAATACGATTTACACTGCTTTATGCTGTGGGAAATCATTCTTCAGCCCTGAACACTGCAGCATGCTAATAGGATACAATAGGATGACATTACCTGTATCTCGTCGCGCACGTCATAATCTGCCACGATGTTCTGCTGCTCGTTGACGGCGTCTTTGGTCTGATCCTCTGTGAAGGTACTTGTTCCTCGGAAGGCGGCCATGTCAATGTGGGCAAGTCCACCATAGTCTTGCATCAGGTATTCCATGTAGTAGCTGTGGAAAAGTTTCTTTTTAACTTAACACATCATTTTCTCTAACGCTAATAGTGAAATAAGACCACTGCTAAGTATTGGTCATAATACAGTTTTGTGAGGTGAAACAAGTGTAGTAAACGTCCCTCTATACTCACGCCTTTCCTTTCTCCAGAAACATGGTTTTAGTCTTTTGTGATGACTGGGCAAAGTAGTTGTTCACATAACGGGTCTGGTAAGCAACTTTGACCTGGAAAAAGGAAAGAAAGAAATCAGATAATTTCTTGGCCTGGATTATATGTTTTTGATATTGCTCTATACACAGAAGATAACATTGGCATCTTTGGGTTGTAACTGTGATTGCAGTACTGGTGACGATGCCTAATGATAATACCTTGTCCTCTGGCCGGCTGCTGTTGCTGAGGTAGAGGTTACAGCGGTCATCGCAGTTTATATAGAAGTAGTAGTTGTCAGTGGTTGGAGGCACAAAGAAGCCTGTTGTGCGCGTGGTGAACCGAACGAAGTCGAACCCGTAGCGCATGGAGTCAACCCATTGCATCCAGTATCCAGTGGTGTTCTCGTTGTAGGAATAGATGTCCTCCAGTGACGACGGCCTTGTGTTGTTAAAGACCTCCATCTTCAACCCCCTGCCACCTGTATGCAAGTTTAGAAAAAGTGGTAGACGGACACTTTGATATACATAGTAGTAGTTATGAAGGGTGACAGGAGGGCTCTGCCCAAATAATACTCGGCCCTGAGTATAGACAGAGTTACGAAGTCGCAAACTCCGTTCATTTCATGTGGTCATTCCAATGGCGGCTCATCCCATCAAGTTGTGTTTCACCATGTTAATGATTTTTCTTTTAGGACCTTTTTTTCTGAGAGTGTACAAAAGTGAACCAAATGGACTAAAGCGGATCCATTTGGTTCACATTTATACACTCATTTATACACTCACACAAATTGGAAATGTCCCTCTTTTGTCCCTCTTTCAGGCTGCAACACCCTGAGGGGTCAGTTTTCTGACCCCTCAATGTTGCAACCTTTCGGCTGGTCCGAGTATTATTTGGGCCGAGCCTTCATGTATTCCTTATGAAGTAGAAGAAATAGACAGGGCCGTTTCCACAGACCTTTAGTGACGCAGTATTTTTGCATGATGCTATACTTTAAAATAAGTACTCTTATCACAACGTCATGGTACATTAAATCTCATCTTGATAGTAATAACATCAAAGTCACCTACTCTTCATGAACAACGATAACAAGCGATGGGTACATGTGTTTGCACAACCTGTACAGAAGACACTTTACAATGGCAGACGCCTGAGATTCTTCCGCCACTGAAGTCAAGGGTTGTGACATTTGTTTGTTGAACTTGTGACCAATCTTGAGATAACCACTGAACAAAGCTTTGGAGACAGATCATATGGAATGTACGGTGTCACATCAAAAGACAACAGCAGAGAAAGAGAGAGAGACAGGGAGTGTTCTTTCTCACCGGGATAGATTGTAGACATGCTCTTTGGTTGTCTCGGAGTCATGCATGTAATTTTCTCATCAGACACACTGAGGATTTTGCAAGGCCGGCCTGTAGACAATCAGAGAAAAGCCACTGTAAGCATCTCGTGACTTGTAACATTTCAACAACACAGTTAAAGGTTACACAATAATGGAGGAATTATTACTCATTGAAAACTCATTTAAAATATGTAGCAAATGTGACTTCAATTGCCACAAAATCAAATTCATGTATTGAATTCTGATTCCTAAACATTTCGTATAGGTACAATTAAAGTGGATGCAGCAACGAATATTCAAACTAAAGTATTTCTGTCAAGAAATAAAAATGCCATAATATTAATGCACTGATTGATTGATCAATCGATTGAATACATTAGTTTGAAATGTAGACAGGACAGGTCCTTTAAGTAAAAAAGCGAGTATAGAAATGGGAGAAAATAAACAAGAAGTGAATTAACATCTCTTTTTATTTGGTGAGAATGAAAATCTTTGGTGCTTTCACCGGGTGTGACACTGTAAGGGCAACATTATTGAACTCCTATGATGCGTGCCAAGTGAAGTAAGTGAGGGATAAATGTTCCTGCTAGAGTGTACAGCAGACTGGAGGTGAATAGACTTCCTCCACCACTCTCTCTGAAGCATCAAAGCTGTGCCATGTAAAATTAGCAGCTATGTCAGGCAGGCACTTTTCTAAGAAATTTGGGGTTGATCATGTGCGGCTTATAGATTACACATACTTTCAGAGTGACTGAGTCATTCTAGTGTACAGTGATGTATCATCAGCATCATGTAACTCTCTACATAGACACTAGTATTTCAGGTTTATCCAGAGACAATAAGCTGTTAAAAGCTTTGTGAAACACTATTGTGTGCAACATTAGATTTGTCACAGTCTGCTAATGCCGGTAATATGTTCCTGTGGCTTCTTCTTAGTAATCCCATTTACGTGTCTTCTACGGTTGATTGTAGAACTATGCAAGCACTCTGTATTGTTGAGATCATTATGGGCCCTCATATGGGCCCTGGAATGTTTAGTTGGTCATGGTACATGTGACTTGATAAAAAACACCTGTGTCATTTGTCAAACAGACATATAGTACCACTGGGACAATCACCGTATTCATGTCATCTCATGCGGTGAAAAATACACAGCAACACCTACAGTATTTCACCTCAGATGGCATAGGAAGTTCAGCATTGGTACAAAGATCCTATTGGTCCTCGGTTGCACTAAGAGCATCCTCACTGGATGCGTCACCACTAGACATTGGTTAGTGCACTGCAGAAAACAATGTCCTTCCAAATGTAACCAAATGCTTTCTTTTCAGAAAGTATTGCAGAGTGGACAGTGTGGACAGCCCAGAGCACCAGAGGATGCGCACCATTTCGCACCATGCAGAATCCAGGATATATAATAGATTTTGTGGCATTAAATCACACAGGATTATTAAAGACCCCAATAGCTCCAATCATGGACTGGTTAGTTTCTACCTTTTGTGAAGCAACACATCAGCCTCAAGGCTGCTACGTGCAGGTACAAGGAAGGTTTCACACAGAATTCAAGAACACTAGAAACCTCCTCCAAACACGACAGTGCACAAGTAACATTTGAGGTGCACAGGAACCTGCAGGCATTGCTACTGGAAACAGTAGAAATGTCAAAGTTGTGCCATGCAAAAGCTATGCCAGGCAGGCCCTATTGTACCATGATGCACTGTATCTTCAGCATTAGGCCTATTTAACTCTCTAGATCAGGGTTTTCAGATGACGGTGAAAAAGGAACCACTATCCTGGCTTAGAAACAACCTGGGAACAATGTTGCGTTGGGTGAGGATGTTGGGAGATTAGTGCTTTTGCATCATCTATGGTACATCCTGTGCAAAGCATCCCGCTGTTTTTGACTACTAATAATGTCATAATAATAATGACTCAACCGGACAATCTGGTACATTAAGTGCACTTCCCTTCCTTAAGACTGCGACTCCCTTCTTCTGTTGAATCCTGACCTTGTCAGCAAAATGACCACATGGATGGTCATCATAGGGTCATTCAGTTCAAATGTAAAGTGAGGTCAGGGAACACATGCAAGTCCCCCACAGACCACCAGTGGTCCACGGACCAGGTTTTGAAAACTACTGCTTTAGATCGGCACCAGTATTTCAAGTCACTTCACCCAGAGACAACTAACCTTAAAAGCTGTTAAAAGATTGTGAAACACTGTTAGCCAATAGCCATGGCAGTATGTTTCTATAGCTTCTGAACTTTCATTCTACTTTGTAATTCCAGTTTGTCATTTACGTGTCTTCTACAGTCGATTGTAGAACTGCATGCATGCCTTCTCTATTGTTGAAATCATTATGGGCCCTCATAACGTATTCTGGAAGATTCAGTCTGTCATGGCACAGGTGACTGATGTGTCTATTCATGATGAACACCTGTGACATTTGTCAAACCAACATGCAGTACCACTAGAACAATCACAGTATTCATGCCATCTCGTGCGGTGAAACATGACCAGCAACACCTCTTTCAACGCCAGTGGCATAAAAGGTTCTGCATTGGTCGAAATATCCTGTTGCTCCTTGGGTTCAAACAGTGAAAGAGTTAATGCTAAAAGGGTCTTGTCCCTTTGGTGCGATATGTTTGAAATGTCATGGACTGGTCAGCTTCTACCTTTTGTCATGCAATACTTGAGCCTCATGGTCTGGACGGGCAGGTTTAAGGAGAGTTTTTTCTCACCAGGCAACCATGCTTATGAACAATGGGCAATAATGGGATGTCTGCCTATAATTATCCACATACACATAAGTGTACTGTGCACATACAGTATATACAGAATGCAATGCACACACAAACACACTTGTGTGAACACACCAATCTCTCATGCCTACTCTTCACTGTCTGGCTGTTGAGCGCACACAAAACCCTCAGGACATGAATAATCCACACATCCCTTCCTGCTCAAATTAGTCAGCAGTCTGGCTGCCCCTTCCCTAAAACACCCTCACCCTGACCATTAATGCAACCTTTCTTGTTGCTGCATTCGCATGGCACAGCCAAGAATTGTACTCTGTCATCTTTATAATGGGATCACTTCATGAATAACAGGAGGAGAGGACTCAAAATTCTACCAACTGGTTTCACGGATTCCGATTTACGAGTCAGATAAGATTAGATTAAAATACAACAAAATAGAACAAAACACAGCAGCACGTGTTAGCCACAGGCATAACGACTAGTAACGACTGGTATACATTCCCTCCCTGGCTGGGTCTCAGTGCCTCTTAATGGGGAAATCATTAAGACCTTTGCCTCTGGGCACACATACAGGTATGACCTGAGCTGGACTTGGTTCTGTACTTTTCCGTTGCCTTCCTTCCCTACGCTGTCACACCAATATATGTCGAAATAAAATGATGATCCCTTTGCTAATCAATGCTGATAATTACCTCCTACGAGGACTTGTGCTGGATGATCTGTTTCGTCAAAGAAACGGCCATGGATGGTGATCAGAGTCCCACCTAGCACACCGCCCTCCGATGGAGAGACTCCTGTCACCTCTGAGGAAACAAGCATACGTGACACATGCTAAGCATAAATGATTCAGAATAAGGAAATACTTGGTCTTGATTTTGTTTGACAGCTCATCAGCATTTAATTTTTCTTACCTGCATAGGTCTGGAACATGGAGAGCTTGTTTGCAGCTGAGACTCTATATTGATTCTTTTCTGCAAGGCTCCTGATAAAACAAAAATATTAAGCAGGATTAACAAATTTCTCTTTACAAAAAAGATACACTAATGCTGTGATAGGGAGATCGGCAACAATACATTGAACTGACTAGTTACAAGGTAGCTGATCTACAAGTTCACAGCATGTTTCATGGTGAGCTTGGAGATTGGAAGAATACGAATCAATAGAAGAATTACTAATTATTAATTTGTTGTTTTTTACCTTCCATAATCAGCATCCAGAATGTAACTCATGTTATGGTGCCCTATGATGAAAAAGGTGCGTTTTAATAACAATTTCAAACATAAAAAAACTGCATTGCATCATTATCGGTTGTGATTTATACTGTATAAAGCATCAACAAAATTGTCGTACCAACATATGTCCCAGTCATTCTGCAGCTCATGTATCCCCAGTAAGACCCTTCGTTGTCCAAAGTTAGACCATAGCTGTGGAAACATTTCAATGTGTATTTATTAGTGACATACACACGCAGGCAAAGACATGGTGCATGTATAGATAATCGGACACGATGGGCAACGATTTCTTTATGCAGAATTCTATGTCTGTATTCCTCTCTACATGTCCTTATATATGGCAGAGTCGTCACCAAGACGAAACACTGACACAAAAACCCCTGGTGGCACTATGAGACTGTGGTGACATGGCACTATGGGCCATGCGTGAATGCAAAATATGCTATGAACGCCCCAATGCGTTCACATATGGCCCATAACCAATCCCAGAATGCTTACAGATGATTACAGATGTGCGCACATACATATACGTACACACAAAAACTTAATGGACAAATGACATTTACAATTAGAATCACTCCCTCCTACAAAAACTGACTTACAGTTCATCAGAGTCTGGCTTCAGGAGATCACAAGGCATTCCTCCCATGTATGCTCTGCAATGAACAAGACGACATGGTACTGAATTGATAGATTAACTTCTACGTGAGCAAACAGGCTACACTTGTGTTTATTTATGGTTATAATAATTTATAATGATTCTTACCTCAGAAATCTGACGTTGCGACCATTTGAGCTCACGGCAGTATTGCTTCCATACACATCGCTCCATATCCTGCCTCGTATTGTTACCACGGTACCTACGGGTATGTGTTGTCAATGGGTTGAGAATTAGGTTTTTAAGTACAGTAAGCACTACACAGTAAAATCATCAATGTTAATGTATTCATTTGTGAATTAAATGTAGCATGAAGTGTATGGTAAGAACTACTGTACCTGGGGGACCAGAGACTGGAGTCATAGTGTAGATGGAGGGAGTGCGATACCAGCGGGTCTGTAATAACATTATAGAAGGAGAAGCACCATTAGGAATGGTAAAACACACCATCAAACAAACCACATCCGCACACTTTCTACATATTATGATTCACCTGTTAAATTCATCAAATAAAAACATAGCCAAATAAACACCAACTCAGTGGCCTTGTGGTTAGAGTGTCCGCCCTGAGACTGGGAGGCCGGGTTTCGATTCCCGGTCGGGTCATACCAAAGACTGTAAAAATGGGACCCAATGCCTCCCTGCTTGGCACTCAGCATCAAAGGGATGGATTGGGGGTCAAATCAACTTAATGATTCCCGAGCGCGGCGCACACTGCAGCTCACCGCTCCAAGAGATGGGTCAAAGGCGGAGAACTAATTTCACTGCGGTAACGTGAGTGACTAATCTGAGGACTTTGACTTTGACTTTAAAATATGTGTCAATACAATAATGGAAAAAAATAAACGCCCTTATACTTATACTGTGATTCCTGTCATTGACAAATCTGAAAAGATCTTTACATACACTGCATACACACAGTCACTTGCTTGCACTTTTTGCACACAATTTAATATAGACCTAATTTTACATTTATGACCTTTTCCATGCAAGCAGACTATATATTTATAATAAAAGAAAGAAATTCTTACAAAGAAATGGCACCAGCCGCATATCCTGTTCCTAGGAATATCAACCCCATCCACACTAACATGGACCTCATATGTATCCTGTGGCATGGCTCTGTCATGGAGAAAAAAAGGGGAGATGATGTTATACTTCAAATAACATACATAACATACCTAGTTGTAACAGTTACAGTTTTCACATTTATTGTGCTATTATTGTGACTAGACTAGATAGGCCTCTTTTCACTTGTAGCTAAACATCACTCAGGAGTCACACATTGAAGTTCTTGTAGGCCTACTACATCTGTGCACTAGAGTAAACACATTTTAAGTACAATACAATAAAGCTAGGGCATGCACATGCAGGACTTCCCATAGACTGAGTGGCAATTTGGTGAACCTCACTAAATGGTCCTGAATACCACCAGTTTCCAAATATCACATAATGCAGATGCAGCAGAAAGATCCATTGAAAACAAGCACTTCCAAAATCTGACAATCTGACAAAAATCATGCAGGCCATTTCTTGACTGAAAGGAATTCATACATTTATATGTTGGATTGAAACACTTGGCAGATAGAAAGAGGACAATTCAATCATTCCAAATCTACCTTGTATAACACATGATTTGGTTGCCATGTGTTGAGTCTCTCTCCACATCACAGGGGATTGAGCGGGTGCTTGACACCAGAGTCACACGGTTGCCGAAAGTGTCGTCTGTAGGATTCAACTGGAACTGGTTTTCTTGAGCAAAGCCTGAGGAGAGGGCATAGATTACTTTAACAAATTAGCACTAACACGTTAGGCTTTTGTGGGAATATGCACGGCAGGAACCTTAGTGTCCAGTTACGGGGGACCACATTAAGTGACGCGCCCACCCAAGTTGTGTTAAGTCGATGCGATTCATGGCGAAGCTTGCCAAATATGCTATAGAACCAGAACCGATACCGTCTGCATCGGTTCTTTGTTGTAAAAGACATCATTGCGCCATTAATTGAGGTTTATAATGTTAAGATGCCTAATATAGTAAAGTGATAGCATGAGACAGACAGGTGCAGCCAGTCAGTGTTGCAGTATAGCCTATCAGTCCCAGCATGATCGCTGCGTTTCGCGCATCTTTTGCGAGACTCGCAACGAATCAGGCTTGAACGCAGCCTGTCTATCCACGTGCGTAATGCTCATGGATAGAGCTCATGTGTTGTTGTTAATTCGTAAGGGTCTTACCGTCTCCTGTAATTGTAAGCCGTGTCGCTCCATTATAACTCCCAAGCCTTGGGTCGATTCTGGTGACTCTCTGAGCATCTGAAAGAGTATAGATTTATTAATTTATTTTTTCTGTAATTGTACTGGTCTGAGCTAAAAAAAAAAAAAAAAATACAAATAAAATAAAAAAATGATGGGAAACGTGATAAAATAAATAACTCATAAAAGACACACCCAGGCAACATTGTTACTTGGGCCAACATTTTGACAGTTATCTCCTAAATTGTTGACCAAAACTTGAAAACCCTTAGTTTTGTCCGGGTCAGAGAGACTGAACTCAACATCAAATGGTGGTGGTCCGTGGCTAAAATGCAGGGGGAAAAATACAAAAATAAACCCCTGGTTTATATTTTTCCTTACCACAGCAGGACCAAAGTAGTCCTACAAAGACGAGAGCGGCTGGCATGTGCAGATGCCACCGCGCGCGCTCCTCCATCCTCGGATGTGCTCTGGATGTGCCCGGCCGGTGGTGCAGCGACACCTCAACTTACTGCTGACTCTCAAACAAAGTGGGACAGGACAGGTGCAGCTGGAGTTTCGCTCTTTCTGTGTTGATTGTTGGGCCCCGGACTCTTCGATGTCCAGATAATAAAAACAAAACAGAGATTAGTTTATAATGGACACGTTTTAAGGAATAACTCGAAATGGTTCCGTGGACCGTGCGCATAAAAATGTGTGAACGTCTTAAGGAATAACACACAATCGTTCCGTGCCTAGCAATTGAAGTTAGGAGTAGACTACTATACACCCCAACAAAGTATCGATTGACATTTTATTGAGTGTATATACCTGTAGTGTGAATGCCCACCAGCCTCCAAAGAGCTACACTCAAGAATATAGGCTGGGATTTTATAGTTGTGAGCCTGTGACGTCTGCCACCTGCAAATGGGAGGAGAAATATTCAGGGCTTCAGGCAGCCCATGCATTTTTTTTTCCAAATGCATTTTTGTTGCACTAATGGACAATGGAAAGATGAGAGGTTTAGAGGCAGCGGTTTATTTTACTTTCTACTGTTTTGGATTATATAATTCTAGGCTAATATATTTATTATGTATTCTAGCCTGGTTTTACACACACACACACACACACACACACACACACACACACACACACACACACACACACACACACACACACACACAGTGTGTGTGTGTATATATATATATATATATATATATATATATATATATATATATATATATATATATATATATATATATATATATATATATATATATATATATAGGCCTATATAAAATATATATGAGAGAGGGGGGGGGCTAATATAGCTCCCACCTATAGGCCTACCTGATACCATACATAGGGTAACATAACTATATCATTATATTGTCTTATATGTAATTCATTAAGAAATATATGATTTGACATTAGTATCACATGCAGAAGGGAATAGAATGAAATGGAAAAGGGTTTGAAGTGCAAAAAGGGGAAAGAAATGCAAACTAAGCCATCCATACAATTTTCAAGACAGTACAATGCCCTATTTATTGCTATTTTTTATTAAATATGTCAGAAATCAATTTGAATTGACAAATTGCATTACCTTATACCCAAAGAAACGTCTTGTTGTGCAATGCACATGAGAGCAGAGCTATCTACATTATAAATGTCTGACTGCTATCCTTTTAACTTTTGTTCAAAAATATTTGAAGGGTTTGAAGCGGCAACCTTGTGGATACGATCGGAGACTCTACCCTGCCCTGAGCCACCCATTCTTCATCCTCAAGTGTGTCATCATATTCATAAATCACTTGCTGAGGGTGAAAATTCTAGCCTTCAAGTCTCCTGATGTGGTGACGTGAGGTTACGTAATGTGTCTTCTTCCTCTCTTGACAGGTCTCTTACGACATGTTTTGTTTCCCTTTTTAGGATTCCGATAATATTACACTGGTCTTGTGACCTTGTAACTTTCTATTTATATTTGCATCCATGTGATTTTTGTGTCACCTCTAATGAAATGCTGTAGAATTATTGAGAAACCCCTTTGATCATCTGTCCTATGGTACTGAATTTAAGGTGTTCATTCATCATTGTGCATATACAATTGTTACTCTGGGGGTGCATTTTTACGTGTTGTACAGTACAGTACCACAAATTATTGATTTGTTGGCCACTCACCCCAGCATGGTGAAATTGGTGACCTGCTGAAATATGAATATAAAACAAACAAATGAAACAAATGTGGTGCTGCTAACCAGTGTGCAGACTTTCAATTTCTTTGTCAATCACCCGGACTTATAGTACACTTTTTAGTCAAAACATCAATATCTCTTTTTGACGTATTTTGTTATTGACATGTATTTTGATGGATTGTGATATTGGAACATTCTATAATATAACCTTAATTCTAAAATTAAGGTTGGCAATAAAGCTGCTAACCAGAGTACAGACTTACTGTACTGTCAATTTATGTCAATCACCCAGATTAATAGTACAAGACATTTTAGTCAAAACATCCATAACTTTTCTCATGTGTGATTGACATGTCCTTTGCTGACCCCTGCACTTACCCTCCTGTGAATGTGTATCTTAATTTATCTTTTACCGGAATTTCCGGATTATAAGCCGCACCTGAATATAAGCCGCACCAGGATTATAGTCAGGTGCTTCATGTTAGAGCAGTGGTTTTCAACTTTTTCACAATTTAACAACATCTTCACCCCACAGACCCCAAAACTAAAGATTTCTTTTGGTTTTGTTCACAATTCCAGGATGGATTTTCACAAACAAAAGAGGCAAAACATCAAAACTAGACCAAAATTAACATGACTTATTATTATGACTTACTAATTAAGTGGTGCTAATTTAGATGGTGAATATCATAACTCTTGTGTAAACATGAAACCAAATGGACCCGCTAGGGTCTATTTGGTTTCATTTTCACGTTCCCAAAGAGTTACATCTGGTTAACCAACTTTCTATCATTTAGTCTGCGGAGCCCACCTGGAACCTGGAAAATCCATAGAATGGCCGCACCGTTGTATAAGCCGCAGGGTCAAAAGCATGTGGAAAAAGTAGCGGCTTATAGTCCGGAAATTACAGTAGTTATACGCAACCTAAGATTCTACTCAGGTTCAACATCATTAATTAGAAAAACAGGACAGGAATTGCAATGACCAAAATAGCCACAGCTTCATTTAATTCCAAAACTGTTGCAATAACAATAAATGGACTTAATATCAAAACAAATGATAAAATATAAACATAACGCGCAGTGCTTTCCACAATAAGAACAAAAATCTGTACTTGAACTTTAATTGAAGACCTACAGTGAGTAAAAAAAAAAAGAAGTGGAATGTTTTCATTCACAAAGTTGCATGTTGAGCTAGAAACGCTCTGATTCTCTGTAGCAGTTCTTTCTTCACACTGTCAGGAACAAGGGCTGCAAGAAATGTAGGGGCAGAAAGATAAGGAAACTCGCACAAAACAAAAAGTAAGCAAATCATAGATTTAATCTAAAGGATAACAATGCCCTGCAATGAGAGATGCTGGTAGCTTTTAAATGAGTTCTTGATGGCAAGCAAGTCAAAGCTGTTGTGATCTATAGAATCCATTCTATTTTTTTTTACTTTTATCATGTACTGTAACAGGTAACAATGTGTCAAAGGGGTTAAATGTTGCTTTTACACCTGATGAAGACCTAAGAGCGGTCTGAACATTGCAAGTCCATGTGTACAGCGTAAATAATCTTGACATATTGGTGCCTTGGTGGTGAAGAAAAGCATGCCATTACTTATTATTTTTGCACAACCACTGGCACTATATTGTAATTTGTATTGTACCATACCTCTGCCTTTTGGCGTCACTTCTGTGACCAGGTCTTCTACAGTCACATGTTCCAGGCCCTTTTCTCTAATGACATCTAAACAGAAAAAAAAAAATAATAAAGAGCCATCCATCAGATATCCACACAACTGATAAGAGTCAACCAGTGGGGGAGAATAGGGGGGCGTCTCTCGACAACAATCCCAGTTTACATCCGCATACATCCATTTGTGTATGCGGGTCCTGCTGCAACCAACCTTTGCAATGTGCCTTGAGCTGGTCCTTCCAGCCACATTCCACCAGCTTTGCCCTGAGCAATTCTTTCAACCTGTGCGAAAACAATGTATTGTAAACGGAATGGTAATTCATACACCTCGAATCTCACACACGCGTCAAAGACAGACTCGCCAATCGCCATGCAGACAGACAGGCAGGCAGACAAGGCAGTCAGACAGGATTCACTTACCGCTCCCGTTCTCCCATTTCTATTAACTTCTGGTTTATGGCGGCCCTCATTTGTGATTCTTTGCTCATGTTCTAGCTGAAATAAAGTATAAAGACAACCGATAGTGATTAACACGTGTAACCATGTATTGAAGCAATGGATTGTGTTAAAGGCAAAGGATTTGATAAACAAGCTATTATACCTTCAGAGATGTTTTTGTGAGGGGGAAGCAGTCCCTTCGCATAACAGTGCCGCTGCAACACTACACAAGCATGAACGTTCCGGGGTACCATTATTATGTTTAGAAGAAAATGTGTTATGAGCTGGGCTCGCAAAATAATTTCCAATATTTAAAAAAAAATGTCAGGTAAAACGTTGTTTAAATAGTAATGTTTACATATTTATGTTTTCACTGAGATCGACCGAATAGTTCATGTGTCCGTCCTAAAATAGTACCGTGAGCTACAAACAGGAAGCACATGTGTCCCCATGATCATCTTCAGTCTTCAGCCTATATCTTTGCACATAACATTATTTTTAAAATTGTTGTCAAGTAAAAGGCATTAATATTTGCGACGACATGACCGCAAATTATTCTTTAAAGGTCAACAGGGACCTTTTGGATCCTAACTTTGAAAGTTACAGATTGTCGCTGGACTCAATTCCCACATACACCGTTCAACTGGATGCTGGTAAGACTATTCAGCGCATTAGCACTATAGAGTAGCTGCTAGTGGGACTGGTTATCTTATTACTATGGTAACAGGGAGAATATTGAAACCATGCCATAGGAGGTTTTCTGGGGAGGTGAATTTGGCACTATATTTATTATGGAGATGTGGCAAGAATACATAATGGCAACAGGAGAATTTACCTTTAACCAAAGCAGTTATGAGACAGTACAACACAAGCTCAGAACATCAAAACAATAAAACAAAAACTTCAACAACATGGACCATAATGAAAAGATAACTCCAATTGCAGTAGGATATCCACTGATCCACATACTCGGTAAAATATGATCATATAAATGCTCTATAGATTATCATGTAACTGTTCCTACAGTCAAATATTAATTATTGGAGGATTAGCAGATTTCATACCATTTTATACCACAGAAAACTTGGCTTTACAACACTTACAATAAAACTCCCTTCCCTAAAGGTCAAAGAAGTACAACAGAGGACACCAGAAGCTGTAACTGTAAAAAGAATCACACTCATGTGAAGTTGGGGGAACTCTTATCATCATACATAATCTAATAGACAATCACAATTTGTGATACCGTGATTTATATTCTTTTGTTTTGGTTTTATTTTTAAGTGTCTTTATTACATCTAATGTATCCCTGTTATATGTAGGCCACAGCCACTACTTATGTGACTTTGTCAGCCTGTTTTTTATAGTAGCTGCTTGAAAGTGGATCACTTATAACATAGTTGGAGTATGAGTCAGTGGATTATGAGTCAGTAGGGAAGGTACACACAGGGACAGGCGAGTTTAGCCAATAACTAAACTCACCTGTACACCTGGACATTTTTTCCTTTCTCTGCTAAAGTGCTGTGGATCATTTTTCCATTATCCTATTCCCCATCATTTTAATGTAGGACAGGAGAGAGAATGTTCAAGAGAGAATGACCTTTTGAATTTCTGATGGGGAGAATAGAATCAGAAAAAGCCGCATCACAACATTTGAAAACATAAATTGCCAAAAGAAAACAACCAAATTCTTTACACCTGTAGACCTTGCAATAAAGTTGACTATAATAAGCCAACAATAGTGTTGATGGTAGCATTAAATATCCACCTGAATTTTGTCTTTCATCAAGCTAAATCAACTATCTATCCACTCTTGTCTGCATAATTCTTGAAGGATCCACACAATGGATGAACTGAAGGAATACATATTTAACGTAATCACCAGGGTTCCTCAGTAGTAGATTCTGGAGGTCTGGTATTTTATTCCTTCACTAAAAAACATAGTTTCCCGAAGAGAACAAGTTTCAGTCAAACTGACCTTCGGGCATCCCTCCCTCCCAACCTGAAGAAGGCCAGTTTCCCCAAAACAGTGTTTTCTCTTCTCTTCAATAAACTCTGTTGTAACTGAAGATAGTGTGACAAAGAAGCCCTTTTTTGACTGTGCAACAAGAAATGCAAATTCAATACCAGTGACAGCGGGGGGTTAGGAGGGCTCCCTCTTGAGGCCCATGGGTCTGATCTAGTATTCCTATTCAATAAACAGAAGAGCCACCATTATCACTCAATGGTATTTAATTTGTACAGGAATGGAAACTTAATTCATTTTTTACACACCAAATCTATTCATTTGTTTTTCTCGTTTGTTTTTAGCTGTGGAAGAGATCAAACTCAAGGATAGTCAGTACACTTTGGAACATGTTCGTGCTTTTGGCATGTACAATCACCTGCACTTAGATCCCTGGTATGAAGACAGTGTCTTCTTTGTGGACTGCAAAGGACGAGTTCTGAATCTCACTGTAAATCTGGTAAGTTTAATCTAAAATCTCACTGATCATCTTGGTGACTTGCTTGGCTGGCTGTCTTGTATTGTATTACCATATACTACCAGTAATCCACTAGCCTTGCTAGTATAGTTACTTAGTTGATGTTACATACTGTGCATATTGTACATAAATGTTTCTGAACAAAGCTAATCTTATTTTGTTTTAGTCACTTCATTGCTGAGCTTTATGCAACAGGATGACAAATCTATGCATTTTTATTAGTCAAGTATGGACTTGCAGTGGGACTAGCCTCTTGAACATTCTAAAGGTCAAGTTAGAGACATGATAGTTTTATTGATCTAAAGTCCAGCAATACAACAGACTAAAAAGATGAGAATTGTTCAGTTCTCTATCTACATAATCTTGCCCTCTTGTTTCTTTTGACTCATTTGTTTCTTTATTTCACACAGTAGTCAGTACTCACACCCCGTTCTGTGTCCCACTCAAGAGCACACCTTTTAGAATGATGAGAATTCTCATATTTTTATAATGTCCATTTAAGCCAAACAAAACAGCATTTATTGTGTGTAGGGTGAAATACAAATCCTTGAATATTTTAAACTGCAGTTAATTGTGTAAATTTTGTGTTGGGGTGAAGCAAATTTCATAATGTACATCATGTATTGTGAAATGTCTCTTTTCATACACTTAACCCACCCAGTAGGTGGCAGCAGATACCTCAGTAACAGCAAGTGGTGCAAGCTCAATGGACCCTTTTCTGTAGAGGGAGAATGAGACAAATGGAGACTAATGAAGAAGACACATGTTAATGAGCGGTTCAGTGTGAGCAAAGAAAGAACAGACAAACATGGTCCTTAAACAGTGTCGTTGCATTTGCACTGATATTACTCTTGGATCCTAATATTTGCTAGTGTTTGTCTAATATTTGTTTGCGACTGAATATCTTCTTTGATTTTTTTTATCCCCACGATTTTGTAACTCTTTTTTTTTCACCCATTGCCAATTACTTATTGTGATCCTGGGCTCTACACACCCTCACCAACCTGGACAGGCAGCGGACTGGCCTCATGCTTCCTTCAATGCGTGAGGAGTCCAGGCTGCCTTCTTTTTTAGCTGACGGGGAAGTTTCCCTGGTGGCACATGGAAGGAATACGACATTCCAACCAGTTCCTGTCCGCTCCATCAGGCGTCCCAGCTGGCCAGGGGGAGGCAGTCTAGAGACCAGGATTACTGCATGTTTTTGTGAGGGCATCTACCCTAGAGGACACAGGAAGAACTTGCAAACGAGGTCCTAATAATAAACGTGTACCAGTTTACTACCCTGACACGCAAGGAGCAAAAACAGAGCAACGCATATCTTAATGGAGACTTATTTTTATGTCAGAGATGCACCGACAGTGTTGACCATAATTAAGGATAATGGCTAATGGCCTTTTCATCTTCTGTCAGAGCCAGCCTGAATGATAGTCATTTCAAACAGTATTATTGGCTTCCACTGCCATCATTATGACTCTATGCAAACGTGTTGTTAAAAGTCTAATTACAATGATCTCATGATAATTATCCTTTGCCTAGCGCGTCTTTGTGTGCGACTGGAGGGAAGTGGTGGTTGGTCATTGTCTACGCAGGACAATTAATTCGTTCTTGACTGAGGACATTAGCAGAGCACTGACACTTCAGAAAATGATCTGAAAGGTGCATTATACTGTATGCCCTCGTAATGCACAGTGTCGCGCACCATGGCAACGAAAGAGCAGCTGTTTGCCTCGTCCCTTTCAATGCGTGTTACTTGGTGTGGCGACTGTGCCGAGTAATTGATGCTCATGTAACATCATGTCTCTTACACACACAAGGAAGGGAACTGACAGTACAGCTGTGAGTGTGTATCATCACGATCACGTGTGTTCTCGTTGGCGAGCGGAAGGGGGCAGGGAAGGGCTCCACACTGCAGCACCTCTGTTGCATTTCCCCGTTGGATCAACAATCTTTTTTTTCTCACTCCCCGCGCTGCCTTATTGATCAACCGATCCTCCGGCCTGTGAAACGAAGGCCGCGTTTTCTGATTACATGACGTTTCTATGTCAAGTTGGCCGCGTCAGAGTCGATGCTGGAGGCTGTTCTTAAGGGATTACCGCGCGCGGCCGGTTCAATACAAAAAGCATTAACCTTTTCACTTTGTTTGTACTTCAAACACCACAGTCGTTGAGCCCTGCCATTTGAGTGTTTCGTAAGATATGTCTGGAGTATGACACAGGCAATAATTGGCCAGGTTTGTCCTGAATGCTCACCGATACTGGACTATCGCTCATGTTTTTTGCCATATTAAAGGGATTTATGACCTATTTTAATGTATCGATTCATACACTGTCAATCCATACTGTAGAACAGTATTGACAAAAATGCACATGCTCAGGCAGCTAGCCTCTTTGCAGCTGCGCACTGCTTCCCTGTTTCTTGGCAGTTTCTTGACTTGTGTTGTTTTGTCAATTCACAGGACACAGCTCTTGGGAAGCCCAAGGAGGTCTATCATATGACCCCTGACCCCAGCAAGAGTGAGGACCGCCTGGGGGCCTCTCTGAGTCTCACCTCGGCCACCTGGGCAGCACTCTCCGACGGCACCGGCAGACTCTACCTCCTCCGCACCAGCAAGAGGGGAGAGAGTTCCCACTTAAAGTGGGAGGTAAGGCAGAGTGGTCATTGAATGGTAATTTAATAGGTTGTGCTGCTCTTTAAAGCAGTGGTTTTCAACCTTTTTGGCACCAAGGCCCACTATTTCTTCAGCATTTGAGCCACCATTTGAGAACATTTTACCCCCACAGACCCCAAAACTAAAGATTTCTTTTGATTTTGTCCACAATACCAGGCTGGATTTGGGAAACAATACAGGCAAACATACAGATCAAAAATGATGACCATTAATCGTCTACATTCTCTGATTGTGTAGACTTGGGTTAATTCAGATCTGAAATGTTTAACTCTTGAGAGTGTAAACCTCTTGAGAGTGGACCCACAAGGGTCCATTTGGTTTCATGTTTACACTCTCAAAGAGTTACATCTGGTTAACATAACATTAACCACATGAAGCGACATTCTGTGAAACTAGTATTTTTGCAGATCAATTATTTGGTCTTGGGAGGAAAAGTAGGAAGGCAAGTAAATTAAGAACCCTGGAATACCCTGGTGGGCTAAGAATATTGGGCCTCATGCGCCAACCGTTCTTAAGATGTTCTTAAGAGGAAATTTGTTCTTAGGCACACTTAAGAAGTTTTTAAGAACAATTTGGGATCCCTCAATGTTTTCTTAGCTGCGATTTGTTTGTAGGTAAGAACAAAATCTACGCACACTGAGGAGGACTCTTAGGGTGCCTTTTTTGTTCTTAAATGCAATCTGAAAAGAAAAGGGAGAACAGCGCCCTCTACACGATGTGTAAAGTCTGGTGTGGGCCATGAGGACATTCCAGCCGGTCCACAGCAAACATTTTACCACTCTTCTAATCCCATTTTATACTTTGAAAATAGCTCATCTACAAGATCACAGCACATTCCATTACTCTTGTAGATCAGATATTTGATAAATCTTCAAAACAAAAAATATTTTTGTGCCCCCCATAACCCCCCCACCATACCAAACCCACCTCATAACCCCCCCACCATACCCACCTCATAACCCCCCCCCCACCCCATGCCCCCCATAACCCCCCCACCATACCCACCTCAGAGTAGATTGATGCTCATTCTGATCTGCATTGTTTGCCTGTTTTGTTTCCCAAATCCAGTCTTGTATTGTGGTACAAAAGCAAAAGAAATCTTAGTTTTCGTGTCTGTGGGGCTAAAATGTCCTCAAATGATGGTCCGCATGAGCTGAAATGCTGAATAAATAGTGGTCCCTGAGATCAAAAAGGTTGAAAAACCCCTGATGTACACGAATATTTAACATCAACTGGAGGCGTAGCCTTAGACACTGAACATAAATGAAATTAACTGAACGCGTTTTGGTGTTTTTAAGCTGTTGAAAAATAGCAGATCTACAAGCTCATATCGCGCCACCGAGTGGCGCGATATGAGCTTGTAGTTCTGCTATTTTTGAAAAAATTGTGAAAAGCATCAGTAACTAGAATCTGATCAGGACACAATGGGTTAATAGATTTTCCCCATCACGAATGATTTTGTTATCATGTTTATATATGACGGATCGTGTGCACATTTCTGTTTCTTTCAGCCAGTGTTCAGTGAGGAGCTGGGGGAGCCCTTCACCATCCTCCACAGTGTGTCTCATGTGGATGCCGGGGTCCATGCCATGGAGGTCCTGGTGCTCCGCATCCAGAAAGACTCAGAGGAAACCAAGGGAAGCGGATACTCTGTGTCCCTGGAGTGGATCACAGTCACCAACACAGCAGGACAAGGTGTGCAGTATGGCTGAGCAATTTAATCTACATGTAATATATCCTAATTCAGTGGCCTTCAACCTTTTTCATACCAGGGTCCACTATTTATTCAGAATTTGAGCCACGCACGGACCACCATTTGATGACATTTTAGCCTCACAGACCCTAAAAACTAAAGATTTCTTTTGTTTTCGTCCACAATTCCAGGCTGGATTTGGGGAAACAAAACAGTCAAACATACAGATCAAAATGAGCATTAATCTCCTACATTCTCTAGTTGTGTAGCCTCCGGCTAATTCAGATGGTGAATATTTTAACTCTTGAGAGCGTAAACATTTTATAATTGTTCATCAATTATAATAGAGGCAAAGGTTTGAAATATTTTTGTAACAATTTGAAGTCAAATCACCCAGCACCAGTGAACACATTCCAGAACTTAGTTAACTGAGTGGGGTATGTAGTAATAGAAGAAGTCTATGTAGGCTAATGTACTATACAGTATAATCAAACTTGGTATAATTAATTAATTCATCCTTATTATTTTAGTTACAATAATGTTTGCGCTCTCTACAATGAAACTCAATGGCCAGGCAAAATGATTGCTGATTAGTTCACACTGTGACGTTAGATAGGCATAATGGGCAATTAATTGAGCCTAATTATTTTTTGTCCCCTGTGAGAGTGAGATGGAAGTGAACATAATTTATACTTTATAGCAATGTAGCTCCTGACATTAACCCTTAGTGTACTGAACACGTTTTGGTGTTCTAAGCATTATGTTTTAACTATTGAAAAATAGCAGATCTACAAGCTCACAGCGCGCCACCGAGTGGCGCGCTGTGAGCTTGTACCTCTGCTATTTTTGAAAAATCGTGAAAACGTGGTGCAAATCTTTGAATATTATTTTATTCAGAAACTAGAAATCTAGACAGGACACGTGTTGTGTGTTAAGCACAGGGCCATTAGTGTCCACAGAATGAGTGTCCTGATCTGCCGGAAACATTGTGGAAAAAGAGGAAAAGAAAATAGATCATTTAAAAAGGCTAATGAAATACAATTCAGTGGTTCTTTAGATGCATTACAGCAGGGGTTTTCAACAGGCGGTCTGGGGACCACCAGTGGTCCCTGAGAGGATTCCAGGTGGTCCCCAGCTAAATGGAAAGTTGGTTAACCAGATGTAACTCCTTGAGAGCGTAAAAATGAAACCGAATGGACTCGCAAGGGTCCATTTGGACCCTTGCGAGTCCAATTACCTCCTTAACAGATTCACCACGACTTTTGGAGTGATTGATTATTCTATCGTCTGCTTATCACTCCAAAAGTCGTTTTAGGTTTTCTTTTATTAACAAACTCATTAACTCACTAAACACCACCTCATGAAGTCCTTTAAGTGATGATTGTACTACAAAACCCAGAAAACACCTCACTCACTTTACAACTACAATTGATAAATGAGAACGTCCCTGCAGCCCGTGAGAGACTGCTGTGTCTTTGTTTTCACCGAATCATGGCTTAGCGTCGGCGTCCCGGACTCCGCCATACAGCTGGAGGGACTTACATGCTACCGAGCGGACAGGAATATAACGGCCGGTGGGAAAACACGTGGCGGTGGACTGGTTGTTTATATCAAAGACGCCTGGTGCCGTGACACTGTCGTGGTTCAGAAACACTGCACAGCCCTCCTGGAGTTCATGTTTTTAAAGTGCCGTCCTTTTTTTCTTCCGAGGGAGTTCACAGCCATTCTGCTCGTGGCTGTGTATATCCCCCCCTCCTCCAGCGTGAAGGACAGAGAGGACGCACTTCTAGAACTGAACAATGCCATCAATGAACAACAGATGGCACACCCAGACGCTTTCCTCGCAGTGGCTGGGGACTTTAATCACGCAAACCTCAAGTCAGTGTGTCCACTACTCTACCAACATGTCGACTTCCCGACCAGAGGAGAGAACATTTTGGACCTCGTCTACACAAACAAGAGGGGAGCTTACAGAGCCTTCCCCCTCCCCCACCTGGGCGCCTCCGACCACTGCACTGTTATGCTAATACCAGCCTACAGACCCAGGTGCAAAGCCACCAAACCGGTTCGGAAACAGGTCCAAGTGTGGCCAGATGGGGCAATGTCTGCACTGCAGGACTGCTTCGACACAACAGACTGGCACATGTTCAAGCATGCAGCCACCTACTCTGGCCACACGGACATCAACGAATTCACTGAGACTGTCACTGCTTACATCAGCAAATGCATCAATGATGTCACAGAGACCAAGACCATCACAGTACGGGCCAACCAGAAGCCATGGCTGACAGCGGAAGTCCACAGGCTACTGAAGGTCCGGAATGCAGCTTTCAGAGCAGGCGATGACGAGGGCTTGAGAACAGCAAGGGCCAACTTGGTCCGTGGCATCAAAGAGGCAAAGAGACAGTACAGCAAGAAAATAGCTGACCGCTTCAGCGACAGCAGAGACACCAGGAGCCTGTGGCAGGGGATCCAGACCGTCACGGACTATAAACCCCGACCACGGACCTGCAACAACGACATCACCCTGCTGAACAACCTCAACAACTTCTTTGGGCGCTTTGAAGCCCAAAACAGCACCCCTGCACGAAAGTCACCCCTCCCCCGGACGACCAGGTGCTGCTACTGTCTCAACACAGTGTGCGGCGCTCCCTCTCCAGGATCAACGCCCGCAAGGCACCGGGCCCTGACAACATTCCCGGTCGGGTGTGGAAAGACTGTGCAGGAGAACTGGCTCATGTCATCACAGACATCTTTAACATCTCCTTGAGCCAGGCTGCTGTCCCTACATGCTTCAAAGAGACCACCATCATCCCCATCCCGAAGAAACCTTCTCCAACCTGCTACAATGACTACCGCCCTGTTGCACTGACTCCAATCATCATGAAGTGCTTCGAGCGTTTAGTCATGCATCACATCAAAGGTATCCTCCCTCCTAACCTGGATCCCTACCAGTTTGCATATCGGGCCAACAGATCAACCGACGATGCAATCTCCACCGTACTTCACTCTGCCCTCACCCACCTGGACACCAAGGACGCACACGTACGGATGCTGTTCATCGACTTCAGCTCAGCATTCAACACCATCATCCCCCAGCAGCTCATACACAAGCTGGACCAGCTGGGAGTGAACACGTCACTGTGCAACTGGCTGCTGGACTTCCTGACTGGGAGACCGCAGGCAGTCCGAGTCAGCGGAAACACATCCAGCACCATCACCCTGAACACGGGGGCCCCCCAGGGATGTGTGCTCAGCCCCCTCCTCTTCACCCTGCTGACCCACGACTGCACTCCAACGCACAGCAACAACATCTTCGTCAAGTTTGCGGACGACACAACTGTGGTCGGTCTCATCCACAACAACGATGAGTCCAACTACAGAGATGAGGTGAGCCAGCTGACCACGTGGTGTGCAAACAACAACCTCCTTCTCAACGTGGAGAAGACGAAGGAGATCATTGTGGACTTTCGGAGAGCGCACACCCAGCACTCCCCACTGAGCATCAACGGAACTGCAGTGGAGAGAGTGAAGAGCACCAAATTCCTTGGTGTACACATCACAGAGGACCTCTCCTGGAACACGAACACCACAGCACTGGTCAAGAAGGCTCAGCAGCGCCTCTACTTCCTCCGTAGACTGAGAAGAGCCAGAGCCCCAGCCCCCATCATGTGCTCCTTCTACCGCGGCACGATCGAGAGCATCCTGACCAGCTGCATAACTGTGTGGTTCGGTGGGTGCACAGCATCCTGCAGAAAGTCCTTGCAGCGCACAGTGAGAGCAGCGGAGAAGATCGCGGGTGTCCCCCTTCTGTCCCTGCAAGACATCTACAACACACGGGTGACCCGCAGGGCGCTACAGATCGCAGGCGACACCACCCACCCTACGCACGGCTTCTTCAACCTCCTCCCATCAGGGAAGAGATTGAGGAGCCTCCGGGCAAGGACCAGCAGGTTGAACGATAGCTTCGTTCACCAAGCCGTCAGGATGCTGAACTCCCTCCCACTCCCTCGCACTGCGCACGCCACTGTGCACCCTCCCACTCCGCACCCCCCCATGCTGCCACTCCTCCCCCTCCCACGGTGGGGGTGCACGCGCACACACGCACACGCTGAACTCCCTACACACACATGCACGCGCACACATGCACACGCTGAACTCCCTACACACACATGCACACGGACGCTGAACTTTCAACTACCCACTGCCCCTTACACATGCACACACACTCACGCACACGCACGCACTCACACATGGTCAAACACACATACAACTGAAGGACTGGATCGAACTGCTGCTATCCTATCCTATCCTATCTTGCACATGTATACCTCACCTCATAGGAAGCTATATGTTGTTGTTTAGTTGTAGCTATGTAGTCTCGTATATAGCTTTAGATTTTTAGTTGTAGTTTCTAGCTGTAGTATACTGTAGTTTCTAGTAGTAGTTTCTAGTAGTTGTATATGTCCTGTCTAGCTGTCTGTTAGCTTCACACTACTGCCACTTTATCACACCTGGTTAGCTTAGCACCTTCACCTCAAGTTAGGTGTACTGTTCGCACTTTACTGGTCTGCTGCACTACTGTTGTCTCATCTATTGTCTCGACCTTGTCTTATTGCACTGTCTATTGTCTTGACTATTGTCTATTGCACTGTCTTGTCTATTGCACTGTGGAAAATTGGAAACGCTATTTCATCCCTGTATATGTCCTGACATACACTGGAGTGACAAATAAAAAACCTTGAACCTTGAACCTTGAACCTTGAACTATAATTGATAAATGATAAAGATATAACCTTATAATGCATTTATCTCTGAATGAGCCCTGGAAACAGTGAAATGTGAAAATACAGGCTGTTTTCTCAAATGTCAACTCATTTTATTTTTTCCCTAAAAGTAGACACCTTAAGCTGTCATTTGATCTCATTCATTTGCACAAATTCACAACAGAGGATTTTCTATAAATTATTTGTTACTATTGAGCCCAAAGGCCTCAGGGTAAAGTGACTCGTGGTGAAACAATTTCACTGCGGTGTAGTTTTTTAGGCTTTACCCTGGATCATACATACTCCAGGGTGAAGCCTTAAAAAAAACTACAGTCACTTTCACCCTGGAGTATGTTTGAGCCTTAATGGGAGCGAGCCTAGCTTTTCTGCTAATCTGTCAAAGAGTTAAATGGGTGTCCTTAGCCTAATTCACGTCAAACCTGGGAGTTTTTGAAAAGAAAATCTGAGACATGGCCCAAGTACTTCTGGGGGTCCACAGCAAAAAACATTGAGAACCACGGGGCTAATTCATAACATTAGGGGGGTGCTCGTGACACCGTTATGACTTGCACAGATCAACCCCAGCTTGAAGGGGCGGATTGGCCATCTGGAGTACAGGGAGTTTTCCCGGTGGCCTGCGTCACCTAGTGGCCCGGACAAGATCCAAAATGCACTAGTGGCACTTCCAAAATGCACTAGAATGTGCTAGATGCTCACCTGGAACAATACACATCATAATGACCATTAATCTTCTACATTCTCTAAGATGGGCTAATTCACATGATGAATATTTTAACTCTTGAGGGTGTAAAAATGAAACCAAATGGACCCGCATTTTTACGCTCTCAAAGACATTTGTCTTGTCCTTGGACAAGACACTGAACCCCACCTTGCCTCCAGTGGTTGCCACTGCTGGCGTGTGAATGTGGGAAGTGGGGACGCATAGAAAAGCGCTATAAAAATGCAATCCATTATTAAAAATGCAATCCATTAACCACTGGCTTAAACTACTTTTCTTTGTCATTTGTGTAGTTACTTTGTCATGATGTAATTACAAATGTTGACAAGAATTTTTTTTTTTTTAAGTTCCACTTTAGTCATCAGAAATTGATTCAAAATGCCCCTCAGCTCAAGTCTAGTCTTTAGTATGTGAACAAACACAAAGTTGAATCGAACAATATAGAGATGGAGCATCACCATAACCCTAGAGCAGGGGTGGCCAACCTGTGGCTCGCGAGCCACATGCGGCTCTTCAGCTGGTTAAATGCGGCTCTTAAGGGGCTTCCACATGAAGCCGTCAAAAACACTTGGCCTCATGGGGCAGTCATTCATTCCCTATACCAGTGGTTTTCAACCTTTTTTCTACCAGGGCCCACCTTTTATTCAGAATTTGAGCCACAGACTACTATTTTAGCTCCATAGACCCCAAAGCTAAAGATTTTGTTTACTTGTGTCAACAATTCCAGGCTGAATTTCAGTGAAAACAAAGCAATCAAACATACAGATCAAAATGACCATTAATCTTCCACATTCTCTAGTAGTGTAGACTTGGGCTAATTCACATGATGCATATTTTAACTCTTGAGAGTGTCATATACTTTTTTGGATTGTAAACCCCGTTTCAAAATACATGTCTATATGTTTTAATAGTGTGTCTTTGCAGTGCGCACCTGCACACAAATGCACATGTGTTATGGCAGGAGAGGGGGAATCTATTTGCGACCGTGGCGGCTGTTGCGGCGGTTTTCTAACCGCTGTGACCATTTGATGTGGCTCTTTGCCGTAACACAGTAAAAAACGTGGCTCTTAGTCTGTGACCGGTTGGCCACCCCTGAGATGGAGCATCACCATAACCCTAGTTATTATTCTTTCATAAAATCCGTAACTTCCTGTTGATTTTACCATTTTGATTAAAAAAAAACTAGATCCGAATCCAGATCTGCAAATAGTAAATCAACAGGAAGTTAACACGAAAAAATAAAACTACCTGAGTTATGGTGAGGCTCTATAGTGTCTGAAACAACTTTGTTCTTGTTTACGTGCTAAAATAGGTCTACACAAAAAGTAGTTACCTTGCCACCTTACCCAGTCGCATTTTTATACACGTATAAGTCTATAAATGTTTTGTGAATGTCTTTTGACTTGGTGTTGTTCACACATACATTGTAACATGTTCTATATGACAGACGCTTTAAGAAAAGGAACCTCGTTCACATCACATGGCCAAAAAAGAGTCTTCAAAAGGCTTCATTTTGCAAAAAATGGTCATAACCGTTTTTCCCTGAAATGTTTTCGGAAGAGCATGCTTCCATAATAACCTAATGAATAGAAAGAGCACAAATAAAAAAGTACAGCATGACATCACAGGTCTGCTTTTATTTTGGGTGACTGTTTCTTTGACTACGACTGAAAGAGGCTAATTATAAGCAAGACAATGGCAGAACGGCATGAAAAGAATTGAGAGCGTCTTCGTCATTATGAAGGATTTATAAAGCCTTTTGATATTTGCTAGCTGCAGCCTCATATTTTTTTTTAGCTATTAGTTTTGTGTGTTGGATAAAGACTCGGTGGCCCATTTGTGCCAATTAGTCATACTGCGTTTCAATTCTATATCCTGTTTGTTCGGCCAGGATTCATCCTTTTCAGTAAACAGAATTTAAGTACAGTTATTCATTTTGATCAGCAAAGAATGTTGACGTCATTAAATAAGATATTTTTTTGGTTTTTCAATTTCAATTTGTCGTGTTGTGTGTGTTTTGTTTTTGTCTTGAGGCCCAAGACAAATTTCTCCTCGGAGACAATAAAGGAATTGAATTAAATTGAATTGAATTTTTGTTTTGAAAAAATGAATAAAAATTGAAGTGATAAAAACATTATATCTATGTCAAATAGAAATTAAACAACCAAAATATAATTCAGGTACAGTTAGTATACAGTGTTTAGAAATGAAAACACCAATGAGAATTGGTGATGTTTCCCTTTTGCTAACATTTCCTTTACTTGGCTGGCCAATGTCACAGCTCAAGAGAAGACCTACAAGGTGACGAAGAGGAGGGTGTTGATGGGGAAGTCGGTGCCTCATTACACAGCGGTGGAGCCCAAGGGCAAGGGGCTGATGGTGGCCTCGGAGAAACCTTTCGTCTTCACGCACGTGGACGGGCTGCCCATCCAGCAGCCTCCCGCAGAACCCATGGAGACAGACACGACAGGAGGTGCGTCAAATAGCTAGTAAATCATTTTGATTTCGACCAGGCATTATAGAATGGATCCTACAAAACATTCGTTCCGAAAGAAGATAGTGAAAGTGAATTTCCTCCCAAAAATAGCAGGCGTTCACGGCTATGAGCCGTGAACGCCTGCTATTTTTGGGAAGGAAGCTTGTTTGAAGCTTGTTCACTATTACAGTGGCATGTAGGTGGAAAAGAAAAGAAAAGTACCGTAAATTAAATCATCGATTCAAACACCCACGAGACAATTTTGCTTGTGCACTTTTCTTTTCGTCAATACACGTCTTTATTACTTGGGTGGGAAAGAAATATTGTCATATGTAATATATTATTCTTTCATTCAATAATAAGTAATATTATTACTTTTTCTAAGGGGTCATAAGTAAAGTAAAGATATTACTCTCCTAAATATTTTTGCTCTAGACTATACGTTCACATTTGAAACTGGACAGAGGATGTGCAAATCTGTCACAGAGTTGAAGCAAATGAAATGCACGTCTGTTCTGGTACAAGAACGTTGTGTGTCTCTGTGAAAGAACACTCAAAACACTTATTATGTCTTTGCATTCCATTGACACATAGCATCCACTTTATAAAATCACTTAGCATGAAGTCTCTGTCTGCCACTTCTCTCCCCCATGCAGCCTCTGTTCTCATTACGCTTAAAAGCAGGTTGAACACCCCAGCTGATACAGAGTGGGGTCACTGGAATGTAGTCTTAAGGTGGCCTTATACTAGCTGATAATTGGACATTCTTGACGCTCGGGGGGGGGGGGGGGGGGGGTCAAGATCAAGAGCTATTCTCAGGCATAAATTATCGTTTTAGTGTGAGTGTATAAAATATGCAATCGAAACGTTTTGGGCGCTCTCAGCTCGATCAGGATTGGCCCGATTCAACATCAAGAATGTTGATTGATTGAATTTATCTTGATGTTGATTTGCTTGATTGGGTGAAAAATGACTGCTCAGAGGAGTGCAGTGCACCACCAGCAGCACACACACAGGCTTCATTGCCCATGTTGCCTCGTGCCTCGGGCGATGAAGCCACACCCATACCATTTTCGGTTACAGGACTTTTATCAGGCAATTAAGCATCAACAATAATAATCTGGTCTAAGGAACTACTGTATAATCTGGTGTCAGGAACTCAAATCGAGGGTCAGGACACAATGGGTTAATAACATGAACTCCCCTCCTCCTCTCCCACCCACTTTTCCACTCACTCGGGGCTGAGGACACAATCTTCTAGTGTGAGGGACGTCTGAGTTATAAAATAGCAGTAGTTTATAGTGCCAGTGTGCTGGATATAATAATCTGATAAAACGATTATCTTGCAGTGTGTGATGGATGGGCGCTATCAGATTTAAAATTGAAAAAACTCATGTAGTGCAAGGCCCACCTTTGTAGAAACAAAGAATGTGGCCCAGATGCTTAGCTTAGCCGTCCACGCACCTACTAGGCTGCCAAGCCATCCGGACAATGTGCCGCGAGTTGGACTCCCACCTAGCCTGAAGGCCTTCTCTGCATCTCTCTCCCAACTTTTCGTGTCTTCACTGCTTTTCCCTATCATTAGAGGCATAAAAAGCCCGAAGGTTGTATTTGTAGATTCTACAAAACATTCGCTCTGAAAGAACATACTGAAAGATTTTTGCTGCATTTTCACATTCTCCTCAAAAATAGCAGGCGTTTGCGGCTCATAGAGCCTGCCAGAATGTACAGAATGTTTTTTTTTTTTAGAAAAGGAAAAAGTAGACCAATAATAGCCCATGCTACATGATTGACACAGATACGATGGTTAAGACATTACATATTTTCAGAACACAGCCAGTACATATCATTCTGTGGGTTCCTTGACATTACATATTATTAGCAATCACTGACACAGAAACATGTTAGGATTTGGAACACATTTTGTAGAATCTAAGAGAGGTCTTGATACCATTTAGCGCCTTCCATACCTTCTGTAATACAGCATGTCTAGTTTTTTTTTGTTTTGTGTCTGACGTATCAGTCCAGTTTCGAACCATTACACATTGCCAAACACACTGTTCTAACAGCCTGTGCTCTCATCGCTCTGTATGTGTTGGCAGAGAGATGTGTATATACTGTATGAGCTCACAGGGTTTTGTACAGGGTAGATAGGGTAAGAGCGCTGGCTAGCAGGCTGACTCAGTGCAGCATGGACTCTGCTCTATGTACATTGTAGTCTTAAGGCTTTCTGTATTGTGACGCGTTTTGTTGTTCTGTGTTATTCTTTAGCTATTGAAAAATAGCAGACCTACAAGCTCATAGCGCGCCACCGAGTGGCTTGTAGATCTGTAGATCTAGAAATATGTTGAGCATCATTGACAGAGGAACTTTTTTTTTTGTTTCAGAAAAAGTAGAATCTAGTGTCAGAAACTAGGGAGCTCGGGGAAACTAATGTCGGGAAAATAGAATCGAATGCCCTGAACTTGAAACTAGCCACAGAAACTGGAATCTAGCGCCACAAACTAGAATCAAGCATCAGAAACTAGATTCTAGCGTCTGCATTTAGAATCTAGCGGCAAATACTTAAAATGTAACGTCAAAACTAGAATCTGGTGTCAGAAACTAGAATGTAGCGTCCGGAACTAGAATCTGGTGTCAGAAACTAGAATGTAGTGTCCGAAACTAGAATCTGATGTCAGAAACTAGAATGTAGTGTCCGAAACTAGAATCTGATGTCAGAAACTAGAATGTAGTGTCCGAAGCTAGAATCTGATGTCAGAAACTAGAATGTAGTGTCCGAAACTAGAATCTGATGTCAGAAACTAGAATGTAGTGTCCGAAACTAGAATCTGATGTCAGAAACTAGAATGTAGTGTCCGAAACTAGAATCTGGTGTCAGAAACTAGAATGTAGTGTCCGAAACTAGAATCTGGTGTCAGAAACTAGAATGTAGTGTCCGAAGCTAGAATCTGATTTCAGAAACTAGAATGTAGTGTCCGAAACTAGAATCTGGTGTCAGAAACTAGAATGTAGTGTCCGAAACTAGAATCTGATGTCAGAAACTAGAATGTAGTGTCCGAAACTAGAATGTAGTGGCCGAAACTAGAATCTGATGTCAGAAACTAGAATGTAGTGTCCGAAACTAGAATCTGGTGTCAGAAACTAGAATGTAGTGTCCGAAACTAGAATCTGATGTCAGAAACTAGAATGTAGTGTCCGAAACTAGAATCTGGTGTCCGAAACTAGAATGTAGCGCCAGAAACTAGAATCTAGTGTCCGAAACTAGAATCTAGTCAGGACAAAAAGGGTTAAGACTTCCCATTGATCGGATTAGATTAATCACATGGTTGGGACTGACACTGTCCTGCATTTTATTATATTGCTATCGTGGAATACACCAGTACAACCACAGAATTTGTCACAGCATATCTATTTAGAACATCATGTATTTCCGCCTCTACGCCCAGTCTCATTTCACAATAATTGGCCACGGCGGCGCTGCCTCAAATTTAGATTGCATCGATGGCAGCGCAATGTCCTTGTTATTAATCCACGGAACACACAAGCTCTCACACTCGTAACGGTTAGCGTGTGAGAGAAAGGTTAGAGTCTTAACCTTTCCCCGCATACGAGATCCATGTTAAAATGTTACCGTGCATGTTGCATGGATACAGGAAAATCATTACTGGCCGAGAATGTGCCACTAACGGCACAATGTTCCTGCGAATCTTTTCTTGCATAAGCTTTAAAGGTAGGGGAAGTGATTTCACTTTTGTCAGATATCACCCAAAAAAAATTTTTTTCTGTTAAAATGCTCTATTATAAGGTGTGGAAACCATATATGGAGTTTCCCCCTCCCCCACGTTAGCAGAGGAGCTAATAAAAGTTCCCCAGGTGGTAGCGAATTCTCCTCCAATCAGGATCGAGCAGCAGGTTCACATAGTGTAGCTACTGTTGGGGCCCCCTAGTGCACCAGGCTGGTACTACACCATGAATTTCAAATCACTTACCCTACCTTTAAGTAAGGCAAGCTTGAATTGAGCAAACACATGTCAGGTAATTCCAAAAAAGGAAAATGATGCAGACAGGCAGCCCAGCACATTGTGGGAGCTGTGTGGTGAGTTCATGGCTCCAGGAATTATAATACTGGATGGATTTACTAGAGGTGGGACAATGGACCCTGACGGGTTCAACGTTTTGCCAGTTAACTCTCCTAAATTGTAGACAAAATCCTTAGTTTTGCGTCCGAGAGACTAAACTCAACATCAAATGGTGGTCTGTGGCTAAAATGCAGAATAAATAGTGGGCCCTGGTATGAAAAAGGTTGAAAACCACTGCTATAAAGAGTCAGAATCAAGTGCCTTCCTTAATCTCGTCCTTTAAAGTCTGCTCTTACAGTAAATTGGTCTTTTAAAACCCCCTTCCACATTCACAACATGTGTTGTTTTGTCTTATCTCCTTTTGGCATTTTATTCACAAAAAGACTGGCTGAAGAAGGGAAGGAAATCTCATGCTCATTGTGTTTATCAACCCGATATCACAATATATACGTAGTATAAATGAATGGAATCTGTTCAAATGACACTGAAATACCTTCCCACACACAATGACAGGGGGCAGTCCAGGTGAAGTACTGCCAAGGCAGCTAGGGCCAGGATAATACATATTATAAAACCTGAACTCACCCTGCAGCGAAATAGTAGTAGTTCATACAGTAGTAATATGCTGCCTGAACAGACTTTTTTGGCTCTTAGTAGTTTATCTACTGGAATGTCAATACCCATTCATTACTAATTATACGATGATGTGAGAACAGGCCAGCGTTATTGCTGCCTCTCAGGAAACAGATCAGTATCGGATAAAAAAACCAAAACAAAACCGACCACTTCAAACTCTAGTCATAATAGGCCCCGAGAGTGCACTGCAAGCTTTCACGAAAAGCTCAAAATATATCGGAAATTGACTGATAAGTCTTTGATGGTGTCATCAGAGTTAAATATTCACAATGCAACTTGCTGGCACTGAAATATGCTGCGAAAGACGGCAGAATCCGTTCCTCAACCACCGCAGTTGAATCCTGGCTGATAAGCTTAACCCATTTTGACTCGACAATATAGATTCTACAAAACATTCGCTCTGAGAGAACATATTGAAAGTGCTGCGTTTTCACGATTTCACCCAAAAAATAGCCGGCGTTCACGGCTGCTATTTTTCAATAAAACACCCTGTACATTATGGCTTAACTGTGAGCCAGCTCCCCTCGGGGAAAAAAAAAAACGAAATGAAATTATCATAATTCGTTCTCTCCAATATTCTCTCAACATCCGCCATGTTTCTTTATTATTTATTTGCGCATTGTATTGCATGTTTTATGTATGACCCGGCAACAGATGGCGAGCCATAAAACAAGAATGTCATTAACGCTATTGCTATGCATTGCCCCTCTCTGTCTCTCTCTCTGTCTCTCTCTCTCTCTGTCTCTCTCTCTCTCTGTCTCTCTCTCTCTCTCTCTCCATTCAGATCCCATTTATTTCTGGCAGCAGACGGCGGAGGACGTCACCGTGTCTGTGCGCATGCCGCAGGGCATCACCAAAGACCAGGTGCGCTTCAAGCTGACCGCCGAGAGCCTGAGGGTGGGAGTACAGGGGTTTCCGCCCTTGCTAGAGGGCCAGCTTCACGCGCCTGTGGACATGGAGGCCAGCGCTTGGATTATCAAAGATGATAAAAGGTCTGGGGCGCGACTACCACTCTGACTGTGCCACCTGTTTCAGTTTGTGCTTTTTGGGGGGGCAACCCTGAGAAGGCAAGGAGGGTGGGGGGCGGCGGCTCTGCCTTCGTTTTCCTTCTTAGGGTGTCCAAAAGTATGAATTCTACCCATTTTCAACATTTTTTCTGAGAGCATACAAATGCAATCAAATGAACCCCTAAAAGAAGCGTCTAAAGAAATCTGTTAACATCGGTGAAAATACATTTTGATGATGTCATCAGATGTATTTCACCATGTTAATGATTTTTTTCAGACCTCCATTTTTAGAAAATACAGAACTGGGGGAACTTTTTCGTCATGTCCACACATCATTAAGGTATATTAATGACATATTAGAATGTTGAAAATGGGTGGAGTTCCCCTTTAATTGCCCAAACAAACGTACACTACTGCCTCTCCTTCCAGAGTGGTTGGGTTTAGGAACCCAATGCAGTGTTGCATTTCCCATTGCAATGAGAACTGCAGGCCACATACCTCAGCGTACCTCTTCAGACTCAGATCTCAGCCCATAAATCTTGTCTATATCAGTGGTTTTCAACCTTTTTTCATACCAGGGCCCACTATATATTCAGAATTTGAGCCACTGACCACCAATTCATGACGTTTTAGACCCCACAGACCCCCAAAACTAAATATTTCCTTTGCTTTTGTCCACAATTCCAGGCTGGATTTGGGAAACAAAACAGTCAAACATACAGATGAAAAATTACCATTAAACTTCTACATTCTCTAGCTGTGTAGACTTTGGCTAATTCACATGATGAATATTTTAACTCTTGAGAGTGAAATCCATTTGGTGAAATGAAACCAAATGGACCCTTGCGGGTCCATTTGTTTCATTTTTATGCTCTCATAAAGAGTTACATCTGGTTAACCAACTTTCCATCATTTAGCCTGGGGACCACCTGGAAGGACCACTGGTTGAAAACCACTGACCCATATAGATTTCCTACTGTTATCTTCTACTTACCTTATGTATGATACACATTAACTACCGGTACTTGTATGTATATGCATACAATACCGGTATGTATTACCATTTCCTGTTTTTTCCATGTGATCTGTAAGATCAAGGTGAGAGTAATTTTCCAAGCAAGCTCTGCTAAGAGGATTTTACAGTGTGTCCAAGAAAGCATAGTATGGCTTGCCTTCCCATTGAGGCCCCTTTTTGTACTCCCATTCATCAAAGGTGACCCATTATCCGTACTTTCATTCATTATACTAATGCATTTACTCGTATATTTATTCATGCCTTCTTCGTAGAGGGCCACTCTTATCTCCCACGCTGTCCAGTTCCTCGCTGTCTCAGTGCTTCTACTCAGACCTCTCTCTTATTGTTCCTTAATATATAAAAAAAAAACATGTTACATAACATGTTTTCACACTGTTACGTTTCTAAGACAACTTGTCGTGGCAATAAGTTCTTGGCCAAATATATGCGTGTGATTCTGTATGTCTGTGTTTGAGGGCAAATTTTGTCGCACGACGGCCGGCGTCCCTCCCTGAGAACTGTTTTCAGAGAGCGACAGTTTTAAATTAATTAGGTTTACAGGCTTAGGCTTTGTCATTCTGTTATGTCTGTCTATCTGTGTGTCTGTCTGTCAGCCGGTGTGTGAGTGTGTGTGAGTGTGTGTGACTTTACCATCCTGTACGGGGTGTTTTAAGTTTCATTGAAAAATAGCAGGTGTTCACGGCCGCGAACGCCTGCTATTTTTGAGGAAAACGTGAAAATGCAGCGCAAATCTTTGAATATTATATGTTCTTTCAGAGCGACTGTTTTGTAGAATATACAGTAGGTCAAAAAAGGGTTTTAAAGTGTCTCTCTTTGCGCTCCAGCCTGGAGGTGACCCTCCAGAAGCGAGACGAAGGGCCCATGTGGACTGAGCTGGTGCTGGGAGACAGGAGAGGAGAGTACGTGGTGAGCGAGGAACAGGCGGCCCTCGTCCAGGAGAGACTGACCCACCTCACCACAGAAGACCTGGTGAGGTTTTACTGTAGATTTTCACAATACTCAATATATTAGTTGTTGCCAATTCCCCCATGTGTACAGCTTCGGCGCAGCCACCGGGCTATGGCTAAGCGTCAATGCAGGGAATGTTTCCGTTTTTAATCAATGAAGGATGCTCCACAGTCGATGGTTGCGCTTGGATGGCGTCACCTATGTGCCCCGATTCGATCGATTCTGCTGCCGTCCACACCAACCCAGTCGTCCAGCAGCGCCTCAAACTTTACTGTACTCCAAAAATATGTATTTTAATATTTTGGCTAGATGCACTAGATCTGTTATTTTGGGGTTAAAAATGTGAAAATGTGTGCAAATCTTTGATACATTTATATACCATTTCCATGCCATCGTTGGGGGTCGTTGACATGAACATTTTGAGCGAGTAACTCAACCTCTCCTCTCCTCTCCTCTCCTCTCCTCTCCTCTCCTCTCCTCTCCTCTCCTCTCCTCTCCTCTCCTCTCCTCTCCTCTCCTCTCCTCTCCTCTCCTCTCCTCTCCTCTCCTCTCCTCTCCTCTCCTCTCCTCTCCTCTCCTCTCCTCTCCTCTCCTCTATCCAGAATAGTAACCCTGATCTAGAGAAGCCTCCCTGTAACTCCCAGGAGCTGGAGGACTGTGATGGATTCCCTGAGGACGGCTCCAGCCTTGCTTACTTTGACGGAGAGTCGCTCAAGCCCACTCAAGTGGTGAGTACAGATAATCCAATCCATCCACCATCCATTGACCAAAGACCCTCCTTGCAGACAGCTTCTAATGCCGCCTCTCCATGTAACTTTTTTGTTAACAGGCCTTGTCCTTTTTATTTTCAACACCCACTCAACTAACATGCCTTGCAGAAGTGAGTGAACGCCTTCGGAGTTAAGTAGTGATAGTGTGCTATAAAGAGAGTTTTGTAGGGCAAGCGTATTCAACAAAGTATCCAAAAAATAGCCTTCAGTGTATTCTACTTTGCTTCTCACATGGGTTATGATTTTATACATTTTATTTATTTATTTATTTTTATTTTCACTCAAGCTCAGTCTGAGATGATGCGTATTAGAAATCTCTTTTTTTACGAATTTCAACCTGGAATCCCAATTTGTCATATTTTGGGAAAATAGCAAAGATAATCCGATCGACAAACTCACAAAATATCACACACATAGGGCAAATATACTTATACACTATATTAGTTATTACCTCACCCGTAAAGGCAGATTGTCTCATGGAGTGAGTCATGGAGTGGGTGAACTGGGTGTCAAATGTACTCCCAAGGCCAGATCCTCATTTTTCTTTTGAACATCGACAGTTCCAGATTTGTGTCCTATTACTCACGCAGCACACAGCTGACACCTCACTTTGGGTCTGACAGCAGAGGGAAGCAGATTTGTGGACTGGCTGCCAGAGATGATGCCACCACCGCATCTCATAAAACCCTGTCCAGAGAGGGCTTTGTCATTTGTCATTGTTTTGCTGAAATGCTGGATATCTCTCCTTACAATCTGTTGAGGTTTCAGTGCATGTTACACAATGCTTTGTGCTCTGGGGGCTTCTACGTGGCGCCTGGGTCAAGTTCTAATCTAAGCGGGCTTTTTATTTTCTTTTTCAAGGTATTAAACGTGCCTAAATTGTCTTTTTTACCCCCCAAAAAATATATATGTGCCGACCTGATCCCCATGTCGAGAACCACTGCTGTCCGTTCACATGTGCAGATACAAAAATACAGGCTAGCATTCATTGTCAAAGGAAGCCAGTAAACGTGGAGCTACGAAGCGAATCCGTCACTTTTAGCTTCTGCCAAAGCTATACAACAGCTGCATATATACGGTGTAGCTTTACATCAGGGGTGCCCACACTTTGTTGACTTGAGAGCTACTTTCAAAATGACCGGCACAACAAGGTCTACACATCAAAAATGTGATTGTTCCATTACTGAAAAATCCCTTTCAAAGCCCCCTAGAAAGTTTGAGCTTTGAAATAGTGGTGATGGTGTTACTTACCGTTATGGTGTTTAAGAATAATGCACTTATAATGAAAAATAGAGGGGGAGAATTGGAAGGTTTTTCCTGTATATGCTGTTATATACAGTTTGAACTTTCATGTTTTTGTCCACAATTGGGAAAGAGAGCTGGCAAAACATTGGTCAAAATGAGAATTCTTCTTCATTTTCTAATTGTGTGGACTCATGTACAGTAATTCAGATGTTTAAGTATAATTAACTCTTGAGAGTTAATTATAACGCTCTCAAGAGTTACAGATCTATTCATTTTAGGGGACTGTCATGTGATCTACCTGCACGGTCTGTGTGATCTACTGGTAGATCACAATCTACCTTTTGGGCAGCCCTGCTTTACATCATTGCATCTGCCCCTGTGAACTCAACATTAGAGGTTGGGAAAGGGAGTGTTCTCTGTCGCGGCACTATAGCGACACCTACAGGTTGGCTGAGTCAGCGTACACATGCAACAACAAACTGGGAGGAAAAAAGAAAGATGGAAGAAAATATATTTGATCCAAAAAACCTCCCCACAAAAATAGCATTTTTATTAGGGATAGTTGTATTTATGTATTTATCAAGTGAGCATTTATGAACACTTTCAACAGAGGCAATAATATTGTCTGGGATGCTATGGCTCTGATTGCATTCCCGCTTAACACCGTTGATGGTCTAACTAACTGATGGTTCATGAATGATTTATTTGGAATTGTTGTATCTTCCCAAAAAACTCCAGGAAAGCTAATGTGGAAAAATAAATTAAAAATAGATAAAACGCTTGCAATACCATTACCCATGCCAACAAATACAATTCTAGATCAGTTATCTGATGAATGTACCGTAGAGTGACACTAAGAAATATTGCAATTATAATTAGAATACTTTATAATATGAAGTGCACCAAATAAAATTATAACATCCGCCCATGAGATTTATCATGGCCTCTTCCTCTGTTTCTTTCTCTTCCTCAACCTAACTTAAGCTCTCTTCCCTCGCACTGGCAAATAACTTACAGTTCCAAGCTGTTCCAGATTGAATGAATATAACCTGAGCATTCAGTGTTCAGTATATTTATTAAATTAATTTGTATACTTCTCTGTGATTTCTTCTTCTTCTTCTTCTTCTTCTTCTTCTTCTTCTTCTTCTTCTTCTTCTTCTTCTTCTTCTTCTTCTTCTTCTTCTTCTTCTTCTTCTTCTTCTTCTTCTTCTTCTTCTTCTTCTTCTTCTTCTTCTTCTTCTTCTTCTTCTTCTTCTTCTTCTTCTTCTTCTTCTTCTTCTTCTTCTTCTTCTTCTTCTTCTTCTTCTTCTTCTTCTTCTTCTTCTTATTATTATTTCGAGTGGTTTGGACTTACATGTAGGTTACACGGTTGCTAGGTTATGTTTTATTTGGGAGTTTTTGAGTGGTTTGCTCTTGGTTTGCCTTTGTACCATCTCCATTTCTTACAATTCATTCATCTTCAAGGTCTAGCTCTCCACCATAAGAGCTTGTGCAACTATCAGCCGGATGCTAGTATATATGATTCATTCATCCTCATTCTCCGTCAAAAGCAAAAATATGTCCACAATGCGAACCAGAAAACACTTTACCATGTCAGCCTTCCTTCAATATTCTCGCAAAGACATTCCCTCAAAAGAGTATAAGACTAGTTTCAGAGCAGGCAGCAAGAGTTCGACTATCGTGACATGTCACCACTATAGGAGGTAAAATTAATTATCGGCAAGAGCCAGGATTTTAATGATCTTAAATCCCTTTTTTTTAAGGTTGTTTCTTTCAAAATGTACAGCATACACATTACAGTGACATCACAGTATAGTGCTGTGGTGTAGTGATGTGGATTTGAACAAATATTAAATTATTCAAATATCGAATGTATATAATATCAATAAAGAAATATTGCAGCTTAATATGCTGCAAAACAACAAAAAATGCGCTCTCTTGAGTCTTGCGAGATCAAATTAATGATTGATAATCATCTTAATAGCCTATTCTTGTATTAGTTCGTTTTAGTTTATGTGTCCAGCATCTTTTGGGAACTTGCACAGTATTTTTATTACTATTTAATTTAAATTCGAACCTTAAATTGACATTTGAATATTCTTTACATTTTAATATTCGAATATGGAATATTCGTTTGCAGCCGTACATTACAGTCAACGAACAATACTTGACTGACAGTGACTGTATTTTAGTAATGTATACTAAAACAATTGCCATGTTACAGTAGATACTTAAAATAGTCCATATTGGAGACACAATACATTCCAAACCACTGTCACAGAGAGAGGAGGCTCTCCATGAAGTGCGCGTGAGGCTGTCTTGAGTTGTGTAACTCTTTACCCTCAAGCGGCACACCGCTTTCTATCTAGGCGGCTCTGTCCTCGATGTACCTGCAACCTGCTACCTGTTTCGTACCTCCCTCTTTTCCTTTCACACACATAACTCAGACACCTAACGTCAAGCGGCCACTACAGGTGTGCACTCAGAACATGTATGTACTGTATGTTTGCACACATACTGTAGCCGTGTGCCGCGTGTGCCGGTTAACCAATGACCTTTACTATCCCCCGTTCTGTGCTTGTGTAAATCCGCCTCCCACTTAGGAAAATGGCATATCCACAAGGACATTATCTTGACCTTTAAAAGCACTCAGGTTAATAATGATGCACTCATGCCACCGGGAGACCTCGTGATCCTGCTCGTCTCTGCTTCCTGTCCAAAGAGGCGGAATGGAACACTTTCTTTGTGATATTCAGAGAAACGACACGATGACTCAGATCCTCTACCGACTGCGTCTGTAATGGCCCTTAGAATTACTCACATATGTACTGTATAGTTGTACAGTGATAATTGCCACAGCAAGAGTTTTATACAAATATCTACGTGGCGGAAACATAACTAATACTTTTACAAACTTATAGTGTAAATGTAAAAGTTCAGGGTAAGGAAAAAGCCAAACGACTTTGTGATTGAATACTTACTTTATTTACTAATAATTTGTCATTTAGTCCTTACTAATTTGTCATTAGTAAGGACATTTTTCCTTTTGAACCATGCACTATACCAGGCTTCCCCAATAGGCGGCCCGTGGGCCATTTGTGCCCCCTCCCCCCGGAGCGCCCCCTAGTGGCCGCAGAGGTATTTTCTAAAAAAAATATATATATATATATATATATATATATATATATATATATATATATATATATATATATATATATATATATTATATTATATATATAATATATAATAGGTGGCGATCGTTTTTGTTCCATTTGAACTCTTAGTTCCTAGCCCCCTAGTGGCAACAAATAAAACTTCTATAACTAAGATTACCCTCTTACAGTTCAGTTGACATGCTTTAAAAATAAACTAAATAAATATTATAATAAATTGGTATAGCAGAATATAAGAATAGCATTAAATGGGGAGCATTAGCCTATGCATGTCAAACCTTTATTTGTTTGATATGAAGGGGACAGGGCAGCTGAAATGAATATCAACTTGACTTAAAAACTGTGTCTGGGGTGTTCACAAAAGCCTAAGTAGATGTTAAAATGACCAAACCTTTTTTTGTAAGTGAAATGTCCTTTTAATTAATTCATGAAAAAATAAAACCTCAAATTATCGCGCACATGGATCGGCCCCCGGCTTGGTACCACGTTCAAAATATGGCCCTTGAGGCAAATTAATTGGGGAACCCTGCACTATACTGTAGTAAACTGAGCATGTAATAATGCGTGAACAGTTTGGAGAAATAGAGCAGATTTACAAGCTCACAAATAAAGCCAACATTTTCGATATGAGCAATGACAAGAGGCTGCCCTTACCCTTACTGCCCTGGCAACCTGAGCGAGGTGCTGAATTTAATGACAAGCTGGGAGACTGAGCATAGGGTTAATCAGGCTATTTCGGCTGTTTTGGCCTCTAGCCCCTGTGTATGGAGGCGTATGTGTCCCAGGGGCGGATCTAGGCATGGGCATGGGGGGGATGCCCCCCTAATGCCCCCCCAAACACAATGCCATGCAAAACAACCCAAGATATTTCAAATTAAAGTGCTTATATTTAAAATGATGTGAAACACTACTACTGCTACCAACTAACTACAGCTGTGTCACCACTAAACCAACAGCATTTCATCATTGAAAACAGAAAACTCTCTGAGTCAGACCTTTAGCTTTATGCATGCTGCGTGTTTGTTGTAACTTCAACAACTGATGTTATTATTGATGCTTTACTTGACTAATAAAAGTCCTGCAACCGAAAATGGTATGGGGACGGCTTCATCGCCCGTGGCGCGAAGCGACATGGGCGATGAAGCCGTCCCCAGACCATTTTCTCTTGCCCCTCCAACATGTTCTCTTGCCCCCCCAAATGGGACATGTTACATCCGCCCCTGGCCCCCTGCCCCTTTTTCCCATCACACATTCTAACGTATGCGCACATAGATTCACACATGCATGTACGCACCATGCACGTGCACACAGACACACTCACCCCTTCTCTGATAAGAATGTTCAGTTGCTTACTGTAAAACCATTATCTCTTGCCTTTGCACGCCTATATGCCCTATTGCAGTGTTTTTCAACCTTTTTGATCGCAGGGCCCACTATTTATTCAGCATTTGAGCCAAGGACCACCACTTGATGACATTTTAGCCCCATAGACCCCAAAAACTAAAGATTTATTTTGCTTTTGTCCACAACACCAGACTGGATTTGGGGAACAAAACAGTAAAACATACAGATCAAAATGACCAGTAATCTTCTACATTCTCTAGTTGTGTAGACTAATTGAATGAATATTTTAACTCTTGAGAGTGTAAACATGAAACCATATGGACCCACATGGGTCCATTTGGTTTCATTTTTACGCTCTCAAAGAGTTACATCTGGTTAACTAACTTTCCATAATTTAGCCTGGGGACCACCTGGAACACTCTCAAGGACCACTGGTGGTCCACGGACTACTGGTTGAAAACCACTACCCTATTGTATGTGAAGTATGAGAAGGACCAAGATAGTCTGGCTTCTCCAGAGGAATTTTCTGTTCTGCTACTTCCTTTCTTCTGTGGTTTACACCTCGCCTTTTTTTTGCTTGTTAGATAAAATTCCTTTACTTCTTGTTAAAACTCTGTGGAGACATTCTGAGAAATATTTTCACTAGTATGTTTAGGCGCCCATTATTCTCACGCCACGGGATGTCTGGGATTTATTTATTTATGATGTCATTTTCTGAGAGACCCACGTCAGTAGTGATAGTCAGTAGTGCATTTGCATGGGTCCTCTGCCATCCGTGTGTAAATGGGTGAATGCACAATGTGTAAAGCACTGTGAATAAAAGCGCTATATAAATGCACCATTTACTATTTTGCATAGATACAGTATTTGCTCTATATGGTTTGTTTTTGTGTGCTTTGCTGGTAAGCACAGTGAGTGTATATTACATACAAATTTCAGCACACAGCCAATAATGTGGCCATTAGATGTCCTTGTTTAATATTTGCATTGATTGATTCATGACTTGATATCTGCTTGAAACCACTTGAACCCCAGCATACCTATTCTGCTCATGGTAAATTTTACCTTCAATGAAAATAACAGAATGTTATTGTTATCAAAGGGAATTGTTGTAGATCAGGGGTTTTCAACAGGTGGTCCGGGGACCACCAGTGGTCCTTGAGAAGGTTCCAGCTGGTCCCCAGGCGAAATGATGGAAAGTTGGTTAACCAGATGTAACTCTTGAGAATGTAAAAATGAAACCTTGCGGGTCCATTTGGTTTCATTTTTACACTCTCAAGAGTTAAAATATTCATCATCTGAACTAGCCCAAATCTACACAACTAGATATCTATGTTTGCCTGTTATGTTTCCGAAATCCAGCCTGGAATTGTAGATAAAAAAGAAGAAATCTTTGGGTTTTGGGTCTGTAGGGCTAAAATGTCATCAAACAGTGGTCCGTGGCTCAAATTCTGAATAAATAGTGGGCCGTGGTATAAAAAAGGTTGAAAATCCCTGTTGTAGAGTGAAAAAGGAGAGTTCCTGGCAGAGCGTTAACTAAGTACACTAAGTAGCCTAACTAAGTACAGAATAGGCTAGTGTTTAGGTGGCGAGTGTATTGAGTTTATACTTGTTCTGTTGCATTAATCACCAGGACGCTGTGGTTCTGTTTAAAGGATTTGTCAGAACTCGTTGTAGGTATATGATTATTTTAAAATATTCAAATATTTTACACTTGCGCACAAGATCGGTATTGACCAATTGTGGGGAAAATCATCAGTGATCGAATCAGTCCCTGAACATTAATCTAATTGCCTCAACAAAACCAAATGATTTAAAAATATTGAACATTTGCTTGAAGTTGATCGGCGTAAGCACAAGTACGCTGTTTGCAAAAAATGCAAAATCGAGAAAGTAAAATCTAACTTATCTATAATTAATTATAATTACGAATAATTATTATACAATTTTAGAGAGAGGCTTTCACTATTATCTTTGTGTCAGATTGACTTGGTCAAATAATTACCAGGTGTACGCTTGTTGTGTTATCTGCAGCATGGTAAGAGGCTAAGCTTCCAGTTAGATAGAGCGCGTTGGCCCAGCTTCATTTCAGGAACCTCTTTCATCACCATGGCAACACATGGTTGAACAGATAACGCACGAGAGTTCGGGTTTTTCCTGTTTCTCTCAATGGTTTTCAAAGTGGCGTCTGGGAGATTATGATAGTTCAGATGTTATTTCCTTTGGTTGTTTGTGGCTCATCACAAAGACATTGACCAGGAAAATCATCTTGCATCTTTGGGCACTCTTGTTAGCATGAGAGTATAGCTGTAGGGAAGGCTTGTTACATGGCTTGCAGAATAGACCTGTCTCAATGCATACATGTTCCATTCAGCGATGGTTGCTTGTCTCTGGGTTGCTTTCAAGGAGTCTTGGTGGTTCCGGTGAATTATCCGATGTCGAAGAGGAGTGACACAGGCGCCGTTATCGCCAATTTCACTCTTATGTGAAACAAATAGTGGCAGATTAAAACAGCATGGAGTTGACCTCGGAATACATTTATAGGGATAGTAATCAGGACAGGCTCAGTATGATAATGAACGGAAATCGAGATGCAATGCCGTTAATTGCTATTCAGTAAAAACATTGCGCTTGCTGATTTGAGGTTGGCGATGAAGAGACGCATCAACACGGGAGCGTTGTGCGTCTCTGTGCGACGCTGTGTTCCCCAACAGTGACACACCTGTGTGGGAGCAGCGTGGGAGGCTAGAATGGCGACGATAATCCAAATTCATTGTCACACATCACAGGTTTTTGGGTGAAATTAGTTTTCGTGGCAAGTTCTATCATGTTGTTATTTCCGCAGGTGGGGAAAAAAAAGAAAAGTAAGAGGAAGCCAAGAAGGAGTACGAAAAGAAAACATTATTTACATATTTAGTGGGTGGCAGTGGCTTAGTGGTAGTGTCACCGGATGGTAACCGCAAGGTTTCCGGTTCAAACCCGGGCTCCCGCAGAGTTAGCGTCGAAGTGTCCTTGAGCAACACACTGAACCCCCTATTTGCTCCTCATGTGCTAGTAGGTACCATGCATGGTTTCCACTGTCATCAGTGTATGGATGTGTGTGTGAATGGGTGAATGTGATGCACAACCTATGTAAAGTGCCTTGGATAAAGGCGCTATATAAATGCACCATTTAACATTTACTGTTACTGTAGTAGCTACCTGGGATAGGATGTACATGGCATTAAACTGCAAAATGTCAGCGCGTATAGGAAATTGCATTTGTGTTAGGTTCAGTCTAACACAAATGCAGTTGCTGGTGCTGATGGATGATGATGTTTGATTTGCCATCTGATACAAACCATTGATTTATGTTTTTGTCTGTGTGAATTGTGGGTGTGTTTTATGTGTGCAATTGCCTTTTCAATCAATTTAACGTACAGTATACAGCCATGGTTCCCAAATTGGGTGTCTGGGGACTCCTAAGGGTACTCGAGGGAGTTCTTAGGGGGCCCCAGCTAAATAGAACTAAATAAACCTTGGTCCTATGGTCTGTAACTCTGTCTGTAAAGTACATTTGTACATTCTCAGAGTTAACATAACTGTGATTTTACAATATATATTGTAATGAAAGGGCCTTGGTGATTACAGCCTGCCCAGACACACAATAAAAAAACAATCCGCATGGTGTTACTTGTGCCTGTTACTGTCAAAGTCCTTGTATCTTCTTGTTTATTGTTACTGACTCTTTTTCTACTTCTGGGTTGCCTTGGTGATCACCTTGCACGTACAATATGTTGCTAGATGCAGGAGGTATATTGGTTTTTATTAAATTTTCTCAAGATACACTGCAATTCAGCTGCATCAAACCACTATGATTATGTAACTTTGAAAAACAGAACAAAAAATAGGTTGGTCGATAAATAAATCAAAGCAACATCATAATGAAAGCATTAAGAAGAACATTGCCGTTTCACTGGCATCTTTATCATTGTGAAAGAGGAATACTTCTGTGAGCCACTTCTAAACATACTGTATGGCTGTGTAGTGCGCCAGTGATAGCAAATCTATGAGCTCACAACAGCGTGCCACATTGCTACATAGTTGTAAGCTAGAATTACACCAGTAGTTTTCAACCTTTTTCATACCAGGGCCCACTATTTATTCTGCATTTAAGCCACAGACAACCATTTGATGTTGAGTTTAGTCTATCAGACCCAAAACTACAGATTTTCAAGTTTTTGTCCACAATTTAGCAGAGATAAACTGGCAAAACGTTGGTCAAAATAGCAGTTCTTTTACATTTTCTAAATGTGTACATTCTTGAGAATGAAGTAATTCAGATAAATAATTTGAGAGTGTAAAATGATACCAAATGGACCCATTTGGTTTCATGTTACGATCTCAACATTTACAGATCTATAAGGGTCCACTTGGTTACCATGTGCCTATCATTTAGCTGGGGACCACGTGGAAATCCTCTCAGGGACCACTGGTTTGAAAACCACTGCACTACACAACGCTCAATCAAGTATAAGTCAGCAATTATTAGTTCAACCATGAGCGGATTGGCCATCTGGAGTACAGGGAGTTTTCCCGGTGGCCTGCGCCATCTAGTGGCCTGGACAGTTTTTTTTTAGAAAAGTCCAGGGCAGGCCAGGGCACCAGGCCCAGGCCAGGCAAACTAGTGTTGCTATCCTTCAAAAAAGAAAATGTGTCCTACACCAGAGCCTTCAAGTAGGAGAGTTGCCATATTCCCGTTCACTCCTGTGCACCAGGGCGCTTGCACTGCTGGAGGCAGTGTTGCCAACTGCCAAGATCCAAAATGCACTAGAATGCGCTAGATGCTCGCCTGGAACATACAGATCAAAATGACCAATAATCTTCTACATTCTCTAGTTGTGTAGACTAAGTTGGCCTAATTCACATGATGAATATTTTAACTCTTGAGGGTGTAAAAATTAAACCAAATGGACCCGAAAGGGTCCATTTGGTTTAATTTTTATGCTCTCAAAGAGTTACATCTGGTTAACCAGCTGCCCCCTCAGGGTGGCCTGGCAAAGGCAAAATCGTCCCGGTGGGAAAATATGTGCCAATCCGCCCCTGAGTTCAACTATGAATCACTCCCACTCTCATTGTCCGTGTGTCTGTCCAGGTGAACTTGGGGAGCCACCAGTACTTGTTCACGGTGGACGTGAGCCCACCAGAAATGCCCTGCCTCTGCCTCAGGCACGACGTGGACGCCCTGGTGTGGCAGCCGCGGCCCGACCAGCCCAGCAACATGTGGGACCACATCGCCACGTTCAACGCCCTCGGTAAGAACTCTGGTGTATCGTGTTATACTGATGCTTGTGGTTACGGAGATAAAGGGTCCATTTTCGTTACCGCTAAACCCCTTATCCCTTAACCCCTTTGCCTTTTTAAACTATTAAAAAAAAACATTTTTCAATAGTTTAAATGGCCAGTCTACAAGCTCACAATGTGTCAATAGATTGGCACGTTGAACTATTCCAAAATGTTTTTCAAAATAGTACGTTGAAAAAATCCAAAAATGATAAGGGGTTTAGGATGAGGGGTTTAGAGGGTAACGAAAATGGTGCCCAATGTGTCTACACTGCTACACTGAGAGACAGCGAGATCGTTTTACGACCGCAACTGCCGCCACGATCCTTTTTTAAAAAGGTCGCAAACGTCGGTTTTAAAACTGAAAACAGACTCAAAAATGAATTCGCCCTCAATCCTGGCTACACTACTGAGTACGTGTCTCTGTAAGTTACCTGTTTTTTTTTTTTTCGGCTGTTCCCTTCAGACGTCACCACAGCGAGTCTCCATCTCACCCTGTCCACTGCCTTAATTTCCTCTTTACATCAGGGGTCTCAAACTCAATTCACCTTGGGTCCGCTGAAGGCGTGTGTTGCGGCTGGAGGCAGCCGCAACACCCGTGCATGTGTGCACATTCCGTGCATGGGATGTGTTATAAAATATATACTGTATGTTTGCAGTTTCAAGCCTATTTTTTCCACCCATTTTCGCCTTCATTTAACTTCATTTAAAGACTGGTTATAGCTGTGGCCTGTCACCTAGCCTTAAGCCGTGGACACCTAGCTTGACACTCAATTAGAAATACTGAAGGTCCAGGAATATTTTGGACTAAGACCAAGACTACTTGCCCAACAGGGAGTTCCAACCGCACCTCAAGCCCATAACAGGCCAGTCTGGTGCATCTCAGAAGCAGGACTTGTAGCAGTAGAGAAGGGAGGCACTGGAGCAGCTCAGACAGTTCAAGCCTTTAATTTAGATACAGGGTGCAGGTAAAATTGACAACGTTTCGATGTATGTATGTCACATTTAATGACCTGACGAAGATGTGACATACATACATCGAAACGTTGTCAATTTTACTTGCACCCTGTATCTAAATTAAAGGCTTGAACTGTCTGAGCTGCTCCAGTGCCTCCCTTCTCCAAGACTACTTGCCCTTTGCCCCATAATAATTATCCCCTCAACCCAACCATGGACTATTGGAAATGGATGTATGGATAATACACAGGGCTGCTCATTAAAAGAGCATCCTTAAGTGCACACATTAGAGCTGGGGAGGGTTCCTGCCCAGTGCACACATCATGGGCAGATGCAATGCTACACAGTGCGGTCAGCAGCAGGACTCAGAATGCTTGTTAGCACTTCCACCACTGCAGCTCAACCTCTCACCTACAGCGGCAGATTCCAAGTAATGCCACACTCAGGGGACACAGTGCCTCTAGTCCCCCCTGAAGCCACATGCACACACATGCATGACAATGCGTTGTCCCTGGAACTTGTCAAGCTGGGCACGGTCTAACGCGGCAACACCTCTAACAAAGCAGTTATTACCCAGTGTTCGATAGGTCCCTATTATTTTTTGCATAGTATTAAAATAATCATCTGAATTAGACCAAAGTCTACACAACTAGAGAATGTAGAAAAATGGCCATTTTTGATCTATGTTTGCAAAATCCAGCCTTAAATTGTGGACAAAACCAAAATAAATCTTTAGCTTGGAGGTCTGTAGGGAGAAAATGTCATCAAATGGTGGTGTGGTCCGTGGCTCAAATGCTGAATAAATAGTGGTCCCTGGGATCAAAAAGGTTGAAAACCACTGCAATACAGAATAATACAGTGGTTATGTGCACATCACATGCACGGGACGTCAAAAGTATAGACCACTGTACCACTGCACATTTCCAAAACCATCTCAGTCTGACCTCTCTGCATGCATGCATGCACTGTCCGGCTGCCTCTGATGCAATCACTGCTGTAATCATTTTGTGTGCCTTGCCTGATAACCCTGGTAACAAGTAGTCTAGGGAACAAACGGCTTCCTCCTGAGCCATGTGGTAATTCCTTAGCATGAGGCTGGTGTTGATTTGCTGTTATTGCAACTATACCCCCCCTGGACAGCCTTGGCCACATATTATCTATCGTGAAATCCCTGGAGGGATATATACGAATTTGATCATTTGAAAATCAATTGACTACAAGTCACACCATCTGGTGAAGCAGCCTGATGAAGTCTGTGTCTGATGTAGACAATGAATAGGATAGGAGGATATTTTGGCGTATTTCCCCCTCAGTGATAATCTGTTTTTCAAAAATCCTTATCTGATGGCATCAGTATGCATTGTTTATTAGAAAGGGCTTATGTGGGGTTATATTCGCACAGCTTATTATTTTGTCCTTTTATGTTAAACTTGGTATGTTTGATGTTTCATTAATGATATTCATGTTGTAAACAGTTCCTTGCTATAATCCACTGGTCTAGATCAATATAAAGCTTCCATGCTGTGCGTTCTGTGGTGTTAAACGGAACACGGAAAACAATGTAAATGAAGCATACTGTACTAAAAAGCAGGTGGGATTCATGATCAATTTGGACTACTGTGAACCGAAAGTCAGCCTTTACTCACTAAAATCTGAACTAAAATCTAGTATTTGCATTGTGTTTAGACCTTTTGAGTCGACTATAAGCCACTACTCTTTCACATGCTTTTGACCCTGCGGCTTATACAACGATGCGGCCAATCTATGGATTTTTCAGGTTCCAGCTGGGCTCCGCAGACTAAATGATAGAAAGTTGGTTAACCAGATGTAACTCTTTGAGAGCGTAAACATGAAACCAAATGGACCCTAGCGGGTCCATTTGGTTTCATGTTTACACTTGAGTTATGATATTCATGTTTACACTCGAGTTATGATATTCACCATCTAAATTAGCACCACTTAATTAATAAGTCATATTCATTTTGGTCTAATTTCGATGTTTTGCCTCTTTTTTTGCGAAAATCCATCCTGGAATTGTGAACAAAACCAAAAGAAATCTTTAGTTTTGGGGTCTGTGTGGTGAAGATGTTAAATTGTGAAAAAGTTGAAAACCACTGCTCTAACATGAAGCACCTGACTATAAGCCTGGTGTGGCTTATAGTCAGGTGCGGCTTATAATCCGGAAATTACAGTATGTTCTAAAACACAGTCTGAACGTGACAGCCAGATGAAGTGACCCAGGTCACATATCAAGCTATACAAAAAAAAATTACAAATGCCATCCATTGTTTTTATAATGTGTTTATAAATCCATGTTGTTACATCACATCTCCACTAGTTAAAGAATGTTGGCCCCCACGAAAATAGCTGATCTGCAAGCTGTCAACACGTTTCCGTGCAACACATTGGGAGGTTGCAGCTTGTAGTGTCCGCAGTGGCAGCTGGATGGGATTTCAGCCACTGCCCATTTATAACAGACTGCACATACATACAACCCCAATTCCGTTGAAATTGGGACGTTGTGAAAAATGTCAATAAAAACAGAATGCATTGATTTGCAAATCGTTTTCAACCTATATTCAGTTGAATACACCACAAAGACAATATATTTAATGTTCAAACTGATAAACTTTATTGTTTTTGGAAATTATACAATCTTTTGTAAATTGATCCCTGCAACACGTACCAAAAAAGTTGGGACGGGGGCAACAAAAGACTGGGAAAGGTCATGAATGCACAAATAACGCCTGTTTGGAACATTCCACTGGTAAACAGGTTAATCTTAAACAGTTTAATATCGTGATTGGGTATAACAGGACCATCCCAGTCGTTCACAATCAAAGATGGGGCGAGCTTCACCACTTTGTGAATAATTCTGGGAGAAAATCATCCAACTGTTTAAAAACAATGTTTCTCAACATTCAATTGCAAGGAATTTGGTGATTTCATCATCTACAGTCCATAATATAATCAAAACATTCAAAGAATCTGAAGAACTTGCTATACTAAAGCGACAAGGCCGAAAACCAACACCGAATACTTGTGACCTTTGATCCCTCAGGTGGCTCTGCATTAAAAACTGACATCATTGTGTAAAGGATATTACTGTGTGGACTCAGGAACACTCAGAAAACCATTGCCAGTTTAAATACACCTGTCGCTACATCTGCGAGTGCAAGTCAAAACTCTACCATGCAAAGCAAAGAAAGGTTGGTTTGAAAAACAACCAGAAAAACAACCAGAAATGCCTTCTCTGGGTACAATATCATTTGAAATGGTTAGACACAAAGTGGAAAAGTGTGCTGTGGTCTGATGAGTCCACATTTCTAATGATAGTGGACCCAGAGAAGGCATTTCTGGTTGTTTTTCTGGTTGTTTTTCAAACCAACCTTTCTTATGTATCGCTTTGCTTTCCATGGTAGAGTTTTAACTTGCACTCGCAGGTGTAGCGACAAATTATGTAAACTGACAATGGTTTTCTGAGTGTTCCTGAGTCCTCACAGTAATATCCTTTACACAATGATGTCAGTTTTTAATGCAGAGCCACCTGAGGGATCAAAGGTCATAAGTATTCGGTGTTGGTTTTCGGCCTTGTCGCTTTAGTATAGCAAGTTCTTCAAATTCTTTGAATGTTTTGATTATATTATGGACTGTAGATGATGAAATCACCAAATTCCTTGCAATTGAATGTTGAGAAACATTGTTTTTAAACAGTTGGATGATTTTCCCCCAGCATTATTCACAAAGTGGTGAACCTCGCCCCATCTTTGATTGTGAACGACTGGGATGGTCCTGTTATACCCTATCACGATATTAAACTGTTTAAGATTAACCTGTTTACCTGTGGAATATTCTAAACAGGCGTTATTTGTGCATTCATGACCTTTCCCAGTCTTTTGTTGCCCCTGTCCCAACTTTTTTGGTACGTGTTGCAGGGATCAATTTACAAAAGATTGTATAATTTCAAAAAACAATAAGGTTTATCAGTTTGAACATTAAATATATTGTCTTTGTGGTGTATTCAACTGAATATAGGTTGAAAACGATTTGCAAATCAATGCATTCTGTTTTTATTGACATTTTTCACAACGTCCCAATTTCAACGGAATTGGGGTTGATACCTGACTCCAATCTCATCCTCTCTGGGTCCATACGCATCACAGTCTATTCGCAGAGGTTTAATTGTGAAATCATTGAATTAGGAATTGTGGTTACAACAGTCAGTCATATACAATATAGTCTATTTATAGGGAACTTCTTCACAAAATAATTCACCAGCAGTAATAACAATAGAGTTCTCTCTCAGTCAGTTCTCTCAGTTGATGCTTTATATCAATACCCTCAAACTGCTGAAATCTGAAATTTGTTTATTTTTGGAACACAGTTCTTATTTGACGTGCAATATGAAAAAGGTATTGAAATTCTGATAAATATAAGGAGGATGTGAAAAGATCAACATCAGACCTTGATGCTCCTGTCACTCCTGGGCGATGCCTCCGTACAAATTAACTTATCAAAATGTACAGAAACAATTAAGGCCATTTACAGAATGGTAGAGAAGAGCTACACATGTCAGATTGTTGTTGTCGGTTGGCACGGTAACAAAACAGATAGCGTGCTTTAAAAGTAAGTTGTTAAAGGCGAATTCCACCCATTTTAAAAAATTTCCTGAGACGATACAAATGGAACAAAATGGAAAAAGAAAAATCATTAACATGGTGAAACACAGTTTGATAATTTCATGAATTTGTGTTTGACCATGTTGACGACTTTTTTCCCCAGACCTCCATTTCTAGGAAACACAGAATGTGTGAAAAAAGTCAACTTCTTTGCCTTTTTTTTTAAACTATTTTGAAGAACATTTTTAATGTGTCTTAGTAGGTTAGCTGGTTTAACTATTCAAAAATGTTGTTTAACCCTTTGTGTACTGAACGCGTTTTGGTGTTCAACACATTGTTACACTTTAGCTATTGAAAAAATATCAGATCTACGAGCTCATATCGCGCCACCGAGTGGCGCGATATGAGCTTGTAGCTCTGATATTTTTGAAAAATTGTGAAAATGTGATGCAAATCTTTGAATATATTCTTTCTGAAGAAAATATTTTGAACTAAAATCGCTTCTGGGGGATCCCTAGAACAACGTGTTTTCAGATGGGGGTCCGCATGAAATATGTTGAGCATCACTGAGACAGGAACTTAGATTTGTGAAAAAAAAAAAAAAAAAAATAGAATCTGTCAGAAACTAGCATCAGAGACAGAAACTAGAAACTAGTCAGGAACTAGAATCAGGTGTCAAATAGAATATATGGAGCCCTGAATGTTCTGTTCATTGTAGGCTACGTCCAGGCGTCGAAGCGCGACAAGAAGTTTGCGACCTGCGCCCCGGACTTCTCCTACGCCGCCCTGGGGGAGTGCCTGCGCCGCGTGTTCGTCTACCGACAGCCCGCCCCCGTGGACACGGTCCTGTTCAACAGGAAGCAGGGCCGGCAGGTGGGACAGGTGGCCAAGCAGCAGGTGACCAGCCTGGACACCAACGAGCCCATCCTGGGCTTCCGCGCGACCAACGAGAGACTTTTCGCCCTGACCTCCAACAACCTCTTCGTCCTGAAGATCAATAACAATTAACCCATTGTGTCCTGTCTAGATTTCTTGTTTCTAATATTCAAAGATTTGCACCACGTTTTCACGATTTTTCAAAAATAGCAGAGATACAAGCTCATAGCGCGCCACTCGGTGGCGCGCTATGAGCTTGTAGATCTGCTATTTTTCAATACTTAAAACATAATGCTGAGAACACCAAAACGCGTTCAGTACAAGATTCCTGGAGACTCTAAAACTTTATTTTTTCGAGTTGTACCTCCTCTTGCCATTCCCAAGAGCTCTGAGCATTCCAAATGTCATTATATACTGTGGAACAAACATATTGGCGCTTTTCTAATTAACTGGAAAACCTGGAGTAATACATTTGATAAACTATGAGTTTATGTACTCATTGCCCTTGTCATCATCATTCAAGTGCCCATAACGTTGGCAGTCTTCTGTGCGTTGTGACATATGTGTAAATTGACGTCGTACAGTACTGTATGCTAAGATAATAATCGGCTGTCGTTTGTGAAGAATACTCTCAGACCGCCTGAAATAAAACCAAGCCCCCAGTTTCCCTTTTTTATTTTTATTTTTTTTATTTTTTCTAGAAAACAACGTGAACCTCAACAATTGGTTACGAAATACTGACATTCTGTCGACATTCAGAAAGTCAGACCCGGAAAGAATTGAAACCTGTACAACATCTTTAAAAATCTCGGTCTTTTTCAAATTGCATTTTAAAATGGTATTTCTCTTTCAAGCTCTACTAACTCAATGTTTGCTTTCACAGTTCACTGTCTAAATTCATTAAGCAGACTTTGAATTTCCAGTACCTTGTGTTGAATTTCCACTACCTCAGTGTTGTCTATAGGCTTTTGGCAGTCTGACAGTATAAACGTTGAACCCCTGGAGCGGCATAATTGTTTTGGTCTAATTGGTCCTTTTGATAGTTCCGACTGCTCCGTATTTTTCCTCAGCAGGCCTATGTTGTCTGCCTTCTATTCATCTCTCTTATTCCTCCCCAGTCTTTGTCTTAAAACATTCAAGACATCATTTGCTTTCCTTGCAACCGAGGCAAGCTACTGGTGATGGGTAATCACTTTCTTTTCGCGGTGGTCATTGTTTGGCAGAGGGTAATGTCGTTTCACCCTCGGTTCTCTAGTAATTACTGGTTCGCAATTGAATTAGCCGTACACGCCGCGTGCTTTTATTAGCTGTTCCGCCGTCCCTAGATTACTTGTTCTGGGTCTGTCGCATGCACTAATGTCTAGGAGAATTGTTTCACCTAGAACACAGCACATTGTCAAACCACATTACAACCGAGAACTGCATAATTTAAAATTGTTATTGCTTGGGCTTTACATTTCCCTGGTCTGTCATCTTGAACACCATCGATCTTCTTTCTACCGTTCCTTTCGGCTTTTTTTAGAAAAAGACACAGACAGACAATTTTTAATTATGCATGGGGTTTCAGTGAGTTTTTATGGATCCTATCGGGATGTGAAACTTGTTCCAGTCTACCATTAATGAACCCAAAGTTTGGGCTAACTTGCACGCCACCATACATCTTTTGTGTCCTGTTAATTGTGGTGAGAATTGAGTGGCAGCCGTGTTATTTTCACAGACTAAACCATTTCTTGGCAATTATTTTTCAGCGTTTTAGAATGACAGGGTGAACCTCCCCTTTTGCGTCAGACAATAGCATTTGTAGGGTGACAAACGGGTCCTGTGAAATAATCACGTGTGCTGATTGATCGTATTCACGTGAAACGTGACCTCATCCTCCTCTGTGGATTGAGTAATTGTTAATAATTTAAAAGTAAATTAAAAACAGACGATGAGCAGCACTTGCTTTGCAAGGATGGTCGATAATAATAGTATGTAATAATTAAGTATGATCTTTGTCAGGACAGATCGTAAATTGATTTCTGTCACCCGTGATTTGCCTTGCTGCTGCCTTAAAGGTATGTACAACTGTACAAAGGAAATGTCACTGTCAGTTAATGTCCTTTGAGAGGTTGCGTGTGTGCTTTGACTCTTCCTCTTACTGTATATCCTGGTGTTATTAAACTGGACTGTGCAGTGTGCATGTGCAGTCACCAGTCAGTAAGACTAAGGTGACTGTGATATGAGTGAATAATGCAGTTGCAATAAAACCAAAATAAAAGCTAGGTCTGACTAGATGGATTAATCTAAAAAATGTCTAAGGACAAGTCTGGACACGAGGATGCTAATATTTATAATTCTATGGATGACTGTGTCACTTAAACATCTGAGCTCAACAAACTCACAGCGTTTCACATTGTCATGCAACTGGGAGCTTATTTTTGTACATTAATGTCAGTGCGAAAGCGCAACACTATTGTATGACAAGTAAATACCTTTGTAGTTACGTCATTGCCACAATAAGTAGTACAGATATGTGGATTATGTCTGATTCCATCACATTTTATCACTTTCATTTAACAAGGTGGGGAGGTTTGAGATCTAATTTGAGAAATGTCTAGATACCCTGCCTGCAGTGATGGGCAAGTTACTGGGAAAATGTACTAAGCTACACTACTTGTTACTCTCAAAACAAGTAGTGTAGCTTCACTCCAAGCTACGGGAAAATGTAATTAAGCTATGTAGCTTAGATACTTGTAACAAGTTACTGCCCTTCACTGCCTGCCTGTCAGCTTATCCACTGCTCATTTCCTGCCATACAACTGCTTGTAGCTGTGTTTCTTTCTTCTTTTTTTCCACTCAGGAGTCAAGAGTCATTATAAAGGCCGACTTGTGTGTGACAGAGAAATAGAAGTTTCAAATGTCATGTAAGCCACTTGTGGTGAATTGAGGAGTGAACATAAAACCAATTAACGTTTACATGCTTATTGCATGGTCAAGTCAATTTGTGGTTAATGGGGACCATGATACAATTATTTTAACATCATGGACTTTAATTGGGGAAACGTGCTTCAGGTGGGGAAAAAGGAGTTTGGCCTCATGCTGTCGATTCCTAGCAGATTGCCACAGATTTTTTCCCAGATGAAATTCGTTTTCATATGAAATGTGTTTGCCCTGCGACAATGTGATATTGTGATGGTGCATGTTCTTTCCTTGCATAATTACACACCAAAGCTATTTCTCTTGTTGCAGGAAAGCTGTCATTACAGCCCATAGTCATCTTTGTTGCTTACCTGAACCGTGGTGACCATAATGAGGATCTTTACCATAGAGGTAGGAGGTCTTCTTTTGGGAGGTAAGAAACATATTATGTAATCTGCAGGTAATGGACCATAAAAGCTGGTCTTTTTACTCCCATTGCCATATCTGACTGCACCTCTGTTCCCATTCTGACTTTACCCATTGTTATCTATTCTATGAGAACTGTCAAAACACTCTCTTTCTCTCTCTACCTACTGTAACTATTAGTTTTAACAACATATTTTTTTATGTGGCCTGTGCCTTCCTTCCTAAAACGTATCGTACAGTACGACGTATTGTACTGTGGCAATCTGCTACCCGCCTGTAGCACTTTGAGATTCTTTGAATGTAAAGTGCGTTATAAATGAAATGTATTATTATTATTGTACTGTATGTGGCCCACTGGTGTATTGTGAATTCACACGTTTTGGGCATTCAACCTGAGTAGTTCCTATTTAGTTCCTATGTGTAGTACCTATGTGTTTGAATTCATATACTTTTTCCTTTCCTTTTTTCATTTTCAAGATTTGAAATTGCATTTTTATTTCATTAAAATGTGACATACCGGTAAAACTCATTCGTGAATATCAGTATACTATTACTACTAAAATATGATGTGTGAAGAAAATAAATAAATAAAACATATAAATATAATATAAATAAATATAATATGAGAAATATATAAAACCAAATATAAATATAAAATAAAAACTGAAATACCTGTATTAGAATAAAGACAACCTGCAGCAATGCAAATTGTTCGAAGTGAGGGGGACCTTAAACCGGGCATCTATGACAAAAATCAAGTGCCATATATATGATGTCACAACTATCAAGGTAGATTGATGCCAAATATGTTTTGGTGTGGAATTCTCCTTTAATGCACTCTCTCACATGCTTCTGATTGGGTCTGTGTCCCTGTCTGCAGACAGAAGCCCCGCGTTAACTTTCTTTCTGTATTTATTCATCGCTAAATGCATTACGGTACGATTCTAGTAAATGAATAAATGGCACATTGGAGAAATGAGCTGCCAGAGATTGATTACGCTCACTGTAACTAATAGCTGAGATACTTTATTGTCAGGGAACCAGAGCCTCATATAACAGTCGAGGTGATGCATCTCTCATGCAGGCTTTTGCTCATTTGGGGCTGCATAATTGAAATGAAGCGTATAATTTCAGACGGCGGAGGCTCTTCACCTCCGACCGCGTTGGAATAAGAAAACAGCCATTATGCTATTTGAGCCCCTCAGTGTTGCCAACTTGGCACATTTGTTGTCACTATATTTAGCTTTTTACCAGGCCTAGCACCAAGATTGGTGAAAAACTCCTTGCGGAAAATCTAGTGCTTTTTTGCTGGTGTGTTGGGCCGAAATTGTTTGACAGACGCCAGAGATAAAACCCTCGTTTTTCACCATTTTTCCTTCCATGATAGAGTCCTCCTTCCTTCCTAGAAACGGCCGGTGGTTACCAAATGGACCCTTATAGATCTGTAACTCCTGAGCTCGTAAAATGAAACCAAATGGACCCTTACGGTCCAGAGCCAAGAGTTATTATTTACCATGTAAGCAACGTGGCTGAGGAATATCATAACACTTGAACGCTAAGCCTCCTTATTCTCAGGCAAGCATTCCATGAACATTGGTGATAAAGTTATTAAAGAGATGACTAGAAAAAGTGCTCTTCTGGGCATTTGTCTCCACCAGGTCAGGTTGTGGCCTCCTGGTGGCACTAATAGCCAATATGAAAAGGGTGCCATTTCCTCTTATACCTTTCATGGTAATTAGATGCTTTTTGCCTTTTTCCCCCCACAAAAATATGTGTCTTGAAAACATCCACCTGGTGGCGCTATAACAGGACAATGTGGAAAGGCTGTGGTTATATTGTAGTAGGAAAATAATTTGCACGTTGCCTCCATGAGTAGATGCTTTTTGTTCAAAACAGGCAAATCCGGCAATCTTTGAAAGCCAATTATAGATAAGGATGGAATATAAAATATAGGGCAGATCCATCTTGAGCACAATATGACAATATGTAGAGATACAGAATCTGGCGGAGTTATATAAAATAATGTGTTTTACAAAGATCGGCCTGTTGGTGGCGCTATAAAAGGCAGATGTGGAAAAATACAGGTCAAAGGTTTGTCACTGTCATTTAGCGAGTGTGCATGCAACTTTCACGCAGATCGGTGCAGTTCTACATAAAAAATGTGAAAAGCTCCTGGTGGGGCTATAACAGGCCGTTCTGGAAAATGTGGGGCGGCGGTTCATGGTTGGCATCTAAGGAGCGTGTGTGCAAAGTTTGGCAGCGATCGGGTTAACGGCGCCAGAGATTATCTGGTAACAGAAGGATGCACACACGGACACACAAGTGGACGGAATACAAAACATACTTGGCCTGATGGAGACGAACAAATAATAATAATCTTCCTAATAATGACATGCCCTAGGCTAACTACAGGCAAGCCAGGATGAAAGTGCTTATTATTAACAGTAATTTGTGGGTGCGTACATGTGTCTGCCCTGTGTTATCTATATGCGGAACAGAACATCAGTGGCCGTTGCTGTCAACCCACTGAACGAAGATCTAAGCACTGCAGGGGCGGATGTAACATTTCCCAAACGGGGGGGGGGGGGGGGGGGGGCAGGTGAAAATGGGGGCGGCTTCATCGCCCATGGCGCAAAGCGCCACGGGCGATGAAGTCGCACCCATACCATTTTCGGTTACAGGACTTGTATTAGGTAATTAAGCATCAATAACAACATCAGTTGTTGTTGAAGTTGCAACAGGCACACAGCATGCATAAAGCTAAAGGTCTGACTCATACAGTTTTCTGTTTTCAATGATGAAATGCTGTTGGTTTAGTGGTGCCAAAATTGTGGTTAGTAGCGTAGCGTTTCGATTCATTTTAAATACACTGTAAGCACTTTAATTTGAAATATCTTTGAAATTTGGGTTGTTTGCATGTCATCTTGCTTGGTGGGGCAGTCAGGGCATTTAGGGGGGCATTGCCCCCCTGCCCATGCCCATGCATAGATCCGCCCCTGAAGCACTGTCTGTATCACAGAACCCACCAGAATAGTACACCGGCTATGCCATTAAAGCTTCCTTAGAAAACACTTATTGACGTATACAGGCATGTCAAGTCAAGACAAAAATACCCAATCTATAATCTCAATGGGCCTTGTAGATCTGCTATTTTTGACATCTGACACCCTTGTACGATGATGTACACTACAGTATAATTCGGGATTTGCTTGTGACTGTGTCCTGTATCTATTTGTTTTTTGATAAGCAATCTTTATTATACAGGGCTAAAAAAGACCTCTTTCTAGCATGGCTTCCTGTCAGATGAACTTTATAGTAGTAGGCAGGGAGAAGGAAGTCCATGTCTGGTTATGTATGTAAGGTTCAGTTTAGATTATTTGCATAGTGATAAAACCTAAAAAGGGGAAGGCATAAAAACACACACAAGATCATAGCGGTAAAGGAAACACAGAAAAGTCTAGTGAAGACATCTCACCTCATGAGATAATTAGAAATGTGTGCTATTCAAGCATGCCTGAATAATAATATTGGGGGACGTTATTTTTGGTCTTAATCTATTTTTGATTTAGTAAACTTGCATTCGTCTACATTTGGCTGGTTCCAGTACCAGTGTGTTTGGTAGATGATACTGTGCAGATGCAATTTCCATTATTGGAGGGATGAGTGGCCTTTGATTACAAATAAAAACAAGTTACATGGTTGTTATTGACGAATACAAAAGATATTAGATGTTTTAGATCTTGGCCTGCTGTCAGCATAGACATTTGATGTTGAGCCAAGTCATGGCAAATTGAAGCAGGCTACTATTGCTATAGCAGCAGACAGCACACAGAGACAGGGTCAAATATGTGAGATAACTCAAAGAAGGATATTAACAAGATGACTGTATCGGAAGACTAGAAGGGCACCTGTATGGCAGTGTTACTGTATGTGGGAGGAGTGGAGAACAATATACTGGTGGGGGCTTCTCGCTGGTAGATGATGAGTCATTTAGGGTACAACAGCAATGCAACACAGAGAAATGATTGTGGGAGAGTTCATTAGAACAGAGGTTTTCAACCTTTTTCATACCAGGGCCCTGGTATGAATTGTGTAGATTCTAAGTAATTCAGATATAATTTAACTTTTAAATATAATTTAACTTTTGAGAGCGTAAAATGAACCCGTAAATGGACCCGCAAGGGTGCATTTGATTTCATTTTACGCTCTCAAGAGTTATAGATCTATTTGGGTCCATTTGGTTACCAACTATCCATCATTTAGCCTGGGGACCACCTGGAGTCCTCTCAGGGACCACTGGTGGTCCTCGGACCACTGGTTGAGAACCACTGCATCAGAACATTAACACAAAAAAGTGGTAAATATTAATGACCACACTAAGAAGAGAAATTCAAATGATAATATGAAAGATCGGACACTGTTTAATATAAAATGGTACGTGATGCTCAAAGATTTTCATGCTTCCAACAATAAAAGCACATCCAATGGACATGATGCTAGTATGTCGTATAGGGACCTTTCCCAATTGTACCCTTGATGCTGAGCTCCAGGCAGGGATGCCTTACCCTTTTTCAGAGTCTTTGGTATAAGCCGTCTGTCGACCTAAATGCCTGCCTGTCCACCTGTCTCTCTCTATTCTAGCTGCCTATTCAGCCTATTTTCACATCTAAGTGCTGAGCTGAGAGCATGAAAGATATACTGTACTGGTATAGTGTAGATTCGAAGCGAAGGCTTTGTTGTACATCAAAGCAATCTTTACACTCCTGGGATCTTCTGTGGACATTAGTCCAAGTAAATTCTATAGGAGAAACGACTTAATTTGCATTCGGCATGAGCACTGCTGTCGGACTAATGTGATAATCACAATTACATATGGTAAATAACAAATTTACATACAGTATGTGGCAGGTGGTGCATAGCCAAAGTAAATTATTAAGGACATTAAACCACAACTAGACACAATGTATTCATGCAAATGATCATCCTAAAGGAAGCTTTAGGTCCTTTTAATGTGTGCAACAGGCTGCGAGATGTTCTCTACCAGATGTCACATCAACACAAGGGACAGTGGCAATTTGCAATCAGAAACTGCAGATTTGCCCCCAATCTTCCATCACAATCTGAAAACGCACTTATTTCATACTCTACCTTGCAGTAGTAATTGCCTTAGCAGGCCTGCTATAGAGCTGAGCAGTCCCGCCCCCCACGTGACGTCGCCCCTGTTCCAGAAATGGATCCTGGCGTTTTTTACTTCCTGCTAATTAGATATTGCATGATAATATTGTGGTGATTGTCATGATTTGTCACGACCCCGAGTTGGCTTTTTCCGCGGGGTAATCGTGTTTATATTAGCCATTTTCGAAAAGTCTATGAGGAAAATGAATGAGGATCCAATTTCTGGAACACAGCTGCCATCATGAAAGGGGCGGGACTGCCCAGCTCTATAGGCGTATGCAAGCCTCAACCGATGGGACCTGTGCAGTGACGTCACCGCCCCTGTTCCAGAAGTGGATTCCCCATTCATTTTTCTCATAGCCTTTTCGAAAAAAAAAAACAAAAAAACGTATAAAGACGATTACGCCGCGGACAAAGCCAACTCGTGTTGTGACGAATCATGATGACACACACAATTTTTGGACGATCAAATAATTTCTAAGATGAAAAAAATGTTTTATCTGGCGTTTTCTACTTATTGCTAATTAGATATTGCATTCATGATTTGTCACAACCCGAGTTGGCTTTGTCCACGGTGCAATCTTGTTTTTATTTAGCATTTTTGAAAAGTCTAGGTAGGAGGAAAATGAATGTGCAGGTCTATAGCATGTTTTATGTAGACTTACAGTAGATAGCAGTTTATGTAGACGTATAGCATTAAATGTAACATAGCACTATGTAGTGTATACAGTATATTGTATACATTGCATACTGTGTGCGGATGCTATCTTCTTTATGGCCTTCATTGTGGTGTGCTTGTGAGAAAGTACTGCATGTGTGCGTGTGAGAGAGAGAGACTAGACCATCTAACTCACATATGTCAAAGTCAAGGCCCGCGGGCCGGATCCGGCCCGCGAGATGATTTAATCCGGCCCCAGGCTTGTAGAGCAAAAATGTCTGAGTCTAACAAAAAAAAAGTAAGTCTCTAGCACGTTCCTATCAAAAGTTATGGTCGTTTAAAGAAATGCTTTTGAGCTCTCTTCTGAACGGCATGTAATGCATGTTGTCCAGCAGGGGGAGTCGTTTTACCAGGCTAGGCTGCTGGCACTGCAAAGTGAGAACTATACTTCAGCAGTACAAGGGTGTGTAACCGAGAACTATACTTCAGCAGTACAAGGGTGTGTAACCGAGAACTATACTTCAGCAGTACAAGGGTGTATAACCGAGAACTATACTTCAGCAGTACAAGGGTGTATAACCGAGAGAACTATACTTCAGCAGTACTAGGGTGTGTAACCGAGAGAACTATACTTCAGCAGTACTAGGGTGTGTAACCGAGAGAACTATACTTCAGCAGTACAAGGGTGTATAACCGAGAACTATACTTCAGCAGTACTAGGGTGTGTAACCGAGAGAACTATACTTCAGCAGTACAGGGGTGTATAACCGAGAACTATACTTAGTTAACTATACATACTTACTTAAATTTAGTATTTGAAATTAAGATGCTATTTTTATTTAAATGTAAATAAAAATAGCATCTTTCATAGCAAATGTCTTAATCTAGGCTACAAGTATGAAACCAATAATATATATTAATATCTATTCTTAATAATAAATATGACTTGTGTGATATACTGTAGTGTAGAAGTAACGGCTGTGTACGTAAACATGCGTGTGCCGTGCATGCTTGCAGTCTGCGACTGGTTGCACCGCGGTGCTCCGGCCCCCATGAAGTCACATGAAGTCCAATGCGGCCCCCACCCCAAATGACTTTGACACCACTGGACCATCTAACTCATGTATAAGCATAGTGATAACTTTTGGTATTTGGTGTGTTTATTATTTTCTATTTTGCTCTTTTTATCTATACTCTTCTTACTATGATCTGTTGTTGCCCTCTGAACCCCCAACCGGGAGTCATAAAAAGGCTTTCCTAATGCTAGTGTGTTACATCATGCCTGCAACAAAATATGTTTGCATGAATCCATATTGTACTTATATTCAGTGTTGGTCAATATTACTTAGGAAAGTAACTTCTTTACTTTACTTGTTACCCCTTAGACAAAGTAATATCATTACTTTACTTATTACTGGAATCAAAGAGTAATATATTACATATTACGTTATTACTTTCCCAAGTTCTCAACTCCTGAATTTGAAAAAATAGAGATGTACAACATAATCTGTTTAGCAAGCTCTTTTTAGAACTGAATCCAATTTATTGGAATAATAATACTCTCTTTGCCTCTTTGACTTTTTAAACTTTTTCACAATTGTTTTCAAAGAAAAGAGAAAGAATTTAAAAATAAATACAAAATATAGCAGCAAGCGATTTGTAGTGTAAATAATTGTGCAGGATGCAGCGTGTGGACTGGATCTACAATCTAGTGTATATCTCTGTTGTTACAGTACCTGTCGATAGCTTGTGAATCTGTTCTATTTTTGCATGCAACAACAAGCTCATTTTAAACAAGTAACTTTGCATTACTTGCAAAGTAATGTGTTACTTATTACCCATTTTTGCGTTGGCATTTTCTCGTTACTTTACTTTTTGGAGCAAAAGTAATAATATTACAGTAATATGTAATCTAAAATTAGTTACTGCCCAACACTGCTTATATTATGGTTGAATTGTATATGCCTTATTCTGCTACTTCACGATTGGATTGTAAAGTAAAAATGCCTACATACGACATTGCAAATGCATTGTGATAATCTGGACTTATAACTTAATAAGAAAACTCAATACCGTGTCGTATGCACCAGCAGTACTGACTGAAGGAAGGGCACTGAGAAGCTGATCTTTTTAAGGTCAACTTGACTTTAGCATATTGCATTGTCTTTCTTATTCTTCCTCCACTGCTATATCTAATCTAATAGGACATTTCTATTTACATACATGTCGCGTGTGTGTGCATGTGTGCGTGTGTTCCTACCTGTATACCCCGAATGTCAAATGTATTTAATTTAAGCTACATGAGATTTGCCCTTTATCTTTTTTGCCCTCAGCTGCTTGGTTTGACATTAATTTTGTTATGTGTGGTAAAACAAAATGCCAGTGGATGGAGTAGAGTAATGAAGAATGTGGAAATCGTTAGTTTTGTATGTCATACAAAACATACAAAAACTCTTATCCTTATTATTATTATTATTAGTTATGCAGTGCATTGACATTTTGTCAGCGCACATTTTTTGCTAATAAAACATGTAGACATTGCATTGGTTTTTAAAAACCCTTTATTTGAGTCATATTAACAAATTCACAACTCACTCAATACTGTCTAAATATCAATCCAAAACATGCATGTAGTAACATAAGTAAAAGTAAGACGGTCACCAAGAGTACATTTTTTTCCATGGGCAAGACAGCAGCTGCAAGTAAAAACAACAATATCTATTGCAAATGGCACAAAACATGTACTATTACCATTATTGTTTAAATGTAGCCAGACAATCTACGTTGTATGACACAGCTACCCAATGGCACAATCTTGCGCAGTAAAATCATCAGTGTATAATTTTTTTTTTTAATCACACAGGACTTTACAAGGAATGAAAAAAAGGTTTCTGTTAAAGCCTGGCCAAGTACAGCTAGCTGAAGTCTACTTGTTACACAGCAAAAATTGCGGATGTACAAGCACACAGGTATCTTTAATTGTGAGACATTTAAATGTCTCCTTTAAATGTCTTTAAATGAAAAAGGTGACTGGCATTGTAAACAAGGGTAAGCTTTACTGGTTGGTCCATTCACAGTTATCAGTTGTGTTATTAAGTTGTGCTTGAATTGTACTGTAAATATAGCTGTTAATACAATCAATCAATCTTGACAGTGAAGCATTTTGAGTTTGTAGATCTGCCATTTTCATCACCGGTCACTATAGTACAGTGGTATAAATCAGGCATGAGACAGCACCAGAGCTGTATGCTATCTTCTTTATGGCCACAATTATGACCCTATAGCCCCATGTGTGGTATACTGTAGGTTGCTGGTCAGAGATTAATGTGTGTAGCTATTGATCTGGCAATAAATGCCCTAAAAATCCATCAGCATAAATATAATAAACATATATAGGATCTGTATGTGACCAGGTTGTACCGCCTCATTCACATCACAGTACATTGACAGTAAAAACCAATAAGCGGACAAACAAAAAACAATGCTCTGATAAAAAGTATAGTTCAAACACAGTTCACTGGCCTGCCAAAATCTCCACTACCAAATGACTCACATTTCTCATCTCACAAGATGGAGGTAGCTACAAATACTATGAGTGGTTTGGGGGGTAACTCATGGTTTGTCACATTGTATTATTCACAGTATAACCTTTATACTGTAGTCACCTTAATATGCAATTTAGTTGTGTCTTCCTTCTTGAGATTTTGCAAGTCCATACTTGCAAAACAGATTGTGAATGTCTCCAAAGTGCAAAGAAAATCGGACACAAATAAGAGAAACGAGGATTTAGCTTAATGAACTGAGAAGCAGTGAGGTGAGGATGATTAGTTGTGTGGGTGCGTGCGGGTGCACAAACGGGTGAAGGAGGAGGAGGTACTAGTCCACTTAACGATAAGCATCCAATTAAGCTACTTTTCACATAGTACAGTTACATTGTTTCCAGAGCATGCAGAGCACACATTTCACATAGTATCTTTTTGCATCTCCTTCACAGAGGTGACTATTTCACTGACGATTCAGTTGTGCCCTCAACAATCTTCTGTCTCCACAAAATATTATTCTGCGTGACAAACTGTTCCGCTATAGGGCAAATGACAAGTAATCTCTTTTTTGGGGGGATGATGCATCTGTGCTCATCCACCATTTTTCTTCGACTCATTATGCAATGTCTTATGGATGGATGCTTTTCAGGCAAAATTATTATTGACGAAGAGCGATGCTTGCCATTGTGACTCCGCAACATTTCCATCAGTGGCAGTATATGGGCTATAAGCAAGGCCTTTTCTGAAGGACAGTGCAGCCCCATCTGTGACCTCTCCTTGCATTGCAACACAGCAAAAGGACGAGGGGTCATAGATGGGGATTAACTGGGAATACAAAGGAATACCATTTCCACCTGCGCAGTTCAGAAAGAAACTCTTTGTCTGGCCTTAACAGACCCTGGCCCTGAATCTGAATTCCACTTGCAGATGCATCAGGGATCACTGAATGTCACTTCCATAATAGCTACAGCCTACACGTGTTTTCTTTGTACATCATCGCCTTCTCCGGCAGCAGGTCGTCGGTGACGGTGATCTCCTCCATCTCCGTGGTGAAAAGGTCGGTGCTCTCCATCACCGACGTGTCCTTGACGCCGCTGTAGGTCAGCGCCACGCTGTGCGCCGCGCCGCCGCCGGGCCTCTGGTGGTGGTGGTGGTGGTGGGGCCCGCGCTTCTGCCCGCAGTGGCAGATCTTGCGGAAGGCGGCGCGGAACTTCTGCGACATGGCGTTGTAGATGAGCGGGTTGACGGCGCTGTTGAGGTAGATGCAGCTCCGGCAGAAGAACACGAACCAGGTGTCCACGTAGGCCTTCTCCAGGAAGGAGTTGACCACCACCAGGGTGCGGTAGGGCATCCACAGAGCGGCGAACAGGATCACCACCACGGCCAGCATCTTGGTCACCTGTAGCAATGTCCACAGGTGGAAGAGGGGAAAAATAGTTACGCTGTCTTGAGTATACACAAGAAGTTTACACACATGGTGAATATTTTAACTCTTGAGGGTGTAAACATGAAACCAAATGGACCCGCAAGGGTCCATTTGGTTTCATTTTTACGCTCTCAAAGAGTTACAACCACGGCCAACGTCTTGATCATCTGTAGCAGGGGGAATAATAGCAGAGGGAATAATAGTTACGCTGTCTTGAGTATACGCACGCACTAAGGTTAGGTTGTGTCATTAGATTAGTTCAGTGGTTTTCAACCTTTCTGATACCAGGGCCCACTATTTAGTTAGAATTTGAGCCACAGACCACCATTTGATGACAATTTTGGCCCCACAGACCCCCAAAACTAAAGATTTCTTTTGTTTTGTTTTTTTGTCTACAATTCCATCCAGGCTGGATTTCAGAAACAAAACAGTCAAACAGATCAAAATGACCATTCATCTTCTACATTCTCTAGTTGTGTAGACTTGGGACATGAAACCTAAAACATGAAACCAAATTGTTAGCTCTTTGATTGGTTTCATTTTTTATTCATTTCATTTTTTTACGCTCTCAAAGAGTTACAACCACGGCCAATATCTTGGTCACCTATAGCAGGTCACAGGTGGAAGAGGGAATAATAGTTACGCTGTCGGTAAAGATTACGTGACATGATCTCTGAGTATACACAAGGACAACCCTCTGAAATGAGATGAGGCGTCTCAAGGGGTTCATCCTTTCAATATTTCAAGGCATATACGATCATATGGCATACAGTATATGCCATATGTGATCATAAGGCATATATGATCACACAATTTTACATCATGGTCTCATAAGGGTAATATTCACTAGATTTAAAAGGTTAGGTTGTGTCATTAAATTAGTCCAGTGGTTTTCAACCTCTATGATACCAGGGCCCACTATTTAGTTAAGGATTTGAGAGACACAGATTCTCAAAATATTTCATCTACTATCCAACCTCTTTCTTTCTTTCTTTCTTTCTTTCTTTCTTTCTTTCTTTCTTTCTTTCTTTCTTTCTTTCTTTCTTTCTTTCTTTCTTTCTTTCTTTCTTTCTTTCTTTCTTTCTTTCTTTCTTTCTTTCTTTCTTTCTTTCTTTCTTTCTTTCTTTCTTTGCTGATTTTTTTAACATCCAGCTCGTGTGTGTGTGTGTGTGTGTGTGTGTGTGTGTGTGTGTGTGTGTGTGTGCGCGCGCGCGTGCGCACGTGCGAGAGAGAGAGAGAGAGAGACGCACACAGATATGTCCTATTAAATATTTGGGAATGGTGCGAAATATTTTGTGATCATGATTATTAATTATGTATCGGCATGTGGCGCATGCGCAACGCACCTGTCTGCGGGAGGTGGCCGTGGAGGTGGAGTGTCGGGAGTTCTTAGAGTGTCCGTTCTTGTTATTTTTGTCTTTATGGTCGGATGGTAACGGATTCAGGAAAAGGATCCTCGCAATGAGCCCGTATAGGATCGCAGAGAGCAGCAGTGGCACGACAAAAAATATGCCAAAATCAATAAAGTAAATCGGCATGTAGGATTTTCTCGAAACTTTGTAGCCACAGGTGAGGATGGTCACATTGGTGTATTTGACCTCCTGTTCGCTGGAGAGGTAGAACCACATGATGCAGTAGATGGAGGTGAAAGCCCACACGCACAAGATGATCTTCTTCGCTCTGGAGAGAGTGCACAGAAACTGGGCTTTGATGGGGTGGCAGATCGCGATGTATCTTTCTATGGTGAACGCGGTTATGGAGCAAGACGAGGCGTTGATTCCGAGGTACTGAAAGTAGGTGATGCACAGGCACCCGTAGTGTCCGAACACCCACGATTCAAAGATGCTGTCGGCGATGCACGGCAGACCGGCCGCGATCAGCACCATCAGGTCGGCCACCGCCAGGCTCACCAGGTAGCAGTTGGTGGGCGTCCTCATGTGTTTCGTGGTCAGCACCACCAAGATGACCATCACGTTCCCAACGATCCCAAAGGCGCATATCGTAAAAACCAACAAACTGCTCACCAACTTGTATTGGATGCTGTGCTCACTAGTCCAAGTCTCCAAAGTGTTGTTGTTGTTCTCGTCTTGGATTTCGGTAAAGTTTTCCATTTTTTGAAAGGGTCCAAATGTTGTGCGCTTGAAAGAGAGAATTTGTCCTCCTTCTCTGGTGATCCTTCCAGTATTCGCTCCGAGTTTTACGCACGGAATCAGGTGTTGCGCAAACACATGTGGCTGGCACAAAAAACTTCCTATAACGAGAGTGGGTGCATATAATGCCAAATATTGCCGCACCCTAATAATTCATATCCTAGAACATTGCCATGCTGTGCGTAAAATGTATACGTCGCCTCTAGTCGCCCAGGTCCATCTTGCTCATGTGGAAGCGACGTGCATATCTCTTGTCCATGCGTCTTTTTCTCCTAATAGCCTAGATGTGAATGGAAAGCAGACGACCGTTTGGAACCTTGTCTTCTCAGAACTGCTCATTACGCATGCGTTATTACGCATGCCAAAAGAAAAGAGGCGGCCATGCACGCATCTTTATTCTTTAGCTCAGTGGTTATTTATTCAGCATTTGAGCCACGGACCACCACTTGATGTCATTTTAGTCCCACGTACCCCAAAACTAAAGATTTATTTTGCTTTTGTCCACAATACCAGGCTCGATTTCAAAATTAGTCTTGACCATTAATCGCACTCTAGCTGTGTAGACTTCAGAATTCACGTGATAAATAATATACCAACTCTTGAGAGTCCATTTAGCTGGGGACCACCTGTTGAAGACCCCTGCTTTATAGCTCTTTGACACAGTTTGTTGAAAGAATCTGATCTGTTTTGAGTTGCACCATGGCGCAGATTCAAAGAAGGTAACATGACTATTTGTCTACTTGCAGCCTATAGAGTTGCAATATGAACCCAGACTGAATCCATTCCTGGCATTTGCCCAAATGTGCTTATTTGGTGTGGATGGGATGGATTCAGCACATGGAAACACAACCTAGTTAAACACGGTGACATTCCTATTATGAAAATTGCCCAACAAGTGAAAGTTAGTATCCGACAGTTTGTACATGCTGGGAACATTTCAAAATCATCATCAAAACCTCCAACTCAATATGCCTGGGTTCGCACTCTGGCCAATGGATCATCGATTAAATGTTTCTTGACTTATACCAGAACGTTTTTCATTTTGAACTATGCATTAAAAAAAAGCATTGCTTAAAAAATGCCATGCCAGGCTTGATATCAGCTCATTTGAATTAGGCTATTACATTATTTATTCATTCATTCATTCATTCATTCATTCATTCATTCATTCATTCATTCATTCATTCATTCATTCATTCATTCATTCATTCATTCATTCTTTTAGTCTCATCTTTACATGTTAGTACTTAGTAGCTGGGCATCATGCACTGCAGGCATCATGTTGGCTATGTTTTCAGTAAACCATAGATCACAGAGCATTTTCACAGTGTAGAGAGTGTAGAGACCAGTCTCCAAAGAATAGTTTTTAATTTACATAATGGAAAGGAAACGCGACTTAGAGATCGATACGAATGGGGGCAATTTATTATAAACTTAATAGAACTTTCACATGGACAATATGGGACGAATGAAAGTCATAAGTGCTTTAGGGACATAAACCTATGAATAAATGTCAGTGTTTTATCAATCGAAGGCCTATATTTGCGGGACAGCAATCTCACTAAAAGCAGGGAATAGGGCCTTGATCCACAAACATAATTGATTTTAAAATGAAATAAAAAATGATAAAAGTCAGATTTAATGAAAACAAATATACCGAAAAAGACTGCGGTCTTCTACCATGCCAACTGGCGAGCATTAAAGGAGACTTTCTACATTTCACCATGAGGTCCCGGTCCCAACGTCGATGTCGTTCCAAACAGTTAACATGGCCACAGGTTGTCTTTATTCTACTGCAGGTATTTCCGTAATTCCAAACTTGTTTTTTTCCCCACACATTTTACGTCACTCTGGGGCAACCTTTACTTGTAATCCCAGAGGTAATCTATTCCTCTCCTCCCCCTCCCTTTTGCCACTTCTCTCCAATCACTCCGGTTGAAACTCCTGTTCCACGGGTGCTACCTGAGTTTTTAAAAGTCATATTGGTCCGATTATCTTGTAGTGGGTGGTTAGATATGATGTGTGAAAAAAACAGAGTTACAGAAACACCTGTAGTAGAATAAAGACATCCTGCGGCCATGTTAACTGTTGGAACAACGTTGAAGTGAACTGTAGAAAAGGGGACATCTGTGACAAAAATCAAGGACATTATGTATCATGTCACAGGAATCAAGGTAGATTAAGGCCCAATGTGCTTTATACATTTTAATGTGGCCATTTGTAACATGTTTTTCTCATAGATACAGCAGGTCCACGAGACCACGACTCAAATTAAATAATAAAATGCCGGCCCAGTCTTACAATTAACTGTCATTACTCATTGTCCTGCTGTCCCTGTATCTCTCGTGATTTGATTGTATGTTATGTTACACACAGTGAGGAACTGTGCGGAGGTTTGAGCGGTAGAGCCCACATCTCTCTCCCCCTCACCAACTGTGTAAAAATAAAAGGACCAACATGGTCACTGCAACATTACAGAACCGTGGCCTTGTGGAAGTTGCCATAGCAGTGAGCAGTCCATTCCGAGTGGCAAGTGGAAAAGCTTCAGGGGATTACATAACAATAACGCCTTTCTTCTCAGCATCCCTCTACGTAGCCTATAATAAAGAAAGGTGTGAGCTGGACTTGTGAGGAAGTCGGTGTTCGGTTGGGTTGTCTATTTGGCCTGTTGACCAGGCGATATGTCTGTATAACTCTGGACTGATCAGCCTACAGTTCAGCAATCCCATATAGGCCAGTGTTTTCAAACCTTTTTGATACCAGGGACCACTATTTACTCAGCATTTGAGCCACGTATACCATTTGATGACTTTTTAGCCTCACATAGCCAAAGTCTAAAGATTTCTTCTGTCTACATTTGTTTAAATCTACAATGGAAGGCAAACCTAGATCTCTATAAATTTGGGGTAATTCAGATGATGAATTACCCCAAATTTATGAAACCAAATGGACCCGCAAGTGTCCATTTGGTTTCATTTTTACACTCAAAGAGTTACATCTGGTTTACCAACTTTCCTTCATTTAGCCTACCTGGGGACCACCTGGAACCCTCTCAAGGACCACTGGTGGTCCCTGGACCACCTGTTGAAAACCACTGCGATAGGCCATAAGCCTTGTTTTAACCATAGGTTTACAAATGTGATTTACATTTTCTGATATCTATTTTTGTAAAATAATATATCTATTTTACAACTGTATATCCATTCATACATAGGTCCTGAAAACAAGCCAGACCTCCCAAACCAAACTGGTCAGGCTGTTACTTGGCCTCACTCCTTGAACCCACCTCACCCCTGCCCACTTTGGCATGGGTTGGCTCAGGGTTATTAACAGAGTTCAACAACGAGTTGCAATGGTCGTCTGGTACACAAGATTCGATGCTCTACCAAAATACCCATGCCATGTACCTGTCCAAATACTTCCATAATGTCAGTGTAGTCAGTTCCCACAACACACCAAAGGGAGTGCTACTGACCATGTGCAACCCAGATTTGGCACAAACAAGGGACTTAATTCCTTTCACTCATATGCCAAAAAATGTGTGTACAGTCGACATATGAGTTGACTCCCTCAAAACCACTCTCAAAGGCAGCTGCAATTCAAAACTGGCTTCTATAAAATAAAATAAAAAATATAATCCTCCCCTTTCCCTCCTTTTTATTTTCTCTTTTGCCTTTTTACCTCCAATATGATTTACCTCCTCTATGATTCGCTGCTTCTACAGAAGTAATTATATACGTTTCTCTCACTATTCTAAACTTGTGTGTACAATCACAGTTTTTCAGTCTTGTTGCAGTTGAACTTGAATTTTAGCCTACTGTAGTTCTTCAAGCTGTTATCAGTTTGTAGTGTGTATTTGACTTATACTCAAATCTCCGTTTCTGTCAATAGAAAATCATCCATCCATTCATCCATCCGTCCATTCTTTCATTCATTTAATCGGTTGTTCTCACACAGTAGGGCTGAAATCCGTTTAAGAGGTCCACGAAAGAATTAGTCAGCTCATTTATTGCAAAGGAAAGAGTTTTACTGCCACCCTATGGAGAAACATTATCATTGCCAAAACATATACAGTACAGTAGGCTATAGCAGGGGTTTTCAACCTCTTTGACTCTAGGGACCACCATTTATTCAGCATTTGAGCCACGGACCACCACTTGATTACATTTTCACACCAAAGACCTAAAATTAAAGAATTCTTTTGATTTTTTCCACAATTCCAGGCTGTATTTTGCCAACAAAACAGTGTAAGCTTCTTAATTAAGAGTTACATCTGGTTAACCAACTTTCCATCATTTAGCCTGGGGACCACCTGGAACCTTCTCAAGGACCACTGGTGGTCCCCGGACCACCTGTTGAAAACCCCTGGGCTTTAGCAGACTGGAGAAGGAGAAAGGCTGAAATCGTATGTTTTTCTTCTTCTGTTTAACACTCATTTCTCAAAAAGCTTCAAATGGTACATATTAGTAGGGTATCATGTTACCTGAAAGAATTATTATTATTATATATGCCTACACACATTATTATTGATGATTGTAGCAGGGGCCCAGACAGGAGTTAACCTACAAAGCCTAGCCTTTCCACACAGCAGAATCATATCTCCGGCAGAGTAGTCCCAGAACAGATTGTGTGACCCTGATGTTGCCCTATATGGGACTAGCTGAGCCATAAGTAGGGACTTCAGCACCCTGAGTGAGGGGCATGATGTTGAGCTTCACTGGGGGGATACGTCCCATGTACTATTGTGCATGCAATGTTCTTTTAGTTGCAGTTATTGTGTTGCTGTATGGAGGTTTCTTATTTAATACTACCTGTCCAGCGACACGATACATAGCCTATAATAGGCCTATAGCTTTCACCAGACATACAGTAGGTCGCCTACAGATCTGTGGCTTCTTCCTTCCGATCAGTGATGGCTATACTGTAGTGAAGCAGACTGAGAAGATAGAGAAACGAGGTGCCCCAGAGTCCGTCCCCTCACCATTGCTGTTTAACATATATTTAGGACAGGTCATCCATATTTTATGTCTGGACGACCTGTCCATCATGCTGCATCAACCAACATGGACAATGATGGAAGAGTCTCTCAACCTGGACATAGGCCAGGGGGGCCAAATGCGGCCCTTTGGCTGACTCTGACCGGCCCGTGAAAGGGTACCTTGGTTTTCAACCACTGGTCCCGGGCCACCAGTGGTCCTTGAGAGAGAGTTCCAGTTAAATATGGAAAGTTGGATAACCAGATGTAACTCTTTGAGAACGTAAAAATGAAACCAAATGGACCCTTGCAGGTCCGTTTAGTTTCAATTTTACATTCTCAAGAGTTAAAATATTCATCATGTGAATTCGCCCAAGTCTACACAACTAGAGAATGTAGAAGATTAATGGTCGTTTTGAGCTGCATGTTTGACTGTTTTGGTCGTGAAATCCAGCCTGGAATTGTGGACAAAAACAAAAGAAAGTTTTGGGGTCTGTGAGGGCTAAAATGTCACCAAATGATGGACCTCTGTGGCTCAAATTGGCTCGAACTGTTTTTGTCCATAGTGTCTGGAGTCCTGACCACATAGAAGTACTGTACATAGGGGCTAGCTACCTCTATGTGGTCGGTACAAACCAATTGTCGTACCACTATTGGGCCTGGCAATGCTGAAACGCATGTACTTGGATTGGTCTTTTCAAATTGTATGTGACTGTGCTAAGCCTGAGCAGACTGCCGAGCACATAGTCACCACCTGTCGTCCGTGCAGACCTCCTTCAGAGGTGGGCCTCTTCCAAGTGGGACCGGAGACAAGACTGTGGCTTTGTGACACTGAGACGGACATATGGCAACAATACACAAAAGAAGACTCATGCTGTAGCTCCAAGTCACAGTGCGGATAGACTTTGTTCACAAATGCAGTTTATGTGTTTCATGATATACTGTAGACCGCAGCCTCGGAGATATGTCACGTTTTGATAGCAAGCATTTACTATCAAAACAAGAACCACGCACAGACCATTCTTGAGAGTTATTACGGCCATTATGCAGCATGTGAAACAATTGTATACATAAGCAGCTCCTCTATGGTTCGGTACATCATGGTAAGTATTTCTTCAGGGTGGGCGTATTGGCTTATTTTTGCAACATCAAGTAATGGATTTGGCTGGTCATCAGTATTTTATACCATATAACATGACCCTTGACCATTCTGATTTACTGACGCTGTGGCAGGTTATTTCAAGACGGAATTGGTTGATGCCGACTGAGACCCATATGGCTGTCAACCTCCCACACACACACATTCATAAGCATGGCTGTTAATCACACGGTGTACACACACACACACACACACACACACACACACACACCCCACACACACACACACACACACACACACACACGTTTTCAGCCTGACACACACACACAGAGAGAACATACGTGTGTTTTCTCAACACAGACCAACACATGCATGCACATTAAATGCACAGTGATTCATGAATCGTGACATGCACATGTAAAACAAACACTCTCTCTCTCACTTACACACACACACAGTTGCACACATAGTTGCACATTCATGCACAAACATGCACACGCACGCACAATCCCAAGGCACAAGGTCATCCATAAAGAAGCTGTGCTCCAACCCTGACCCAGTTCAATTAATAGTAAATACACTGCGGGGTACAGTCCATAACAGCAGTGACAGAAAACATTACTCCTACTTACACCACAGCAATCTGTCATTGTCAGCCACTACCTATTAGTTCCACACCTTAGTTCTCAACGTATACAGGGTCATTTGGTAAGAATAATGCCTAATTTAAGCTATACATTGTCATGCGCTTTGTGTGCTGAGAACAGCAGATCCATAAGCTCACAGCGCAACAAAGTATCAAAGAATGATTTCCTCTGTTATACACACTGTGTCATACACACTGTGTCGTCTTGCACTTTGAAAGAGCTTCTCTGGCTAAAATGCCTTCTCTGAGCACATGCTAAGATGTTCTTTTTGTATCACTATGAATGCGATTCACTGAAAAGGTGAAACTTTGAATAAACATCCTGTGAAAATAGCAGGCAGCAGCAAAGCACATGGGTGTACTTGCTGCTCTTTTGAATTCAGTGTTCACCCTTGCTTCCTTTTTTCATGATTTGACCAGGCTGTCCATCATCCAAACTTCCCTTGAAGGCCTGCATGTTGAGCAAGTAGAAGTGAGGAAGGGATAGAGAGAGAACAAGGTTTGGAGGTTACTGTAATGTGTGGCATACTGGCATTAGTAAGCAAAAGATAGAGGAGAGAGAGAGGGGGGAAATCACACAACTTGCCTCGGCTTAGCATAGAGCATTGAGTCAGCGCTTATGTGCCCTGTTTCCAGTTAGCAGCCTGCAGGGATGAGCCCAGGCCCGGATGTAACATTTCCCAATTGGGCGGGCAGGCAAAAATTGTATGGGGCGGCTTCATGGCTGCGAGGAAGCCACACCCATACCATTTTCAGTTCCAGGACTTTATTAGGCAGTAAACGTCAATAATAACATCAGTGTTTGAAGGCACGTAAAGCCAAAAGTCTGACTCAGAGAGTTTTCTGTTTTCATTGATGAAATTGTGTTGGTTTAGTGATGCCACAATTGCAGTTAGTAGTAGTATAGTGTTTCAAATCATTTTAAATATAATCACTTTGATTTGAAATATCTTTCAAATATCTTTCCAAATTTGGGTTGTTTTGCATGCCATCATGTTTGGTGGGGCAGTCAGGGCATTTAGGGGGGTTATTGCCTAGATCCGACCCCTGATGAGCCTGGAAGATGTGACGCGTGTTGCATAGCATACACACACACACACACACACACACACACACACACACACACACACACACACACACACACACACACACACACACACAGGACACAAGCATGTGCTTGATCCCCCCCCCCCTCTCTCTTTCCCCTAAACCGCCACCTGACTCAGTTGCATCTATGTTTAGCCGAAGCATGGAGCACAATTCATGCGTCCTAGACTAACCTTGCCCTGACATCTTTGTTACTGCTTCCCTCGACTGCCGGGGTCCCATTTAGCTATTCTTAGCCGGTAGAACGTGCTCCTATTTCACAGCAGATCCATCAATGTATAAAACGCCACACTTCTCTGATTAGAGTAAATAAAAATGCTGTGGGCCTGCTGGTTCGGGAACATCACTGGTAGGGGCGGATCTAGGCATGGGCATGGGCGGGCAATGCCCCCCTAAATGCCCAGTCTGCCCCCCCCAAACACGATGCCTTGCAGAACAACCTATTTCAAATTAAAGTGCTTATATTTAAAATGATTTGAAAGTTGAAACACTAATACTGCTACTAACTAACTACAGCTGTGTCACCACTAAACCAACAGCATTTCATCATTGAAAACAGAAAACTCTCTGAGTCAGACCTTTAGCTTTATGCATGCTGCGTGTCTGTTGCAACTTCAACAACAACTGATGTTATTATTGATGCTTTACTTGCCTAACAAAAGTCCTGTAACTGAAAATGGTATGGGTGTGGCTTCATCGCCTGTGGCGCGAAGCAACATGGGCGATGAAGCCGCCCCCATACCATTTTCTCTTGCCCCTCCAACATGTTCTCTTGCCCCCCTCCCCAAATGGGACATGTTACATCCGCCCCTGATCACTGGAGGAGGTGATTAATCGCATTAGATCTTAACAAGATCTAGCTGTTGCTGGACAGAGATCTGAAGGGAGAGGGGTCTGCTGAAAAAACGATTCCAAGTACTCTAGCCCTATATGTGTCTCTAGTAGGGTGGTAATAATTCAGCAGTTCCAAGAAATTCCACCATTCCTGGAACTTTCCCTCCAGTCCCATATGGTACGATGTTTCTTTAAACATTTAACAAGGCTTGTTGTTGTCATGGGGAACATTACAGTACAAAGCTTGTAGAAGTAGTTCCACAGGGAGAGCTCATAGCACACCCAACAGGAGTGAGAGGAATGGTAATAGGGCATAACTCTGCGCGCCACCTCATGTACAGCCGTCAGGGGGGGCACAAAGTGCCACCACTTGCCTTGATCAAGGACACTTTGATGGTTATATTTTACCTCTATTCGATAATACAGTGCAGGGGTTTTCAACCAGTGGTCCGGGGACCATCAGTGATGGAATGATGGAAAGTTGGTTAACCAGATGTAACTCTTTGAGAACGTAAACATGAAACCAAATGGACCCTTGCGGGTCCATTTGGTTTCATGTTTACACTCTCAAGAGTTAAAAATTTTATCATCTGAATTAGCCCAAGTCTACACAACTACAATATGTAGAAGATTCATTTCATTTGCCAAATCTAGTCTGGAATTGTGGGCAAAAGAAATCCTATAGTTTTGGGTTCTGTGGGTCTGAAATGTCATCAAATGGTGCTCTGTGGCTCAAATGGTGAATGAATAGGGGGCCCGGTGTGATGATACAACATATTCTGCGAATTCTGTGATGTTATATTCTGCATTGATTTATAATTGTAATGCACATCCAATTTATTTTAATAAAATGCTGTGACTTCACAAAGCCTGCTTTATGGCTCCTCAGCACCTCTAGCAGAAGTTATAACTCGGCCTGGACTGTGAGCACCCTATGATCTCAAACCCAGGTCAGTTGCATGGAAAATAACCCAAATACCCTATTGTCCTGAATATAATATAATATTTTTTTCCCAATGGAAATATCATAAAATAGGGAGTCGTCTTATATTCAGGGCCATACTATTTGACATTCAATGTTCTTTTTCTGTAAATGATTCTTGAAAAATGGGGGTCGTCTTATATCTGGGTCGTCTTATATTCGGGACAATACGGTACATTTCAACCACTCATCCAAATCGGAATCTCCCTTATTGGCCTTATTGTCTTCTGGACATGCAGCATGCATGGCCACTCTGCCCGTAGTAGTTGTTAAGATGCATCATTGCCAAAGCCTCCCTGGGACCCATGCTGCTGTGCTGTGATGTGATGTGATTGGGTTTGTCTGTATCACCCCCCCCCCCCCCCCCCCCCTCCATACACACACACACTGTAGCAATATGTGTGTGCATGCGTTGTGCATGCTGTAAGAAGTAATATGGTTGAGTGTTGAGGGTTTTCAGACAACAGATGTGCAGGGAGTTGGCATTGAATCATAATTATTTTAAATCCTTGGTGGGAAGTTAACTCTGAGTCTAAACACAGGTTGGATTTTATGTATTTATGTTTTTATGGATTTATGTTTCTGTATGATCACATGCCGTATAAAGTGCACAATCCAAAACTACTGTTACTTTATCACAGAAGAGTACAATTTCTTGCCATTTTTATAATCCATTCTTTAGACTTAAAAGGATCCCTGCAAGACAAACATCGCCTAAAACATTATACTTACTTTATATAACTAAAATAATCAAATAAAAACACCATTGGCATCTTATTTCTTTCATAAATAGAGAATATTTCACTCAACAGGAACTGCTCCTTTCGCAGAATGATGATGTCACATGTCCATGTGTGATCTAGCTCTATGGAATATACAGAATATACATTCTCATGTGACATCATCCTGCTACCGGAGCACCTCCTATTGAGTGAAAGATTCTCTATTTATGAATGAAATAAAGTATTGAAGGTGTTTTTATCTACATGTTTTAGTCATAGAAGGCAAGTATAGTGTTTTAAGACATATTTGTCTCATTAGCCAGGGATCCTTTTAGGGCAGTGGTTTTCAACAGGTGGTCCGGGGACCACCAGTGGTCCCTGAGAGGGTTCCAGGTGGTCCCCAGCTAAGTTGGTTACCCAGATGTAACTCTTGAGAACGTAAAAATGAAACCAAATTTGGTTTGGTTCATTTGGTTTCATTTTTACACTCTGAAGAGTTAAAATATTCATCTGAATTAGCCCAAGTCTGCACAACTAGAAGACAAAAGCAAAAGAAATCTTTAGTTTTTGGGTCTGTGGGGCTAAAATGTCCTCAAGTGGTGGTCCGTGGCTCAAATTCTGGAAAAAATGGTGGTCCCTGGCGTCAAAAAGGTTGAAAACCCCTGTTTTAGGGCATGAGCAGGTGTTCAGAGTACTGAACTGAATTTGTTTCAGCATACAGTCCCAAATTGTTCCACTTTGTCACAGGACCATAAGGCATACCTTCATACAAGCTTGAACTGATCCCCTGAAAAGACCGACATCAGCAGGCTTCTTCTGCAGTGGCCAGCACTGCCCACTGTCCAGCTGTGTAATCTGTTGCTTTAAATGAAGGCTCACAACAACCCATTGCCTTTTTTTTTCTTTCTCGCTGTGTTTCAAATGTTAGAAGAACAGCCTCTAGCTCTAGCAGACCATTACCTCTTCCAACTCAAAGGGTCATCACGACCAAATGCACAGCTAGCGGAGCGTATATTACCCACCACAACCGTCACGACACTTTGAAACCCACTAAATGCTAAACGTGAACTTGAACGGTGGGCAGAAGAAAGCACCGAAGCGTCTAGTGATTATGACCTTTGGCTTCCTATAGCCTACATGCTCTATATGCTCCAGTTGTCTGCATGTGCTATTGCAGAGGCAGACTGCACAGTGTGCGGCTGGGGGATTGCTTCAAGGGGCTCTGGAGGAGGAGGAATATATCTCCTACCATTGCATATGGGATTTGACATGGTTTGGATTGAATATCAAAGTCGAAGGTTTTCTCTTCCTTCCTTCGGCTGTGCGCACCGCGAGGTGCTCTATAAATGGGATATAGAAACTCATTTTGCAAAGCTGCTCCAATATCCACCTTTTACAGCCTTTTTTCCCATTCATTTGTTGAAGCTTTGATGTGCATTTCTTCCCAAAAAAATGCTGAAAAGGCTGCATCTGTCAGCAATACTAACACATGAGTGGGTTTTCAACCAAGGGCCTGTTATTTACCATTTGATTAGACGTATAGCCTATCAGATGTTGAACTTTGAATATTTCATTGGAAAATGTTCAAAACAACAATTATTCTATTTTATCTAATGTGTAGACCTATTGTAAATTAAAGGGGAATTTCACCCATTTTCTTTTTTTTCCCTGAGTGAACAAATGTGAACCAAATGGACCCTAGCGGGTCCATTTGGTTCCATTTGTACACTCCCAGGAAAAAAGTCCTAAAAGAAAAATCATTAACATGTTTTTTTCTCCATTTGAAACACAGAATGGGGGAACTTTTTTGTCATGTCCATTCACACAACATCTATTATTATTATTATTAATGACATAAATTAAATGTTGAAAATGGGTGGAATTCCCCTTCAAGCCTAGCATTTTTAACAATAATGTTACCCTTGAGAACACTCAAGAGTTAATTCTCCATCATTTAGCTTCAAGTCCCGCCTCGAGCCCCCCTAAAGGACGGCTGTTAAAAAACTATATCTATTGCAAACTTTGCAAAGCACAACTTCACTGAGCTCGTGCTGCCTGTAGTATAGTCAGATTCCCATGCATGCACCCAGCCTGTCTGTGAGTGGATAGTTTATGAATGCACAGAGGAATAGAGAAGTTGATTCAGTAAAGCGCAGCGTGAGCGCCGAGGGGGCCGCCTGCCCTGCCTGCCCAGTGCGTGGGAGGAGGAGTTTGACAAACCGCTCCCTCTAATTGCCCGAGGAGCAGAGAAGAGAGAAGCCGGGGATGCGAGCAACCCACACGCACAGAAAGGGTAGGCATTACATGCTTTTCATTTAATTACCCATTAAGTGTAAGACAACTGTATCTGTATTGACATTTATTTTCTGCCGTGATATGGCTTTTCTGAATCTTTCGAGCAATGTAGCCTGACTGACAAATCCAAAAATGTCAAATTATTTTATCGAGTAGCCTAAACGCGGCTTATAAAAGAAAGAAAAGCTGTTTCACAAAATATTAAGTACATGATCTTCGCTATGAAGTCGTGCAGATTCAAAGAAGTCCATATTTTAATGTTTGTGTGAAGCTTCAGTAGCATATAGGGCTTATGGATGGATCTGTTTGTTGCGTCTACATGTATGTTGTTTGTGCAAAGTCACAAAGATGCTTCTATACATCGCATATTTTTGTACACAAATAATCAAAAAATAGATCCAAGTAATCGAAGTTTGAGCGTAATTGTTTTATCCATTTCATTTGACGTGCAGGGACGGACGGACGTATATGGGATGATATTGGGCAACCCCCCAGTCCTCCCAGCCCACATACAAATGGCTAATCTAGAGCTGATTTACTTCGATCAACCAAGGAATCGACAACCAGCTCCGAAGAATGACGTGACAGCGGCCGCTTCGAATTACCAAAGTATCAAAGAAATTAGTTATTCCGCCGAGAAAGAGCGGCGCTATGAGAGCGAAGCACCGGCGGCGACGTGCGAGCATCCAGCACCACGGAGAGCGACCGCGCCACCGAGGCAGACTGCCGGTACGGCAGCAACAGCACACAACCAGCAAGTACGGGGCGAAGTAGAAACATCTTTCTGTCAGTTCGTCATTGATCAGGAGGTCCATTCACCAGCAAGAAGACTGTGTCAAGACGACAGCGATCACGGCTGCCATCATCATCACGTCTGTGATCAGGAGGAGGATCACGAGCATCCAAGTAGTCCAGAGAATCGCTGTAACAGCTTCGAACTCCACGAGGAGGAGGAGGAGGACGATGACGACGACCTCGCAGAACTTTCTATCTTGTCCGACGACGAGGAGCTCCCGCCCGGCGAGGGCTCCGCAGGGAAATCGGTGGATTACGGTTTCATCATCGCCGTGACTTGCCTAGTGACTGGCATTTCCCTGGTCGTAATATCCTACACGGTCCCGAGGGACGTGCAGGTGAACCCGGAGAGCGTCTCTGCCCGGGAAATGGAGAGGTTGGAGCGGGAGAAGGCGAGGGTGGGAGCCCATTTGGACCGATGTGTCATAGCCGGACTGTGTCTGCTCACCCTCGGAGGTGTGTTTCTCTCTAGCCTGCTGATGATTTCCATGTGGAAGGAGGAGATGATAAGGAGAAGAGTTTTTGCCTATTCCAAACATTCAGCCAAATTGTACGGCTCGATCAACTTAAGAGCAGCAGGCTCCAGTCCGACTCGGGAAACCTCCTCGCATTTGTCTATGGTTGACGAGGATTTGGACGTGTTATGTTAAAGATAACAGCTAGAGCACCCATCCTATATGCAGTAAACATTACACAGGGTTGCCAACACCCCTGGTTCCTGCAGGGCTCCTCCGTTATTTGCCAGGTGTCCTGGATTACTCCTGGATTTTGTATTGAACTCCCAATATTCAACAGTCAACTTACTCATGTTAAAACGTTTTGGGGGAGGAGAGCAGGGCCAGATCTATAGGCATGGGCATGGGGTGGGGGGATGCCCCCCTAAATGCCCAGACTGCCCCATCAAACATGATGGCATGCAGAACAACCCAAATTTCAGATATATATTTCAAATTAAAGTGCTTATAATTGAAATTATTTTAAACACTATGCTACTAACTTCTGTTGTGGCACCACTAAACCAACAGCATTTCATCATTCTAAACAGAAAACTCTCTGAGTCAGACCTTTAGCTTTATGCATGCTGCGTGTCTGTTGCAACAATGATGTTATTATTGATGCTTATACTTGCCTAATATAAGTCCTGTAACCGAAAATGGTATGGGTGCGACTTCATCGCCTGTGGCACAAAGCAACACGGGGGTGTTAATATAACCACTTCAATAATGAATGGTTATATTAACATTTACATTACTTACATTGCTTTAGTCATCAAATCAATTTCTGTGAGCTATACTGAATATGGCTGAATATACGGTATACCCATCATCCAGTAGTAGCAAGCCTGATACAACAAAGTACCAAACTCCCCCAATTTGCCAGATCATTTAAAATTACATCTATCCAGTTTAAAGGTTTTTGAGGGAGGACCCTCAGACCCCTGTTTGTGACTCCCCCCTCACCTCGACCTTCCACAAAATATCTCATGGAGTTTAACAGTCCAATGTTGGCAGCCCTGCACATACAGTATGGACCCAGAAATCTACCTATACGACAGACTTGAAATCTCTGAAAATCTCACCGATGGTGTCTTATCGATACTGAAACTGCTGCTACATTTCTGAACTATTTCCTGGTTCAGTTCTTGTTGAAATCTGTCTAGCCATTTACCCCTCAAAGTGAAGTTTCTTGTCATGAAATGTAAATAACGATGCTGTGAATATATTGTTGAAATGACAACTGCATGGTCTATGTAGAACAATTTTATTTGGAATTGTGACATGATAAAACCCTATAATTGGTGATGTTGACATGTGTATCTATATAGTACACATAGTAATAACATGCAGGGAAGGCAATTGGATTGCACCAAGAAATCACTATCTTCGATGAATGCACAAACATGTGAATTTAGTGGCACATACTAGGCTACATGCGCTTGTGCACACAAAGTAGGAGAGAGGGGCGGGGAGAGAGAAAGAGAAATTCACCTATAGGGCCACATTAAAACCTCTGAGGGTTCCTTTAACTCATGAAGCATACAAATATAACCATTTGCCTGCTCTCCAAGTTAAATGAAGACCCAGGATTTCACAGCCAGCTCTAATGGTAATTGCAGTTAGTTAATTGCTCGTACAGGCAAGGAGAACCTGAAAACAACACTGAAATCAGCAAGCGTTTTCTGTTTCAATGGAGAAAGGCAATGCACCGCGTCATTGTATTCAGACATTTAGAATAAAAGTGTAAATTTGGCTTAAAGGCTTCAAGTACAGCTTCTCTATACTGCTGATTAGCCTATTAGTCATGTAAAGGGACCTTGACACTGCGTCTCCTTAATTGGTTCCTGAGTTTGTTTGGCCAGGGGGATCTTGCAGACACAAAATCAAAACTTGTAATAAAACATTACTCACACACACACACACGCACACACGCACACACACACACACACACACACACACACACACACACACACACACACACACACACACACACACACACACACACACACACACACACACACACACACACACTGAGACAGACTCATTCAGACCCACTAGCATTCGCACTCACAATTCACAATTCACTGGCCAACAAACACCAACGCACTCACTCACTCACACACACAGGCCCCCCTCTCTAGACCCCCCACTCCTTCCGATGAATGGAGTCACTCAGAGTAATCAGTCAGGGCAGCTGGCAGAGGGAAATGGAATTGGATTGCTTCATGGGTCACATGGGGTCAAGAGCCGGGGTGTAGATGGAGGTGGACACAGGGGACCAGGAAGTAGATATGTGTTGCAGAGAATGCTTTAAAATACATGCAGGCAGGGGCGGATATAGGCATGGGCGTGGGGGAGCAATGCCCCCCTAAATGCCCTGACTGCCCCGCCAAACATGATGGCATGCAAAACAACCCAAGATATTTTGAATTAAAGTGCTTCTATTTAAAATGATTTGAAACACTAGTACTATATTAACTAACTACAGCTGTGACACCACTAAACCAACAGCATTTCATCATTGAAAACAGAACCCCCCCCCCCCCCCCCCCCCCCCCCCAATTGGGAAATGTTACATCCGCATTGTTATAACCACAACCATGCCAACAGCATGGTTGAAGAGGTAGAAAAAAGCCTATAAAGCTGAAATTCTATGAAATGGCAATTAAGAAAACCACAGAATGTCCGGCGAAAATGATCTCATGCTGTACAATGAAATCTTGGACATGTTCTAACGACATGAGGGTTATTTACAAGCTGAGGTCATGTCTGCGGGTTTAAAAATGCCTCCCTGAAAGTATCGGCTCAAATTAATGGCTCATTCGATAATGAGTCTTGTTACTCGGAGTTTGTTGCGTAGCAACGACAAGCAGAACGGCCACAGCTTGGAGGAAGACGTGACACGGGAGATTCTTAGCTAAGACAAAGGGCAGGCTGGGAGAATATCATCTCAGTTGCAAGATAAACACTTACTGTACATGTATCACTATTCACCTTATATTCATTCAGTCTTTAGGTGACAACAAATCTGACGCATGGCTCTTACAATGCAACATTTCAAGTTTCCGCCAATATCATTATGAGCATGACTAACGGTACAGCAGCACTAGTTCTCATGGTGCTGTAACTGCTGTTATTTTACCTATACTGCTGTGAAGTCACTGTCTGAACTGGTTAAGGAGCATCTCTCTCACTTGTCACTGAGAGGAAAGTAAATTAGCCAGAGATGTACCGTGTTGCTGCTCCAGACCTGTCTAATACCTCCTGTCTACATGTCGAAGTGTCCTTGGGCAAGACACAGAACCCCAAATTGCTCTCTATGTGCCGGTTGGTAACCCAGGAGATAATACTCTCGACAATACTCCCCCAACCCTAATCTAAGGGTATCTAGAGTTGAATGGACAGTGCCAGTCAAGGAGGGAGAGATCAATGAGGAATGATGGGAGGGGAAGGATCAACATGTGGAATGTCAGAACAGGTCAGCTCCGTATATGGAGATCTAACGGTTTGGGGTTAGAGTTGCTTGCCAGCTCCAAATGTTCAGATCCTCTGCATGTATGGCTATGGAGGGTTTGAAGAGGTCAGTGCCGTAGTCTTCATATATGCAGACAGCCATACATGGAGCACGTGACAATGTGTGATGGACTGACAGCTGTATATGGTGGCATGATGGATGCCGACTGAGGGCCTGGTTTGGCAGGTTTTCATAGTGATCTGCGTTCTACGTCGAAATGAAGCCAAGCCAGAGCCCATAGACACTCACTAGATCCCATAGCATGGAGGAGTCAATCAGTCAAAGACATACGACACTAAACCAACAGCATTTCATCATTGAAAACAGAAAAGTCTCTGAGTCAGACCTGTAGCTTTATGCGTGCTGTTTGTTGCAACTTCAACAAGTGATGTTATTATTGATGCTTACTTGCCATTTATATGCTGTACAAGATATAAATCTTGTCAGTCACAGAACTAAAAAGAAAATCAACGAAAATGTCATGGTGCCGCCCTCATGCCATTTTTGCCTGCCACCCAATTGGGAAATGTTATATCCGGGCCTGTTGTAGTGTGGATTCCTATGGATGACAGCAGATGGATAGTGCATCAACTCTTGAAAAGGCATGCCAGCTAAAACCTATGAATTCTTATGTCATGGTGGTTAAACGGCATCATATTCAGACAGCATGGGATCGCACCATTTTCCTTAATCTCAGTATTTAGGGTGGATTACTCGTCTCATGTGCATTGTGCAATGTGCATGCTGGGGAAAATGCAGACCTATAAAATGGTGGATGTATAAGCATTTGTCTGTAAAAAAAAAGGAATCATACAGCCTCTCTCACTCCGTAATTCTAGCCAAATGGATCATTTAGCTAGATGTTGATTTCTCACAGAATAGTCAGTGGCAGAGCGGAGTGGGAGCTGAAAATTAATTTCGCAGCAGGACAGCTATATGCTTACCTTGTTTCTGATTTATGCTGCAATTTATACTGGTCTGTTGGGTTCCGCGCGGCCGCCAATGCTTGCAGAAACATGCCAAGTTCCCACTGAAAATTAATTCCGTTTTCCCCTAAGACTATAAGGATGAGTCATTCAGGAGTGTTTGACTGGTACCAGTTCCCATTGTATCACAATGCGAGTCAGTAGTAGAAAACGCCTGAGTAACAGACATAGACAAAAGCTTTGCAGAGTATGCAAAGTGTCTTGTATTTATTTGTAGCATATTGATGGGGTGCGCATTTAGTATCAAGCCCTTTGCTTTCTTTCACAGATATTGATTAGATTTTTTCCTGTCTTGTTCTATGTCAATATTCTATTCCTGATTTAGAAATACTGTCTTGTCGGGCAGCCAACAGGCTGCCGTGTTTTAATTGTACTGCGTGACCCCAGTGACACCCACAAAATGCCCGGAAATACTTCACCAATACTAATTCACCAATACTAGACCAGAACTCCCACCACAGGTCTCTCCCAGAGGAAAAAATATGCTTCTCAGTTTAAGCTCAGAAGCGTCTCTTGAGACACCCACGTTTATTTCTCATTTTAAGATCACCTATGCCTCTTTATGGCTTTGTGGCTTTATGGCTCCTAAGGTGAATACTAGGATCCATAAATGAGGCAAAGCTGAAGTCTTTCCATTGGCTGCTATATGTATTTTAGAGATACATGAGGCAAAGCTGAATCCATGGGCTGTTACAGCTGTATTTGAAAGATAAATGAGACAAAGCTGAAATCTTGCTATGGACGTTGTAGTAAGATTTCAACTTTGCCTCATGTATCTCTCAAATACATCTGTAACAGCCAATGGAGAGACTTCAGCTTTGCCTCATTTATGGATCCCAGTATTCATCTTAGGAGCCATAAAGAGTGGGTGATCTTTAGGTGATCTTAAAATGAGAAATAAACGTGGGTGTCTCAAGAGACGCTTTTGAGTTGAAACTGAGAAGCATTTTTTTTCCTCTGGGATGGCAATCAATTAATACAGTTGCAAACACTATATTAATCGCTATTATTTCATACAGCGAGCCCTTTAAGGAGACAAGGTGAATTCTGTATATTCTAATATTCTTTTATATTCTTTTATAATATTCTGGCAATATTATAAAACACAATACTTAAAGGTAGGGGAAGTGATTTCACTTTTGTCAGATATCAGCCAAAAAATATATTTTTTCTGTTAAAATGCTCTATTATAAGGTGTGGAAACCACATATGGAGTTTCCCCCTCCCCCACGTTAGCAGAGGAGCTAATAAAAGTTCCCCAGGTCACCACAATTCTCCTCCAATCAGGAGAGAGCAGCAGGTTCACATAGTGTTGCTACTTTTGGGGGCCCCTAGTGCACCAGGCTGGTACTACACCATGAATTTCAAATCACTTCCAATACTTAATGGTGAACCAGCATACTGTAGCTATCGGGGTCAACAATATTCTGCTTTAATTTCACCATTACCTGAAGTCAGACAGAAGTCTTATGTTGCAGGTTGAAAATGTCAACTAGAAATATAATTCAATAGGAAGCTTCACCAAGTGCTCCGGGGGGCAAAACCAAAGAGAAGTAGCACTTTGTTCTTCCATCTTGCATGAACCCAACTGCTTCTCTGAGGGAGCGATGCCACCTGCCATTCAAACTACATCAAACCCAGATGATTCATGACTACTTCTGGAACACATGGTAATAGATGTAAAAAAATATATATATCTGCATACAATATACGCATGCTAAGAAAAACAGAAAACCCAGGCTTTCTGCCTTATTTTCTGCAGAAGACCCTGCAGTCTAATGAGCACTCACATATAATAGAGAAACTTCACAAACACTGGTTCTACATGTCGTGTTATAATTCCTGTGCCGCTTGTAGTTGCGTAAGAAAGAAATAATAACTTTGCCTGCACCTAGTGAGCATTTGGTCTGTATATGAACTTCCATGAATCTTCCATGAACCTGGTAGAACCTTACTCTTATTACAGACCATTGCAATAAGGAATACAATGGAAATTCAGAGATGCAGTAAACTTACCACTACCACAGTGACACAGTGGTAGTGCTGTCGCCTCACAGCTAGAAGGTCCTGGGTTCGATTCTCGCTAGGGATGCTGTGGGTGCCGTCAGTGTGTCTCCTCCTTCGTGTCATCAGTGCCCATACCTGAGGCGGGGTTGGTGAAAGGGCCCTTAGGGTTAGTTGAGTGGAGTTTGCATGTTCTGTGTCCCCTTCCCCTAGCATACTCTCACAAAAACATGCAGTAAACGTCCTCCCCCAGGCCCGCCTGTGCGCATGATGGAGGGAAAATAATCAACAACATGGATTATTCTGATTGCCCACTCCTTCTTAACCAATTTTGAACTGAGTCTGATTCTAAAAACAAAATACTTTTAATACTGTACATACTGTCCAGAAGGGAAGGAAGGCTTATGGAAATAGAGGAACAAAACACAATGTTTCATGGTTAAATTCATGCCTAGTTAATTTGTGTCAACTAGTTAAACCATTCTGTCACCAATATGAGAGAGTGGCATCTGTCGCTATGTAATTTGCATATTCATTTTCAGTACTGCAAATAGCCGAATCTGCAAAAAATGTATGAAACAAAGCAATCCATGGGATCTGATTTACAATTCAGATTATTTTCTATTCCTCTTGGAAGAGTGTGCATGAATGTAGTACAGTAGTACTTTATGTTTATGTGCATAGAACACATGATTTATGAGTAAGGTCATTTGGTGATTTGTTTGTCTTCCCATAACGGGAAGCCCAGGGTTGAATTACTAGTGGTCAGTGCAGATTCTGGCCTGTTCTGGCATCCCAGAGAGATTGCACAAAAAATTCTATGATCGTAGGAGCTTACAGGGGAGGCATTTGGAGCACGCACTTTGTTATTATTAGTATCATTATCTCCATGGCTACCTCTTGTAACTTTGCCCATTTCTTCTTTCTGAACTGCACCTTTCATTAAAGCAATCAGCAAAACCAGTAATATACTTCTTTCTGAAGCATTTAACGGATTTGACTTTGCTTGATTGTTACAGTACATGTATATAGGCTATTGTTGTTGTTGTTGTTTTGGGAACTATTAACTGAAGCAGTCAATCAACATAACATTGTGACATTGTGTTTTCTGTCTATTCAGCAAAACATTTCCTAAAAACAAATCCACTGTTCAGTACTTGGATTAGGGCTATTGGCGATTTCCTTTGGCTTATTGTGGAGTTGCCCTTTTAGAATATTATTGATGGATTGAAGGCTTTATCAACAGTTTTGAGTTTTTGAGTTACTGTAGTATACGACCAGTGTTGGGCAGTAACTAATTTTAGATTACATATTACTGTAATATTATTACTTTTGCTCCAAAAAGTAAAGTAACGAGATTACTCTGCAAAAATTGGTAATAAGTAACGCATTACTTTGCAAGTAACGCCAAGTTACTTTTTTAAAATGAGCTTGTTGTTGCATGCAAAAATAGAACAGATGTACAAGCTATTGACAGGTACTGTAACAACAGAGATGTGCAGTAGATTGTAGATCCAGTCCACACGCTGCATCCTGCGCAGTTATGTACACTACAAATTGCTTGCTGCTTTATTTTGTAATAAACGGATTATGTTGTACTTCTCTATTTTTTCAAAAGCGGTGTTGAGAACTTGGGAAAGTAATAACGTAATATGTAATATATTACTCTTCAAATCCAGTAATAAGTAAAGTAATGATATTACTTTGTCTAAGGGGTAACGAGTAAAGTAAAGAAGTTACTTTCCTAAGTAATATAGACCAACACTAGTATACGACACACTGATAAAGCATTACACTTGCTTCCCCTAATTTGCATTTGATTTTCTCTATAAATATTGAAATACAAAATACCGGTAGGACCTCTGTCATCAGTGGTTTAAGTCATTTTGCTGTATTTGTAATGTTCCCTATGAATGATTTCAGAGATACATTCATGTGTTTTCAGAGTTTGGTATAGTATTTGGTTTAGTATTTGTGTAATTCCTTCGTATATTTAGCTGCTGTGCTCAGAATGCTACAGATCTGACACTACAAAAAACAGCATGGATCGGATAAAGAATAAAAGTGCTTCACTTGCACAGTATAGTTTGTAACTTACAAGCAACAACAGAAAAAAAGAAGTGCTGCATGCCGTGGTTCTAATCTACTGCCTCAAACGGCAGGTGTTCTTTAGTGAAACAGGTGCATACAAAGTCTAGGAAGTCGCTCGCCTGATCTATAATCCCCCAGTGAAGCAAACAACCCAGGAAAAAAACATGAATTCTTCCAGTGAAAAAGAAGTGAATTTTATTCTTTGATCATTTTGTTTGCCTCGCTTAAAAATAAATAAAAAAAAACATCCCCAGTCTTTTACACTTAGGGACTATACTGTAGTTCAAGTATATAGGACTTCCTGGATTTATTTTTATGTGTTCTATCCCTGGTATTTACCAACATAGAAAATGATTATTGTGACAATTTACTTGCACAAGCAGAGCAAGTAAAGCGATTGTGCTCGTCAGTCCTCAACCGTCGGTTGTCCCTCGAAGTACTTTAATGGTCCGGTTTAGGTGATCTCTATAAGCATTGGGACATGTCAGTTGGCCAAGAAGGCCATGGCCTACTTGTGTAGGGGGGTTGCGCAGGTTGGCACTCTACTGAGAGCAGTTCTAGTAATATTATTGTAATACATTAGTGCAGTGGTTTTCAACCAGTGGTCCGGGAACCACCAGTGGTTCTTGAGAGGGTTCCAGGTGGTCCCCAGCTAAATGATGAAAAGTGATGGCTTTGATGTAACTCTTGAGAGCCTAAAAATGAAACCAAATGGGTCCATTTGGTTTCATTTTACACTTTTATTCATCAACTGAATTAGCCCAAGTCTATACAACTAAAGAATGTAGATGCTTGATGGTAATTTTTGATCTGTAGGTTTGTCTGTTTTGTTTCACAAATCCGACAGAAGCAAAAGAAATCTTTAGTTTTGGGGTCTGTGGGGCTAAAATGTCCTCAACTGGTCGTCCTTGGCTCAAATGCTGAATAAATAGTGGGCCCTGGTTTGAAAAAGGTTGAAAACCACTGCATTAGTGTAAATGTGTCTACTCAGGCACAGTCCTGAGAAGTATTTCGTCATACAGAATTGGGCTGTCGCACCTCCAACTGTGCCCATATAGTGGACTATGCATGGCAGGGGCGCGTGTACTCTTCCCTGCTGAGGCCTATACTGTTCCTGCTGGTACGAATGGAACCAAATGTACAGTGTTCACCGAATGTAGGCTACTCATGGCGTTGCTATAATCGGAAGACGTGGAAGAAGGCAGGGAAAAGGTTTTGCCGCAATGGCCTCTAGGAAGTGCACATACAAGTTGTACCTATGCGTCAACCCTTCTCAAGAGAGAATTTGTAAGGCCCACTTAGGATGTTTTTAAGAACATTTTGCGATGCCTCAATGTTAGTCTGTTAGTTAGTCTGACATCACTCTGACTCTTTTTGATCCATCCAGGGATGTCCGTCCTGAATGGACAGGATTTGTGTTTTGTGAAAACGGGTGATATTCTGGGACTGATTTGACTAGTCTCGGATTGCCAGGAACTGCCCACAATCCAGACGTCACTAATTTGCCCCCCCCCCCCCCCCCCCCCCCCCCCCCCCCCCCCCCCTCACATGCCCATGCCTAGATCCGGCCCTGTGGCAAATGGTGCCAGAGGCTGGCTGTTACAGGCGGACAGAAGGATGGACACACACACACACACACACACACACACACACACATACACACACACACACACACACACACACACACACACACACACACACACACACACACACACACACACACACACACACACACACACACACAAACACACAGTAGGCTGCATGGCTGGCAGGAGTATACTCACAGGTCTGTCCATGCTCAGCAACATAAGAAGCATCCACACGCCAGACCTTGAACATGTCTTGGACATTCATACACATCATGACTATAGACTCATACACTTGTGTCAGATGATCCACATTTTGGAAAGCTAATAATAATTGACATCAAAAGAATCTTCATACATTTTAAGAATATTGACAGACTTGAGACTTTTGAGTCTGCAGGGAATTTCCTTTGTTTGTTTTTTGCAGTAACACATACAAATTCTCCTTGTGCTGAGATTTTGGGATGCATCCCAGTTCTATTGTTTTCTATGACAGACTTTGCATAATTATGTAAAATTTTAGAATGGCTGAGAATAAGGCAGCCAAAATATCAACAGGGAACAGGAACACAGTGCTCAGGAGTACACTATGTGTATTCCACAAAACACAAAGCAATGCAAAGCACTGGTTGTGCACAGTGAAAGACAACAAATGCACAAGGAACAATATAGATAGATTCAGCATCAATAAATAAAATGACAAAATCTTGATATTGAAAGGTATACTGTACTGTATGTTCCTGAATTAAATGTTGTTGTTTTTTACGGCGGCAGTGGCTCAGAGGTAGTGAGAGGTAGAGTTACTCAGAGGTAGAGTAACCGGATGGTAACCACAAGGTTGCCGGTTCGATCCCGGGCTCCCGCAGAGTTAGTGTCGATGTGTCCCTGAGCAAGACACTTAACCCCTAATTGCTCCTGATGTGCTAGTAGGTACCTTGCATGGTTTCCACTGCCATCAGTGTATGAATGTGTGTGTGAATGGGTGAATGTGATGCACAATCTATGTAAAGCGCCTTGGATAAAGGCGCTATATAAATGCACCATTTACCATATAAATGCACCATTTACCATTACTGTTAGTAGAGCGCAAAGAGTTTAAATGATTTTTTGTGGTTGTTTTATCAACCCAATCTTTGTTCTTGCGAACATGCGCAGGACCTTCCAGCAAGTGAACACCTGAAAAAGCCACTCGTTCATCATGACCAACTTCAATGTGAGCGATTGTGAGCAAATCTTTTGAAATACTGGTGAGAGACTATGGGCTCCATTTTCGTCATGCGCCAAACCCCTTATTCCTAACTTCTTTGCCTTTTTTTTGTTTTGAAAAAACGTTGTCAATCTATTGACATGTTGTGAGCTTGTAGACTGGCCATTTTAAAAGGCAAAGTAATTAAGGTATAAGGGGTTTAGCTGTGACGAGAATCTAGGCCTCAATCTGCTCTGTGCTGCTGGCAACAATGGACCCCAGGGGCGGATCTAGGCATGGGCATGGCCCCATTCTGCCCCACCAAACACGATGCCATGCAAAACAACCCAAGATATTTCAAGTTAAAGTGCTTATATTTAAAATGATGATTTGAACCACTACTACTGCTACTAACTAACTACAGCTGTGTCACCACAAAACCAACAGCATTTCATCTTTGAAAAACAGAAAACTCTCTTAGTCAGACCTTTAGCTTTATGCATGCTGTGTGTCTGTTGCAACTTCAACAACTATACATGTTATTATTGATGCTTACTTGCCTAATAAAAGTCCTGTAACTGAAAATGGTATGGGTGCGACTTCAGCAGATGAAGCCGCACCCATGCCATTTTCTCTTGCCCCTCCAACATGTTCTCTTGCCCCCCCCAAATGGGACATGTTACATCCACCCCTGTTGGACCCATGGCAATTTGCATATCGTCAGAATCGATCCACAGACCACGCAGTTGTACTGGCTCTACACTCTGCACTAGAACACCTGGACATGTGTGGGAGGAGCAGATTTGTCCCAAAGCTGTTTGAGGATTATAGCTGAGCTTTTAATACCATCATTCTCACCAGATGCAGTTAAAGGGCATCATTGTTCTGTTCAACCAAGGTTTGTGTTTTAAGTTGTTAATAGAGAAAGTAAAAGATGGGTGTTAATTGTTTTACATGTCTTGCTTTCTTTAGTTTTAGGGATTTTAGCTATGGGAGGGAGGATTTGAACATGGTCCTAAATACATTTTGTTTTTATTTATTATTTGTTTATTTATTATTTTATTTGTTTACATTTTTTAAAGCAATTTCCCATTTTAATGGTCTACTACATTTCCTAATGAACCCCAGGAAATTACAACTGGCTACAGAAGTTCGCAGGATCTACTGAATGTGAAGGAGGCAGCACACTGCACTGTATTGGCTGTCATTTGTGGCCAGATGTAATTTCCTAGTAGATAATAAAAAATATAATAATTATAAAAAAATATTTGTTTGTTTGCTTATTTTTCATTGTCTTCTATGTATACCTAGATATTGTAATAGACTAGTCATGTACATGGCCGCGGGAAGATATTTACAGTAGGGGGTGCTGGACGTTCACTATGGGGTGCTGCAAGATGCGCACACACGCAAAATGTGTGTGAATGCGCATTGTGCATGCACATTTTCATGCATTTACACACAGAAAAGTGGCTTTTACCTTCCCTCTCCACATGCATGAGCTAACTGACACAGGTACCTTAGCCTCTGATACAACGATAGAGCATATGTATAAGGCCTATTAACAGGAATCTGTTTTGATTAAAATAACTAGTATTTTCCTCCTCCTGTCCATTGTCCAAGGGGGGCTGTGTCTGAAAAAAGGGGGTGCTCAAGCCCCCCCAGCACCCCTACTTCCCTCAGCCATGGTCATGTACCATGCACTTTGTCTTTCTCTTTGTCTTTTAACTGTGGTGATGGGACAAACAAGTATTCCAAGTATTCCACCTATGTCAAACATTAACAATAATGTTTGACATCTATGATTAAGACCATCTATTCTCGCATTTGTATCAATGCCTTGTACCGTAGCAGTGCAGAGACAAGAAACCAATGGAATGAGAGAGAGGAGAGGCAGAGACAAGAAGAAGTTCTGCATAACGAAGTTCTGCATAATAAATGACTATTTCAGTCATTTACAATGAGGAGATGCCTGCCACCATTGGAATTATTTCTACATATTCTAATTTCACCAGGCCTATTTACGGTAATTGAGGTGTATCCAAAATGTTGACAGTGAGAATACATAAATAATGCATGAATATTGGACATTTCAGCAACACCTTCAATGGCCATAAACACCACGGTCATAAACACCTTCAATGTTAGCATCACAGTACCATCTAGTGGGCCAGAACTCACTTGCCCATGATACAGATATAATAGTGTTGTTGATGGCAAATGGTTTGCAAGACTACCAACATGTATACACACATGCAAACCGTTTTCCTTGTGAATCTCCACTGAGAAACAACACATGTAGGTACAGTCTTTTATGAAATCTCGGAATATTTAACCTCTTCTGAATTGTGAAACTCACATCTTAGTTCAGAAAGCTACAGCTGTAGTAAACGGAAAGAAAGCATATTCCTCATAAGCTGCTTTGTCTGTAACAACGTCATGGAAACACAAGTACATCGATTGTCTGGAAAGGAGCTCAGCAGTCCCTACTCTATAATATTACGTTATTGCATTTTGGGATAAATTCGTCCAAGGTCAAAGGTCACAAAACATTTTTCAAATCACCTAAGGGCAATCTTTCACTTACTCTTTGACGTACAGTATATATCACAGAGCATTATGGGGGCAGACTAGCTCAAGGAAGCAAGAGACTTCTGGATTTATGTACTGACGAGGGCCTTGAGAAAATGTCTTGCCGGTGTTGTTGCCTGGCGACTGAAGCCCTGTAGCAATCCTCAAGAACATGTTACCGAGCTATGATCATAATCTGGCCTTGTTTGTATTCCAATGCAACAACCTCCACTGCAATCTATCAAAACCATTATTCCTTTGAAAACTGTTATTTTGAAATTGGTTTGTTTTAGGCTGTTATTTGGAAGAGGACAAGGACACTGTTTCCCTGAGTCCTGCTAGACAAAGCGCTCTAGCATGAAAATATATTAACTCTTTCTAGCATGGTAAGTGTCAAGTGATGCTTTGTGATACTCTGTGATTGTTCAGTGTGTTGTGGTGAATAACCCCATAGAGTAGAGCAGTGGTTTTCAACCAGTGGTCCAGGGACAACCAGTGGTCCCTGAAAGGATTCCAGGTGGTCCCCAGGCTAAGTGATGGAAAGTTGGTTAGCCAGATGTAACTCTTTGAAAGCGTAAACATGAAACCAAATGGACCCTTGCGGGTCCATTTGGTTTCATGTTTACACTCTCAAAGAGTTAAAATATTCACCATCTGAATTCTCAATTCACCATCCGAATTCTCAATTCTACACAACTAGAGAATGTAGAAGATTAATGGCTATTTATGATCCGTATGTTTGACTGTTTTGTTTCCCCAAATTGAACCTGGAATTGTGGACCAAAAGCAAAATAAACCTTTAGTTTTGGAGGTGGGGCTAAATGTCCTCAAATGGTGGTCCGTGACTCAAATTCTGAATACATACAGTAGTGGACCATGGTATGAAAAAGGTTGAAAACCACTGGAGTAGACTATATTGAGTGTGGCATAAAATGCTTTGGTTGAGGATTGTTTCACAGCCCCACATTCCACCCAAGACATTTAAGTTGGAGTGGAAATGACAGGCACAGTGGTGGAAAGTAAGCAAGGCTGTAAAAGCAGGGGAGATAAATGGTAGAGAGATTGGGTGAGGGATCAAGGTTCAAGGCGCTGATACGTACGGTGAATGGGTTAAGGAGTGTTACATTATCTATTCTCCAATAATAATGTCCCCCAAATGATTGTCTAACTCAACAATATCCCCAATTACACCACTTGCTCTTTTATTTTGTAACTCCATCCTATTCAGAATTATTGGGCCATATCTTTTTTTTTAAAGAAAACATTTTAAATAGTTAATTCAGTAGCAATATCCTCTGTATGTTTTTACATGTACCTTTTCAAAGACTGTTACACAATCAGATCCTCATCTGGCGGATGCCCAGGACAACTCTATTGATCAGCCAAGAACAATACAGCAGTGGCTGGCCACACAGAAAAGCGCTGGGAAGAAGTAATTGGCTGAATTGGGAGCAAAAAGAGGTATAAAATAATTGCTACTCTAATTTTCATTTTTGTAAGTGGGCAATTTGAATGTACAGCAAAGCCTTGGTCAGCAGCACCCTCTGATGAACTCTGACACACTTCTCTAATAAGGCACTTCAGTTTATCAGTAAGACTGATGTTTGCCTACAGGGCGAATGGCACTATGAAATATTGTCTTCACTTCACCATAACAAGAAATGTCTGTTCCTTGGTTGGAACATTCTTGAAGACTAAGTTAATAGTGGACTTTCTCATTGCATGTAGGCCCTTAAAAGTAAAATAAATAGACATTTTAATTCGTAATACTTTACAAAATACTACATGGCATTTCATGCAATCCCACAAATTATTGGATCTCAAACAGTTAATTAAAACCATTGTGAGATTGTAGGAACCTCAGTTGAATTATTTGACCACCGTTTTCTTTAAGGATTCATCATGAAATACAGTTCTTAAGAGGCTTATTATTGGGTAATATTCTCACAGAATAATCTTTCAACATTTGTCATTTTTTAAAAATACAGATTTTTATTTGGTCACTCTGTCACATTTATACACCATGTTTTTTTACACTTCCTTTCTCCCTCTTTTCACCCATAAATGAAAAAAAAAAGAGTAATCATTAGTCATTTTTGAAAATTCATACTGGTGGCCCAGAGAGAGAATATAAAAAAGCATATAATGTATGTACACCAACAGCATTATAATGACTTAACTCACATCTATGTTTGTTATGATCATGTTATGATTTCTGTAGTTACCCTGATATTGACATAATTATTTCATGGAGGAATGGCAACTACACAGAAAACAAAGCAGCCCAGAAGTGATTTCCCCATTCATATTCCTCATTTCCTCACTTTTCAAAAAATAAGACTACAATTACGCAGTGCACTCTATGGCGCACTATGAGGCATGAACACCTGCTATTTTTCAATATAATTTAAAACACCACAAGGCGTTCTAGTACAGAATTAAAGGGGAATTACACCCATTTTCAAAAGGTTTCTGAGAGGGTACAAATGTGAGGGTACAAATGGAACCAAATGGACCCATTTGTACCCTCACATTTGTACCCTCACATTTGTACAGATTTTTATTTGGTCACTCTGTCTCTCAGGAAAAAGGGGTCTGAAAGAAAAATCATAACATGGGGAAATACATCTTGATGATGTCATCAGATGTATTTCGCCATGTTAATGTTTTTTTCAGACCTCCATTTTTAGGAAATACAGAATTGGGGGAACTTTTTTCATCATGTCCACACAACATCTCTAAGGTATATTAATATTAAAATGTTGAAAATGGGTGGAGTTCCAGTTCCCCTTTAAGCTAGTCCACACAGCCCCTCACTTATCTCCCACAGCTTCTTAGCCTGAGCATCATCCTTGGCTCTACGAAAGACTTCCTGGACCGCACAATCGCTGAAGTAGCGTCCGCTGAGATGTTCGATACCCTCCTGGAGTGCACAGTGCAGAGTGGTCTGCGTGCCCTGAATGGGCGTCTTGAAGAAAAGCGCCATCATCGGCTTTATAACTAGCGCCGAAACTAGGCTGGTGTCGTGGCGTCCGATCTCGGTTTTGATTGCACCTATAATAATAATAGGGAATGAGAGCTATGTTAGTAATAAACAAAAGCAAGAATCACAACAACCTGTGTATTCAACCCTTTGTGTACTGAACGTGTTTTGGTGTTCAACGCATTATGTTACATTTTAGCTATTGAAAAATATCATATCTACAAGCTCATATCGCGCCACCGAATGGCGCAATATGAGCTTGTAGGTCTGATATTTTTGAAAAATTTGAAGATGTGATGGAAATCTTTGAATATATTCTTTCGGAAGCAAATATTTTGAACTAAAATCATTCCTTCTGGGGGATCCCTACATGTTTTCAGATGGGGGGGGTCCGCAGCCAAATATAGATAATTCTGGTGGTCCTTGGCATGAAATATGTTAAGGATCACTGACACAGGAGCATAGATTTTTCAGAAAAATCTAGAATCTGTCAGAAACTAGCATCAGAAACAGAAACCAGAAACTAGAATCTAGTGTCAGAAACTACAATCAGGTGTCAAATAAAATATATTCTCAGATTTGTGCATCATTTTCACAATTTTTCAAAAAATATCAGACCTACAAGCTTGTATCGCGCCACTCGGTGGCGCGATACGAGCTTGTAGATCGAGCTTGTAGATCTGATATTTTTCAATAGCTAAAGTGTAACAATGCATTGAACGCCAAATACCAGATTAAAGCAGCACAACATGTCTTTTTATATTTTCTTTTTGGATATGGCATTATCAACTGAAATATACCAAACATTAAAAGCGTTCCATGTTGTACTTGTCATAATACTTTAAGCTACTAGAATACTATCCATCCATCTATCCATACTGTACTACAGAATAATGTTTAATTGACCTGGGTGGAGGCTGTAGCAGGTGACCTCTGTGCCCTGTAGTCTGTTAGCCAGCTCGTGGGTGAAGAGGAGATTACATAGCTTGCTGTGGCTGTAGAGCTTAAGTGTGGACATCCAGGAATCGCCTTCCTCGCCAAGAGCCTTGTGAGTGTTCAGGTAAGAGAAATCGATCCTGCCAAACTTGTGGGCGTCAGACGCCACGTTGACCACCCGACTGGGACCACACTCCTTCAGCCGCTCCAGCAGCAAGTTGGTGAGGAGGAAGTGACCGATGTGGTTGACACCCAGCATCATCCCCAGGCCGTCCTCTGTTTTACCTTGCATGAAGATCCCTAGAGACCAGAGGAATCTCTTAGATAAGTTGTTAATCGCCATTTTCTTTTCACATGAAAGACACGACAAGGACCCCAATGCCTTTTTTTTTCAGTTCCTGTTTTGGTGAATATTCAATTCAGTGTCAGGGGTCTGGCGCATGCATTAAAAAAAGGATGAATTCACAAAACTAGTGTAAGTTGTTGACCTATTTCTGTCGCTATAGTGTGTCCAGTATCACTACACCCAGCAGCAGCACAAAACCATAGTTTCATGTAAAGGGATGAAGTTCAACAAACGTACTATATGTTAGAATAGGTTAACACAAATTAATACAAATACAAATAATACAAATTAAACTTGTTTTGGTAGCTTTAGGCCAATAAGTCCAATAATCTGCTGTTGAATGCCTGGAACTCCCTGAACATGGCCTTAATAGGCCTTATCTTCAGATACTGTTACGTGACAGTAAGCAGCAGAAATCATAAACCCACATTATTTTCATTACTATTAGCAAAAACCTGTTTTGATGTTTATTGAATTGTCACCTGCATTGTTGATGAGTAGGTCCAGTCTGGGCTCAGCCTTCAAGAAGGTTTCAGCAAAGGAGCGAACAGACTTCAAACTCCCCAGATCCAAAGACATGAACACCACGTCATTGCTTCCACTCTCCTGCAGGAGACCATTATTCATTACAAAGTGGTAATAGCACAGACAAGAAACATGCAACAGAGGCCCCTCAGCTTAGTTTAGTTTATTTACCTTTTTTATTTCAGCAAGAGCAGCTTCAGCTCTCTGTTTGCTCCGACAAGCCAGAATTACCCTGGCCCCTCTCTTAGCCAGTTCTATGGCTGTAGTTTTCCCAATTCCAGTGTTGCTCCCTAATCAATAAATAATGCTTTATTACTCAGTAATGTGTTAATAAGGCAATAATGCTTACTGAGTGAAGCAGGCAGGGTTAACTCACCAGTGACAATCACTGTTTTCCCATGGAGTTTTGTGTTGCTTTTGCATGTTGGTCCTTTGATAATAGTATAGTAAATGATCACATAAGCAATCACCAACAGCCCGGCAGCAAGTAAAAGTGATTCCATTTGGCTGAATGACACTATTTTGCTCTATGTGTATGTGTCTTATGTGTCCCACCCTTGTAGCTCCATATGTAGTCACAGTGTACTACTGTTGTTGCATAACTTCAAACATTTGCTTCTTCTTTGCTGTTGATAGCTGGCTTTTGGTAGCTGCTTTAGTGCCATACCCCCACCTACTGGAGTTTTAGTCCTGAAAATGTAAGTGAGATTTGACCAAGCACACAGACCACAAATCATCATCAGGACATGCTGACTGTTTGTACGTTTTACTTTCATAGATTAACACGCAATTTGAATGTACAGCAAAGCCTTGGTCAGCAGCACCCTCTGATGAACTCTGACACACTTCTCTAATCTCTAATAAGGCAGTTCAGTTTATCAGTAAGACTGATGTTTGCCTACAGGGCGAATGGCACTATGAAATATTGTCTTCACCATAACAAGAAATGTCTGTTCCTTGGTTGGAACAGTCAAGAGTGGACTTTCTCATTGCATATAGGCCCTTTGATACTGGTATAGTAAAAGAAATAAACAATTTAATTTGTAATATTGTACAAAATACTACATGGCATTTCATGCAATCCCACAAATTATCGGATCTCAAACAGTTCATTAAAACCATTGTGAGATTGTGGGAACCTCAGCTGAATTATTTAATTTGACAGGTCTTAAGAGGCTTATTATTGGGTAATATTCTCACAGAATCTAGAACATTAGTAATTTTTAAAAATACATTTTTATTTGGTCACTCTGTCACATTTATACACCATGTTTTGTTTTTTTTGTTTTACACTTCCTTTCTCCCTCTTTTCACCCATAAATAAAAATAAAATAAGAGTAATCATTAGTCATTTTTGAAAATTCATACTGGTGGCCCAGAGAGAGAATATAAAAAAAGCATATGTATGTACACCAACAGCATTAAAATGACTTAACTCACATCTATGTTTGTTATGATCATGTTATGATTTCTGTAGTTACCCTGACATTGACATAATTATTTCATGGAGGAATGGCAACGACGACACAGAAAACAAAGCAGCCCAGAAGTGATTTCCCCATTCATATTCCTCATTTCCTCACAATTTATATAAAGACAATTACGCGGTGCACTCTGTGGCGCACTATGAGGCATGAACACCTGCTATTTTTCAATATAATTTAAAACACCACAAGGCGTTCTAGTAGTACAGAATTAAGCTAGTCCACACAGTCTCTCACTTATCTCCCACAACTTCTTAGCCTGAGCATCATCCCTGGCTCTATGAAAGACTTCCTGGACCGCACAATCGCTGAAGTAGCGTCCGCTGAGATGTTCGATACCCTCCTGGAGTGCACAGTGCAGAGTGGTCTGCGTGCCCTGAATGGGCGTCTTGAAGAAAAGCGCCATCATCGGCTTTATAACTAGCGCAGAAACTAGGCTGGTGTCGTGGCGGGCGAGCTCAGTTTTGATTGCACCTAAAAAGGGAATGAGAGCTATGTTAGTAATAAACAAAAGCAAGTATCACAACAACCTGTGTATTTAAAATGTCTTGCCGTGGATCTTATATTCAGAATAAAGTCCAGGTCGATACCTTCTGTCCACCTCAGAGAGGTCATCATGGATGAAAATAGACATTATACCAGGGGAAGGGGATTTGGCAACCTTTTCGTGGTGAAGTGCTGTGTCTTTATTTTCTTAATAGTCAGCGTGCCATATCGTCATTATGTTTAATTATGACACCACATCCAAATGATATATTTACATCCAATTTTGATTGTGCATATGCACCCCCCTTTATTTTTTCTTTACTTCTGTAAAATAGTTTTTTTCAGGTTGTATGATTATTAGACTCAATTATTATTATTGCCACTTCTTCTACTTGAGTTCAATGAATGCAAGTTTGAATTGATGTAGAATTATGTGCACTATGTCATTTACATACAGATGTGAGTGGAATTAATTTAACAGTATACACATTTTTTAGAATTAAATTAAAAGAAAAGTTATCTCTTTCACAATTGTGCCAGTGTGCCCAATGATCACCCTCTGAAATGCCAATGTTGGCACCCGTGTCTCAGGTTGCCCTATACAGTATACCACCATTCTTATTGCTTTCAGACTGCAAATACCAGATTAAAGCAGCACAATATGTCTTTTTATATTTTCTTTTTGGATATGGTATTATCAACTGAAATATACCAAACATTAAAAGCGTTCGATGTTGTACTTCTCATAATACTTTAAGCTACTAGAATACCATCCATCTATCCTTACTGTACTACAGAATAATGTTTAATTGACCTGGGTGGAGGCTGTAGCAGGTGACCTCTGTGCCCTGTAGTCTGTTAGCCAGTTCGTGGGTGAAGAGGACATTACATAGCTTGCTGTGGCTGTAGAGCTTAAGTGTGGACATCCAGGAATCGCCTTCCTCGCCAAGAGCCTTGTGAGTGTTCAGGTAAGAGAAATCGATCCTGCCAAACTTGTGGCCGACAGACGCCACGTTGACCACCCGACTGGGACCACACTCCTTCAGCCGCTCCAACAGCAAGTTGGTGAGGAGGAAGGGACCGATGTGGTTCACGCCCAACATCATCCCCAGGCCGTCCTCTGTTTTACCTTGCATGAAGATCCCTAGAAATCAGAGGAATCTGTTAGTTAAGTTGCCAATCGTCATTTTCTTTTCAGGTGTAAGACTTCTAAATTAACGGGACAAGGAACAACAAGACCTTTTTTTCCCTGCCTTGTTTTGGTGAATATTAAGTACTTCAATTCAGTGTCAGAGGTCTGGGGGCACGCATTAAAAAAAATGATGAATCCGTTGTGTAAGTTGTTGACCTATTTCTATCGATATAGTGTGTCCAGCAGAAGCACAAAACCATAATTTCATGTGACAAAAGGGATGAAGTTCAACAAACATTGTACTATGGCAGAGTAAGTTTCAAATTAATACAAATCCACATAATACAAATTACACTTGTTTTGGTAGCTTTAAGTCCAATAATCTGAACTACTGCTTGGAACTCCATGATAACTGCATGGACATGGCCTTAATAGTGTATCTTATCTACAGATACAGTTACGTGACAGTAAGCAGCAGCTAAACCCACATTATTTTCATTACTATGTAACAACCAGTAGGTCTGAGACCAGTTAAGTGTCATGATAGCAGGTAGCTCGCCAGGCAGAGTAGGATAGGCGGCGTTCACCAGGCTGTTTCCGGTCCCGACTCAGTCAGTTCACTCAGTCACACTGTTTGGCGTGTGTGTGTGTATGCTCGAGCACCGAGACGTAATGGAGCACTGACGTTGTAGGCAGCAGCAGCATATGTGCGTCTGTGAGAAGCCAGATGCAGCGCCGTGTGGCGAACGAAACCTAACTAATAACGTGTTCCTGTGTGTATGTGCGTCACACACATGAACACGTTATTAGTTAGGTATTAGCCGTCTCTATACACTGGCATGTGCACGCACAGTGCGTGCACACGCCAGTGTATAGAGACGGCGTGCTGTCCAAACTATTGAGTAACTTCGACCAGACGAGCGTGTCTGAGTGTGCACACTACTATATCGAGACGGTGTGCTGTTTAAACAAACCTACTGGCATCTTGGGTGTGTTTTCTGTGTGTGTGTGTAAGCCTACACACACCCAAGCTTAGATAGAATAGCTTTTAGCCTTTTTATAATGGATTGCTTTATTCATTTGTAGTGGGAACGCCAAGTATATTTGGCTCTGAGTGTCGTTGACTTTTACCAGGATTGCAGTGATACTATTGTTTTATCGACTTTATCATTGTGTCTTCTCAGTCTCCCTGGCCAAGGAAAGTACATCTGTCTAAGAGAAACCTATAACCTATATGTGAGACATGTGAATGATTTCTTTTTAAACCAAAATGTCAATAGTAAGTGCTTTGGATAAATAAACTGTTATCTACCTCTGACCACAGCTTGTTATTGTCCACTCAAACTGGACACTTACCTGGTAATACAGGTATACAGTATATATGGTTGTGGGTCTCCCGCCCTGTGATCGGGAGTGGCGTAGTCTTACTTCCTATTAAGGTTTTGAACCACTGCAGGTGTTTACAACTATTAGGAAAAAAAATGTTATTGTTGAATTGTCACCTGCATTGTTGATGAGTAGGTCCAGTCTGGGCTCAGCCTTCAAGAAGGTTTCAGCAAAGGAGCGAACAGACTTCAAACTTCCCAGATCCAAGGGCATGAACACCACGTCATTGCTTCCACTCTCCTGCAGGACAGGATTATTCATTAAAAAGTGGTAATAGCACAGACAAGAAACATGCAACAGAGGCCTATCAGCTTCTGTGTTAGTTTAGTTACCTTTTTTATTTCAGCAAGAGCAGCTTCAGCTCTCTGTTTGCTCCGACAAGCCAGGATTACCCTGGCCCCTCTCTTAGCCAGTTCTATGGCTGTAGTTTTCCCAATTCCAGCGTTGCTCCCTGTAATCAACAAATAATGCTTAATTACTCAGTAATGTGTTAATTGATAAGGCAATAATGCTTACTGAGTGAAGCAGGCAGGGTTAACTCACCAGTGACAATCACTGTTTTTCCATGGAGTTTTGTGTTGCTTTTGCATGTTGGTCCTTTGATAATAGTATAGTAAATGATCACATAAGCAATCACCAACAGTCCGGCAGCAAGTAAAAGTGATTCCATTTGGCTGAATGACACTATTTTGCTCGATGTGTATGTGTGTCTTATGTGTCCCACCCTTGTAGCTCCATATGTAGTCTCAGTGTACTCCTGTTCAAACATTTGCTTCTTCTTTGCTGTTGATAGCTGGCTTTTGGTAGCTGCTTTAGTGCCATACCCCCACCTACTGGAGTTTTAGTCCTGAAAATTATTTGACCAAGCACACAGACCACAAATCATCATCAGGACATGCTGACTGTTTGTACGTTTAACTTTCATTGATAAACACGTCCATGTAAAATGTGAAAGCTATGCCAAGGCACCCTTGCAAAAATAAAATGTGACAACAAAAAGATTCATACCGACAGTAGCTATTGATGTCAGAAGTTAGAAGTAGATGAGAGAAGAAAGGAAAATGTGGATGAGTTTCTATGGAAAGAACACGTTAAACTCACAGCTTGATGCAGTAGCCTATGGTATGTTTGAATTAGGGCTTACATTACAGGTTCCTCACTGGTCAACAAAAAACACCTTGAAGGCCATAACAGGAGCCCTCCATCGTACAAAGTTTCTTCTGGTCAGGGTGCTACTTGGCCTCGCTCCCTGAACCGAACCCACCTGACCCCTGCTCAGGGGTGACGAGAGAGAACAGCACCATTCCATACTCAAACAACAAAAATGTACCTGTCTAAATCAACAAATTATCAACGAATTCCACTCCCAAAACACAGTTCAACAAACCATGTGCAACCCAAATTTGGCACAAACAAGGGCCAAAATATTTGGCTCCTAGGCCACCAAAATGTGGAACGCCCTATCAACAGTCATTAAGACATCCAAATCCCCTGACTCCTTCAAAACCAAATAAAATATAATTCCCAATTTCCCCCCATGCACCTCCTTTTCCCTTCCTTGTATATTTTACTTTATAGAGTATATTCCTACACGTGACATGCCATAAGTCAACAAGATAATACCAGTCTATTATTATGAAACTAATCAATGGGCGGAAGTTGTAGATACAGTAACACCTACATTCCTTATTCTTCTTCATGTAGTAGTAATAATTATTTTGGTTGCTATATTTCAAAGGCAATCAGGCAAATAAAATGTATGTTACCTTTGACACTTGAAGGAAACGAAAATTAAAGTGGCTCTCGTGAGAGCCAGAGAGTTACGTAAATTCGGTTCACTCTATGGAGCCAGTCAAATGGCTGCTGTTATAAAGACTTCTAATGAGAATGGGGACAAAATATAGACAACCGGAAGTTGCGGAATGCATTGGAGTCTATGGGCACATGAACCACGTGACCAGGCTTTTTTCTGCCCCCTCAATATCGCAACTCCTTTTCTACTAGTCTAGAACGTCTCTGCGTATCCCGCTCTACTGTCGTGTGTTCACTGTCCACGCATGATGTGTTCATAAAGTTTCGTCCCTTTTGTAGCGTAGCGTGCAAACATGGCGGACTACGATCTCACAACCAGGATCGCACATTTCTTGGACCGGCATTTGGTTTTTCCTCTTTTGGAATTTCTCTCCGTCAAAGAGGTAGGTTTTCCCCCCTAATTGTTATTATCCATCGATTCACAAACAATCATTGTTGTGGTCGCTCCCCATCAAAGTAGACGCGGTGTGCGTTGTGTATGTCATGCTGCTGTGCTAACAGAAACTCGTCGTGATCATGTCATGTCAACCCCATATGGTTTAGCTAAAGTTGACCGGCTTCTACCATGTTCGCCGCTTAAAACAAACCTACCTAACGACGAAAAGACTCAGACTATAACATACATTAAAGCTTAACGCTAACCAACACAGAACAGAATCATGGTGGTGAATAGCTCTGGTCCATAGCTCCACTGCTTCAATGAATCTGGCTGGCAGTGTAAGGCAGAATTAGAAGGAGTGGAGCATGGAATTTAGAATTTATTGAAAGGATGGCACCTTGAGATGCAGCATCTCATTTTAGAGGGGGTCCCAACAGAGAAAACAATACATATGGAAGTGCAAATACACAAAACAGCGTACACAAATTAAGACAGTACAGACAATACACACTACATTAAGGACGTGTAACGATACATTAGCTTGCTTACCCGCTCCCCCATCCCCCAATGCTCACTAGACAAGCACAGTGAAGAGTCTAGTGGTAACAGCATGTACCACAACTGTGTGTATTGTACAGTAAGTAGTAGTATAATACACAACAGTTGGGTGTTGCTCTAAGTTTCTCTAGGCCGGGGGTAGCTAGGTGGTGAAATGATTCCAGCTATGACATCCTGTGGTTAAACATTTTACCACCAGTATGCAAGGATAGGATTAGTATCTCTTTATTTAGATAGTTTTGTCTAAATGCTTAGTTTGGCATATTCTTAGCTCTGGTGCTGGTCCAACCAGATGTGACGTTAATGTTTGGAATGGGTGCATATTGGCTGTCAATAATAAAAATGTGTTTTCTATTGTTACAGATCTACAATGAGCAGGAACTTCTTCAAGGAAAGCTGGAGCTCCTCAGTGAAACGAACATGGTGGATTTCGCCATGGACGTGTACAAACACCTGTATCCAGACAAGGAGATCCCACACTGTAAGTAATCCATCTATCTACCTACTGTATTTCTATACAACTGATTAAGTACAACTGGAGTTGATTATACTGGCGAACGGTGCCCTGTCAATGCTTTGACAGGGCAGGCGAATGCAGCCAGCCAGTCTACAGTCTGAAATTATTTCGCAGGTCTTGTGTTCATTTCACCCAGCTGTGTGTGTGTGTGTGTGTGTCCTTGTGAAGCACTTACCATGCCCTTTTTCATTCATCATGACCTTTCTCCTCTGACTTTGTGATCACTGATCATTAGCCCCTAAACCCGCTGTTTCTCATACTTCGGATTCAGAGACCCCAAAGGGTCCAGATGGGACTAGTGTTATGGGTCTGTAACTCAGTGCGTTTGAGCTGCATTAGGCCACAGGCCCCTGTCTGTAATATTTGGGAACCCATTCTACACGGTAAAATTCCTCACTGCTTATTTTACTCTTAAAGGGTGCAATTAGAATCGAATGACATTTTCTTTATACTCTCGGAGTGAAAGGTCTGTCGAGGTCGCCTCTGTGTGGTGTTCCAGATAATTCCAATAAGTGATTTTACCGAACTCTTTTCAGCCCTGAAAGAAAAAAGGACCACTGTGGTTGCTCAGCTGAAGCAGCTCCAGTCAGAGACGGAGCCCATCGTTAAGATGTTTGAAGACCCAGAGACTACTCGACAGATGCAGTCCACAAGGTCAGACCAAACTGTCCCAAGGCTTGTCAAGTTTAAATGGATCCCTGGCTAATAAGACAAATATGCCTTAAAACACTATACCTGCCTTCTATAACTAAAACATGCAGATAAAACCACTTTTAATACTTTATTTCTTTCATAAATAGAGAATCTTTCACTCAATAGGAGGTGCTCCTGTCGCAGGAGGATGATGTCCCATAAGTATGTTCATCCATATACTGTATTCCATAGAGCTAGATCACATGTGACATCATCATCCTGCGCCAGGAGCAGTTCCTGTTAAGTGAAATATTCTCTATTTATGAAAGAAATAAGATGCCAATGGTGTTTTTATTTGTTTATTTTAGTTATATAGGTGAAGTATAATGATTTAAGCGATGTTTGTCTTATTAGACAGGGATCCTTTTAACGTATTGGTCAAAGTACTATATGAGTGCATATTCATTTTTCACTGTAAAAACACAAAACGACACAAACTCATAAGGGTTGATTATACACTTATACACACGGTTTCTCTCCGGTCCCAACCCTCTTTGTGTTATGCATAATGCAACTGACTAAAGCTACAGAAACATGGCAAATGTTTGTGACATCAATTCGTTTTTTTTTCTCTCTTCCAGAGATGGCAGGATGCTCTTTGACTATCTGTCTGAGAAACACAGTGTAAGTTGTGCAAAAAAAAAGCTGCTCTCTAGATAGGGATACTATATTATGTTCAGTATGTGCATTTTAGTGGATAATAGCATTTGTTTGGCTGCTGCTGTTGTCCCCCTGTGGTATTACGTTGTATGTTAATGGCTTGTGTTCCATGCTGTAGTTCCGCCAAGAGTACCTGGATACTCTCTACAGGTATGCCAAGTTCCAGTATGAGTGCGGTAACTACTCTGGTGCGGCAGAGTACCTCTACTTCTTCCGTGTGCTGGTAAGTGCAATCATAAATAAAAGGATACAGAAAACTATACATAAATTGAATATCAACCCTTGTGAAGTAAATGAAATGCAGTAAAAATTCACTATTACTCGTGTCTTAAAATCGTAGTACAATGAATACTTCTGTAAGACCCTAAAAGTAGAAGATTTGCTATGTCGGGCCCACCTAGAACAGTGTTCAAAGTGCATGCCTTAAAGTACACACATGCTGGTTGGTAAACTGCAGATTTGATTGACATTCAGGTACTTTGGTAGGAAATAGTAGAAACCAGACAACGGCAACAACAGAAACAGAATGCTTTTTAAATCTGCGTTTCAAAGGATATTACACTGTAATGCTATTACAATATAATGTAGGTAGAGTAAGCTAAACATTGTCAATTTACTAATTCATTTGCACAGCTGCACACTTAGCCTACTGTCAATTGTGCAGTAGGCTTCACCGTCATCAATGGCAACATTAGTATGTCTTGTTTTGACGAAGATTGATTTGGTTTGTTACCTCAGGTTCCCTCAACAGACAGGAACGCCCTGAGCTCCCTATGGGGCAAACTGGCTTCTGAAATACTGATGCAGAACTGGGAGGCAGCGATGGAGGACCTGACTCGCCTCAGAGAGACGATTGACAACAACGTAAGTCACTTTTTGGTAGATGTAGTCAAGTAATTATTTTGACAACAACGTAAGTTACTTTTTGGTAGATGTAGTCAAGTAATTATTTTGAGTGGTCGGCCGGGGCGCCCTCCATCAGGCGGGAGGTTGTTTAGACCCCAGGAGTACCGCATCTTTTTGTGAGGGTATCTACCCTGAGAGATATGGGGAGAACATGCAAAGAAAGGCACTTTCGCCAACCCTGCCTCGGGTAAGGGCACTGATTGTGTGGAGGAGCATACGCTGCCACGACGGCTTACCTGATTACATTGGTTAGAAACAAGGAAGAAATTTTATATTTATTCTAATAAAATCTAATAAAACCCAATCTTGAAGGTACAGAATATTCTTTTACTCTAAGCGCTGCTTACACAATGGGCTGTCATCAGTGCATACATCTTTACCACAAGTGGCTCCAGTGAGTATCTATAACACTCCGCTCCTCTTTCCTTCCAGTCGGTGAGCTCCCCTCTACAGGCTCTCCAACAGAGGACCTGGCTCATCCACTGGTCCCTGTTTGTCTTCTTCAATCACCCCAAAGGCAGAGACAACATCATCGAGCTCTTCCTCTACCAGCCGCAGTAAATAAACATGTTAACCACTAAACATATTACGACTCTAGGTCGCAGACTACTTAGAAAACCTGCTTTTATCCTTTTTCACCCTGTCATTCCTCTTTGATTCAAACTCCAGACCAGCCCTGAGAGCTTCTGTCATGGCCCAATAACCTGTTCTGACATTACATGTTGATATTATACTGTTTATTGCTAAAGCACTAATGCTCGCCCAGCAGTCTGCTGTCACGCAGGCATCTGCATGCATGCAACAAGGTTGCTTCTTCTCTGCATCAGGGCATCTTGCTATACTATTTAAATATATCGCAACGTGTTGTAAGCTGGTAGATTGCCTATTTTAGTAGCCTCGGAGACCTCAACTTGGTAACAATGTCGGAAATCAAGAAAGTATTTGAAAGATTTTAAATGAATGTGAAACTTTCTTTTTTAACTTTCTTAAATTCCACTTTCATCTTGAATTTACATCTTGCAATGCTTCTTTGTTTGAAATGTTGTTCTCAGTTTCATAGATTTGCTTTACCTTTTATTTAGGTTTGAAAGCTGTCGTTAAGGTAATGATGTGCATTCATGTTTGGAATTGTCTGCTCGCTAGATATCTGAACGTCATCCAGACAATGTGCCCACATATTCTTCGCTACCTAACAACTGCAGTTATCACCAACAAAGATGTCCGCAAGCGCAGGCAGGTGCTCAAGGACTTGGTCAAAGTCATTCAGCAGGTAAGCTTAATAGCTTAATTATGCAATGCCCTAATTAAAACGGTAAATGTGCAATGTCTCACACATCACATGGCCATTATTCCTAGCATTCTATAACAACTTGTTTTTATACATTTCAGTGAATAGCAGAATGATATGTATAATGAGAGCGGTGGCTATTTGATTGAAAAGTGCATTTCTTTAACTGAACAAATCCTGTAGCGGTTCATCAGGTTATTGTATGCATTTGATTATTTTATCTGCTTCTGTCCTCAGGAGTCATACACGTACAAGGACCCAATCACAGAGTTTGTGGAGTGCCTCTATGTGAACTTTGACTTTGACAGTGCCCAGAGGAAACTGAGGGAGTGCGAGTCGGTAAGAAGCATGGACGGAAACATTTTAGAAGGGAGTGAGGGTGACTGACATCCCAAGTGTGTGTGTATGTGCATGCCATGGCAAATTGGGTGCGAATACTCTCGATGAAAGTTGGTGGTGGTATTAAAGGTTAATGTGAGCCCGCCACGCAGCTCTGATCTCCTAAGCATTAAACCTAGCAAACTATTCATCCTCCACAAATCCTTGTCTGCCCTCATTTGCTGGATTCGGTTTGATTTTCAAAGCAGTACAGCTGTCAGATTTCGTGCCTACTTTTTCCAGTTCTTTTAGATACTCCTTGATGACGGTATTAGTTTCTGCAGCAGTCTCTGCATTTCCTGCATGCATGCATGTCTGTCTGAATGACAGACAGAATTTTCTTTTTATTGATCACTGAGATGGCACTGACTTTGATTGAAGTTGGTTCAATCTTACTGTGAAACGCTTTGATGTAGAAACTACTTTTGTCATTTTGCTGTGGTTTAACTGGGGGTAGCTTTAGTATTTTGAGGCTTGTATAACATAACTGGTAGCTTAGCTCACTACGATATCCCTACTAACCTAAAAACCTTCTTCTTCTACGCTGGATTTGAACCCGGTCTCCTGATTTCTTTTAAAATGTTTTACCATTGAGCTAATTGTGTTCACTTTTTGCTTGCTCTGGGGATAAATTCAATCAGCTCCATTCAAGTCAGTTTGTGTCAGAGCCTGTGTCTAGGTCTTGTTACGGTGGTAGATTGAAATTTCACTGCATACCCACTTCACCTTTCAGCAAATAAAGCCATTCACTCAGACCTGTTTGGGTGCCATGGTAATATTGTCAGCCAGATGTCTTCTTGGTTGTCTCTATTTGTAATCTAATGCAGTGCTTCAGAAATAATGAAGCAGCACCGCAGAATAAAACTGCCAGCCACAAAGCTTTTTAACGATAGCATTTTACGTGGATTCATACTGTAATGTTATTTCACCTCATCAAATAACGGTACCTCATCTCTTGTCTTATCTGTGTTTGAAGACATTAATGTATTCACACATTTAAGCTGTTCTGTATAGTGATAGGCAGGGTTTTAAATGCATTCTTGTGGTCATTATGTGGAATCATTTTAGGTTATACGTTCCATACAAGGATATTGCTTGCGCTTTTCTTATAATTATGTTCTGATGGACAAGTCATCTATTATATAGTACAATAAATCTCATTCACACCTCTGCACTACTGACCATTTACTATAGGATTTAGATTTTTTTTTCTCTGCACTTGGATTTGTCAGAGTACACATGCTTACATGCAGATCTCTTTTTGTTCTTGTTTCTGTGTAGGTTCTTGTGAACGACTTCTTCCTGGTTGCTTGTCTTGAGGACTTCATAGAGAACGCTCGACTGTTTATCTTTGAGACCTTTTGTCGCATCCATCAGTGTATCAGCATCAGGTAAAGCCTCTTGTATAGAAGTGTTTTCTTAAAACCAATAATATATCATATACTCTCCACTCCAGTCGTTTCATTTTGATCTGTTTTTTCAAATTCTAACTTAAATGTAGACAAGTATAGACAGTAATGCCGTTCCTACTTTTCAAGCACCATGGGGTGAACTGTCAGAAGCACTTTGATTCATCCCTGAGGATATTCTGTTAAGCTCATGTCTCCTCTCCTTTTCTTCCCTCTCAGTATGCTGGCAGACAAGCTCAACATGACTCCCGAGGAGGCGGAGAGATGGATTGTGAACCTCATCCGTAACGCCAGACTAGATGCCAAGATTGACTCTAAACTGGTGAGACTGCATGCAGAGACCAACGTGTATGGGAGGACAGCTTCATGGTTAAAAAGGGGAAGGGCGAATAATTACTTGCACACTCCAAAAATGTTTCAGGATTGAAATCCATTTATCGTGTGAAATGGCATTAGGGAGCATTGCACATGATCTACAACGTATAATGCTATGATTGCGTTTGATCGAAGTTCTCAAAATAAATCAAATGGCCTGCCTATCCATCAATCACCAATGCCGGGATTGATGGATAGATTGAAAAAAATATAAGTATATATATTGGGTGTCCTTTGCTCTTGACATGGCAATATCCGAGTACCACTGCTCTAAAACGATATTAGACAAAATTTGAGACCCAAACACCTGTCCCCTCTCTCTCTCTCTCTCTCTCTCTCATGTTGCGTATTGTCCACATCCTATTTTTAAATAAAATTTGTAGCTCCAAATTGTCTCTAAGAACTTAAGAATCTCTAGAGAGATGGTCATGTTTATCGTAGGAGCATGTTATGTGGTGTAAACACACAACATTTTGATGAACATCTCTGAATTCTCATCCCTCAGAGTCACGTGGTGATGGGAAACAACGCAGTGTCGCCGTACCAGCAAGTGATCGAGAAGACCAAGAGTCTGTCTTTCCGTAGCCAGATGCTGGCTATGAACATAGAGAAGAAGATAGCCCACAGCAACAGGAATGAGGTAGGCTGGCCTGTGTGTGCATCCACTGCACCTCATCCACCCTTATGCTAAACACTGAATCCCAACTGCTCCTCAGCAGCTTCTCTTCTAGTTTCTGATGCTTTTCACAATTTTTCAAAAATAGCAGAACTACAAGCTCATATCGCGCCACTCGGTGGCGCGATATGAGCTTGTAGATCTGCTATTTTTCAACTGCTAAAACACCAAAATGCGTTCAGTACACAAAGGGTTAAGGTGCTTTGACTGTAGAGGATAAATTCCACGTATGTGCAGATGTACTTGGCAAAATAACACAAAGGTGACACTTATATTTTCCTGCGAGAACTAATGTTAAAGGTGATGATATAACACTAGCATGCCTGAAAAAATAGGGACAGAATTAGCATTTGCTTAAATTCATATTTAGATTTTTTTTTTTCTCAGATGACCAAAATTTCTGAGATGATAGAATGATGATGGATGATGACGGTCATTGAAGGAAAACGAAAGCTCCATGGGCAAAGATAAACAACTTGAAAATATCCAAAAATCATGACCTCTCAGGCTTGCTAGTGATAAGCAGTTCAACATTATTTGATTTAAATATAGAAAGATCTTGTTGGCACTGGGTGAAAAATGGGTTGCAAAATCGTGGGATAAAAAAGAAAGATCTTGTTGATCGCTTTGTGAATAAGGGAACCATTTTTACCACATCATGTGATTAGAATTGTATGAATAAATGTCTTGTTTAAACATGATTGATATATATTTAGTATATAAGTAATGTGTGTTAGCAGTTGTTTTTAATGATTACAAAAATCAATATTGCTTTGCTTTTTCTCCTTTTTTGCCAGACACCAAACTGGGGTGCTCAAGATACTGGCTTCTAGAGGAGTCTTATCACCATGGTCCATGAAGCTGTGGATCAACAGCCATCACCTGTGCTTCACGTTAAATCGATCCATTCCTCCCCAATTCCTCTTCCTCCAACAAGAGACCGTAAATCTGACCGTTTGCAAAACCTTGACCATGTTGAAAGATGGCACACATCCAAGGGGAATTCCACCCATTTTCAATGGTGAGATGATGTGTGGACATGATAAAAAAAAAAGTCCACCCATTCTGTGTTTCCTAGAAATGGAGGTCTGGGGGGAAAGAAATCATTAACATGGTGAAATACACCTTGATGGCATCATCAAGTTGTTTCACCATGTTAATATTTATTTTTTGAGAGCCCTTTTTTGAAAATGGGTGGAATTCCCCTTTTAAGTGGACACAATTGTTATGACTATGAAAATTCAGTCATTAATAGTACAGCAACATTTTAGGAAATGTATACTTAAGTTGTATTGGGTATGCACAATAACATAGTGTGCTCCCAAAACTCTTTAGTTTAATACACAGTTTACACACAGGAATAAACATATGTGTAAAACAAAATGTTCTTAAGACAACTGGCATTGTCACTCCATGGTTATATTACTATATGAATTAGTTTATATATTAACATTTGTATTTAAAAAAATAAATAAATGCAAACAAACATCCAACCACAAACGGTATGTAGAATAACAAAGGGAAAATAAAGGTCATATTTCTCCTCACCATTTTGGACTATGAATTTCATGTATACTGTATTCCCATTTCAGATTCTCCACTAGATGGCATGCTTGATCCATTTGGCTTTCCTTTTTCCAGTTTTGCCAGTTAATCTTTCATGACCCAGCATTCTTTTGCAGGTCTCCCAGACTCTCACACTATAGAACATGGTACTATCTGCTGAAAGCCACAATGTAATGGTATTGTGGTATAGAAATGAATGAAATTACTGAAGGCAAACGTTATAGAGGTGGTAGATAGCATATAGCAAGATAGCATATGCATTAGTTTTGTTTTTTTACTGCTGTGATAATATTTGATGCTTTGGTGACTGACCACACCTTAGTTTGCAATATATTGATGTGCAAACACTTATTGTCAGTCAATATTTATTTTTTAGTGTGTTGGTAGGCTACTGGTAAAACCTGTCTGTTTTACTGTACATTACAAGTAAGGCCTGAGAACATACTATGTAAATTGCACTAACAGACAGACTACAAACTGCGGCTGTGTATTTGTCATTTCTTCTTTTTTTCCAGTGTGACACAGGCGTGTTCTGCCAGGCTTTCATAGTAAAATATAATAACCTTTGCAATTGTATAACAATGTGGAATAACAAGTACGCTGAGTGAGCAAGGAAAACGGCTTTAGTGAACAGACAATTTGGCTGTTCCGTTTGACGCTCTGGACAAAAAATGTGAATAGCTGGCTTTAACAGACCTAGGAGCATCCTTAATGACTAACTCATTTGACATCCGCTTCAGACACGCCCACACAACTCTCTCAGCGCACAAATTATAGATAACAGGTATTCAAGCAGAAGGGAGAAAGTGCCCCAGGTGCATTTCTGAGATGCCCTCTTACCATTAGCACTTAGGATCCTGAAGTCCTGTGTGTGCTGTGTGCGCACTGCGTGTATAGTACCGGTATGTGTGTCTTCTCTTCTGTTCACCTGGGGAGTGGCCGTCTGCTTGTGTTGGAGATTCCAGGCTAGCCACTCCTCCAGTAAGCACTTTTCCTTATGCACATAGTCCAAGCTCAGTAAATTACAACACATGCATGTGCACACACCAAGCGCAGAGCTGACGTGGGCTGCTTCTGGAACAGCTGGTGCCCATCTGTGGTTGCCGTTGCCTAGGCAGTCTCTTCCTGCTGTTACAAGCACTGTGTCTTACCCCTGAGAGGAGAAACCCACACACACACAGGAGGTCTATTGGATCACACTTGACAGACTGTTGGTATTCAGTCAGTCTTACATCTTCACCATGGATACCCTCGTGGCCTGGGCCATCACCAACCCAGCCGTGGCCCGGCTTCTCTGGGTGCTGCTCCTGGTGGTGGCCACTCTCCTGGTCTGGGCCTTGTTCTTCTGCTGCTATGCTCGGAACCAAAGCTCCTCATCCTCCTTGGAGAGGTACCTGGAAGGTAGGTGGCCCCTCTGGAGTCTGTAGTATTGTAGTATCTCCTCTGTAGGCAAGAGGCCGCCAATAGGCTGGTACTACTACAAGACTGGCACGAGTAAAATGGAAAACTCATGTCAGTGTGGAGATAAAACTTGGCTCAACTGGGTTCCTGGGGCGGTACTCTAAGTGGAAATGTGTTTTCTTTTTTTCCCCCCCTCGTCCCGTAATTGTAAATTGTTAGGCTTTCCTTTCCAAGACGGCCTTTTGCCCACATTTTCCAGAAGCTGCTGTGGCTTGGCGCAGACACTCATTTTGTGGTTGGCTTTGGCTGATTGCTTCTTAAATATACATACACGTTTTGAGGGCACAGTGGGCCTTTATGCACATTAAAACAAGTCTATTTCCAAACTTCATATGCATACATGTATGTCCATAAAGGTTGAGAATGCACCGTAAACCTATTTGCTCATGTGTGGTTGTACCATAGCACACACTGAGAGCATAATGATATGTTTTAGATTTTATTTTGAGGGGTGCGATATGTCATCTCCTGCTAGTCTTGTAAGTTGTGCAGAATCATAGAAACCGTTGTCAACACTGATAATGCAACTAAGATACACTAATAGTTGCTGGTGTGCATTGAGACCATTCACACACTTCTACTGTTGTCATAAAATCTTAAATGTCTGGAAATATCTACCTATAAATGCACCAAGCCTAATCCACATGACCTAAGAAACGAGGCCTCACCAGTCTAAAATTCAACATACATGTTCCAAACCACCACAGGGGTGCAGTGCCCAGGGTCAAGTTGGTTGGAGCCACAGTTGTCCAGAGCCCCCAAAAAGCCCTCTGCCCATGCTCTGGAGTGGATTTTTATAAGTCTACAAAAACAACGCCTTTGGCAGGTTAAGATCCATATTGTAATGGAAAATTGAAATGATTATTTTGCTGATTTTTAATTGGTGTTTTTTTTTCACAGTTATGGTAAAGCATCCAAGGCCAAAGGCTTCAAGTCAGGTGAGGAAAACTTCATGGAATATATATACTATAAATGTTATGGAATATGTACTGTTAATATACTGTATGCCACAGTATATTGACACCAAGAGAATATTTGTCAGGATGAAGGCTGCAGTTAATTAGAAAAAAACAATAGAAAATATACTGTATATAATATGTATATAATATATACTGTAAATAGAATACAGACTCAACAATCCCCTAGGTCTCCCTGCAATTCCTCTTTTGGCCTCCAGAAGGCACTGTTTGTATAGTAAATGTTCTCATCACATGAAGTAAAAACAGCTGCTGTACAGTTAAGGTTATTGTATATTAAAAAATACTATATCTGGGGTATGCAACATCCTCTAAATGTAACTTTTAATTTGTCATCTCACAACAACAGTGTAGGCATTAGAATGGTAGTCAGCCATCATCCCTCCCTGCATTGTAACCTAATGGTGTGATTTAATATGATGATGTTGTGGTCGTTCTTAACCTGAGATATTTTACCTGTATTTATGGAAAGCTATGCATTGAAGATCTTTAAACATGGGACTGTGTTAAGGGGGAACCATAAACAAAGAACAGACTGCTAGGAATTCTTTGCCTTCTGACAGGCTTTGACCCCCCAGCCACCAGCACTGCCATCACCCTTACAGCCCCCCCCCAACATCCAACTGTGGCATCTCTTCATGTGAAGTTGTTTATTTCCATACCTACAGTATGGTGTATAGACTGCACAGCAGAGCCTCCCAGATGGCATCTAGCCCATTACTAACTACACTACGCAACATTGCACTACTGTCTACACATGTGAGCTCATTGTCTCCACCAGGCCGAAGGCATGGTGAAGAGCATGTTTTGCCCTCCGCCTGTGTGTGGGGGTGTCCGTCCGTCCGTGTGTCCGTCTGGTACCAAGTCATCCCCAGCGCCGTTAACCTGATCGATGGCAAACTTTGCACACACACACTCCCTGGATGCCAATGATGAACCTCTGCCCCAAATGTACAAATTTCCACAACGGGCAACACGCAATCTTACATATACAGTACCTGCATCGATCTGCATGACATTTTGCATGTACACTCCTTAAAGGACAAAGATGAACCTGATTGACCTGTATTTTTCATTTCAGCTTTGTATAGCCCCACCAGGGGTGTAAAATACATTTATTTCATATTATCCATCCAGATTCTGCCCGGATGTGTCCCATATTTAATATTCTATGCTAATTGGCCTTTATTCACTTTCAAAGTTTTCAAGATTGGCCTTTTTAGGTACAATACAATAAAAAAGCATCAAATGATGAACACAGTATGCAATTTACATAAAATATGTAATATACTTTTCACAATGGATTGTTATAACACAACCAACAGATGGGTATTTGCAAAACACATTTTTGTACAAAATGCCACAAATCATCCAAATTTCAAAGTCATAAGAAGAAGAAGAAGGCACCCTTTTAACATTATAGTGCCACTAGGAAGCCACAAGCTGACCTGGCCTGTTGGAGACTTGTGCCCAGAAAGGGCACTTTTCCAGTTTGGACTATAATGTGAAATAGGCTCTGAGAATGTATTTTGGCACAGCAAATGGACCGTTGTTGTTGTTGTGTGTGTGTGCGTGCACGCCTGCCCGTGCCTGCCTGTCAGACACTGAGCCCAGTGCACTCAATGGAGTGGGCGGCATATGGACTAGAACCAGGCTAGCCATGAGCGGGAGCCTCTGTCTGTGAGGTGGTAATGGACCAACAATGGTGCCAAGTGGGTGTACAGAGAGGGAGGTTCTTTTGCTCCACACTCAGGAGAATAGCACTCAGTCATGCTTGCCTTGCTAACATGCTGACCATCAGTTCTTGGCATCAAATTCTCTGCTTTGAAACTGGCTTTTGTGAGCACCAACACATGATGGTTGGTTGCTGGCGAAGAGCCGTATACTTCTCTGTGCTACACAGAAGCACTTTGTAGAGAGGCCACCTCAGAATTGGTATTAATAACATCACCTGCTCGTAATACTGTAGATAGATTTAGTAGTTTACTATACTTTCAGAGGACTGCAAACTAACATGCAAGCTTGTATGTTATAGCTTTTGCATGACATCATCTTATGAAACAATATACAGCCTCTTCCCTAAATGCCCATGGGTGTTGGTTATTGTGCTCACTGCTCCCTGGTTAGAGGGAATAGTTATTGAGGGGACATTGACATCATGTGTAGTAAATGGCCAGGGGCCTACACCGTGACCCATTATGACGTGCAACAGTAGTCTAGGGTCAAGTACAGCAATGAATGGCTGCTGAACTTCTAAAAATCCATGACCTTACATTCCATTTTCTGTATGGTATGAGATGTGAATGACTTCATTAGGATTGTTGCATGCCTTGCTTTTATTCATTCATGTTTGAGTGAATGACAGCATTGTTGTTTGATAGCATGTATACTGTGTGATGGCATGAGCTTGTACAACTTATATGAATTCTCATTGCATTTCTGTATTCCAATATTTTGTATGCATTCGGTACCTAATCTAAAACATAAATGAAATATAAAACCTTTTTGTAAACACAGGTAAATTTCCTTTCACTGTTTTATTTTTAAGGGGGTTAATATTTCACATTTTTATGACTCTTTATTTGAAGTTGTGGCATTACTTCATGTCAGTGAAATTCAGTCCATGGAAAGAGTGGGGGAAAACAAACCCCTATTTGTTTACCTGACAGTGCTGATCACAATCATTGGCCTCTGAATAATGATGTCTTTGTGCTACTCTGACATAGCTTCACCAGATATCTAATCGAGTGATTTGAGTGAAGAGCTTTCTAATTAGAAATTACTACCAGTATTGCCATACAGCAGTGAGTGGACTTTCATATAGCCAGGGTTGGACCCAGGGGTGGATATAACATTTCCCAATTGGGGGGGCAGAAGAAGAAAAAAAAAAAAACATTTTCAGTAGTGTTTCAAATACTTTTCAATATAAGCACTGAAATATCTTGGGTTGTTTTGCATGCCATCATGTTTGGTGGGGCAGACTGGGCATTTAGGGGGGCAATGCCCCCCCATGCCTATGCCTAGATCCGCCCCTGGTTGGACCTGCAAAACAAGCTCAAATGAAAGCCCACTGTGAGGTTTTAGATTTGCTAAATTGAATTGTGCACATCCCTGTTAAGATTTCTGCTAACATGGATCTCTTAGCAGAGATAAATCATATCTGACATACCATACATACCATGACAATATTTTATGATGACCTGCGTGAGGGGATATCAAATGATGAGCAAATGGAACCCTATGTTTTTTTTCTTCTCATGTTCTGGTATAATACTCTTGATATGACATTGAATGATGACACCATGGGTATTGCATGTCGTTTCGTTTCAGAAAAAGAGAAAGTCCAAGGACAAGCAAGTAGCACCTGTCCAGGTGGATGATGGTGACACAGCGGAGCGGGAAGTACCCTGTCCTGCCATTAGGAAAAGGAGAAGACGTGGACATAAAGCTGGGGTGGTAGAAGACACGCAACAGGTGACAACTCTTTCTTCCCCTGTCATGAAAGTTTATGTTGTAAGAAAAGTTTGATGTATCATTCACATTCTGGCAGTGAAGCCCCGTTACTGCTTGGTGGTACAAGGGATACACATACTATGTCGCACAATATGGTTCCAAATGGCCATTGAAATGAAAAGATTTGAGAACCAACTGGAATCAGGGAAGACCAAAGTAGGGTCCACTCTGACAGTTTCAAATGTTTCTGTCTTTGAACATGGTGTTGTCCGGTTTTGATGCTGCACTTGGTTGACTGAGAGGTGACATGAGAAGAGGGAACTCTCTCTGGCACAGTCAGTCAGTCCCCATTACTGCCTGGTGGTGGTAACTGCCTGGTTACACAATATGGAGTCACACAATATGCATGTCCACAAACAGAAGTACACGAATGCCTTATGCAAAAAGGACCTGAATAAAATGCTGCCAGTGCAGTCAGATAGGAAAACAGCATCTATAAATGCCCCATATGTCTTCAAATTCAGCACACACGTTCCACGCACCCACTGGAGGTCGTTGTTGAGGCCGACAGACACACAGTTGTCCAGAAACGCCACAAAAGGGTTCTGCCTACATAACGGGACCACCCCCTCTGGTTATGGGATAGCCGGATGGGGCATATAGATCTCTTATAACCTCCATTGTTACTGAGCACACTATAGACCGGGGGACCGGTCTAGTATACAACGATGTTGGTATACTTGTCAATTACAGTAGAAAATAATCCAAAGGAAACAACACCAAATTTAGTTTTTTTCCAAAGGTTGAAAAATCATGGGGTGCTAAATCAGATGATGAATATTATAACTCTTGGAACATGAAACATTTTTACACTGTCAAGAGTGACATCTGATTAAACAACTTTCCATCATTTAGTTGGGGACCACCTGTTATCCTCTCAGGGACCAATGCTGGCCCCCGGACGGGACCACTGGTTGAAAACCACTGGTCTGTAATGTAGTGCTAAAGGCTATTTGATTGATTAACAATGGCCTACAATAAGTCATATCCAGAATATGTTTTAAAGATGACAGATGCATTATTTTGTCATTTCATTTCACTGCACAGCATCATCATTGAAATGACCAATTTAAAATAGTTTGCTATGACTGATCACACCACCTGTTTTCTTTTCGCTATTTGGCCTACTTTCTCACCGCGGTCCTCAAGGTGTGAACGACTTCGAGTTCGACCCTATCCTATATGGGGGGAACCTGCATTTTTTTTTTTTTCTTTTAAACCTAAATGCAGCAGCACCCTTTTACCAGAATCATATCTGCTGATCTGATTCTGCACCTGCTGGCTTCGAGGCAAGCGCACAGGAACCATGTGATATCGGTTATTCCATCGTATCTCTCACGAATCCATACACTGACACACACGCGCGTCGTCGGTCGTATCATCATCATTCAGCAACAAACTAGACTGTGTGCAGTCCGTGGTAAATGGTTGGCAGGCAGAGATCAGCAGCAGCAGCAACACAGTCCTCCTGTCGTATTATTCGCATGGGGAACATCACGGCCAGCAGCAGTGCCGGGTCGTCTTCTTGCATACATCGGTGAGTGAGTGGAGAGTGGACGCTAGACTCGCCTCTGCTGCTGTGCAGGGGCTTTGCCTCTGAAGTTTCACCTAAATCAGCGTGTACGGGACAAGTCCGCCGACTACCTCGATGCAAGTCAAGGAATATCCTGCTGTTTAACGGGAGCATACTGCGGCGAGCAAAAATATTAGGCTACTCAGCAGGGATTTCGGTGTAAGTAAGGCTAGGTATAACAACAAGGAATGTGTCGCCTTGCAATTTAGTGTCGGCTACAAATGATGTGTCTCACTCACTCATTGCGGCATTATAGGGGAGGCATACTTGTCTGTTGTCTCGAATAGGCCTAGAGATGATGAGCATTAGTACGGGATTGGCTGCCGGGAAGTTATTAGGATGATTTTATTGGGTCATATTTATACCGCACTACCATAAATCAACCTGCCGTCATATACCTCGTACGGCAGGTGGGGCACCTGCATTTCACATCGCTGCTGCAGCGGGATTTCGGATGGATTTACAACAAACAAAACAAAGGGCTAATAGTAATACGCTAATATGCATTGCTTTAACAATACGTAAAAACTGTCGGTGTGGTTTTGGGATTGGGTGTGTGAGTGACCATTAGCTGTGTCTGTGCTTAGAGTTTTTAAACAAAATGTATTTGGAAAATGGTCCTTGTACTTGACAGCTGGTTCGAACAACGGGCGGATGGGATAGATAGTGGTTAAGCCAGTCACTTGTCACCTGAACTGGGGTTCTTTAACCAGAAAAGACTCACTCAGCTGTCTGTGTGATTGCAGCAATGTTAAGACAGTAAGAGACTCCATTCCAACCATCAGCTCTTAACTTTTTTAAGGAGACAGGATCATTCACTTTACTTACAGGGTTGCTTAGTAACAGTAGCCTACAGGCTGATGCTTTCCAACCTCCTTGGATGCAGTCCACTGTCCACACAAGAAAACAATGATCCTGGACCTGGAATAGCACTGGGTCTGGTCAGTTGGTTGGTTGCATAATAGCTTATAGAGATGTGATTTGGAAACTGATGTGGTATATTAGTGAGCTGTCACTTTAGACTCCTAATCTTGCATGTGGAATTGCTGAGGAAGCCTGGATGCCATGATCTACGTACATATCAGCTGCATGTATGTAGCCTAGGCCTACGTGAGTCAATACTACTTGGTAGGAGCCTGCATTTTCTGCAGTGTGGCAATTCTAATGTTTAATTCACAAGCTGGCTCACGTGAGTATATTATGAAATTTGCATTGACTGCCTTGCTTATGGCAGGAAGCAGTTGTTTGTTATTGAACACAGATACATGGCTCAGTTAAGCTATGGCCTACATTTAGACATACAAATGTGATTGTGGTGTGTTTAGGCTATATGATAAACCAATACATTATCATATAGCTGTGATATATAACGCTAGTCTTATGAAAGTGTGTTTCATCCGAATTTTCCCCCTGCCCATATTATATAAAAAAAAAATCAGGTGGCTAAAACTGAATTCCATCAATACTGTGAGTACAGGGAATTCAGCAGCAGTAGCAGTATAGTAGTAGTAGTTGCTGACTAGTGCAGAATATACCCTTTGCCTGTCTGTGGCAGAGATAATGCAATTCAGAAGGACAGGTTCGCATTCCAATAGGTCACAATAAACCACGACAACCGTGTATTTCTGTATTCTGTTCACCTACTACCATTACTCCAGCAATGATACAGATAAGCCCAAAACCTTATCGTAGCAGGTGCTATAGCAGCAACAGCAGTGAGAATGATAAAGGATGGAGATCTGATCTGACAGGCTGCTGCTCTGTAGTCAAACAGGGTCTGTTTAGTGAGGTAGTTTGTAATCCAAGGTCATGGTCCACCTGCAACAGTGAAAGCTTCTTAGCTAGCCTTAGTGCCTGCCAAGTGATGGTGTTAGGGCAGGCGCTGGAGAAATCGAACTACATGACTCAAGGCGCTGCTCCGTGTGTAGTCTGGGGGGGACGTAATCTCTGTAGAATAGGTAGATGATGTCATGACATTTTGATTACTTTTTTATCAGCCCTAGTGGCCTCGTGATTAGTGGCCTACTGGGAGGTTGGGGTTCGATCCCCGGCTAGATCATAACCAAATGTGACTCAGTGCCTCCCTGCAACATATTAGCCAAGGTGTACTTGTACATCAAGCTGCCTCACGCTATGTAAACAGGAGATACGATCCTACCCTCATGCCAGGGCTATAATTACTAACTTATGCCAGTATTATTAATATAAGCATGTGAAAGAAAACACATTTCTATAAACATAGAAATAATCGACACGTATGTGCAACTATTTAGACCAGTGGTTTTCAACCAGTGGTCCTTGAGAGAGTTCCAGGTGGTCCCCAGCTTAAATGATGGACAGTTGGTAACCACATGGACCCTTATAGATCTGTAACTCTTGAGATCGTAAAATGATACCAAATGGACCCTTGCGGGTCCATTTGGTATCATTTTACGCTATCCAGAGTTAAATTATATTTGAATAACTTAATTGTCAAAAATCTACACAATTAGAAAATTCAGAAGAATTATTATTTTGACCAACATTTTGACAGTTATAGCTCCTAAATTGTGTACACAAACCACTGACTTAGACAATGTTAGCTGCTATGGTATTCATGTAATACCGACTATAAACCAGATACTGTCAGATTCTGTCCATACTGTTTACATCACATCCAACTTCCTGATGCACTTCCCTACCCTGTTACCTCTGGGACCGTGGTCCTGCCTGCTCTCATCCAATGGGAGCAGCTCAGGCAGTGCTAGCCAGCGCCCCTGTGGAGAGCAGCCTGTGTGCTGGATGGTGACTCAGCTGAAAGAGGAGGCCGGCAGTGGAGCAGCGCTGACTTTGTGCATCATCACACCTGCCCCTGCTCCTCCCCGCATGTCTCTAAAAGAGACAGTAGTACTCTTTGGTTTTAGGGAAAAGAATATTGTAGTGAGGTGATGTACATTATGTGTTGTAATGTACTGTGTGTGTATTAATGAATACCTCTATGCATATGCTAATATATGCTCAAAAGCAAGGGTTGATGCAAGCCATTTGCCATTTTGGCAAACGTTTTGGGGGTGTAACCCCCAAAATTGCTAAAACATGTTTAGCAATGTTACTCAATCCAGGAATGTCCGATCTCTGTCTAATCAATGATTAAAACGATACAAGATACAACACCAATTGGTATTATTATGGTGGAGAAAATAATTCCCAAAGTTAGGTTTCTGAACTTACAGTACGTGGGCCAATTTAGTATTACAGGATATTTTAATCCAAAACGACCATGACATTGACCTTTGACACATGACCCTGAACTTGAAGTGCTTCGGTTACCTCATAAATCAACTCGGCACCCCAGAAAATGTATACTTCAGAATCATCCAAATCGGCCCATTTGTCTCGAGTTATGCCTTTCACTACATATCAAATTTGATCAGATTTAAAGACCAAAAATGCATATTCAGCTACTCTTTTGAAACTGCTATCACATTTTTGCATTCCTGGAAGTCATACGAACATAATGGTACCACATTAGTCCTGTCCCTTTTGATGGCAATGATTTTCATTCACCCACGGCCTAATTATATTCTTGTATGTATAATAACTCCTATGATTGTTCTTTCCGTCTCTCATCAGACCATGGAGGAGTTGATGGTGAAGAGGAGGACCCTAGTCAGAGCCGCCTCAGAAGAGAGTGCCAGTGACCTGAGCTCCATGAGTTGCCCACCCTCTCTGGGAGACACGCTGCCCTGGAACCTGCCCAAGCACCACCGCATCAAACGCTCCAAGTCGGCCTCTGGGGACGTGCTGGACCCGGCGGAGAGGGCTGTCATCCGCATCGCAGGTAGGACAGGTGGCGTAATGTGGCTAACGAGGGGGTAAAGCGTTAGGACAGGTGGTTGTATGTGGCTAACGAGGGGGTAAAGCGTTAACCAATGGATGGAAGGGTTGACTAAAGCCCTGCAATATCGAGCTTAGCTCACCCTGCCCTGAACCCGAAATGTACTACTATAGTGTCACAATTTATTGATAAATTTAGCCCCAAACAACATACTGATATTTTGTATTAGAAAGTATAGAAAACAAGAACAGCTTTGCTATTAACAGCTGGTGGCTGCCATTCACTATACTAGGTGACAAGACAAGCTAAATACATTTGGGAGATAATGGCTCTCATTAGAATGCCTGTCAACCAATCGGAGCATTAATTGGTCACGTGAGATCAGTGCCTGTCTGGTACCCTGCAAATGATCTGCACTAATTATATGAAGTGTAATTCCTTTCGATGCATCATAATCACCCTGCGCTTTTGTTGCGGAAGTTGCTGTATTTACAGTCCACGGCAAAACAACCCTGTTCTGTCCTCACTAGCAACTTGACTTGTTCACTCTCATTTTCAGAAATAATGATTTCAACGAACAAAGCAGTTATGGAAGTGTGCAAAGTGCACACAATTCCATAGTTTAAACCTTAGCAACAGCTTTTCAAGCACAAAGGGAGAAATAAAATGTTTCCGTGGGGTATACATTTTCGGGAGCACTGCGCCACGATTGGCTGAAAAATTGAAACTTCTGGGGGAAGTTAACAAAGCGAAGTCCGCCTTTTGATAGTCACTCTGGGGTACCCTGCCTGGATCCAGGCTTTCATTTCACAGTGCAGATGTAAGCCTGGAGATCGAGGCTACATCATAATGATAATGACCTAGTAGGGATACTAATCACTTATATACGTTGAGTACTCGTACTGCACGGCACTGCACAAAACAGAGCACACCAAGCCCCTTAAGTGTCATTACGTTCCTTCGATACCACCGGTGCTGTGTCAGCCTGCCCAGAGTGTCAATTCATCACTCTGGGAGATCGTGTCCTGCATAGCTACACAGTAAATTTAACACTGAAACTGTAAAAAATGACCTGTAACGGTCAGCATTTGACAGGGTATATATACTGTACATCTCCAGGTTGTGCTTTATTTCCAGCTCTCTGGACACTGGTGCAGGCCTGTGGTGATCCGTCTTGCTGTCTCAGCACTTACTGCGGTGTAGAGTTGAGATTTGTTTCTGGACCACAGGCGGCACCGCCAGCCTCTTTATCCCCCCTCCCATCTTGTGTCTCTCCCTATATTGATTTTGGCGGGGTGGGGTCCCAGAGATACTGCTGCAGTATCATGTGAGTGGGCTATTGTCCAGTTGTCCACTCAATGCTGGTCCCCGATTATAGTTTTATAGTACACTATAGAGCAGCGCTACTCAACCCGTGCCCTGCTACGCAAGTCTGTGCGGCCCTCTTCATAGTAGTGAATTGAATAATATATACTGTATATATCAGTGTTTTTCAACCTTTTTCACCCACTATTTATTCAGCAATTGTGCCACGGACCACCATTTGATGACCGCAGACCCCAAAACCCAAAGATTTCTTCTGTTTCCATCTACCATCTATCTGGATTTCGGAAACATAACGGGCAAACACAGGTCTCTAGTTGTGAATTTGGGCTAATTCAGATGAATATTTTAACTCTAGAGAGTGTAAAAATGAAACCAAATGGACCCGCAAGGGTCCATTTGGTTTCATTTTTGACGCTCTCCAAGAGTAACATCTGCTTAACCAACTTTCTATCATTTACCTGGGGACCACCTGGAACCCTCTCGAGGACCACTGGTGGTCCCCGGACCACTGATTGAAAACCCCTGATATATATTTTTTCACAAGATTGCAGTGATCATACGCTGTTTGTTCAAGTACAGTAACTGTGTTGCGTTCACTTCATGACGATTTACAAGTCCACCAGCACTGCATCCACGCCGTGTTGAGAATTTGAGAACACTGTCCCGAACGTTGCTTGAGAAAGAGTATTACAGAAAACAGCATGTCAACATGAACGTGTTTCAGAGATGATGGCAGGGAGTTTGCATTTGTGCCATGGAAGTAAGCAACAATAAGCCCATAAGTCTCCTGCCGTAACAGTGTCACCATAATACTGTATATGTGACAGGTAGCAACATAAGAAAATACCAAATCCGCTGTTATTCGGCCTTGCAAAAAAGTATGCAGAGGTGCTGTAAATGGCATGAGAAGTTCAAGAGTAGACACTTTCAGGGTCTACTCCTGTGCTTCTCATTTTGTGTCCAGACATGCTGTCAGTTTTTGATGGTAAAAAAAAATCATTCGCTCGTATGTAGCCTAATCTCTCCGTTTGTGAGGCTCGCCCACGAACACACACACACACACACACACACACACACACACACACACACACACACACACACACACACACACACACACACACACACACTGGATTAGGGTTCGGGTTGTTTGGATTAGGGTATGGGCTGTCAAGCCCAGAAGTATTTTTTTACTTTCCTGCATATTGTCTGAGTGACTCGAAGGTGATGTGACCATTTAATTGGCTGGCAAAATCAGTAGGAGACAACTATTTTCAGAAGGCATGTAAAAAAAAGAACAATAATAATAAATAAAAAAGTCACCAGCTAAGGATCCGATGAACCAATTTGGCCTCTAACCCCAACACCTCCTGGCAGCCTCCTTGGATCATCGGCAACAGTGAGATGGAGGATGCCATATTATGCATTTGCCCAGAACTACATCCTTCTCGGTTTATAATCTTTTTTTGTTCCGCAGTTTTTAGTGGCTCACACTTAAGCCATGTCAGGATAGAACTTGCTCCATTTTTTAATTTTTATTTTCTCCAAAACACACCTTTTGCTCCTAATCCTACAGATTTTGTCCAAATCGGTAGGCGTATTTGATTAAGGGTTGTTTAGCTATAGCAGATCCACAAGCTCGTAGTGCGGCACTTTTGAATATACTATATATATTGTTTCAGAATGTTTTTGTTTTTTGAATGTTTCTGGGATATTTTCGGATAGCCAAATACAGATCATTTTGGTCATCTTTGAAATGAAAAGGGTTGAAGTGATTAGGATTAGCAATTAATTTTTGTAGTAGTCAATGTCAGACTAATGACATCCTATGGACTAATACCGTAGTTCTTAGGATGGTCACTTATTTGTCTATTCTGTTTTGTCCTCCGTCGTTGCTCAGCATCCACTGACAGCTTGGCATAAACTTGATTATACCACCGGGTGTAGTGCCCTTGTGCAAGGCCGGACTTGCGATGTCTGAAACTTGGCCAGTCGTTCGAGAAGGCAATCTTGAAGACCAGCATGTGGGGAGCCGTGGTCATCATCAGACTCTTCTTCCGCCTCACGCAGCCATCTGAGGAAGCGAGTGGTGGACTTGATGGCTTTACTCTTACCCCGCTGCTCAGCTGGATCATTGCTGAACTCCCACATGGAGAAAGCCTCCTCTTTGATCACACCTGCATTATAGAGTGCGTCAAAGAAAACCAACAATAGGTAGGAAGGCTTTTCTATTTCAACCGTCATTGCCTGCAAGGCATAGAGAGCTTGCAACTGCGTCTTTTCATCTTTCAGGTATTTCCGGAGTAGCTCTGCTTTTTGGTTGATCTTCTCTGTGTCGACCTTGTGTGGATTGTCCGAGATGGCTGAACGACAAATGCAGGTCATCAGTGTTCTGATGAACGTATTGGAGGAAGACTGCTCTTCGAAATTTGCCTTGTTCCAGTCAAAGTCCTCGTCTTGGAGGCATCTGTCTAAAATTTGATTCAGCGGCGCGTTGCACCTCAGCTTCTCCTTGCCGCTCTCGGACTCATTAGGCAAGGTGAATAGAACATTCTTGCCTTTCACAAACTTGATAATGTCTTCTTCCTCAGGCAGAAAGTTGTTCCAGCTCAGGCCTGCTTCCCTCCACATGGCTCCAACTATTGTGGGACTCATTCCTGTGCAGAGATCAAGAATGATGTGGACTAACAAGTCTCCAGCCTTACCCAGAGGAATGAGGGGCTTGGTGATCTCGTTGAAGAGCTGTCCCATGGGGATACCTCCCTCATTGAGTATGGGGGAGATGAGCTCTGCCATGTACAGCAATAAGTGTGGGTAATCGTAGGTCCTATCCTCTACCTGCTCCAGCACCGCCAGAAGACCTTTGTAGTACTGGTCTATAGGCATCATGCCAACTTTGATGAGCAGGTGCAGCAGCAAGCCCATGCTCTTTCTGTCTCTCTCCTTTCTGTCCAGCGTGATTTCCACACCTTTCTGCACAAAAGTAAATAGTAAATGGGTACTATTCATCTCTTGCACGCAACGCAGTGCCTCTTCCAGGTTGTTGACATGAAGGTACTCTTTGATGGTGATTGTCCATCTCTTCTCCAGCTCCTCCTCATTGAAGGCAGTTTTGGTGAGTGTCTGAGGAGGAGGGAGTGTAGGAACAGCCTGTCCAGCGCAATCTTTGCCACTGATTTCATGGTCTCTCTCTCTGCCCTCCCATTCTTGATTATTTGACACGTTGGCCACATGGCAGACAGACACAATTGGCTCATTTTTGGAAAGGGCCGCCTGGGGATTTTTGAGGTTGCAGTTTCGGATCTTGGGACCCTCTACCTTAAGGCTGGGCATGGGCACCCAACGGTTCTTTCTGAGGTCCAAAAGATTCTCTAAGATTAAACGTATCCTAGGAGAGGACATGCTGGACGTCTTTCTCTGCTCGATGAACTTCCTTATCACATTAAAGTACTTGTCCATCTGAGGCTTGTTATACTTCTCCAAGTCCTTGCCAATGGTCTCGAGGAGTCTACACAAGCATTCTAGGGACAGGTCATTGTTTTTGAGCAGCTGGCCAATAAAGGCATGCATATCCATCTCTCTTAAGATCTTGACCTTGAAAAGTTCCCCAATAAATTTCATGTTTCCCAGACAGCATTTCTTGTCTCCGTCTAGTTGCTCCTCTAGGCGCTGCTTATCTTCCTCTGTTAAAGTGGCATCAAGCTCCTTCCATTTCCTCTCAAACATCTCAAAAACACCCTTGTTCTTTTTAAACTCCTCCTGGCAGCGGTCAAGCAGCAGCTTTCTGAACCTCAGAGACTTGACTGGATTATTTGTGGTGGGGACGTGAAGATCTTGGAGGCAGTGGCACAGTTTAGCATTGACGGCGGAGAAGAAAGGCTCTGAGATGGCCTTCTCAAAGATGAGGTTCATGACTCCCTTCAGCTCGTACTCCGTGTTGATGGGGAGCGCCTTCACTCTATTCATGAGAACCAGGAAGTTCTCAGGGGCCAGCTTATTAAGGGCACTGCGGACAGACTTGAAGACATCCTGGGTCTTGGCCTCTTCTCGGTCAACCTCCTCCTCTTCCATCATTACGCCTGACTTCCAAGCATTCTCGGTCTTGTTGAGCTCTACGTCTTTATTAAAAATATGCGTTAGATCAATTATCATAGGCTCATCTTTTTTCCTCATCTTCTGTTGGTCCTCAGGACTTGGATTCTTGTTCGGACGTTGCCTGTGGCGAGAATTTCGCGGGGGGGAGGCAAAGGTTATTTCGCCGAGGTCCTGGGTTACTGAGACTGGATTCTTCATTATTTCTGGCATGTCTGGCTGCAAGTCTACCAAGGCTGCAGGCCTTTCCATGCTGGGTGGGAGGAACTGCAGGGTCAAAAGTACATCTTTCTCGAATTTTTTTCTTTCATTTGCCGTGACCGGTTGCAATTGTTCATCTTTGGACTGGCACTCACTGACGGTGTCGGCAGGCTGTGAGTCATTTGGCTGGATGTTCTCAACAGTGTCCTCTTTGGCTTTGCAGGGCAGGCCAGCTTCCTCTGGGGCAGGTACGGTTGTGAGGGCCTTTGGAACAGGGGATGGTACACATTCCACTGGCTTCTCAATGACTTCCTTAATGGTGTCCTTGAGATCTCCCACAGCTTTTTTCATGGTCTTTGCCTTGTTTCTCCGGTTCCGCCTCCTCTGTGAACTAGTTTTCGGTGAAACAGACGGCGAGCTGACATCCTTAGCTTCGGTCTCATCCTCCTTGCTATCAAGGGTCTTTCCGTTAGGGTTTTTGCTAGCATCGGTCTTATCAGCCGTGGTTTTGCCAGCATGGGGTTTCTTGCCAGAACCCCGCTTCCCTCCCCTCAGACGCATCAAAACATGAAGTGTGGACTCCTTCTGGATGCTGTAGTCAGAAAGGATGCGTCCATCTTCCAGGTGCTTGCCTTTAAAGCTCAGACTCTGCTGGTCAGGGGGGATTCCCTCCTTGTCTTGGATCTTGAACTTGACAATCTCAATGTTGTCGCTTGGCTCAACCTCTAGGGTGATGGTCTTGCCTGTGATCGTCCTGAGGAAAATCTGCATGTTTGCTGACTCAGAGTTTAGACCTTAGTTATATTTGTAAAAATGTATTAGTTATATTAGTAAGTATGACTTATTATATACAGTATACTTAGGCCTTAGTTTCTTGACCTTGTATTCTGCAAACACATGAACTGCATCATGTGAAGTTACATTGTATGATATAGTGGCTGTGATGTCATATGGTTCACCTTGCAGGCTTGCACTATGATAGGCTCTCAGATCAATTATGGTGCAATACCTTCACCACATTAGAGTGCATACTTGGGCGTTGTGCACAAATAGGCCATGGCCTACTTGTGCGTGGGTGGAGTGGACCAATACTCATTTAGTCACCCAATTACATTGTGTCCCCCCAACCGGCCAATCGGGATGCCCCGAGGGGCGACGACCACAGACCGCGCACCACCACGCACCGCTCGCTTAACTTGCGTAGTTGCGTACGCTCAGCTCAAGCAAGATATATTATGAATTTTTACAGTATATTCATAGAGGTTATATTAGATTTTATGTCTCCATATGCAAATCAACTTTCTATTTACTTCAATCACTATATCAGCTCTGGCTGATATAGTGATTGTGATGCAATCACAATCTAAGCAGAACATAATTATCACAACTTTGACCACTTCTGGTCTGAACGTGGATTTTGACAGCAGTTGTAACTTCAAGAGCAACTGATGTTATTATTGATGCTTATTGGCTTAACATAGGTCCTGTAAAAGATATAAACCTTGTGGGCCACAGAACTATAGAAAAAATATAAAATAGAAGATAGATGTTGTGTTAAGATAGATAATAATAACCATGCCAAAATACAGTTATTTATTCAATGTCGGGGTTTGGGATGAATTTAAACTGAAAGTGGTATTGGGCCACCCCCAATTTTTGCCTGCCCCCCTGATTGGGAAAGGTTACATACGGTCCTGAGAAAATAGCCATTTTGGAGAAAAGTAATGCACTGCATATTGTGCATAATAGTCTATATATCACTGGAACAAACAGCAAAAAATGAATAGTAGGCCATGGCCTACTTGTGTGTGAGCAGAGCGAGCTAATGATCATGACATAAAGGTCTCTTACTCACGTCACCATTACCTCATCACCTAAACCGCCCAATCGGAATACCGACCACTCACCGTTTTGCTTAAAGGGGAATTCCACCCATTTTCAACATTCTAATATGTCATTAGTATACCCTAGAGGTGTTGTGTAGAACATGACCAAAAAAGTTCCCCCAATTCTGTATTTCCTAAAAATGGAGCTCTGAAAAAATCATTAACATGGTGAACTACGTCTGATGACATCATCAAGATGTATTTCACCATGATAATGATTTTTCTTTCAGACCCCATTTTTCCTGAGGGGGTACACTGGAACCAAATGGACCCGCTAGGGTTCATTTGGTTCACATTTGTATCCTCTCAGGACATTTTTGAAAATGGGTGGAATTCCCCTTTAACTTGTGCCCGCCGGGGATTTAAAAGATGAAGTAACAGATTACCTTCATCTACTTTTGGATATCTTTTAAGGAAAATGTAATTAGATAAAATAAGCCTACATGAGCCTGTATATGAAAAATAAGTTTTAACCAGACAAGAATGTTGAGCTTATATAAACTAGATCAGCACTTGTTAGAGTGCAAACTTGCGCGTTGCATACAAGTAGCGCATGGTCTACTTGTGGGTCAGGGGAGCGAGCTAATACTCATGACTTCAGCTCTAAGGTCTTTTACTTACTGTATGTCACCATTACGGTAGCCTCGAGCCCTCGTCACCCAGGCTTTCATTTTAGTTCGTGTTACGCGAAAACGGAAAGCCTGGACTAATTTGTTGATGGGGATGACGACACGTTGGTGAGAGCCAATCAGATCAGCTCATCTCCCGTCTAAAAAGTGACGGCACCCCGCCCCCTAGGCCAAAATTATTTCAGGTTAGGCCAGGCTACTAAACCGGCCAATCGCGGTCTCGAGGGACTGCCGACCGACCACACACCAATCACTTAACTTGTGCCCGCTCCACTCACGCAAGTAATGATGAATGGGATTTTTAGTTTTAGTTAGTTTTGTGAACTCAATACACAAAATAAGTTTTTTGTATTTACTTTTAACTTTTACTAGTTTCGGTTGACGTTTGTTTTTTAATACCTGCACACGAGCTTGTGTGTGTGCACACACACATACACACACACACACACACATACATACACACACACACACCTCAGCACTCTCTCTCGTTACTATTCGCATTTGGTGAATGAAGCCTCTTTCGTGATTTGGAATATTTTATGGAATATTGTAAAATGTTATTTTATGAGAGCATATCATATCCAGAAACACAAAAAACTGTTCCAGCTCATGAGACTGTAATATGGATTAATTTCAGTAGTATTGGCCTCTGATATTGGATTTATCGGTAACAGTTAAGAGTTTTCTGTTCTTGTGCTCTTCACATTTTGTGAATAAAACCCTAATTTAAATCACGTCAAGAATTCCGTGTCACCATGACGATATAGTTTCATTCAATGTGGTTTGGTCAAACATAGATGGAGATGTATGTTGTGTTTAGACCACTCACAGTGTGTTGGAAAATCGTTGACTAAAGAAATCCAATGTAGCATCACCATTATTTGGGATTGTGGAAGTTGGGGTCCTTCACCCCTTTGGTAGTTTGCTGAGTCACCCCTGATCCACCTAAAGTTGAGTAGCCCTGCTCTAGAGTAACAGGGAAATATATGTTGTGCAATATTGCCACACTTGTGATCGGAAACACACATGAAACACATTTGAATTATGAATTCAAGCTGGTCTCCATCTGACTAGCGTTTCCTCACCATATTATGGCTCAATGGCAGCGAAAATGAGGAGACATTTGAGTAACTGCACCGCACCCCAGTTATTATGGTCTATCTCCTATCATTGCACAGCTAACTGGAAACAGAGTGGGAAACCGACAGTTGGTGGCGGTGTGCTGTTGTCATGAATCATGACTAGTGTTTCTAAACACAACATGCCAGATTCCAGGTCAGAACAGCTATTTTAGATAAGAATGACTGTGTTAATAATGTCTCTCTGGATTGGATTGCAGCCATAATAGTCTTGTTGCCATTCATCAGCTTTGTGCAAGACATGCAAGGCTGTTGTTGCATGCCGTTCCAAATCACAACAACTGGAGATAGGCCATTTGTTATCAGGTTGCAGACAGCTTGGGAATCACAGAGTACTGGCACTGGCAAATTTTTTGCTCTTTTTATCCTACTGTTTTTTTCTGGAAAACACACAAGTCTACATTGAACCTTAATTTGTCATTAGAAACTGATTTTTCCAAAAAGTCACATGTGCATTGTGAAATCACAGTGATACTCCGGAAGCACTGTACTGTTTGTATTAGCCAAAAGGTTACAAAATGATACTCTTAACTCACTGTACTTTATAGCCAACAGGGTTGCAAAATGAAGATCAGTTTCATTTCACTATTATTTCACTAGAAGAAGCTAAAAGGTGATGTTTAAGTTTCATGGTATTTTCCCACTTACAGTGTATAGACAGTTATGTACTCAATACAAGTCATTAAAAGTCTGAAAAAAAAAAAAAAACACACACATCGTATTTTACATGTAGCTTAGACATCTACCACTGGCCTCAAGTCTTAAACTTTACCTCTTGCCATCTCAGATTTAGTCTCTGAGAACTTGCAGAAGGATTGCACTCAACTCTGCTTCCATGAGCCCTCTGGGATCTGTTGTGTTCTGGATTTGAAGCATTTGCCCCTGGGGAAACAGATATGGATTTCAATAGTTTATTATTATGGAGAGGCTGATGCTCAGATGGTAGAGCAGCCGGTTAGGAACTGGAAGGTTCCCAGTTCGATCCCGGGTTCCCCCAGAGTTAATGTCAAAGTCAACTTGCGCATTTGGCTGTCGGTACCAGTGTATCATTAGTGAAATCTCGGCCAGAGTCATCCCTAACTGGTGTATTAGCTCATCACCGAAACCCACAGAGAAAAGTAGGGAGTTTCATGAGATGCAAAACGATAAGAGAATTGGCAACTCCATGCTTCTACTTGTGTGTTTCCCATAATGGTAGAACCCCCAACAGGCGGCTGTGGCTCAGGAGGTAGAGCAGGTCGGCCAATGATCCAGTGGTCGGCGGTTCGATTCCCGGCTCCTCCTGTCTACATGTCGAAGTGTCCTTGGGCAAGGCACTGAACCCCACCTTGCCTCCAGTGGCTACCACCACTGGTGTATGAATGTGGGAAGTGGGGACGCTGGCGTTGACTGTTCGCCGCTCTACTTCCCAATGTATGAATGAATGGACCATTGTAAGCGCTTTGAGTATCACGCTGTGCATAGAAAAGCGCTATAAAAATGCAATCCATTATAACAGGCGGACAAATTGTCCCTTTTCTATGCCAATTTTGTTTATAACCATACACTGTACATTCAGACAATTGGGAGCTATTTTACAATTCATGCAAGGTATTTATTCCCCTTGGGATCAGTTTGTTAATATAGAGAGAACCTAAATTAAAAGAGACATAATGAATTAAAATTTAGGATAGTTCACCATGCCTTCATTGTCACGTGGATTTTGCCTGTACAATTTTCAAAGAATTTTCCAGAGAATTCTCAGCTAAACCAAAAACATCAACGTCTGCTATTTGCAAAGTCAAATAAATTATTTAGGCTTACTTTCAATGCTGGACTTTGTGCACAGCCTTTTCTTAGATTTATCTGAAGCTTTATCAATTATTAATTACAGTTTTCAGTTTGACCTGAAATACCCTAAGAACCAAAGAATGTTTTAACATGATTGTTGTGGTCAGACCTATCATAATACTAATTTGTATTAACCTGTTCAATGCAACCAGACACAACCACACAGGATATACGTATGGATTTATGACATATGTATGGAGATGAAATGGAAAAACTTAAAGGACAATTCATGAGTGCTGCTCATGCTATTTGTGGCTATGTGGTTAACCCATACTAGTTTGGTAATGGTAATGCATATACTACTAGAATATATGCAATATTCAGAGTGAACACTAGAGGTCAGTATCCAAGGCTGGTAAACTACAGTAGGCTATTACAGTGTGTGTTGTGCGGGATGAGTAATGTGCATGCCTTATTTCCATAGTCTCTGACAAAACGTTTTGCATTACTTAATATTGGTATTTAATTAAGGAGGATTTTAATCTGATATATAAGGAATAGTATTTACATGTTCATTCACATAATAACCTCAAACCTCTACTTTTGTAGAAGATTTTTATATAGCAGTTCCTTGATGTAAATAATTGGTCAGAGCCTGTGTTCAGTTTGTGCATCCTGAACAACCAATACGAAACATATCCCTTCCTCTCTAACCTTCCTTCATTTCGTATCTCATTTCTGGATCTCTGTCTCTCTGGTAGCTCATGATCGGGTATAGACGACCATGTCTCACGGAAATAAGCACGTTTGTGTATCTTTGTTTGACTAGTTATCTTACAAGGTCCGACTGAAAAGCCTGCGTTTCTCTGCGTTCCTTTATAAAGAAATAAGGACCAGATGAGCCGACATTTGAAGATGATTTCCAACCAAGGCATAAAGATAGAGATTATGCAAATTGTCCATCTCAGATAATCTCTGGCACTGTTGTCTTGTCCAACACCAAGCCCACAATAACCTACCAGACGCAGGGGTTGCCCGATTGGGCAACCAGGTAGCAGTCTTCACTAGCCCCACCATTTTTTTTTATTTGCCCCGGGCAAGTGTTAGTGTCAAGCCCTGGGACGTGGAGCCTTTTTTTTTTTTTTTTGGTGCTCAACAGCTCTTGCACTTTGACATCGCTCAAGTACAAGCTCATTGCAATGCTACTAATACCATATCACAGTGCAATGCATTGAGATCTTTTAGCTTCTCTCTCACCTATCATGCTCAAAATGTAGACAAGACGACAGATTTAAAGTGGACTGTGACAAAATAAGATTGGCCTTATATCAAGTAGACCTCTGTAGGGCTAGGCAATGGTTTTGTTTTTTTCGTCCACCGCACATGACCATGACCTTGGCAAAATGGGAGCATGACCCAGTTTAGAGTTTTAACTCACTTGTTGAGAAACTGCCTGCATGTAACACTCCCTTCAAGTTCCACTGTGGCAACATTTCAAGTAGAAAAGTTGAAATATCTAAATGTTCCATGCAATTTTATTCACAGAAATAATTCTGTGAATAATAATTTATACATAGTTTATGTATGTGGTTTGATTAATTCTGTCTCTTAATTCTTAGTGTTGTGTGTGATAACCTGCAGATACTGTATGTCTGTAGCACATTCGATGTGAACGGATACTGTTATGTGTGATCATACCTGACTATGTATTATAGAAAGTACTGTTGTTTCTGATCAAACTTAAGACATCCGACATATGCCAATAGTTGCATAGAGATTAAAGAGGAACATGTTCTGTCCTTATTTAATGCTAGGTGTGCATCTATACCTGTTGGCTCATTGGCAATATGATATCATGTTGCAATATTCATGTAGAGTTTGAATGAATACTACATTACATTAGTTTGAACCAATCTGAAATGGAGTCATACATTAATGAATGCCAAGTCTGAAATAGGCAATAGATTAGCAACATAAACAGAATATACAGTATATGACCCTTTGTAGATTGCCCTCAGAACTGAATACCAGCATATGGTTGTGTTATCAAACTGGGGGGTCCTTGAAATAAAATAAACTGGTGTAGTAGGAGGTCTTTCAGTGTGTGAAATGGAAACCTCCTTGTGGTTGGAAACTGGATGAATTCTGTCAGGATTTCAGGAGGATATGGACCTCATTACATACTGTACAAAAATTACGGCCATGTTTACATTACACACATGCATGTACAATACACATGTGCACTTTGGGGCGACATCACATGCTAAAACCCTTATCCCAAACTTCTTTGCTTTTTTACTATTTTAAAATCATTTTTGAAATTTTCAACTAGACAACCTACATTAGCACATTGTGAGCTTGTAGGCTGGCCTTTAAATTCAATTCACACACACAAACGCACACCCAATCATGCAAGCATGTCACATTCCACCTTCATCAATGTCATTGCCAGCATATGCGAGTACGCATATAGTATTTTTCCATTTTTCCACACTGTACACACATTCAATTTCCTCTATGAGTGGTTCATATTTGTAGACCATTTCCTCTGATATGTATCTATTTTCCTGTTGAAAATGACTCCCAGACAGCATTCTCAATCACAGCTTCCTTGCAGGAAAAACTCCTACTGTACATGTACTGTAGTTGTTCCAATATGTCTTGGAATCTGCGCTCATCTCTCCATCTTAGTCATTTCCTTCAGCTTTATTTGGCGGCATAGTCTACTGTCTTTGAGTGTAGTGTATTGAAGGTATATCTCAGTCTTCACTATTGTCAGAGTCTGTGTAAATGTCACTTAAGTGATTCATAATCCTAATACTGATTTTTTATTTATACAAATAAATATGCTCGCAGTGCTACCAAGCCTAGATAGATTGGCTATTTTTGGCCTCCACGAATAAACTCAAGCTTTACTTTCCTACTGTTAGGAAATCCACATAGAGAAGTGAAACCTGGATGCTGTAAGAATAGAAAATAAGTCATTTCACTTTTTGTTGAGATATTGGCTATTGGCAGCAGAGGACAATTCCCTGCAATTGAGTCAGTTAAGGATACAAGTTCTCTTTAGCATGTGTCCAAAGGTAACCTGTGAAATGTTCTTTCTAAAGTTGACTGTTCCCAGTCCTAACTGACAGGGCTGTTGCTTTTGGATCAACATTTTATTAAGTTATCTACAGCATTTGGTAGAAACAGTAATGTCCAAGACAGTAATGATTGATACAGTACATTTGACTGGAGTTTGCCAGGGGACTATACTAGGCTCCCTCCCTTTTCCATCTACTCCAAATCATGTTGCTAAAAATAGCCCTTTTTTGCTTGTCAATGTTTGTTTTCCTCTTAAGCTGATGATAGTATTGTCGCCTAATGCTGTGGTAACTGGGAGAGCACCTGCGTCATTAGCTTTGGCTATTCTTTTTTTTTTTAAATGTTGAATCATTTACATAAAAACTCAATCTCAATGGGTTAAACCAGGACAACTACAGCATGGGCTGTATGAGTTGTTGTTGAATCCAGTCAAAGTTCTCTCAGCTTTAGAGAGGTGTGGTCTTCTGGCATCAAACTTTACAATCTTCCGTCATCCTGTTCTGGGAACAAAACGTGGTTTTGAAGAATACAATGTAGTGTAGGTCTAGGCATAACTTTTTATTATTATTTTACCTTTTAAGCTGCACGTAGCCATGATGCACACTAAACCTGACATGTTTCTCCTTCTCCCCCTGTGTAACACAAACTCATATAACCTTCCATGCAGTCATCATGCTCAGTCATGGTGTGCAGCCCTGCAAAATCCTCAGTATCAATCAAACTCAGAATGTTCCATTGTTGCACTTCTTGCACAGTTTACGTTGTGTAGCCATGTGTGCCTTGCTCTTGTTTTGGTACGGAGCTGAGCATGTGAGTGTGTGTGTGCGCGCGCGCAACTGAGCGTGTGCACACACGTGTGCGGGGAGAGCTGCTGCCTGTGTCTCTTCCTAAATATCAGACCCTGTGGTACTGTGAGACTCTGTGCCTTTAAGGAGGAGGGTTGGACGCGTGTGTTGGTATTTCTCAAACAGAGAGGAGGGGTGGCAGTGGTAGTTGTGGTTGTGGTGGTAGTGGTGGTAGTGTTGGTGTGGTGGAGGTGGGTTGTGGTGGTCCGGAACTAAATCCCAGGACTTTTAGAGGGAATATTCTGCAAGTGAGTGTTGGTCAGAGAAGAGGGACAGACAGACAGACAGTCAGAGAGAGAGACAGAAGGAAAGGGACAGAGACACACACCGGCTCATAGACAGAGAGACAGACAGACAGCAGGGCTGGGTGCTGTGAGAGCAGAAGGGCAGCAGTTAAGAGTGGAGTTGTGGGAAAGTGTCTGCAAGAAGAGTTATTAAAAGGAAGAATCCTGCGATTTCAAAGACTGAAGTGGTACCACCATAGACTGTCAGCCAGGCCATTAATATGTCCATGTTTGACCCGGGTCAGCAGCAGCGACTCCCAGAAGAGCAGGACTATGTGCAGGCATACGAGAACGTCAGGGAGAAGTATAAAGGTAACAACATCCACACCACACCTCCACCACCTCCTCTTCCCTCAGCCCTCCGTGGCTGAACTACTGCTAAATGGCATGTGAATGAGAATCATATGTTTATGTGAGGGAGCATTGTGTCCAGTGGAAGAGCTGTGTGTGTGCATCTATGCACAATCTTGCAGGGCTTGCAAGCGGGCAAGTGTGTATGTTGTATGCGTGCGTGGGTTTCTAAAACGTGCCTGACCTGTCCAACAACATTAATTGGTTCCATATCGATTTGCACAGATGCACTCTATTTCAGGAAGGCCCTCAATCAGACAGAGGAACGAGAACCATGAATGCTAATGGAAGTGACATTAGATAGAATGAACTGTGAGGTGTTTGTAATGGTAGCAAATAATGCGTTAATAAACTTGGATATATCACACTGCACTGTTTGGTAGAATCTGCAGGAGAGGACGGAAGGAAAGATAGATCATCGATACATATCTAACCAGGCTCTATATCTTAGGAACCCCTTTTTTGTTCTACACCAGTGTTTTTCAACCTTTTCCATACCAGGGCCCACTATTTCTGCAGAATTTGAGCCACGGACCACCATTTGATGACATTTGAGCCCTACAGACCCCAAAACTAAAGATTTCTTTTGCTTTTGTCCAGGCTGGATTTCGGAGGAACCAAAATAGGCAAACTACAGACCAAAATGACCATTAATCTTCTACATACTCTAGTTGTGTAGACTTGGGCTAATTCAGATGATGAATATTTGAACTCTTGAGAGTGTAAAAATGAAACCAAATGGACCCGCAAGGGTCCATTTGGTTTCATTTTTACGCTCTCAAAGAGTTAAATCTGGTTAACCAACTTTCCATCATTTAGCCTGGGGGCCACCTGGAATCCTCTCGGGTACCACTGATGGTCCCCAGACCACCTGTTGAAAACCACTGTCCTACGCCATATGTCTTCAACGGAACTAGCTGGATTTTCACCCCAGAATGGGGACACCCACAGTTCATAGGGTTAATGAGGAGCGATGAGCTCCTCAGTCAGTGTTTAGAAGACATGTGTATCTATAGCGCACAGAGGAATCCTGTTGCTGCTGCCTGATCTGGTTTTGTTTCTACCATCATCAACCTCACATGTCTCAGGGGGAATCACTGCAGGCTATGTGGGCACAGAGAGAGGTGCTAACATTTGTTTCCCTGGCACAGGGCCGGTGTGCCCACAGTGCACTTTAATTAAAATGCACAAGGAAGATGGCACATTCTGTACTGTATCTATGCATTCACCTGAGAGTAGTTGTGTGAAGGTGAGCATTATTTATTACAGGTGTCCCAGTTTGCTGTTTGTTCAAAAGGGTATAGGGATGGATGTGCTATCACTTGCTAATGGATATTCCACATTATTTTATCATAGGGAATGATTTATTTAGTTTGCTACTAGTGGAGCTGCACCATGACCAACAATGTTACTAAAAAGATCTATATCAGGGGTTTTCAACAGGTGGTACGGGGACCGCCAGTGGTCCCCGAGAGGATTCCAGGTGGTCCCCATCATGGAAAGTTCGTTAACCAGGTATAACTCTTTGAGAGCGTAAAACCAAATGGACCCTTACGGGTCCATTTGGTTCCATTTTACACTCTCAAGAGTTAAAATATTCACGATCTGAAGTAGCCCAAGTCTACACAACTAGAGAATGTAGAAGATTAATGGTCATTTTTCTGGAATGACCAGGCTGGAATGACCATTCCAGCCTGGAATTGTGGACAAAAGAAAAATAAATCTTTAGTTTTGAGGGTCTGTGGGGCTAAAGTGTCATCAAATGGTGGTCCGTGGCTCAAATTCTGAATAAATAGTGGGCCCTGGTGTCAAATAGGTTGAAATCCACTGCTCTATAGTATATCAATTCGAAACGGGGCTTTGCTGACCATTGGTATTTATTAAAACCCTTCAAACAAACATAACAGCCAACACTTGTGTTCAATATAGATAGAGATATTTTACAACTGGAACATACAAGTAATCTTGGCCTTGAGTCTGCTGTGGTACTGCTGGGAAACAGAATTCACCCTTGTGGTTTCACTGGTCCAGTCATGTTCTTCCCATGCAATCCCCCACAGTGCAGGTCACTGTGGGTGACAACCCCTCTGTGCCCGTCTGGGCACTGTTGTCCCACGTCCCAGTCTCTGCCAACATCTGACTTCCTGCTTCTCTTTTTTTGGTGGTTGTTGCTGAGATTATTGTGAGCATGATCCCACACCCCGTGTGGTAGTGCTGTCGCCTCACAGCTAGAATGTCCTGGGTTCGATTCCCATTCAATTCCCGTTTTCCCTGTGTGTCCCCTGTCTGTAAACTGCACCCCCCTGGACATCCGGGGCGCCTGATGTGACAAAGTCTTGCACCCTTTGTCCCAAGCAACATACAGTATCCTTGGTCCGGAGCCTTGATGAATTGCCATGACATTTTCTGTGTACCGGTATCTCGGGCGAGTCGCTGGATGGTAACCGCAAGGTTGCCGGTTCAAACCCGTGCTCCCAAGGAGTTGGTGTGGATGTTGGTGTCGTGTCCCAGAGCAAGTCACTGAACCCCCGAATTGCTCCTGATGTGCTGGTTGTGCCTTGCATGGTTTCCGCTGCCATAAGTGTATGAATGTGTGTGTGTGTGTGTGTGTGTGTGTGTGTGTGTGTGAATGGGTGAATGTGAGTGATGCACAATCTATTTAAAGCGCCTTGGATAAAGGCGCTGCACAAAGCCTGTTAGTTGGGGATGTTACACATGGACTTGTTAGTTGCTACTTTACCCAACATATAATATTATGATAATTATCAGACACATTGAAATATGTTCTCTTCCCACAAATACCATCACTGTGCACGCTCAGTGTTGCTATTCATCTCCTTTACAGTACATTAATAATGTTGCAATAGCTTGAATTCACTGTTTCCCACAATGAACGAACGATTCATCTCATGGTTGACATGGGGGGGTTGTCATAATAGTAATTGTAGACATCTGTCTTGTTAAGCACGCCACTCGGCTTGAAATACTCACAGCAAATATATCCTTTGAGTTTAGCGTGTCACTTTAAAGTTATTCTGGTGTGGACATCATTCCCTGTTGAAGCCTTAACCGCCAAAATGTTGGATATTATTTCTTTACCTGCTGCGTAAATGAGAGTTTATTGTTGTCACTTTCTCTCCGCCTCCACTTTTTTTTTAATTGTTTGTCACTTTCGGCGAGTTTGGCCACAGATATTCACAATACATCACGATATGCTATAGATGTCGACCTCACAACATCTATAGCAGACATTAGTAGTGTGAATGATTGTGAAGATACACACATCGGATTTAATTCAGCGTTGTGTAGGCACAATCCATGGGTTTCTCACACAACATTTAAGCCTAGTTGAGGCCAAAGATTCCCAATAAGACCAAACTTTAACCAAATACTAAAATTTGTGTTGCAGATACAGTGTATGTCGAGCTTGAAGAACTGCTGCTCCAGGGTTTTGAATATGTGAGACCTTTGTGTTGTGTGAATTATGCAATTGAACACTGAGGAGAAAAAATGCAGTGGTCTGAATTTCCCCTTAGTTGCAGTAAGGTGTGTGTGTGTGTGTGTGTGTGTGTGTGTGTGTGTGTGTGTGTGTGTGTGTGTGTGTGTGTGTGTGTGTGTGTGTGTGTGTGCGTGTGCGCGCGCGTGCGCGTGCGTGCGTGCGTGCGTTAGTTACTGTACTAGTATTGCACCTGCCAACCATTAATTCCAGTGACCATAGCACAGTGTGGAGATGCCCTATGAGTGGGGTTATTTCAGGTCGTACCAGATATCCTCCCTGGTGATGTCATCCCTCATAAGGGTCAGTGTTTCAGGAGAAACTCCCTCCCTGTGAAAGAAACACCACCATTGTTGTTGAAACCAGTTTATACTCTTGTTTTGAATTTGTAACACAGAATCACAAGTTTATTATTAGACTGCCTTTCTCTGCAATTCGCTTTGACCTGAAATAATCTTAAAGGAAACAATGCAAACCACATTTCGAGTCTACTAATAATGGAAGACCCTTTGCAAAACATACAGTAGCCGTGTAAGTGCTTTGTTTATGCTGGGGGTGCATTCAAAATAAAATACAAATTGTAAAACTAAGTACCTATATAGACATTCACATATCATTCAGCTGTATACCAGACATCTGCTTGGCAGACTGCAGTTCTATAAAACTTATGAAAAATGTGTGTGATAAGCCCCCTGCCACTACACAGACCTCACCCTCCCTCCCCTCTTTACTTCCAGTACTTATTTCAGATCGGTTTCATGCAACATGACCTGGCATTCATAAATAGAATCGTAGTTGTGCATGTCCATGCACTGTGGTATACAGTGTATGCGCTAGTAGTACTCTACTAAACACTGACACACATACTGTACAGTACACTTTCTAACCTGTAAGTGCTGAATTGTGTGGTGTGCAAGGAGGGAGATAAGAGTAGTCTAGTAGTAGTAATAGTATGCACTATGCAGTACACTTGGCAGACATATACACAGCGGCTCTTTGGGGGAATGGAGTGCACTTACTGTATAGTGAAGCACACAGGCGATACACCAGGCTAGGATGGGCAGCAGTAAAGAGGAATTAGTCTGAGGATTGCAGCTTTAAATACACCGTGAAATCCTCCGGGTTCATTTCACAGGTGTTTGGTTACACTAGGTACAGTGTACTGGTATATTCTTGAGTTCTAAATGGAAAAAAATACTATGTACACAGAGAAATCATGTATAATAAATTATTATTACCCAGTATTATTATTATCACTAGACCTGTACGTGCCCGTCGGCTACCAGCCTACTTGAGAACGGTGGCACTTGTCTGTGTCCCTTTTGTGCCCTATGTCTGAAGAGTGCTGCAAACTGTGTTCTGGTTAAGTAATCACTTGACAGGTGTGGCGTTACCATGGTAATCAATTTGCAGATCGAGGCAGAGGCTGGAAATTGCACAGGTGAGGGGAGGGGACTCATTAGCTCCACTGGAAGAGCCTGACCAGAGCCTTTTGTTGTGTTTCTGGAATATCGTGGCTTAATATATTTTTATTATAATCTTAATAATAATATTAATGTACAGTACTAGAATAATATTGTCACAATAAAGTAATAGTGCATTCATTGCCTGGTTGCTTAAAACCTGGCTTCGTCCCATTTTAAACTGCAATAAGTTCGTATCCCTCTCACAATGACGGCAATTGTGACTAAAAATCAAATCCCACAACTTAGTCCCACAGTTTAGTCAGTGAACTTGTCAACAGGTTCTCTGGAGCAGCACAGCACAGCCATTGGAGTACATTCAGAATTATGGCTGATATCTGATCTCCCGATTATTTACAGGGACCAATCCGATACTGATATGGTATTTTTATGGGCGATATGACTGATTTCCCATTACATTGTGTTGTGCATCTCTTAACCAGAATACCTAGCAGGGCTTGACACTAACACTTGCCCGCTTGCCCGGGGCAAGTAAAAAAAAATGGTGGGGCAAGTGAAGACTGCTACCTGGTTGCCCGATCGGGCAAGTGTGCAACATAGTGCACTATAACACAACACAAGATAAATTTGTCTTGAAGGCAGTCATTGCACTCTGCCTCTGTGTCTTTCCCTGCTTTCTAGCTGTCCACAATTCCAGGCTGGATTTGGGAAACAAAACAGGCAAATTAACAATTAACATACAGGTCATCAAAATGACCTAATTTTCTACATTCTCTAGTTGTGTAGACCTGTGCTAATTAAGATGATGAATGTTAACTCTTGAGAGTGTAAAAATGAAACCAAATGGACCCGCAAGGGTCCATTTGGTTTCATTTTTACGTTCTCAAGAGTTACATCTGGTTAACCAACTTAACTGGGGACCACCTGGAACCTGGGGGGCAAGTGACCATGACCTGAGGGCAAGTAGAACCTGACTTGCACTTGCCCGATGGGCAAGTGCCTCGGAGACCTTAGTGTCAACCCCTGCCTAGGGTTCATCCTGGAATCTGCAATGATATTTTGACTTAGGGGTGCTGGAATAATAACTAATTGAATACATGCATATTGTGCCTTTAATGCATGTTAATTGACTCCTTTACTATAGCTTGGGGCAGGAGTAGGCGTTAGGATTAAGCGACCTTAGCTGTTGTTGAAATAGACAATTTAGAAGTGAAAGGGACACTTTTTCCTGTCTGTCCCTCCATTCTCTAGTCTCAGTCTGGAAACCGTTTGGGAAAGTTTCAGTAATGGAATATTACCAGCTATATCTACAGTATGCAGGATTAAAAAAAAGAAACTAGATTGTCTTTGACTCTTTGAGCTCTTACAGTACATGTTTATATGTTATATCATCTCTCTCCTACAGTATAGGGCAGTAGTTTTCAACCACTGGTCCGAGGACCACCAGTGGTCCTTGAGAGGGTTCCAGGTGGTCCCCAGCTAAGTTGGTTAACCAGATGTAACTCTTGAGAACGTAAAAATGAAACCAAATGGACCCTTGCGGGTCCATTTGGTTTCATTTTTACACTCTCAAGAGTTAAAATATTCTCTTAATTAGCCCAAGTCCACACAACTAGAAGATTAATGGTCATTTTGGTCTGTATGTTTTGCCTGTTTTGTTTCCCCAAATCCAGCCTGGTATTGTGGACAAAAGCAAAAGAAATCTTTAGTTTTGGGGTCTGTGGGGCTAAAAAGTCCTCAAACGGTGGTCTGTGGCTGAAATACTGAATAAATGGTGGGCCCTGGTGCCAAAAAGGTTAAAAAACACTGGTGTAGGTGTATCATTTGATGTAGCTTGCCTGTGATCAGGTTACCTTCAGTTCCACTAGTTCATTTTCTTCGCCTTTGACCTAAAAGGTTTCTTACTTCTAGCCAATAATTACAAATTTGTCGTAGTGACCTTTCCCGCCCAGATACGAGTCGCTAATGCAGACACAAAGACAGGTTCACCTGTCAGCTTCCCACCCACGACTACAAACACTGACATTTTGTCTGTTTGAGTGTTTTGTATCTACACGTGTTTGTCATGTCACTGCACTTAGCAGAAGAGATTGCCATACATCATTTCATTTAATATTCACATGAAGCTTCTAGCTAAACCTTGGCCCTATAGGTGCGGCTCTGACTCAGATATGGCTGACTGTCCAGAGTTGGCTGAAGAATGGCAGTCCCAAGATTTATAGGGGCCTTCTCATCTATGTGCTATTTCACATAGTTTTGTAAGGTTCCCTGTTTTTGTCTCCATTTGGTCATATGTCTGACTCACTGTGTTTTTATCATACTGTCATGTTGTTTTGTGCTATTCATGGCTACACTGCTCACACTGGATGTACTCTATTATATTATGAGCATCTGTATTCCTCATGCTGTATTGGTTGTATTTATTAGTCCAAACAATTCCCTGGTCTTTCGTCGGGTCACAAGCCTGTTCTGAAGATAGATTATACTAGATAAGTTCACTTCATTAGTTTGTTTGTAAATGAGACTCCAATGAAACACTTCGACAATTGAATTGTTCAAAACAAGTCTTGGCAAAGCCTCCTTGGGGTTAAAAGTAGACTGAATGCTCAATTGTATTTGAAGTGGACTGTTTCCCAACCCAGAACGACAGTAAAGGGATTGTTTCCCTTGTCTGCTAAAATAGTTTTGGCATGACAAGAAGTATAGTCTGACACATCTTTTAGCAAGGTTTCTCAGAAGAATGCTGAAAGTTAGCAAACACAATATTATTTGCCATTTTTGCATGTAGTGTATATGGACCACCGTTTTTGAGCCACTGAGTCAAGTGGCTGTATGTTTTATTACTGTACTAGGACCTTACCCGTTGTGAATATATGAACACCAAATGATCTAGAGTGTGGTTAATGTGATTTAATATCAATAACAATAATGTAAGTATTTTGATGGAGTACTGCTGTAGTTGTACTTGATCATGGGAAAAGGGGAAGCAGTGATAGCAAAGCAAGGTGCAGTTAACTGGTGATAAATGTTTTTGTTGCATTTAAGTAGGTGTTTGTGTGAACATCATGAAACCACTGGTTTAGAAAGTGGACACACACACACACACACACACACACACACACACACACACACACACACTCAGTAGCCCATCCATATCAAAGTGCCGCACGCTGTGTGCTTGTGTTTCCAGGGACCACCAAATGGAACAATCCCTAAGGGGTCCTGATGCTTTCTGGGTACCTTTTAATGTGTTGTACAGTAACCTATTTTTATATCAAAGATATCAAAGATAAAACACCGCGGACCACCAATTGAGGATATTTGTAGACCCACAGACCCCAAAACTAAAGATTTCTTTTGCTTCTGTCCATGGCCATTAATCTTCCAGTTGTGTAGATTTGGACTAATTCGCATGATGGATATTTTAACTCTTGAGAGTGGCGGGTCCACTGGTGGTCCCCGGACCACCTGTTGAAAACCCCTGCTTTAGAGTACACACACTTGGGGTTAACACCACCCCAGCTTTAATATATAAACAACAATGATAGAATGAAGTGCATTAATACAACACTTTCAAAAGACTTGACTTCACACTCTGGCGTTGTCCAGTTTTACTGTAATTGACGCCCAGTGGAGAACAATAGACATTTCTAATGGCCTATCGTTATATGCAAATGCTTCGGGGATTATCCCTTTTCCTTGAGAGGGCTCCAGGTGGTCCCCAGCTAAATGATGGGACATTTGGTAAAGTTGGTAACCAAATGGAGGCTTAACCGCTGGCAAACGTTTACGTGTGGTTAACCAACTTTCCATCATGTAGTTGGGGACCACGTGGAGCCCTCTGAAGGACCACTGGTGGTCCCCGGGACATAGTATATGGTCCAGGGAAGTAAAATCCACGCACGCCGTGACACGCAAAAATGCGTCCGTTTGAAAATGCAGTGTAAAAATGTGCTGAAACGATAATTATTTGGTAGACCGTTGCGTACGTGACAATGGTGGTGTTTTGAAATGAACGGTGTGTTGTGTAGACCGGAGCCGTTCGTTAGAATGGTAGTGTTTTATGGCAGCGCCATAATGAGCCTGGACTGTACTACGGAGTTGGCGCAACTGTGTCTACGAATACTGGAAAAGCCGGGCCGACTTTTCTAGTTACCGTGTGTACTATAAGAGCAGACTTGCGACAATGGGGCGTCAGAAACTGAGCGCTCGGGCGCTGTTCATCCAGCCTGAAAGTGAGAGCTCGCGCGCTGTTCATCCAGTCTGAATAGGGTGACAGCGGAGTTGGAAAATACATAGTTTTCATAATATTGCGTTGCATTTATACTGTATGCGTACTATTACTGCAGAACAATGTCAAATAAATGGATTTATGATCATTTAGTTGTGGGCAGGGGTTTTCAACCTTTTTGACTCCAGGGACCACCATTTACAGCATTTGAGCCACGGACCACCATTTGAGAACATTTTAGCCCCACAGACCCCAAAACTAAAGATTTATTTTGCTTTTGTCCATCTTCTAGTTGTGTAGACTTGGGCCTAATTCAGATGATGCATATTTTAACTCTTGACAGTGTAAAAATGAAACCAAATGGACCCGCAAGGGTCCATTTGGTTTCATTTCTTCGTTCTCAAGAGTTACATCTGGTTAACCAACTTATGTGGGACCACCTGGAACCCTCTCAGGGACCACTGGTGGTCCCCGGACCACCTGTTGAAAACCCCTGCTTTATGGAAAACTGTTGTAGCAAAGCAAGGGTGCCATGCAGGAACGTGTTGAAAAAATGAAGGGGGGTCTTAATAACTGTGTTTGTGTGCGTGCGTGTGTCTATGCCCGAATCAAGAAGACGCACAGTGTAACCTTATTTGTCTTAGTTACAGTTATATCTCATAGATATAAGACAACCATATATTATAAATCAATGCATAACGCATCGGGCAGGGGGAAGCTGCAGCTGGAGGAAATCCCTGTATTTGGCAGACACGCACACACGCATCGCAAAATGTGCATGTCCCTGCTGTTGTACAACTCAACATCATATAATAAACAGAAAAGCGGTCGCGTGCGATTGTAGATGGGCCGTTTTCGTTTGCGAGGTGGCCAGGGAAAGAAATGCGCCTGCCCTCGTTTCCATGACGCAAGAGTTGTGTTACCCTCCGTAACTTATCATCATGGTGGGGATGCTGCTGCCCGCCACTTGAACATGCGAGTGAAAACTGAAAAGCGACATGGCAAACAAACAACTGTCCAGTTTGAACACGCTTCCTTCCCGGCGTATCGTAAATCCACATTGTGCCAGCGTTCTCCTCCTCCGACAACACCGCTCCTCCAGCAACGACTCCGCATGACAGTGGGGTTACACCGAAAACGGTGCCCGTGATGTGATGCGTGACTTTAGGGGGCGTTCGGACGTTGCCGATTATGCACTATTAAATTAATTATTAATTAACAATTGTTTTTTTTCAGAAAAGGGCTTCGTTAGTCTCTTCCTAATGTTATGTTCAATGAGCATGTGAAAACTCAGAATGATTGCTGTAGTCAGTGACGACTTATGCCTGTTTCAGACATTCATTCAGACGGACGGACAGACAGACAGACAACTCCTTAATTTTAGTATGGATGTCTGAACTACCGCCGGTATTTAGGTGCACAATGTACATTGTGGTGCATATTACTCCTAGTTTGTTTGCTTTGCTACAGTCCATTCTATCTGCTATGAGCAGAGCAGTCTTTGCGCGGACTGTATCACCTGTGCTGTTCTATAATACACAAGTAATGTCACCAGGTCTGTCCAAACTGTCTGACGGTGATTTTCCTCAACGGAAGCAATTAGGCAAAAACCAATTAACCTAATGATACGTGAGTGCAATCTCTGTGTTGAGAAATGATTGAAAGAGTGTGGAGGTGACTCAGGAAGGGATGTCTTTCTAATCTGCTTGTGAGGGTGAGGTCAGACGGGTGAGATATACCGGTAATCTGTGGGAGTGGGAGATTCTGGTCTCCAAGAATACCAAACTACTAGCCCTCTACTAGCCAGGCTATAAGAGGTGATGAGTTTCTACTATGTTTTTGATAGATTGCACCTATCACTTGAGAAAGTAGCTTGTAGCTAGAGACAACCATAGACAGTGAAAGTGGTTAATATTCATACATATTTTAGTAGAATGTGCCTATGCCGGTGGTTTTCAACCTTTTTCATACCAGGGCCCACTATTTATTCTGCATTTTAGCCACAGACCACCATTTAATGCAGAGTTTGTTCCCTTGCACCGAAAAATTAAGGATTTTCAAGTTTGCATCCACAATTTAGGAGAGATAGCTGGCAAAACGTTGGCCAAAATAACCATTCTTCTACATTTTCTGAATGTGTAGATCCTTGAAAATTAAGTCATTCAGATGTTTGAATATAATTTAACTCTTGAGATCGTAAAATGAAACCAAATGGACCCTTACGGGTCCATTTGATATCATTTTACGATCTCAAGAGTTACAGCTCTGTCAGGGTCCATTTGGTTACCAACTGTCCATCATTTAGCTGGGGAATCCTCTCAGGTACCACTGGTGGTCCCGGGGCCACTGGTTGAAAACCACTGGCATACAGTACCAGTGAGTGAAGCCATTGCACACTGTGTGGGAACCTACTGGACGCGAGGGCACACATCCCTGCTGTTTGTATGTCTATTTGTTAGCCTCTTTGTTAATCAGCCAGACTTGCAGGGTGCAGCAAGTCAGAGACACATCCTGGCTTTCGCTCTGGTTGTGGGATGTAGAACAATAGTACTAACACCCCCTGATGTTGGCACGCTAAGCCAGTCTAATGCCAGGGAATGTCATGTCAAGTCTGTTTGGCACATACTGTATGTTGGTACTAGGGCCTGGGCTGGTGGTGCTATTGGTAAAGGCTATGTGCCATGCCTGCTACTGATGCCAAGATAGACAGTATGGGCTTCTACGTTATGGAGTTTATTAGCAACATTGGAAAAGATTTCTTGTCTTGAGCTTATTGCTACTGAGATAAAGAGCCTGATGGAAACTTTTTAAATGAATAATATTATATCGGTGCTATTTGATTCACGATTAAGTCTGAAATAGTCTGATACTCTGCTACTTTCCTAGCTCTGTCATGAGTGTCCATGCAGAATAGATGTGATGGTACAAAATATTGTTCCTGGTGACACTAGAAGAGCCTCTAGTGGAGCTTTGTTAGTGTTACAGACAGTGTACGCGCACACACACACACACACACACACACACACACACACACACACACACACACACACACACACACACACACACACACACACACACACACACACACACACACACACACACACACACACATACACTTATTCATATATGGAGATTGGAGAAGCAATCATAAACAAATATTTTGATAATGCTCGGAGGAAGATTCCCTCAGGGCTCTCTGTTTATTTGTGGGCTAGCTGAGACAGCAGAGCAACTATGCTGGGTTTATATCGCTTTAATAAAGTTAGATTGCGTTGCATACAAGCCGTTATCGCCCGTCTCTTTTCTCAGACTGTCCAGCACGGTCAGGGAATCCGATGTCAAAGCCCTGGCGTCTCCAGCATCCAACACACACACCCCTCTCAGAATCCTGAGAGTGTGTTGGGCCTACTCCAAATTCTAATGCTGGAACCCCACTGGGTGGAACCAAATTTCCCATCAGGGGGGGTTAATGGCATATCATGTCTGTGTCTTATGATGTCATCACTGTCTGGAAGTCTTGCATTCCCATTTTTTTTTTCAGGAAATTGAAACATAATCCAATTGAGTTGGAACCCACAGACAGGCCTGGTTACTATTTTGGGCGAAAATATAGGTTTAAATAAAACTAGCTAATCTACAATCTTGAGAGCTTCCAGACCTTTTAGTCTGCGTTGATTCATGTAGAAAATATAAAAAAGATGACTATGGAGGTGCAAGGTTTCTGCTTCTGAGTGATGATTCCTGTGGCAGAAAGCAAATTGGCAGTGTTTCAGAGTGAGTTTTGACACCAAGCTCCTCAACAGCTGCGTATAAACAGCAACATCGACTGACCAGGCCAAGGGAGTCATGTTTGCTGCACTTACATGCTATGATATTTCATATACAGATCATTTCAGGACATTTCTTATGTAATGTACCATGGACGAGTGATTAGAAACGAAAGATATTTGACAAAGGTCATCATGAGCCAGTTTCAAACCCAACAGTGCTGCAAGTGCCCGGATGTAACATTTCCCAATTGAGGGGGCAGGCAAAAATGGTATGGGGGCGGCCTCAGGAAGCCATACCCATACCATTTTTGGCTACACGACTTTTAATGGGCAAGTAAAGCATCAGTAGTAACATTGGTTGTTGAAGTTGCAACAGGCACACAGCATGCATAAAGCTAAAGGTCTGACTCAGAGAGATTTCTTTTATGATGAAATGCTGTTGGTTTAGTGGTGCCACAATTGTAGTTACATAGTAGCAGTAGTAGTGTTTCAAATCGTTTTCAATATAACTACATACATTTTAAATATCTTTGATGTGGGTTGTTTTGCGTGCCATCATGTTTGGTGGGGCAGTCAGGGCATTTAGGGGAGAATTGCTTTCAAGAGTTATACAATATATGGCTAACCAACTTAGCACCTGGTTAAGCAACTTAGCTGGGGACCACCTGGAACCCTCTCAAGGACCACTGGTTAAAACGTTATCTATCCCTGACATGCTATACCTCCAGGATGTATGTGGTCGCTTTTCAATAGAGAGCATAACTTTCCAGCACCAACAACACTCTGCAAGTTCTCTGTTATTTTCTGTCTTATCAGCTTAAGACAGGCTTTCGCGAGAAAGCAACATTTATAGCAGCATCCCCTTGATTAAGATAATATTTCAGGTGTGGCCTTCCAGTTGCTACATTAGATTTACCATCTGTCATCACTAGAGGGTTTTATTTCCTTGGTCTGAAGCCCTGAGCATTAGTGGAGGTCTCTCTCTGCACACTGCAGTGCTGTTTTCTCTTGCCATGGATATTTTGGGTGTGATTCAACATGGGGGCATGTAGTTCCAGCACTGGAGCTGTTAGTGACATCCTGTTGCACATTGCATCACATAATTGATGAGTTATTATCGCACATGGCTGGACAAATTTCGGTGTTGTCTTTTTGGTGCAACATTTGTGCTGTTCAAAAAAAAAAATAGTGTCTAAGTACATTAGCTCTGAAAGTTGTACTGTTTTCTATAAAATGTAACATTTTAATATAGCAATCCTTTCTGTATTGTATTCCATCGCTGTCAGGCAGAAACCTTGTAATGCTTTTAGCCACACACTCTGGTTAATTAATACTTTTCATACTGCAAGATAAATACAAGGTTGTAGGTATAACAATCGTATACCACTTTCAACCTGGCATCCCTATTTTGGGCATGACTTTAGCTTTTCCACATTGCAGTGCACTGTGAACTTTTAGATTTTGGAAACTTTTATTTAACACTTCTCTGTCATATTATATCATTGGAATGTATGAAAACAGGTGAACTATAAATAACAAGAAGTGAAGCGTGGGCTGACTTTCCACCCATTCCGTACCACCAAGGGAGAAAGCCTGCGTCAACGCGTCCAGAAAGGCTGGTGCTGCTTAGCTGCTTTCCATGAAGTGGTTGCACTACTTAAACAGTAGCCTGATGGACTGGCCTTTCAACATCCAACAAGACCGCTTCATTCAATTAGTCTAATAGGCATGTTAGCAGTGAGGAAACAAGACAAGAAAGCTTGTCCTGCATAGCTATAGACCAGTGTCTTTCAACCTTTTTGATAGCAGGGTGCACTATTTATTCAGCATTTGAGCCACAGACCACCATTTGATGACATTTTAGCCCCACAGAACGTAAAACTAAAGATTTTGTTTGCTTTTGTCCACAATTCCAGGCTGGATTTTGGAAACAAAACGGGCAACCATACAATAAATCAAAATGACCATTAACCTTCTACATTTGGTGTAGATCTCTTAATTAAGTGGGCTAATTCAGATGATAAATATTTTAACTCTTGAGAGCTTAACATGAAACCAAATGGACCCTTGCGGGTCCATTTGGTTTCGTTTTTACGCTCTCAAGAGTTACATCTGACTAACCAACTTTTCACCTGGTTAACCAACTTGACTTTCTGCCTTCATGTATCGTCGCTCCCTGGACTGGAGTGGCCAATAAGGCATCTATATTTGTTTTGCCCTGGCCAATAAGTCGTATATATATTTTTTCCCCTGGCCAATGAGGCGTCCACATTTTTTGCCCTGGCCAATGAGGTGTCTGTATTTTCTACCCTGCGGGCAACGGGCCAGTCGGCGCATCACTAATGACAAGGTTTCAGCCTGACACCCTAACTGCATCTCTTGATAATCAGCTATTGATCAGGTATTAATTGGAGGAGGAAACAGTGGTTCCTCTCTCACTCCTTTTCTCAGCTGAGTGGTGAAGGATGTGTCCAGTAAACAAACATGCACTTGGGCTAAATACTCCAATGCTTCAGGGTGACATAAATTTGAGGACACTCCCTGCTGTCCTCACACTTCAGTCTGCTCACTGAATCATCCAAGTGCACAGAAGGACAGGATATGAGAGATCAGTGTTGAAAGAGGTGAAGGTCACAGCGAGACAAGACTGTTGAATTCAACACGGCCCTGCGAGAGGATAAAATAAAAGAATAAATTCTGGTCCATTCTGGAGCGTAAATGACTTCAGAACAGGGGTTTTCAGTAGTTGGTCTGGGGACCACCAGTGGTCCTTGAGAGGGTTCCAGGTGGTCCCCAGCTAAATGATGGAAAGTTGGTTAACCAGTCTACACAAATAGAGAATGTAGACGATTTTGATCATTTGGTCATTTTGAGCTGTATGTTGCCTGTTTTGTTTCCCAAATCTAGCCTGGTATTGTGGACAAAAGCAAAATAAATCTTTGTTTTGGGGTCTATGGGTCAAATGCTGAATAAATTGTAGGCTCTGGTATCAAAAAGGTTGAAAACCACTGCTTTACAACTTCAGGCGCCATACAATATGATTCATGTAGTTTGGTATAATCTTTTTTTCTCTGTTGGTGTATTAATTGTTAGCATGACTAGTGAGACTAAACTATTGATTTGGACAAAAGCCATGTGCTGCCAAGCGAAACCCACCGAAGAGCACGATTTCTTCACAAGTCATTTTCAGTTTGATGTGGGGGCAACCCTGGTGGCATGAGGTTAATGCCTTCACTTCAAGTTCAACTTTACAAAGCTTGCATTGACCAAAGTCCTCAACTGACTCTCTCAAGTCACTTAGATGATGATCAGACCCAAAGTGTATAACAGTCCTTTTTAAGTTGTTATTTGCCTCAAACAGCACAGCTTTGTTTTGCTCATCGTAGCCTACAAGGCCGTGGTAACTTGTGAAATCCAATTATCATAATTTGGGGTTGTTTCGGTGGCTTCCAAGCAATGCGAAAGATTTCAGTTATTGTAATGAAAAGCAGCTGTGAAACAATTTCTCTTTTGGGATGTTATAAACTTAGTCGTACTGAGCACTGTAGTTATAATCTACAGCATTTAGTCATAACAGCTGCTTTTAAAAGCACTAGCCTTAAGTGGTCTGACCTACAAACACTTAATTATGTTGATAACGTATGTCTTTGACTATGAGTGCTGTACAATAACATTCTAGTTGCATACTGTCAGTTCCATTCACTCTGAAAGAGAGTTTGAACTTTTTATTATACATTATCTGCTTCCAAGTCAACTAGCAATACACGTATTGTATAGCAAAAACGGTAAACGCACTGGAGCAACTATGACACTTGGAGCCTCTTTTTTTATTATTGTGCAAATAAAAGGAAGACGATATTTGTTTGTCTATACATCTTGTCACACGGCCTGCTGCAACCTGGCTTGAAGCTCCCTCCCTTTGTTTACTTAAACATGCCCAAGTTCCAAGTTGGCAAGTTAAGTTGGCAGCTGGTTCAGCAGTAACTGTTATCATGAAGGTTCAGAGCTTGATTTTCACTTTTTCAGTAACACTACATCTGAGCCAAGTCACAGAAGTACACTCATTTTGATTTCCCCTTATTTTAACCAAGTGTCATCCTGGGAATATTCCTCAAACCATTGCTGTAGTGGAACAATGATTAGGACCAGTAAGACGATGCGCGTGCTGGCATGTGTCCCCGACACGCTTCCCCTATATCAGTGGGTTTGAATCTTTTTGACTCTAGGGCACACTATTTATTCACCATCTGAGCCACGGACCACCATTTTATGATGGTCCATGCTGTTTTTGCTCACCCAGCACTCTACCGTCCTCCCAGGTGGATGTGTGCAAAGGGCGAGGTAGACTGGCTTACTGGTGATGGGCTTCATATAAAATAACTAAACCATCTGGTATTACCCGATCCATTTTGGCAATGACATGTTTGGTGCTCCCAATAGTGCATACTGTGTACAAGTGTCCCCCTTTGCCAAATCAATTCCTGTGATCTCATTTAATGTAAGTGTGCCAAACGGTATTAGAGGGATTAGCTGGTGGCATTATGTGCCAATGAATAGGCAGTTGTTTTGAGGAATGCTACTACAGTGTAGGCCAATTTCTAATACTGCTGTTTAAATAGATGATTTAATATATGTTGCCCGGTTAAAATAGCATGCCTCACATACTGTATGCCAGGGTTTTTCAACAGGTGGTCCGGGGACCACCAGTGGCCCCTGAGACGATTTCAATTGGTCCCCAGGTAAATGATGGAAAGTCGGTTAACCAGATGTAACTCTTTGAGAGCGTAAAAATTAAACCATTTGGTTTGATGTTTATACTCTTGAGTTGGGGGGCTAAAAATGTCATCAAATGGTGGTCCGTGGCTCAAATTCTGAATAAATAGTGGGCCCTGATATGAAAAAGGTTAAAACCACTGCTGTATGCAATTAAGTTACGTGTTGAACATCTTACTGTCTGTCTGTCTTTGACTGCATGATGAAAATGATACTTAGGTTCCAACTTATCATTTAAACCTGGAGACTGCTGAGTCAAAGTCAGCATCACTTTCACCATCATCTGCTGAACTGGGAATACATTCTCCCACTGAAAACCAATGGTTTTCAACCTTTTTCATTCAACTTTGTGTCCACAATTTAGGAGATAAACTGGCAGAACAATGGTCAAAATAACAATTCTTCTACGTTTTCTAATTGCGTAGATTATTGAAAATTAAGTCATTCAGATGTTAAATCTAATTCAAGTGTAAAACGATAGCAAATGGACCTGTAAGGGTCCATTTGGTGTCATTTTACGATCTCAAGAGTTACAGATCTATAAGGGTCCATTTGATGACCAACTGTCCATCATTTAGCCTGGGGACCACCTGGAATCCTCTCAAGGACCACTGGTGCTCCCGGACCGCTGGTTGAAAACCACTGCCCTAACCATATACTGTCATAGGATAAGGGGAGATTAAATAAATTTAAAGGTGCAGTGAGCTATTTTATAAGTATCTTCCTGCACCAGTCTTGTGTTTGGATCTTCCTTTATCTCAAGCTTTACAGCTTCCTTTATCTCAAGCTTTACAGGGGATGACAGTTTTATCCTAGTGATATGTTTTAACCAAAACATATCACTTGCACCATACATTTTTATTAATTGATCAGCATGAGTTGTGCTGTATTGTCACAAAAGCAGCAGTATTGTATTGTACTTTTATTACACTACTATCGACCCCTTTTTCCCCTATCTTTCTTTGGCTTTTGCTTGTAAATATGACACCCCCCCTAAAAAAAAAAAAAAAAACGCTGTGTCATGATCCCCGCTTACGTCAAGGTCCTTTCCCCTCTGCAGCAATTCTATGAAAAATTGAGTAGTCTCAACAACAACGCTATGGTGCTAGACTGTCTGAAGCACGGCTATTTTGCTGACTCAGATTGTGACGCTATAATGTATTTCAAAAACTCAACATTGTATTTGATGTTTGACTGACACGATGTGGGTCCTCCTCCTGGGCTCCATTCTTGTCCAAATCTCGAGTGGAGAAAACCGCTCTTTTCTTGCGCATTTATTATTTTCATGTTCAGACTCGGTGTTTCCCTCCTGAGGACCGATGATATGCATTCTTTCACTTTTTACAATAGCCGCATTGGCTGGCCGGAGCCAACTCCTCGTGCATCAGTGTGATGATGTGATGGCTGAGCATGACTGTTATTGGTTAAAGGCACCTCCCTGTGAACCACCAGAGAGAGAGAGAGAGAGGATGGGTTGGGATGGGACAACATCAGGAAGGGAGGGGAGGAGGGGAAGTGTGGTGCTTTTTTTCCCCTTTCACAATTTTCTCTTGGCTGACGAGGATTGTGTGTGTGTGTGAGAGAGAGAGAGAGAGAGGGAGAGAGAGAAAGGAGAGTGGTGGGGGAGACAGAGAGAGAGAAAGAGAGAGAGAGAGAGAGAGAGAGTACCCAAACACAGTGCTGTCAGCTACTGTTGCAGCAGCAGTAGCTACGGGGAGGGAGAGAGGCGTACATAGAAAACAAACGGCTGCTGTTTTTAAGAGAACCGAGAGGTGTTTTCCATCCTCTGACGTTGCCACCGCTGCCTGAGGGTTTGTCTGCAGCACTCACGGCCGCCGCCGCCGCTCAGGGATTGGAGCCGTGAGTTCGAGATCATGGACTCCGGGAGGTCTATTCAGCACGAGATCACCTCTCTCAAAGGTATACTGCTCTGCTTCTCCTTCAGTTTTTGTCATCCTCCTCAGTGGCAGACATCCATCCGTGCATGCTTCTCTGGGACGCCTCGGTTTCCCACAATCCTCTCTGTTGTGCTGTCTTGAGGATGTGCGCTGTTTGAGGATGGAAAAAAAGAGAGTAAAAGAACGTCAACTTTTAGTTTGAAAGGGTCCCGTCCCGTGCTGACGTTCGAAACGGTTGGAGGAATTCTAATCCTCTGCTCTCGCCGCCTCCTGTTCCTGCGACGTGTTTTTGAATAAAAGGAATGAAAGGCTTTTGTTGGCTTTTGTGCCCCCCAAGCGTGACCACCAGCCGGCTGGGGTCGGTCGCAGAGGAGGGTCAGTGGCAGCAGCGATTGTGTCTGTCAAATGTGTTGGTTTTATGAGCCTGTGTGTGTGCATGCGTTAGAGCTGGGTGAGCGCTGCCTCTGCGAGAGAGAGAGAGAGAGACTGGTGCTGCAGCATGCGGCACGTTGAATGCGTCTGCGCTGGGAAGCTGCTGCGATGCTGCATCACCGCGGTAACAGTTGGGCTGAGCGTATAGCCCTGCCCCTCTCTCTACTCAGGACTGTTGGTTGGATCAGAGGATGAACAGCGCTAGTGGGACACTGGTTGAAATGATAGGATATCACATAATGTATTCAGCCCCCTGCCCCTGCATTGAAAAATAGATTACAACTGTTCGATTACTCTGAGTTTACTGACACGGCCGTTCCTGTTGGATCATTATATAATGATCCAAGATGGAAGCTACTGTATATATATCTGCTTCCCAGAACACGCCACTTAACTTCAAACTGTACATTTTCCAGAAATTAAAAAATAACATTTTCAGTAAATGAAGATTATATTAGATTTAAAGCAATTCTGCTTTAATGTTGGATGGTGTTTTGACTACAGTATACCTGTATATTGTCACTAGAAGGTTGATGATCTGATAAACTTCCACACCAAAACACATTCCTGTGACACGATACATAATGCCCTTGATTTCTCTCACAGATGCCCCCTTTTCTACATTTCACCATGAGGTCCTCCTCCCTCCAATGCAGTTTGCATGGCCGCAGGTTGTCTTTTTTCTAATGTGTGTATTTTAGTAATTCCAAACTTTTTTTTCCCACACATCACATCAAACCATATACTAAGATAATTGGGCCATTACATGATATTAAAGTTGAAAGTTTCAACCTGAGTGATTGGAGAGGAGAGTGGCAGGGGGAGGGGAGGGGAGGAGAGGAGGAGGAATAGAATACCTCTGGGATTAAAAAAAGTTTGGAGCTACAAAAATACCCACATTAGAATAAAGACAACCTGCACCAATGTAAACTGTTGGAGGGGACGGGGACCTCAAGGGTGAAATGTAAACAAAGGGGAATCTATGACAAAATCAAGTGCAATATTCAGTATATGATGTCACAGTTATCAAGGTAGATTGATGCCCAGTGTGTTTCGGTGTAGAATTCTCCTTAATTTTTACTTATTTTTATTGGTTCAAAAGAAGTGAAGGGCGTGTAATAATGATGACACTATTCAAATATCTTTTGTCTCAGTTAAAAGCAAAACACGAGTACAAATATTTGTCCGCAAGATTAAAATAGCTATGTTGAACATTCATTCACCACATTCACTGGGACATTACAGATTATATTTAGTATGTTGGCCTATTCATTGATTCTTTACATTGGCTACTTGGACATCTAGAAGTATATTGACTTCAGTAATATACTTCTGTTAATGTATCTGCAATGTCCAAAAAAATCCTTCATGATGGAATGTAGAAAATGGAATACTCAAGTGAAGATAAAGTTAATAAATGATACTTTCTACCACTGCCTACAGTGGTTTTGCCTTGCACACAACTCAAAGAATTTGAGCCATTCTGGCTGAAACGGCGAGAATGGAGAGAGACTAAAAGCTTGGTGGTAAATTTTCTGATTTTTCCCCTTCTTTTTTTCTTTTTTGCGGCATGGCAAAATGTGGCACCAGTTTGGCTGCAGTTTTTCCACAGGGAGGGGCATTTATGAGACCGTGAAGAGGGTTGGAAGACAGACAGTCCTACTGGTCTGAATGGGACTGAGAATGTTTGCCCTGTGTGGTCAAGACAAAGCCCTCCCTCGCTCTGTTGAACACTCCCAATGGAGTTACTTAATATGTTTGACACCACTACCAAACAGTCAGGCTCAGTTCATTGGTAAGCATGTCCTCACTACAAGACCATTTGCTTTTGTTGTCCACAGAAGAAGGTATTTCTCCTTAACCTGTTTTGACCTCAGGAGGGACGATTCTACAAATGTCTTCTACATCTTGCCAGTTTTCTGAAAAACCTGTTTCTATATCATTTTTTTTTTTTTCAAACATTTTCATGTAAGAGTCCCCAAAAATATATATGTAACCGTACATCGACCCCATCTGAATATTTGTTGTTCCAGGGACCCCCTCCAGAAGTAAAGATTTAGCGATTTGTAAATGTGTTTGCTCTCAAAGAATTTATATTCAAAGATTTAATTGTGTCAATTTTTCTCCATTTTTTGAAAATACCGGTCTGGTTATGGTTACTGTTATGGTCTGGCTTTATCCAGGCTAGAATATGGCTGATAGTACCATGTTAAGCATTTACACGTGATTGCACATATTAGGGCGTGTTTATTGATATAACTGTTGGAGCACAGAAAAAAAGATCAACCTGACACAATGTCAAACCCGTTTGCACACTTCCACCTAATATTGTGATCATATAAAACATCATCGGACCGGGTTGATTTGATCCGTTTTCCACAGTGGCCTTTCACATAGCTAAACAGGGTCTTTCTTTTACCCTTTGAGTAGCGCTTTGTCCTTCCAGAGCAGCAGGATCTCAGCTCAGAAGTCTAGTTGAAGAGCACAAAGTACTGTACTTTACGAAAAGACTGAGTGGGTGTGAAAATAGGCAGCAGTGCACGCATACACACGCATGCACACGCACACATGCACGAACACACACACGCACGCACGCTCACAAACACACAAAGCAGTGGAGGAATGCAGATTGAGAGAAACAGAGAGAGGGGAGAGGGAGATAGAAAAACATGGACACAGTGACATTGTATCTATTGACCTCACTGCTTCTGCAAAACATTCCTCCAAGTATAAATAATACGCATCCCACTCAAGGATGATTTTTGTGATTTTTTTTTTTGGCACATTTCCGAACCAAAATGTGGCAGAGTGTAAATACTTTATGTATGTTACAATTTGAAGCAATATGTCATAGAATTCCTCAATGTTTTGCCCGCTCTCCCAGCAACTATGTATCCACCTGTTTCCATAGTCGCTCATACAGACATGTGAACAGGCATAGAACATGCTCTGACCACTGTGGCCACAGTGGATGATTATTCTGCATTCACATGGAATCAGACAAGTCAAGTGGTAGCCTCGATACCCGGGTTTTTATTTTCGTCTGCGCTGTGCAAAAAAGTGAAAGCCTGAACTAAATCATTGGCCATGTTGGCCTAGAAGAGGAGAGCAACTTCGAATACCTTTATCTTTAGTTCTCCCTGTTACAATAACACAGCAGCCCAGTTCATGCAACCATTACAGACACACACACACGCACGCACGCACGCACGCACGCACGCACGCACGCACACACACACACACACACACACGCACCCTGCCAACATGTACCTTATCTATCAGTCTGCCGGCACTCTTGACCTCCATCACCCTTGACCTTTCTAGGCCTGTTCCATGAGTTGTGTCTGTCTGGGTAAATGAACCTCCCATACTGTAAAATCTCACTCCAGACAGCTTATCTTTTCTTCCCCCAGGTTGAATGAGCAGTCGTATGGCAGGAGAAACATACAGTAATACAGTAGCCTACACTGTGTACATTGTACTACACTGTGATGTACACTGTACATCATCTTAACTTCCGGACACAGGAGCGAATTGCTGTTATACAAAGTATAGAGGCATGTAATAGTATACAGTACATGTGGGGAGGGATGTGGAGCTTGTTTTCATTGCGGTTTGCAAGAACATGCTTCAATAGCACATCCATCTGTCTATGTAGAATCAAAGAAAATCATCAAGAATCACAAGGGGATTGAGTTTCAGTTGCGAGTTGCGAGTGAGGCCCACTTTCTAAATAAGGACCACCAACACTGCAGCATGCCATGTCATATGAGCGCTCAAACATTGGCAGGAAGTAATCCATGGCCATGTAGTGTAATGATCCGCATTGTGACATCATTGTTTTGAAGGAGGCTGAGGACTTGTTATTGAGGATGACTTCACCAGCATCAGAAGGATGTTGTGCATGTCATTCACATGTTTGCCCAGATGGTCATGATGAGCGTTTCGGGGCAGGGACTGTTAAGTGGCTCAGCGTCACTTTGACACTCACGTAATGAACAGGCCGGAGGGTATTCAGTGGACTTCTGATGACCTGATTTAAGGCCCTGTAAACCTTCAGGTGTACAGTCCACTACTGCCTTTCTACAAAATGTTCTTGAGGTCCTACAGCAGTGGTTTTCAACATTTTTGATACCAGGGCCCACTATTTATTGAGCATTTGAGCCACAGATCACCATTTGATGACATTTTAGTCTCTCCCCAATAGACCCAAAAACTAATGATTTATTTTTGCTTTTGTCCACAATTCCATCTTGGATTTTGGAAAACAAAACAGGCAAACATACAAAACCAAACTGACTATTAATCTTCTACATTCTCTAGTTGTGTAGACTTGGGCTAATTCAGATCATGAATATTTTAGCTCTTGAGAGTGTAAACATGGTTTCATTTTTACGCTCTCAAAGAGTTACATCTGAGTTACCAACTTTCCATCATTTAGCTGGGGACCACCTGGAACTCTCTGAAGGACCCCAGTGGTCCCCGGACCTCTGGTTAAAAACCACTCTCCTACAATATTCTCTGTATATGAAAATATATTTGCTCCTTACAAAAAAAGAGTCTGCTACATGATTATAAGCACATGACATTACAGTCGGAAGCCTGGATGATGATCATGCAGGGGAAATGGTTCTGTATAGATCAGGCCTTGAGCCACATCCCCTAGCTGGCCTGACACACACACTTCTCACGCACACTGTGCGTGTGCGCACGCAAAACACAGTATGTGCATTCACACGCACACACATGGACACTGGCTACAGTAGCTAATCTGCAGTCATTCTCCACTTACACCAGCAGATAAGTCCCCCAGTCTAGTCCAGTGTATCTGATCAGCTCTAGGCTTTTCTCTGCCACTGCAGTTCTTTGCTTGCCAAGTGCTTCACCAGCAAAATATTGGCAGACAAACACAACACTGGGAGCCTACTAAATGGATGACTGCTGTCAACTGGGACAGAACCGAAAGTGTATGTGCAGCATGCGTGTGTGGGGTTCTGTGCAAAACACTTAGAAGTAGTAGGGGGCATTGTAGATTCTACAAAAGATTTACTCTGAAAGATTTGTGCTGCATTCTCACATTCTCCCCAAAAAATAGCAGGTGTTCACGGCTCATAGCGTGCCACTCTGTGGCGCGCTATGAGCCGGGAACACCTGCTATTTTTTAAAACACCACAAGTACAGTGCAGAATGGTTTAAGAAAGTAGTAAAGCTACCTGTGTGTACTGCAGGGGTTGACACTAAACGGTTGTTAGACTGCCTGTGGCAAGTAAGTAAAACCGTTCGGGCAGGTGAAGTTTGCTTCCAGGTTGGGAAGCACCTGTGAAGAAAAAGTATTAAAAAATCAATGGTAATTAACATTTTTACCTCTCAGGATATGCTTTTTGTGTAAGTAGATGACATGACCTTTTGGGAAGTAGAGCATGATCTCTCCTGCACTTATAAAGTGACTATAAAGAGACCTTAGTGCCAAGGCTGTATGCAAGGGGTTTTCAACATTTTTGATGCCAGGGCCCGCTATTTATTCAGCATTTGAGCCACAGTCCACCACTTGAGGATATTTTAGCCCCACAGACCCCAAAACTAAAAATTTCTTTTGTTTTTGTCCCAAAATCCAGGCTGGATTTCAGAAGCAAGGCAGTCAAACACACAGATCAAAAATACATTTTCTAGTTGTGTAGACTTGTGCTAATTTATATGGTGAATATTTTAACTCTTGAGAGTGTAAACATGCAAGGGTCCATTTGGTTTCATTTTTACCCTCTCAAACAGTTACATCTGGTTAATCAACTTTACATCATTTAGCCCAGGGTCCACCCGGAACTCTCAAGGACCACTGATGGTCCCCAGACCACTGTTTGAAAACCACTGCTATATGCAACCCTGTATGAATGTGTGTTTTACTGTCTATGTTAGGCCAGTGAGTGGGGGTACAATCTAAAATGAAAAACTTGTGCAACATGCTTTTGAATTGCTATACTATTTTAAAAATGTTCAACTAAAGTACAGAGCCCTGTGGGACGCCAGTCAACAGAGCATATGGGTTGTAAGTGTTTAATTCATACCCCCAAGAGCTGAACAGGGTTTAGTGCAATTACCTTCAGGAACATTTTCGAGGCTATTTGATCTGAGAGAATTGCAGGGTGATCATTTCTCAGATTCCAGACCTGCTTCTCTCTGGAGATCTGATCCTTACAGTACAGGGATGTCTACTGTTGTACACTCTAAAGAACCTGAGTGTTCATTTATCTCTAGGAGTGTACAGTACAAATGTTGTACCTAGTTGTACCTAGGTTGTTAACAGTAGCTTCAGCCTTGAACGATAAGGAATCTGGGTCATACTCCTACTTAGAATTTTTGGGGCGTTGACATAATTAATTATTATAATAATCTTTAAATGCATGTTCATGCTAAATATAGTGTCGAATTCCCTGACCTCGCAGGTCGAAACGTTGGTTTCTGTATAAATAAACTTCCAGCATTGTGGATCAATGTCAGCCCTTATCGGTTACCCTGATTGGCTTCTTCTCCCATTGTGTGCACTGGTATGATCAGTACGCGATTAAAATAAGTTAATTTTAATCACGTTATTGTTTCTGTAATTAATTCATTAATTAATCTCATGCGTCAGATAAAAAGTTCCAGCTTAGTTTGCACACACCGTCCAATTTCGTATTAACACATCCAGAACAATGCATGTGGAAGAATTGGACTTTGTGCAAGGGACTTGAAAGATACTGCATGTTATGCAATTCTCCCTTTTACTGAGTGACCTCTATGACTTATTGTAAAACTCCTGTGTGGCTTAAAATAAGTTCAAAGAGGAATTCTCTTTGCTGTGAGTTAACTGTATCTCTCTCCCATTGCTGACTGCTCAGCTCCTACAGTAAATGCAGGGAGTGATATCAATAGCTGTGCACAGTCGGTCTATTTTCAGACTTATGAACTTGCATATCGCATAACAGTTAAGACACGTGGGGGAAAAGTCCAAATGCATTGTGGGTAATGTATAGGTGGCCTGTATATGAGCACAGTCCATTTCAGGAAATGACATAGTTGCTTAAGCAAACAACAGCACTTCGTAGTACTATTGTATATCCTTCAAGTGGAAAAACATCAAATCTGTAACAGGAGGAAATGGTTAAAGTGTAACTGTTTCCTCCTGCTTGTTATGGAGCAGCTATTAAAATGTAGAATTAAATGATGTGCAGGCAGTAAAATATGTGTCAATAGCCTAGGCCTACTTCAGGGGTTTTCAACCTTTTTGATACCAGGGACCACTGTTTATTCAGCATTTGAGCCACGGACCACCATTTGGGGACGTTTTAGCCCCACAGGCCCCCAAAACTAAAGATTTCTTTTGCTTCTGTTCATGACCATTAATCGTCTAGTTGTGTAGGATAATTCACATGATGAATACTTTAACTCTTGAGAAATGAAACCAAATGGACCCGCAAGGGTCCATTTGGTTTCATTTTTACGTTCTCAAGAGTTACATCTGGTTAACCAACTTAGCTGGGGACCACCTGGAACCCTCTCAGGGACCACTGGTGGTCCCCGGACCACCTGTTGGAAACCCCCTGGCCTACTTGAATAAAAGCTAAATCAGACATTCCTGTAGCATTCCTCTTAAAGTTAGCAGGCCACATGGGTTTGACATCTTCCAAAGTCTCCGTTTACACATATTCTTACACCCACACGAGTGAGAGAGCTACAGTATCATGCTGCATGTGTAGAGAACAGTCTAGTAGTGTCTTTAGACAGATTTGGGTCTTGTCGGTGTATAATCCTGTTAGAGTGATCAGTAGGTCTGTCATTCACGTCGGTTCATATGTCACGTAAACAGTCTCAGCCAGGTGCATTCCTAATACAGAATAGATGATATGATGTGATGCGATTACCTAAATCTCATTAACTCGAGGTTTCCTGCTCTGTAATTTGACACATCCTCTGTCCGACGGGATATAATTGTGCAACTTTGTTCTTCTTTGACGGGGAGAGCGAGCGAGTGGGGATTAGAGAGTGAAATGAAAAGCAGGTGACTGTCAAAACGAACACTTGTTATGACGGTCTGAAAACATTTGGAATCCTATACCGGAAACGTCCATCGGGTGGCGCTGTTAGCAAAGCCACAGCACTGCTGATTTCCAGCTCCTCAGACTTGAGTTTATGATTTAGTTTTCTCAGATAATTTATGGAGCGGCAATGTGTTGGAATAGGTCAGTGGTTTTCAACCTTTTCATACCAGGGCCCAATATTTATTCTGCATTTTAGCCACAGACCACCAGTTGATATTGAGTTTAGTCTCTCTGACCCAAAACTATAAGGATTTTCAAGTTGTTGTCCACAATTTATAACAATCGTCAAAATAACAATTATTCCGTTAGAGTAGGCCTAATTCAGATGTTTAAATATAATTTAACTCTTGAGAGCGTAAAAGTGCTAAAAGTGCATTTTACGCTCTCAAGAGTTACAGATCTATAAGGCTCCATTTGGTTACCAACTGTCCATCATTTAGCATGAGGACCACCTGGAATACTCTCAAGGACAACTGGTGGTCCCTGGACCACCTGTTGAAAACCCCTGGTATAGGCCTACACAGTGTTAAAACTTTTATTTCAGTTTCCATTGCCATTTCTGGGAGTTATTTTTCCACCATTTTTTTTTATAGTAGGCACATTTTACTGGGTGTGTATTATGTGGTGAATGTTATAAAGCACATTTTTTCCAATTGAATTGCAACCATCCATTAACACTACAATAATAGCGCTTTCATTAATTTCACTGTTAGGGTAGCTGCTTGCACTGTGGTTTTCAGAACCACCAGAGCCAAAGACGTAATAAAATGTTTGAAAACATTGTTGTATTCCAAACCAATACCTTCTTATTTGTTGTTACTGTAACTCACTGAATGTCTTCTTTTTTGTCTTTTTTTATTCCCTCTGTAGGTAAGTGGCTGTTCCCGTCTTGTGTTGTTGTTTCACCATGCTGGTAGGGTGGGAGCTTCTAAAAAGGTAAACCAATTGTGGCTTTATCTTTGTTTTCGCTGACTTCTTTATGCTGAATGACTTTCTGTTGTCTGACTGATAGTTCAGGCTGGTACGTCAGGCTATATGCTGATAGTTTTGGGTGAAAAATGTTTCAAGGTTTGCATATGACCTGGAACTACATTGAAAGTTTGCTGTACCTCTGCTGGTTGTGGCCTGGAGACAAATTTCATACCTGAATTTCATTGGAATTTCCCAGAGTGTAATTTGTCAGGATCACTTCTTCCTTGTTGTCTCATTCAAAAAGGAGTCAAAGGCTATTTTATTTCAATTTTTAACCTTGCACATCTGGTTACATTTTGTAATGTAAAACAGGGTTGAAGGCTGAGTTGCATGTATGTATGTATCTCATTGGTCCATTAAGTTGTCGATCAAAACTTCCCCAGGAAGCGAAAGCGATGCTCAATGAGCTCTCCCAAGTTTGAGTTCCATTGCATAGAATATTGCCAAGAAATTTTGCATTTTTGCATTATCCATTAGTAATTGTTGGAGACACTTTGCATTTTAAGAAGATTCTTACATGAGTTCAGAAGTACATTAAAAACGATGTTGGTGGTAAAGCAGTTTTCTAATGAATGCGTAGCCATATACAAGCATGAGGAATAACTACGTATCCTAAACAATTTTTAATATCATGGGTGCCATAGTCGTATTAACTTGACTCTGGTTTTATTCAGACGGTTGGATCAGATTGCGAGGCCAAAGGAGGAAAACATATTTAGAGAAATAATATCTGGTCTAATACTCCACTAGCATGTTTCACTGATGAATATAAACGCTAGAGGATGAGGAGGAAATGGAAGGCCATTAACACTGCTGGTTGTTCCAAACATTGGGGACATTGTTTCATGTGGACACGCCTGGTTTGTCTAGTGGTGGGTTTCTGGTGAACTGAACCTGCACCCACAGCTGCTGTTGTACTACGATAAAGGGGGAGGGGTTATGTGATGTCATTAATATATCACAGTTGTTTTTAATTGGCATGTTTGATTGCCAAGGTTTCATCCTCCAGGAAGACACCCTAAATATGTTGTATAAAGCGAGCCATCATTGGACATAGCAACAACACCAATGAGTCTAATGACGTCACTACATAAACAGATGAAAAAAAGAAATCATATTAATGTGTTTTGTAATGCAGTCTATTGCTTATACTGCCTGCAGTTCGCATCTGATGTTTCGTACATATCCATGTGATCTTTATTGCAATAATCTAAGCCAGCTGTTTTTACTTCTAATCTCTTCATAAGAGGTTTATACATGCCGTATTGCGTCACATTTGTTTTCAATCCCCCAACTCACTGACATTTCATCTTTTCCCACTAACTTTTAAAATTTATATTGCCTTCATCCTTGTGCCGTTTCCAGCAACTCGACTGGCAATGAGATGAAGTTATAAAAGCTGTAGGGACTGTTTTGTTTGCCAGGATTCAACCACATGTGCAGCATCCGGCAACAGCCAGGGAGGCGCCCCATGCATCCCAAAAAGAAGTTGTTGTTTTTGGGATGACTTCCCACTCTTGCTCCTATGTTCTGGAGCAATAAGGGTATTGTGTCGCAAAGTCTGGGGAGTGAACTGCAATCGAAGAACGTTCGGAGTAGACAGACCCGGATGTAGCATTTCCCAAATGGGGGGGGGGGGCTGCCGAAAATGGCATGAGAACGGCCGTCCTCATGGCATTTTCATTTAAATTCCCCATACCATTTTCATTTAAATTCTTTAGTTCTGTAACCCACAAGATTTATATCTTGTACAGGACTTACTATATGTTAGGCAAGTAGGCATCAACTATAACATCAGTTGTTGTTGAAGTTGCAACAGACACGCAGCATGCATGAAGCTAAACGTCTGACTCAGAGAGTTTTCTGTTTTCAATGATGAAATGCTGTTGGTTTAGTGGTGCCACATTTGTAGTTAGTTAGTAGCAGTAGTTGTGTTTCAAATCATTTTAAATATAATCATTTTAATTTGAAAATATCTTTGAAATTTGCATTGTGTGCATGCCATCAGGTTTCGTGGGGGGCAGTCTGAGCATTTAGGGGGGGCATTGCCCCCCCTTGCCCATGCCTAGATCCGGCCCTGGAAGTGGAGCCGTATGGGGGTGCACAAAGTTGCTCAGTAGAAATGGAGGTTACTCCACTGCAGTGAATGAGGGGCTTACAAACCAGGGGGGCTCTGTCTCTCACACTGTCAAGGCTGGGGTTTACGAGGAGGGCAAACTATTATATATGACCCTGCCGATTTATGGTTCCCCCTACACACAACATGACTATAAGTGGGCCACATGGACATTCCTATAGTGCTGTGCTGTCCAGGGATTCTTCCAAATTGTTTCTTACGACTGACGCTGCTTATTCACCAGTCTAACACATGTAGATCAGGGGTTTTCATCAAAAGATGGCCCGAGGACCACCTGTGATCCGTGAGAGGATTCCAGGTGGTCCCCAGCTCAATGATGGACAGTCGGTAACCAAATGGACCTTTGTAGATCTGTAACTCTTGAGAGCGTAAAATGAAACCAAATGGACCCTCACGGGTCCATTTGGTTTCATTTTACTCTCTCAAGAGTTAAATTATATTTAAACATCTGAATTGGGCCCACTTAATCTTCAAGACAAAGTTAGAAAATGTAGAAGAGTTGTTATTTTGACCAACGTTTTGCCAGTTTATCTCTCTCCTAAATTGCTGACAAAAACTTGCTATTGGGTCCAAGCGATTAAACTCAACATCAAAGGTGGTCCATGGCTAAAGTGCTGAATAAATAGTGGGCCTTGCATGCGATGAGAAAGGTTGGAAACCACTATCGCAGATATACGACCCATATTCCCTTGATTTGCATCCTCAAGTTCACTAGAGGAGTAGTAATAGTAGTAGTAGTAGTAGTAGTAGTAGTAGTAGTAGTAGTAGTAGTAGTGGTTTTGTGTTTACATCTGCTGTTAGTGTCAACACCTCCTGAAGAGAGATGATCTCTGATACAAAGAATGGCTGTGTTTTAATGAGCCGTGAACAGATTCCCAGTGAAGGCAGCGAGACAATGAAGGCGGGTCTAAGAGCAGTAATAGCTCAAGTTTAAACCATGTAAAAGATATACAGTACCAGGACGTAAACAGACACCGAGCACTCTGCTCTGACTCCTACATGAATGAGCAGCTGCTGTAGTTTCTTCTCAACCTACATATTAGAAACTGTTAGTCTTCGACAAATTTCAATGTCTTGCCTTGTGCCTTGTGTGTTGCTTTGCGCTATATTCAGGATTATTTAGGCTCATTATTTAATGAAAGTTGATAGTATTCCTTCCTATCTATTTTGGACCACACAGACAACAACGTCGTCACAGCTAATTATCAGAGCTAGCAGGGTGTTGACCCTTGACCACACTGAATGTATTTTAAAGATTTTGTGAATGATAGACAAAGGGAGACGGTTGTGGTTCACCAAACTTGGAAAAGTCTTCCTTCCCTGGCTGAACTGTATTGATTTCAGGAGAGGTCTGTGTAATGCTTACTAAGTAGGAGTAGTTGTTTAAATTTCCACAATCCTGTATAGAGTATGCACAGCTCACCACTAGAGCTTGACCTGTGGCATATACTGTACTCTTCACTGCTTTTTGATTGATTCATTGATTTAAAGAACATTTAGTAAAAAAAAAGGGGGGGGGGGGGATTGTGATGCAAACAGGAATTTCAACATGCGACAGACACATTGCCTATGCTATGCTGGCTCTGTGCATGTGCAAAATCTATCCTGGAAGGCCGAAAAATTGGGGAAGGTGTGAAATTGAAGCTGCCAATGTGTTCTCATTTGGAGGGTTCCACTTCCAGCCACATCCTGTATTGGCACAGCTGGTCCGTCAACAGTTAATCACGGTTGTATCAGATCATGATGGGCTGCTATCTGAGCTCTTCCGGGAAGAGCAGTGCTTGTATTTATTTTCTGTTGCCGTTAGTAACGGAGAACCCTTGTGTCTGTCTCTGACCACTGTTCTGGCCTTCTACTGTATTTAAACACATCTTGCGGCGGGTCATGTTGCCAGGGTTACAGGGGAATCCTCCTTAAACTGACACTCCCTTAGTTAGTGCTTTTGGTGATTCATCCCAGTCACACACAGACACACACATGCACGTGCGTGCACGCACACACACACACACACACACACACACACACGCGCGCGCACGTACACACACACACACACACACACACACACACACACACACACACACACACACACACACATTTTTTTTATCCCACTCCCTTTTTTCTCTGACTCTTTTTACGATACTATGGAATTTTCAATATTTTTTTTGATTGTTGAATGATTCATCAGTTTTGTAGAATGTCTGACCTCATCATTGGGCATCCATTAGCTGCTAAGTCCACCATTTTGTCTCAAATAGCCTACACTTATATATTAAATATTGGAAGTATTCCAACACAGTTATGTATTTGTCATTTTCTGTTACTGAAGAACGGTTGTTCTCATATCCATGTAGCTAAACTCCTATTTCAAGTATTTCAGAACGTGTGGCATCGGATTCTGATCCCACTTTCACGTTTTCATTTTTCTACGCACACAAATGTTGCACAAAACATTATTTTAGATTTATAGATTATGGAAGTAAAAGTTCATTTCTGTGTGCTCTGCAAGGTGCATGGCTTGATATTTGATGAGTTATTGTACGTTATTGTAATATGCCAATGAGCCAGTATAAGCTGGAGAATATTCTGTTGAACTGTCGAGTATTACAAAAGATGAATGATCAGATTGACAGACTGGGAAAGTTATGTATTGCGAATGCGGGAAACATTCTTTACTTTGCTGGGCATGTGGCATGCACATGCATGTACAGTACAGTACAGGCTACAGAACCTGTTCTGGAAAGACTAGATAAGAGAGATATGAGAGACAAAGCTACTGAATGATACCAGTCTATTACTGTATATCTATCATAATTGAGCCTAGAAAAAAAGAATGACATAAAAAAGATATTGAATATATTATGCACCTGTATAGTATTATATATTGATACATGTACTTTACATTCATGAATACTGTATGTACACGTGTACACCCTCATGGGTATGTGTACATGCTTAATGTGACAAATGTTGGGTGTGTGATGGTTGCAGGCATGTATCTGTCATCTGTACTGTGGGAGTAGACCCTGCGCGGTCCCCTCCAGCGTGTTTCACCCTCTCTCTGTTCTTCTGTTCCCCAAACGTCAAAAATGCAACGATCTGCAAATGGCTCCCAGGCTTAACAAACTGGAAGACTGAAGCCTTTCAGCCTAAAATGAATGCTCTCTAACAAAGCGTAAATGTTAGAGCTAAAGCTCTAAAGAAACCATTTCTGTAGTTTCTTCTGTTCTCCGGGGCTTTGTCACCTACATGTTCCCAAATGCTTTCCTTGACACTGAGCCCCGAATAAGATATGTAACGTACTAGCCTTACAATGGAGCTGTGCTAGATGAACTCTGAACTTGTTATTAAGTGCAGCGGGGTGGTCGAGAGGTCAGAGACCTGTCCTGTGGTTAGGCTGGGCATTTAGCCTTTCTAAAAGTCAGACTGAATCAGCTGTTGGCAAAAAATGCCTTTCAGCAGATACACTAGGTCTGGAATAGCTCAACTGTACAACCATTTCCTACTCCAGAGAACTGGCATAGCCAATCAGGACACAGTTTTCAAATATGTTTGCATACTGTGTCCTGGTTGGCCACCCCAATTTCCCGCACAATTCAGCTATTTCAGCCCTGTTTGCTGATTGTGCCATTCTTTGCCAACAGCTGATTTGGTGTGGCTTTAGCCAGGCCTACTGGGCCTTTACCACAAGTATAAGAGAAACAACAGAAACCCAAACCTTCACACTCATTCTGGACAGGACCAAATAAACGGTTAAGCTGCAAAATGCTTGTTACATGGATGGATAGAGTTGTTGACCTAAACCGGTGTGCCCTGAATTATGTCCACACTGTGTTTTGCTAAATGGCACATATTTGTGATTTGAAGCTGGTACTGGTCGGTAGGTGTTTGACGCACAGGCTGACTGTTTTGTTCATAGAAACAAACAGAGAGCTATTGTTACTGCGGCGCTGTGTTTGAATTGGAGCCCATTGCAGCCCAGGTAATGGAGAACACATGGAGATGAAGCATCCACTGAATCAATTCAACATGTTGAATATTCCACTGTTCCCTCTTTAGTTTAAGAGTCCTCCATTTCTAGGAAACACAGAATGGGGCCACTTTTTATTATTTCCACGCAACATCTCTATTATTGACATAGTAAAATGGTGAAAATGGAATTCCCCTTTAAGTATATACCTAAAGTTATAGGTTATACAGAGGGTATGTACGGGACATCATCAATAGCTTGGCTATTAACTATTAGCCTTAACAGGTGAATCTGGCTGGCTAATAAGCCAGACTAAATCAGCTGTTCGCAAAATAAGAGAAAAAAGCCTGTCCTACTTCCTACACCTGGAGTGGCCAATCAGGAGCCAGTATGTAAATATGGGACACCTGGGAAACAACATGGACACACAGCTATTCCATACGACTCATACGACACGTGAAGAGAAATTATAGTCTGGCAGGCTAGGTGGCAGTGGCTCAGGTGTATAGTGGCCGGGTTGGTAACTATAACTGCAAGTTGCCAGTTCAACCCCAGGCTCCACCAGAGTCAGTGTCGAAGTGTCCTTGAGCAAGACACTCAACCCCCCCTGTTTTGTTTCTTGAAGTGCTTGATGGTCAGTGCCTTACATGGTTGCCTGGTACAATCTATGTAAAGCGTATTTTGCGGCGCTATATAAATGTACCGTTTACAGGCACAAAACCCAAAATCAAAGGTTCAAAAAGAATAATAATAATTATAAAGGTAGATTGTGATATTCATACAGTACATATTTGTACAATTATTCATATCTGTAAAGAATTAAGAGACAGACGAGGATGTTTAGTTTCTTGAAACCAGGAACAGATGGTTCAAATCGATCTGAGAAATATTTTTTAAAGTAATTTAAAGTATTTATTTGAAGATGAGTTCAAATACTGCGTTGTTCAGTTCAGTATCCATGGCATTGTCCTACAGTATGTGAAAAGACCCACACCCACGTCTCACGATAAACACCCGACGACACAACGCCTCAAGAGTGTGTTTAATCCATCAAAACCATTATAGTTACTACTAGTACTGTGTTGTCCCTTATAACATTAGTTCTCACACCTCTTTGGGAACCAATGCCTCATGTCTCCTGTCCATGAAGTTCGTGTTAGTGTCAGGGGCGGATATAGCATTTCCCAAATGGGGGGGCAGGACAAAATGGTATGGGTGCAGCACTGCGGCTGCGGCTTCATCAGCCATGTCGCTTCGCACCCATACCATTATCGGTTACAGGACTTTTATTAGGCAAGTAAACATCAATAATAACATCAGTTGTTGCTGAAGTTGCAACAGACACGCAGCATGCATAAAGCTACAGAGATTTTTTCTGTATTGCATGATGAAATGCTGTTGGTTTAGTGGTGCCACAGCTGTAGTTAGTAGCAGTAGTAATGTTTCAAATCATTTTAAATATATGGTAAGCACAATTTGAAATATTGCATGCCATCATGTTTGGTGGGGCAGTCCCCCCCCCCCCCCCTCCCCATGCCAATGCCTAGATCCGCCCTGTTCTCACACCTCTTTGGAACCATGTCTCCTGTCCATGAAGTTCGTCTTGGTGTCTGCTTCTGGAATATCACTACCAGACCAGTAGATACAAGTGGGCTGTTTTATATTGACTGGAGCCTTCAGATGAGTCCTGCAGTGTCATTTTTGTTTAATTATTTTCTGCAAGACATGGATTTTGGCGAACACACAAACATGTTAAATGTGATTTTAGTTATGGGAGGACTGCAAAGGATAGATAAATCATTCAAGTTAAATCATCAAGGCGCAAGTTAGGCAACACCAGATGCTCTCTGTCTCGTTGTTAAACCTTGAACTTATTATGGTTATTAATAATAGAGGCATTGATACAGTAGTTTTGGGCGTTGACTCTAGAAGGCCATCTGCAGATGGCAGTGTAGGTTGGTTTGTATTGTAATGTGCCCTGCTGTAAATTAGGCTCTATCATGTTAACTTGATGGGAAATCAAATCTCAATTCTAAGAATCTGAAGTTTCTATTTTTAGCCCCTGGGATTGCGTAGCGTAGCATTCCTGGACTCTTTCTGGTTTCTTTCCAGTCTAGAGTACTCTCACAGGAGGCTGCGTAAAACAGAATTAAACACAGGCACCATTGTCCTCTGTCTGAATGCAAAGAAATGACATTATGACTTTTTTCCATTTGCCGTTTGCACACTTGGAAAGTGGGTTATTACTGTCAGTGGGCCAAAGATGGAGACATGGGAATATAGATTTTTCTCTTAAGAGTTTGACCTTTGGAGTTTTCGTATTGTTGTTTCCGGGCAAAAATCTCATATTTCCCGTATTTCAACTTTTTTGTGTATGTGAATTAAAGGCCACCTGACAGAGAGGATAATGTTGCAGTAAGTTCAAGACAAATCCAGTGGCTTTATTTGTACAATTCTAACGTTTTGAAACTAGAGGAATAGTTTCCAAACACTAGCAGTCCTTCAAGTTTGTAAATCAGATCATTTCAGTTTCATCCGGTGAGAAATCAACATTTTCATTTGAGATTTAGGAACCGCTGCACTAAGCATTTGTGTTTGTGCATTCGTAACGGTAGATTTGTCCTTGTGTGTTTGTACAGGCAGTGGTTTCTCCCTTAGGCCTGTTCTGTCTTTGACAGTTGCTTCAATACCTATCAACTTTGTTTGTCTGTCAAGTCTTGATGCAATTAGTTTTGAGTTGTGGTTTTGCAAACAAACAACATGTATGCTAGTGTTGCTTTTGTTTGTTGTCTTATTCCAGTTTTATTATGAACTATATTACTTGAGTAACTACTTATGGATCAGTCAATGATGTATAATGGTATTATTCTATAATAGTATTTTTGTATAAGCTTAATTTTATCATCATTGCAGTTGTAGCAGCTGTAACTGTAGTGTTCACACTCTTTTTTCCAATCATTGTCTCTACCAGGTGCATGCACATGTGGTGTGCACGTGCTCTAATCTTGAAACTACATTGACCATTGTTATATTTCTTGTGAACGATGCCAACAGGTATTATAGAGGGTTGTGTTTCAGCAGGTAGAGCAGGTCCATCAATGTTCCAAGGGTTCGGTGGTTCGATTCCCGGCTCCTCCTGTCCACATGTCGATGTGTCCTTGGCAAGGCACTGAACCCCACCTTGCTTCCAGTGCCTCTGGTGTGTGAATGTGGGAAGTGAGGACACTGGCGTTAACTGTTTGCTGCTTCAACTCCCAATGTATGGATGAATGGATCAAGTGCATTGAGTATACACATTGTGCATAGAAAAGCAATATAAAAATGCAATGTGCAATGCACTGCAATGTGCTTTGTAAATTTTATGTTGACACCCCACAGATGATGAGGCGCTACCACTTGGTCTGTGTCTCAAGGAATGTCATGTACTGTATATCTTGAGTGGATTCAATCGCATGGCTCAATGTGCTAATGACATCTACAAGTTGGACACTGTAGTGTCTACCACAATGGTGTGTTCTTTAGATTCTACAAAACATTTGCTCTGAAAGAACATAGTCAAAGATGTATGTTGCATTCTACCACATATACCACTCTATGGCGCACTATGAGCCGTGAAAGTTAAAACACCACAAGTACAGTACAGAATGGTTTAATTAACACCAGAGGAACTGACTGGGGCACTGCTTCAGAATGTCACTCTGCCACCATAATTGAGACAAGAATGTTTGCATTGGGGGCAATAATAACAACAACATGTGTGTGTTTGACACAAAGACAAATTGCTGGCTAAGTATGCCCTCTGCACGGCTTACATGGGTTGTAAGAGAGGCAGAGCTGTACATAATTGCAGGTTATTGCATTTTGAACTGGATCTTCATTGATTTAAAGTGGAAATACAATCCAGAGACCTTCTACTGGAAGAAGATGTATAGGATGTACTGTTGCAAAGAGAATGATGCAATTCATTCTCTTTGAGGAATATGTAAATGATGCGCACCTGTACATCCATCTTAGACTTGAGTCCTAGTTTGAAGACGTTATGCAAGTTAGCAGTTATTCATGGTGGTTTGGAACGTAGATGAATGTAATGTACAAGCTATGTAAAATGGCTTGGATAAAGGCACGTTATTAATGCACCATTTACCATGATTGCTCAAGTATAGCCCCCGCTTAAACTTTAAAAACAATACATTGCGGTTGCATAATAGTGCATTAGTATATACTGTATTATAAAATAGATGACAATGATATAGAACAGTGGTTTTCAACCTTTTTGGTAGCAACACATCCTCACAGCCTAAAAGGTAAAACTTGCCTTTTATCCAGACCATGGATAAAAGGACCATGTCGCCTTCTGAGACCCTCGTAAAAGGACTTCTATGCCTTTTCTCTAAAAAGGCGTTCCGTGCCTTTTCCGTCAGAAGGCATAATGTGGTTAGTGATTTATCTGAGAGCTCTGGGGTATGAAGGAGCGCTTGTTTTATCTGCCGGCTACTACTAGTAGGGCGGGGCGAAGCATAGTTTTACTGAGGTTATGTTTAGGGTTAGTTACCGCATAAAGCACCGTCTAACTCTCACCCTAACCTAACTCTAACCCTAAACATAACCCCAGTAAACCTAAGCTATGCCTATACCTAATCCTAACCCTAAACTTAACCTCAGTAAACCTATGCCTAAACCTAACCTAACCCTAACCATAACCTCAGTAAAACTTCCTTCGCCCCGCCCTACTAGTAGTAGCCGGCAGATAAAACAAGCGCTCCTTCATACCCCAGAGGTTGCCGATAAATCACTAACCACATTATGCCTTCTGACGGAAAAGGCACGGAACGCCTTTTTAGAGAAAAGGCATAGAAGTCCTTTTACGAGGGTCTCAGAAGGCGACATGGTCCTTTTATCCATGGTCTGGATAAAAGGCAAGTTTTACCTTTTAGGCTGTGAGGATGTGTAGCACAGGCCCCCTATTTATTTAGAATTTGAGCCACAGACCATCATTTGAGGACATTTTAGCCCCACAGACCACAAAACTAAAGTTTTTGTTTTGTCCACAATTCCAGGCTGGATTTGGGAAACGAAACAGTCAAACATACAGATAACTTCTACATTCTCTGGGCTAATTCAGATGATGAATATATTAACTCATGTTTACGCTCCATCATTTAGCTGGGGACCACCTGGAACTCTCTCAAGAACCAATGGTGGTCCCTGGACCACTGGTTGAAAACCACTGATATACTGTAGAATAAGATATTTAATAGAGATTGCATTCGTAGGTGGAGTTCTGCAGTTCACCACCCCAGCAAATGGCTTCATCTAGCACAGCCAGCCCCTATGGATTGCCCCCACTGACAGCTCTCAGACATGGATTGTCATGACCATGCTTATAAGTTGCATATAAGTGTGAAATCTTCCCTGTCGAAGAGAGGAACTCTCCCACCCCAAGAAAGTAAACAACCAGTGCAACACTGAGGACTGAGGTAGTGTCCAGTCACTCCTGTCCAGTCACTCCAGTTTAGTAGTATATCTTTCCGAAAAAAGGAGACTGCTACATTAGAATTCAGTAGCTAAAGTCACTTGTTTAAACAGGCGAATAAGCTCCTATTAACACAAATCCATGCAAGCAAAACAAGCAAATGACCCGATCCCATGGTTTATATGGGTGGTTCTCCAGCGGTTTTCTTTTCAAGCAGCCCCCGTTTGATGTGGATTCGGCCACATACACATTTATTTTCATCTCTGGGATAGGGCCCATCTACACAGTCTTCATAAACGACATTAACTGACACTTCCAGTGGGCATCCATGTGTATTATGTACTGAGAGATACAAACAGATATATTAGTCACATGAATATTATTACTAATGGTTGGATAACAAGGGCGACACCAAACGCCCGGTCCATAATTTGATTATTTATGACATACGCATACTGTATCTTTATTTATTTACAAAGACAGATGGCGTTTAACCAACACTCTGACATGCCTCCTGGCAGATCTTTGCTTTGTACTGAGCTCACCTTTACAGCGAGTATTGTTTTGCCTTACAGATATATAGATTATTTCTGAGGGGCGTTAGCCCCTCCTATATAGAGTTTGTACCCACACATCTCAGAACTGTAAAAACTGTGCGCAGGGAAGCTGTGCTGTGATTGGCCAGTGGTCACAGACTCCACAATGCTGGGTTAAAGATGGGTCAAGACTGTAGCTGCTCTGGGCTTAGACTGTAACTGTAAACCACATGCAGTTGAGTGATGTACTGTCTGGGTGCATGCTGTACCATTTCACTGTGATGAATAGTCAAATATAATCATTGTGATTTGACTGTATGTGAGCTTTTAAATCTGCTTTTTCCCACAACAAATGATATCGGGATTTAGTAGTTGCAGGATTCATGAACTTATACTGAATTCACTGTGAACAAGAAGAGCATGAGAATGATGGTGACTGATGACTAGACATTGTGACACGTGACACTTAAAAGGAGATATGATCTCCAATGCTCTCTCTCCATATGTCTGTCTGTCTGTCTGTCTGTGCATGCGTGTGTGCATGCATGTGTGTGTGTGTGTGCTCTCTCTTTGATCGGTCCACTCCTCTCCACATCCACACCCACTCATCTAAAGCTTTGCTGTTATTTACTGCTGCTGTATCAGCATTCTTTTATCTAGCAAAAATAGAAATGGCTAAAGCCAGTCTGTATCGTCAGTTCCATGAGTATCTGCTATATTATCCTAGTATCATATATATTTATATATTTTTGGAACAAATAACATAGCAACCAACATCTTTGACTTCATTACCCAAGAGTCTCTGCAAACATATCCGGTGATTGCTCGTTGTGATTTGCCAGTCTTCACTTTGACTGGCTGTTCTGCCTTAGTGCAAAATGCAAACTCTCCTATACATACAGTAGTAATACTGCCAGGACCCTTGCAAGGTTCCTCCTGAGGCTTTACATTTATGGAAGGATGAGGGTGTGTTCTCCCCTCTTCGTTGTCAGGGCCCATACCCAAGGCGAGGCTGGCCAAAGTGCCTTTCTGTGTTGAGTTTGCAGGTTCTCCCCCTGTCCCCTAGGGTAGGTAGGCAGTAATGTAGACTCTGTAGACTGCCTCCCCCTGGCCAGTCAGGGCACCTGATGGAGGTGAAATGAACTGGTGGAAGTAATGCGTTCCTTCCATGAGCTACGCCTAACAGGGGAAACTACCCCATGTCAGGTGCATGAGGTTAGTACGCTGCCTTTGCCAGGTTGGCAGAAAAAGTTGAAAAATCATGGCCTAAAAAAAAGAAATATCTTTAAATAATAATAATTATTATTTTTATTGATTTATTCTTTTTTTTTACCACAGTGAGTCTACCAAGTACTACCATAATGTCTGGTCTATTTCAGTCCTATTGCTTGTTAGGTATTATTAGAATATATGACCTGCTGGCCACTCTGTGCCACCAGACATGCTTCCTCTTATTTGTTTATCTTTCTTCTCTCCGTACAGTTAGCCGGATGGAGAGTGAATGAGCTCCACTTACAAAATGCTACTCCTATAGAAAGTAAGGCATTGCGTCAATGTGAATAAGAGAAGAGATCTCAATTGAAAAGATGTACAAAGCATATATTATTTAAACAATTCAATCAAAAAAAAGTATCTTTACTTTGACAATCAAGGGCTTTACTTGTAGTGGCAATTCTTCAATTGCCATTTTATCTTATTATACATCATTTATAGTCTGTGGTACGATGCTGTCCTGCTCCAAGAATAGCTGATCTACAAGCTCACAACACATGGCATGCGGTTACACCCAGTGTGAATGAACACACATCAACATAAGCCAAACGGACTTGTTTACAGTGTCTGGATGTATAGTAGCCTACAGCAGAAGGTCTCAATTGCTAATGACCTTTCATGGTCATCCCACAGGTTTTTATACTTGGGTGTTCCCAGTGACCTTTCAATGGTTCTATTTCTAGTCGGGGTCATCGAGTTTTTGTTGCATTGCATTTCTTTTTCTTTTTTTTTAATAAAGTCATTCGTCATCACATGGCTGACATGATGACCGCCCAGCAATGGGGAGTAGCAAAGCCCACGACATGCGTCTGTCATGTATCCATTTCAGCAGCACGAGATCGCATCATGAATGCCTTTATTGTGCTCATTGACGCTGGCTCTGAGTACTGCTGCCTTCTCTCTTGGCCAGTACTTCAGCTAATTGTACAGTCTTTTGATGGGCAAAGCCTTCTCAGATAGTTTACTGATACAGTGTAATGGTTAAATAATGTTTATTATTAATAAGATGAGTATTTACCAATTCGTCCTATCATTGTAGATTCTACAAAACATTCGCTCTTAAAGAACATACTGAAAGGTTTGTGCTGCATTCTCACATTCTCCCCAAAAATAGCAGGTGTTCACGGCTCATAGCGCGCCACTCTGTGGCGCGCTATGAGCCGTGAACACCTGCTATTTTTCAATGAAAGTTGAAACACCACATGTACAGTACAGCATGGTTTAACCCATTAAGACATTATTAGATTCTAAAAAATCCTATTTTTTATCTACATTTCTGTGTCAGTGATGCTAATAATATTTGAAGCCAAGGACCTCCAGAATTATCTGTGTTTGACTACGGACCCTAACCCCAAAATATGGAGTCCCAGGGACCCCTCCCAGAAGCAAAGATTTGAGTTTAATAATCTCTCTGAAAGAACATAATACTCAAAGTTTTCTGCCGTGTTTTCGCGATTTTCCCGCAAATATCAGATCTACAAGCTTGTAGCATGCAGCTTGTAGATCTGTTATTTCTCAATAGCTACAGCTAATGCTAGTTAATGTGTAACACTAAAAGGGGCTCACGTACAGAATGTGTTTATATTACTAAAAACAGAAAATTACTGTATATAAGACATATTCACCACTGTGCCTGTGCCTTTTAATCTCAAAATAGCATTATACTGATATAGAGTATAAAATGGAATAGCTGATAGCTGTTGTGAAATAGTGGACTAGCTATCTCTTATATACTTATATACTATATACTTGACATGGCTATTTTCAGTAACATAATTGGAGTTAGTCTAGCTAAAGGTATGTTGTGGACTTGTGGTTTGGACCCAGTATGCTATTTAGATTGTAAAGCATTTACATTTTTCATCCTTAAAATTAGGTTTTGATCTCCTGAAGTATCCCATATGGAAGAAGCTTGATATGCGAACTCTTCAAAGTGACAAGCCACTTTAGAAAAAATATGTATGTCATACAGTATATAATTCTTATGAATTACAAAATTATATATGTTTAACTTTATTCTCTTATATTTTTCCATATGGGATACTTCACCTTAATTCACCAGTACTTGCTGAATTAGCATGCAGGTTCACAGAACTGCCCAGCTTTAGTTATGCCCGATTTACACAGCTATGCTTGATGATTTACAGTTAGTTGCACATGTGTGCTGTGCCCCAAAAATAACAGATCTACTAGCTCACTATGTGCCATGCTGCAACATGCCGCGAGCTTGTAGATCCGCAGTTTTCACTTGCGTGCTCTTGTGCTCCAATTAACACACGCCTGTGAGTTTTACAATGTGCTTCACTGAGTTGTTTGAGATAATGTGGCATTCCAAGTCTTTTTCTTTCTCCTTTTTTGGTGAGTGATACCCCTTTTACACCAGGCTTTTCACACCTAATTTAGTAGTAGTTTGTAGTGTTCCAGTAAAAAAATAATTGTTTCAGAACACTAAGGGTTGCTTCAGAAGAGAAAATGTATATCAGCAGCCTCTCCAAATGATCCAAGCTATTAAAATGACCCACTATCTCCACTTTATTAACTTATTGTATATTCTGTACATATCCTTCAAGGGCTTTCCTGATAGCCAATATTGGTTCTTTAAATATGCATGCGAAGTTTACTTTAGGAAACTGTAACTGCCTTTGATAACTGAATTCCCCCCGCAGGATAAAAAAAGACATACAGGTCTATCTAGCTAAGCATTAAGGCTTAGTATGCTATACTAGAAGCTTTTACGATTTACCATTTACTAGAAAGCACCGACAGTCTAAGAATCCTGAATGAAACCGGTTCTAGAATCAAAGTTATTTTGAAGGAATAGGGGCCTAGAGTGAAGCATATCACCTATTCACAATCTCACTATTGTCTCCAAGTTGGCCCAGCGATTTCAAATGTCACCCAACCAGTTGCAAAACTCGCAACTGTTTGCTCCCACTGAGATTGCAACAGCTGGACTGTGGCTACTGTTACAGTGACAAGGCCATTTGGGAAATGTATTTCCTTTAGGGTACTTGATTGGTTGCCAGCTCTCTCCCTTACCATGAATGTATTTTTTTTGTTCCAAGCCTGTGCTCACGTGTATTTGGTATACTGTAGGTTATGTTTTTTAATAGCCATTTGTTATCTGCTTTTAAGCATTAGTAAAGTAAATACGATGACAATATGATGTGTCAGCCTACTGGCCTTAAAAGTCAACATATCTATTCATTTGAAGAAAAGCTGCAGGCCAGAACATCATCAATGTGAGGTTAACGCATATACCGGTAATGTGCAACAGGTTTTTCATCTTTAAGTTTATTCCCAGTCATCAGTGCCTCACTATAACCATGTGTTACCTCCTCTAAGGACACATCCACATATGTGCCACTTTGTTAAAATCGTGCATTTAGCTTTTGGTTAAATGAAGGCGTCTCATTGGGAAACCTGGTACAGTGGTTGGCATGGGTGTGCAGTTTATACCAGAGGTAATGGGCAGGCTAATGTGAAGAAAAGAGGAATTGCCCATAGCAAATGTGGGAAGGAATTACATCAAAGTGTTGATATGTGACATCCTGATTGTAGAATGGCTTTTAAAAATGGGATATGTGCTGGACTCGTTGTTAAAGTTGTAGGAGTTAGTGTCTAGTATATTTAAGCAAACCAATTTTGCTAGTTGCCCACGTGTCACACGCTTGGGATGTGTTCAGACCAGTTTAACAGACAACTTTGAAACTCTCCGGCATTCTGCACACAGCCTGTTCTGTGGCATACATTTGCATAAGTGAACGCATTATCTTCCAAGTTAAAATGTGAACTTTAGATTAGCCAAGCTGTCAGGGTCAGCATTTGTGCAGATAATTCCTTCTCTCACTCTCAACAAGTATATAGGCATAATGAGAATCTATTGCATACTCTATTGTATATATCACACTGCAAGATCAACTTAAATTTATGTTATGACCTAATAACCAACTTCCATATAACACAGTAGCCCCAATAGTATTTTAAAAGTAGGCCTACATTCAGTATGAATTCCTCCAGTTATAGTGTTGGGAGTGGAACATGCTGTTCCACTGAAGAGCTCACATGTGCTCGCACTGACATACATGTGCACATGCATGTACAGTACACATAGAGGCAACTTGTTAGCATAGGGTCGAGGCAAACTTTTCCCGGGTTTCATAAAGTAGCACAGCTTGTATTTTCCCACCTGCTCAGCAAACAGAGAGTTTGCCCCCATTGTTGAAAGTGCTTCCAAACTTCCTTACACAATGCACATATCATTTCATTGTAACTTGGGCCAAGTTTATCAAGAAGTGCAAAACAAGATTCGAAGTTACACTCTGATAATGTTTGTAGGGATACTGAATTGTGAATATATGCTACTGTTAAGCTACAGGTCTTCTACTGTATATGTGAGCTTTATTCATGCGTTGGACTCCTGCCCACTCTGCTCGGGGCTCCCTAAAGGGGGTGTGTCAAGGCAGTGGAGGGGGAGGGGTGCCCCGTTAGGTACACAGTGTACGAACACATGTGCTGTGGTGCTGAGGGGGTGTGTCACTCCTCTCTACCTCTTTCGCGTTCCCTTCCTGCTTGCTTGGCTCCCTTCTTTTCTATTGCTTTCTGTGCATCCCACATGCTCTCTCGCACACACATACACATACTTGGCTTCTCCCCCTTTCTCTCCTTTCCCTCTCGACTCTCGTCCGGGCTGCGTCTCCTCCGATCGAGACACATAAAAAGGTAGGAGGGGTTGTGAGCATTGCTGTTTCTCTTGTGCTGACTCATGTGTTTTTGTTTTGGCAGATAAATACCTTTATAACTTCTGATAGACACTGATCACTTCTGATAGACACTGATCACTTCTGACAGTCACTGATCAAAGAAGTTTTTTGGCATAGAGCATGTGTGATGTTGTGGAACTGCACAATTGTAACAGGCAGAAGTATTTGATGAGGGAAAACTTTATGTTGCAATTGTTTGATTTGTTTTTGTGATGTCTCAGGACTTTGACAGCTAGGTATAAGCCTAGCCTATATTGCTAGCCTATACTTGGGGGTGACAAGTTTGTTTTTTTCTGTTTTTGAAAGTTGATCAGGCCCTTGAAGAAAACCTACGAAGACAAAATGGTGGCCGGAATGGTAATGCCCTTAGCCGACTTGAGGGCCATCTATGAGCTCCTCTTCCGGGATGGCGTCATGGTGGCGAAGAAGGACAAACGTCCCCAGTGCATGCATCCTAACCTGGAAGGCATCGCCAACCTAAAGGTGATCCGTGTCATGGGCTCACTCAAGTCCCGGGGCTTTGTCAGGGAGACCTTCGCTTGGAAGCATGCTTACTATTATCTCACCAACGAGGGCATCGTCTACCTGCGCGAGTACCTCCACCTGCCCCCCGAGATCGTTCCTTCCTCCCTGCAACGCGTGCGTCGTCCTGCCTTCACCCTGGACGTGATGCGACGTGCTAACCGGGTGGGGAGCCAAACCGTGGAAGGCCCCACATCCTACGTCCCCAAGCCCAGGGGGGGAGTCGGAGAGAGCCACGAGGGCATGATGGATCGCCAACGCTACCGCCACAAGAGACCCGGCGAAGAGGAAGAGGAATCCGACAAGGCCCCGATGAGGTTCAGGGGCTCCTACCAGTCCCGTGCTCCACCTGGGGAGCCTGGTGCTCAGACCCAGACCTTCTTCAGGAGAGGCCAGGGCTTCCGTAGAGGCGAGGAGCGTGTCCCTGAGGAGGGCCAGAGGAGAGGGTTCAGAGGCTCCCAGTTTGAGAGTAGAAACGCTGCCCCAGTTAGGGAGCCCAGACCACCAGCCTCTAGAGTCCCGGTGATCCCCAAGGAAGTTCCAGTGGCTTTGCCTGAGGTTCAGCAGGTCCCTGAACCAACCCTGCCACCGGCGTTCATTCCTGCAGTTGAGCCAACCCCTGAAGTCCCCGTCATCATTCCAGAGGTGTCTGAGGAGGTTCCAGTGGCCATTGAACCAGTGGTTACGCCGGCAGAGGAGCCAGTCCTTGAAGTGGCTGCCAGCGTGCCAGAGGAGGTTCCTGTTGTTCAGGAGGTCCTTGAACCAGCCCTGGCTCCTGAAGACTCAGAGGAACCAATCTCTGAGGTCCCTGATGTGACTTCCAGCACACCAGAAGTCCCTGCGGATGAACCAGTCTCTGAAGTCCCTGAGGTGGAGGCCGAAGTGGAGCCAGAGGTGGAGACCGAGGTAGAGCCAGAGATCCCAGCTTCAAGTGTGGAGGACGTTGTGGAGGAAGCTGTAGTTGAAGCCGTGGCGGAAGCTATGGTTGAAGCCGTGAAGGACGCCGTGGAGGAAGCAGTGGTCGAAGCCGTAGGGGACGCTGTTGAGGCAGCTGTAGAGGAAGCTGTGGTTGAAGCTGTGGAGGAAACTGTGGAGGAAGCCGTGGAGGAAGCTGTGGCGGAGGAAATTGTTCAAGAAGTTGTTTCTGCGGAGCCACCTGAGGTCACCGAAGAGCCTGAGCCTGTAGAAGTATTGGAAGAGGAGGTAGCTATAACCCAAGTGACTTCCGAAGAATTGGTCCAAGATGTGTTGGAAGCTGCCAAGGAAGAGGAAGCAGAGGAAGAAGAAGACGATGAGGATGATGACGAGGAGGAGGATGACGATGAGGACGAGGAAGAAGAAGACGAAGAAGAAGATGACGCTGTGCCACCTGCTGAAGTCACTGAAGAGATCATTGCTGAAGTTAAGCCAGAGGAACCTGTGGAGGTAGACTCCCAACCAGCCCCCTTGGTTGAAGAACCCAAAGTAGAGGAACAGGACGTGGCGACAGAGGCAGTGTCCACTGAAGGTGTTTCTCTTGACGTGCAATGTGATGCTGAGATTGACATCCTGGAAGAACCCAAAGAGCTTGTGGACGAGAAGTTAGAAACCCAGGTTCCTGCGGCCAATGCTGAGAGCCCTGAGTCAGTTTCTGACGATGAACTGCCAAGCCCTCCTTCGCCAGTCGCAGATGACTTCACAAACCATAGTATGCAGATTACGCAGGAAACAGTTACAGTAGTAGAGGAACAAAATGTCACCCAAGTCATCTCCCAGACCCAAACCTTCGTAGAGATGTCCTCCTCCTCAGTAATGGTTGCTGACATGGTACCTGAGCTTGGACTCGAGCAAAATAAGGCTGAGGCCTTTGAAGCACATTTTGCCACCCCCTTTGTCTCCTCTGATAGCCCCATCGATGTCCTGAAGACCAATCTGCCTCATGGAGATTGGGGCTTCCTCACAGAAGACCCCAGTGAGGAACAGGAGGTCAAGAAGGTCTGGCCAGACTCCGTGGAAGGTTCGAGCCCATTCTAGTTTCCCTTTTCCTTCCAGTCTAATCCTTCCCCTTCCTGTCTTTTCCTGCAGCACTGACAACCTGGCGTTGCTATGGGTTCTCTTTCTGTTTGTGAATGCGTGGGTGGGGAGAACGCGGGATGATTTGATTTGGTAGTGATACAAATAATGGCCTTGTCATTTTCAATAGAGCTAAGCAATAACCAGCAGGCTGCTAATTTAATGTCATCTTTAGGAGGAATGATGAAGGGAATTGCACTGCTCTGCTACTGCTCGCTTGCATCCTGCATGCTGCATGGCTAATGTAAAAATGTTTGTATTTTATATTAAATTTTTCTCACCTAATTTTATTCACAGCACATTTTAATTCACATTTATGACTTGCCTTATAGAATGTGTTTGTACATGTTTGAAGTGTGTATCTATCTTCTCTCAATGTTCAGAGGATTGCCAAGATGCTGGAGCTTTTCTACACATTTTTTCATTCATTCATCCATTATATTCAACATGCACACAAACACTTGCACAAACACTGAAATTTGCACAGAGGCCAACCTAAAACCATCAATACAATATCATAGCTCTGTGCTGTATAGTACTTTTTTCCCCTGCATGTGGCAGTGCACTTTGTGTAAATCAGTGGCCACGTGCGCACAGTAGCTGTGCTCAAAAAAGGAATGGAGCTTTAATGTAAGTTGAGCTATGCTATACCGTACTACCCTGCTGTGTACTGTACTCTGGGATTCCATTTGCTGGGAGTATAGGGTTGAATCCATGCCTCTTTTTATATCCCCCCCTAATTCATATACTGTATTTTAATAGCTGGGTGGGATAGTGAATATTTTATTTTATTATTTATCTTTTTACTTGTTGGAAAATGTGAACTGTCTGAAATGAAATGTTTGATAATATCATAAGTTATTCTCCATTCTCCTTAGCAATTTTATAAAACCCTGTTGTCCTTATCTTCAGCACACTTAAAAAAAGGATTCTATCACATTCTACAAGTCTATTAAATCATGACAGTTGAAAATCCTAGCTTCGGTCAGTGGTTCCCAAAACCTTTTTAGATTTGTGGCACATTTTCATTTGTGGGATCAAAATACAGTATATACGCACGTACATTGCTATTTTTGAAAGATCTTGAAAATTTTGGATGTGGGGGGGATGAATTAGAAAGCTGTAAAGCTATAATAAGTGCTAGGTGCTATGTCGTTCATCCAATAATTTTCGAGATTATTTCCAAAAATACCAATATATGTATATATTTTGATCCCACAAATTCTATAACGTAACCCATTTTTCACCCCTGTGTCAATTATCTCCAGGCATCTATTCTGCACACCCTCTGCCAACCTGGTCCCCATATATAGGGGACATGGGGAGAGCAATGGACATGAACTCATGCTTTCTTCATACATTAGTGTAACAAGTTGCTCCTTTACACCTCACGTGTGAGTTTTCCCTGATTGGACGTACCACGGCACCACGTGGAAGAAACACGTTATTCCAAACCAGTTCCTTTCCACTCCCTCAGGCGCCCCGGCTGGCATGGGAAGGTAGTTTAGGTAAACGGGGGAGAACACGCAAATTCCAGACAGAAAGGCCCTTCAAAACCCAGGACCCTCTAGCTGTGAGGCTACAGCACTACCACTGTGCCCACCGTGCCCCCCAGACCTGCTAACCCATTTCGTCCTAATATTGTAGATTCTGCAAAACTTTCGTTCTGAAAGAACATACTGAAAGATTTGTGCTGCATTCTCACATTCTCCCCCAAAAATAGCAGGCGTTCACAGCTCATAGCGCGCCACAGAGTGGCGCGCTATGAGCCGTGAACGCCTGCTATTTTTCAATGAAAGTTAAAAGACCACAAGTAAGCTCTAGAAGCTGTGTGCATTACATACTGGTCGGAATAACGTGTTTCTTCCCACATGGTAAGTCTGCCCCTGTCAGGTATAAAAGAAGCAGCTTGGACTCCCTCATGCATAGAAGGTAGCATAATATAAGGTCAGTTCGCCACCACCCCCTCCCCAGGTTGGCAGCGCCCAGGATTAGAATAGATCATTGAAACTGGGTGCAAAAAAAACGTAGTTGCAGAATCATGGAGATTTAAAATTCAAAAATATATATAAAGTAGATTGGCAATTCTGCTATTGTATAACAATAGAGCTGCGCAGTCCCGCCCCTTTCATGACGTCGCCCATGTTCCAGAAACGAAATCCTCATTCATTTTCCTCATAGACTTCATTTATCTATATAAAGACGATTACGCCACAGACAAATCATGACAACGAATTACTAAGAAGAAAAAACGGCAAGATACAACAGTTTTTTTTTTATTCATTTTTCTTTGATTGTCCCAAAACATGTGTGTTGTCGTGATTTGTCACGACCCAAGTTGGATTTGTGTGTGGTGTAATCGTCTTTCTATAAATTATGTTTGAAAAAAAGTCTATAAGAAAAATGAATGAGGAATCCATTTCTGGAACAGGGGCGACGTCACGAGGGGGCGGGACTGCGTAGCTCTATAGGGCATACGTGGATAAGAAAATGCCACCGCCCCACATTTTCCCTTTGTTTTCTTTACAAATCGAACCCTGACTGTACTGTGTGCTGATCTAGTCCCCCCCACTCCTCTGTGTGCCCAGTGATGCTACAAGTCTGTTCTGTTTTATGTACACTGCAAATATTTACAGAGGCATACTTTCTCCTCGCTACTCCAGATACTCCTGCTCTCAGCTGAGTGGGGGAATGAATTAGAAAGCTGTAAAATGCATGCTAGGTAATAAGTGCTAGACGTTCGTCAAATAATTCCACAGATCTTATCTTACTTGGAGTTAAAACTTTGCACGCCAAGTATGCATACTATCAGGCAAAAAGAAAAAGACCTTAAAGGAGAATTCCAACCATTTTCAACATTTTAATAGGCTATACCTTAGAGACCCTATTCTGTGTTTCCTAGAAATGGAGGTCTGCAAAAAATCATTAATATGGTGAAACACAACGTGATGACATCATCAATTTGCGTTTCACCATGTTAATATTTTTTCTTTTAGGCCTTTTTTTTTCTGAGAGTGTACAAATGTGAACCAAATGGACCCTAGCGGGTCCATTTGGTTCACATTTGTACACTCTCAGGGAAAAAAATGAAAATGGGTGGAATTCCCCTTTAAAGTTCAATGCAAAAGGCAACAGAATCCTGCAGCATGCTCTCTTTACTTATACTGTAGGATAGTTAAAGGGATATTTCACTTTCAAAAAAAACTTTGAAATTACTTACATTACTTTATTCAGCATTTACATACTGTATTTGATATTCATTCATTTCATTTGATATTCATTTTTCCCCATTTTAACTTAAAACTTTTTAGCTATGATAGATACATCACAAACAGACAATCTTTTTTTCTGCTAACTCATACCGTCCTCCTAACACATGAGGAAGCAGTGGAATTTCATTTACCGTTTTCATTTATTTTTAAAATATTGCTTTATTAATTTGGCCCCACCAGAGTGCCACCAAGGCTACATTTTCCAACACAATATTTTAAAAATGAATGAAAACAGTTAATGAAATTCCACAGCCCCCTTACGTATTAGGAGTCAGTCACCAGAAAGAAATTGGATGTTATAGATGAATCTATTATGGTTAAAATTAAGTTTTAATTTATAATGGGTTTGTATAGGAAGGGGGTAGGGCAGCTACAGTGAAATGAATATCAAATATCTAAATACTGAATCAAGTCTAAGTAGACAAAATGTGTGCAATATTGGGGCTGCAAGGCCTTCACCAAATGACAATTCTTCTCTGATATCATACCTCTGCAGGCAAGAACTTTGATGATTTTCGTGCAAAGATGCAAGTGATACTATCAATCAGCCCTTCACTGAATGATGAGTCTATAAAAAAAGCATCCACTACTAGTCTCAGAATCAGAATAGGTTCGATGTGGTGAATGGTTGCTGCTAGGGCCGAGCTTATCAGCACTCCACTCGCTTACACTCTTGCACAGACTATTCATAAGTAGGCTACAAGGCAAGGTTCTATGCTTATTATCCCACCCTCAATGTCTACACATAGGTTTGTATTGTACAGTTATGAAAATGCATTAAGGCACATGTCAGCCAACACTCTTTTGCCCATTCGGACCACTCTATGTCTACGCACACCTGTTACACCTTTTTCCCTCCCAGGCTCTAGAGTGAGTCTCTCTCTCTCTCTCTGACACAATTCTTTTGAGTGAATGAGTTAAGTGTGCCCTACTGCCACAGACGATTCCTTTAAATGCAGCATCACGCTATTTTCACTCATCTTTAGAATTTGTATAGCAGGAATGCAAATTCCACTTGCATGACAAGTGACATTCTATATCACTGTGATCCTATTCGTTTCTGCTGGACATGTAGAGTGGACAGGTTGTTTAAAACCACTTAAATCCCATTGACCCTGAGGGCTCTGTTCTTGCCCCCCGCCTTTCCCCCCTTAACAACGTGTCACTTTGCAATACAGTGACAGCTTGTAGATCAGCTATTTTCACAGAGTCATTGCCTATTTTTTTTTTTCAAATACTGTATTTTAGTCATTCACATAGACATACTACATACATTGCAGCTTACTGTATGTTTTAAAACTATTCCACAGTGAGCTATCCCAGGAAAATGTAATCTAATCTCATTCTGGTTATTGGTGAGTGATTGATCTCAAAGGTTAGCATGTGTTCACACTGTGTATTTTAACTCACAGTTTTATAAGATACATCTGAGAAATGCATTGTCTTGAGGTGAGTTCCACCTCAAATTCCATTCCTTTGCATTAGAAGTGAAGCTTTTGTCAAGTCAGATCCACAGACAGGTTGTTACTACATGCTGTAAAAGCTAGTACATACTCTCTGTCAAGGCCTGGTATCCATTCCAGATAAACAAGTCTTCTATGGTATATATGGCTGCTGCCTAGTTCTGCTCTGCATATCTCTAAATTCCAGTAGGGATGATTGAAGAAGTGATGGTGGTACTGCTGCCCTCTGCTGGGAAATTAGCACATAGTCTTTTACTAGACGCCACACATGCTGTGAAGCACATGGTTTGTGAGACTATGATACACACTGTACAAGTAAGCACTTGGACACTGTGTCGTCTGTGTGCGGGCACTGAGACCATTTTTATTTAGAAAGTAATTATTATGGTGATGTTTTTCTTTTTTAGGGGCTTGGTGTGTAGCTGTGTGTGTGTGTATCGTCAGAAACAATACGGAATGTCCAGGCTATCACCATTTATTTTATTTATCTTCATGAATGATTGTAAAGTCAGGATTGTAGGCAGCATTTGGCCTCGTATTGAATGTTCTCAGACCCTCCCTGGGTGCAACGGCCTGCTCCGAGAACTTTCCATTCTCAGGGATGATATTATAAATATGACTAAGCAGAGATCGGGAAATGTGAGTCCAATTAAACCACACTCAGCTTTTCCTACCTCCCGTGCCTCCCATGCAAGAGGGCAACGCTGCAGAGCGCTCCAGATGGGAACATGTGGCAGTTGCCACCTTTGATTCTGGCCTGCAGTACTCCCTGTTTAAGCCCAGCCTGCTGAACGTTAAAAACCCCAACATTTAGAAAAGGGCTGTGCATACTGTACATGCAGTGACAACAGTAGCACATACAGTACTAGCAGAGCTATGGTTTAGTCTTATATGTTCTCATACACATACAAATGCAAGTTATAGCTTAATTCAGATGAATCAGCGCCAAGAATCATGGCTGCTACTAGGATGGAAATTACTCAGGTCAGAGACATCATGGAAGCTCTGATCCAAAGGGGCCGAGGTAGGAAGCATTTACCGTACACTATGTACACTTCTGTCTTCTTACCAAGAGATGTCAGCACAGACATGCCTTATGCATATGGCAGAGGGTTTAGGGTGTGCTTTGGATCTAGTGTATCACTAAGTTTGACAAAACGTGTGACTTTTAGAATTCCAATGTTTACTGTGGTGCAGATTTGTAATTTGTGCTTGGTTTATTAGAACTCCCAAATGCAGTATGTCCTTATGCATGCATTTATTGCAACCATAGACTTACTAGGTATAGAGAGTGAGACTGAAGCAAATTCTAGCCCGTCGCTTTCTAAGACTTGTGAGTAGAGACCCACGCTGTGTCTGTGTGGGTGTATGGGATCATGTTCCCCTGGAGTTAGACACAGTTAGGGGGCGTGGGCAGGGGGTGAGGCCCTCACTGGCTGTTCCCCAACATCTCTCTGCCAATAGCACTCTGATCTTTCATCATGGGTGATTTTTTTCCTGCATTCACACAAGTGAGGGTCATTCCTAATTTCCTATAGGGTGACATACTGTAGGCCTATATAGTAACATAATGTACACAGCTACAGTATATAAATAGCATGCCGACAATGACTAGCATCTGTTGCCTGGACTCTACTTGTCTTGTCTAGACACACCGTTACAAGTTTAGATTTTCGTTATTTCTATTTTGTAATATGACGTTGGATTATATAAAGCATTTAATCCCAATTTGTAAAGGGTTTTCTCTCACTCGTGCCGATTAAAATACATTTCATGTGCAAAGCTATTAAAGTCTCAAGCTGTGTACCAGAGGCACTCCTCTGACCAGTGCATTGTGATTGGCTATTCTGTGCCCATGGGGATAATTTTCACAAATGTCCAAGTTTTTCTCTTTTCTTTTTTTCTTTGTCTCAACACAGACAAACCTTTGTTATGGTAGCTGGGCTGGCAAAGTCCAACGCTTTCCGTTCTTTGTCTCCATCCTGTAAGAAAATGAAATGTGTCCCCTAGTTATTTACACAGCCCTGCAAATGGTGCGCGCCCAGTAAGTTTTCGTCACAGCACCACCAGAGATATGCAGCGCTTTCCACTGCAGGAACGGAACAAATTATATCCAACTTGCGCGGCTGTCTAGTTTTTATTTCCCAGCCCCACTTCCAGATTTTTTTCCCCCTTCTTCTTCTCTTTTTTTTCTTTCTTCATTCCTTTTCAAGCAGCACGCCCCCCTGGTTTTCATCAGTGTCTTGAGGTCACATGTGAATCCTTGCAGTATTAGTTCAGAATAATGCTGGAAAGGCACGAACGGGCAGAGTAAAGATGGACCTTTGCTGTTGTTGTTCTCCTTGTTGTCGAAAAAAAAGACCAGAGGGTAAGTGGATCGTTTTTTTCTTTGGTAGTAGGGACAGGCCCTATTAGAGGTTTAAGGATGCTTTGAGACGCTGGCATTAAGGCAAACATGGTGGTGCATGATGTGATGCCACCTGTCGCGTTCCCTGTATCGATACGTTGTTTTTGGTACACTGTGATTTTCAATTAGTTAATGTTGACTTTCCAGTAGTTGCTGTACCTTAACAAACTGAACTGCTGCTACTACCCTCTGAGTGTTTTGAAGGCCTCATTTTATAGGTCATTATTGTTTTTATATTTTGACTGACGTCAAAATACCTTTTTGGATTTTTTTTCTCTTAAATATGAATATGCTATTAAACAATAATTGCGGTCAGTGTGAGGAGATAGGAGACCTCTACTGCCGTTGGGGGTGATTGAGCAAAGCATCCTGCCATGTGCGGACAGTAGAAGTGGGCGGACTCCACCCTTGTGGGAGTGGTATGAGAGGTTAAACCTCTACAGCCAAACATCTGTATTTATTGCTTTTATTCCACCACTCGATATTCACTCCGCACATTGTCCCTTTTATTATGATCCTATTTGGCTGACAATTACGCACAGATAAAATGAGATCTTCCTGATTATGAACTTGCAAATTAACATGATCAGCATCAAATGGCACATGGCTCTTGCCGCATTTGTTGTCTTATGCATCTCAACTGATATCATCTATGCTTAGTGTTCATCTGAGATAGTTTCCAAGTGGCCTAAGATGTTTAATAAGTAACTTTTCCTGGCACATTCTATACATTAACTGGTTCCTAAGATACAGTATTTGGAAATGCCATACGGTAGTTTGTTGAAGGTCTGTCTACTCTATGTGGTCAACCACTGTTTTGTTTATACACTGCCGCAGGTGATGTCATTAGATCTATTTGAGGCTATTTTTAATGTAAGACGGCTGTTATGTGGCATTGCGTCGCCATCCCTTTGCAACCAGGACACCGGTCTGGGTGCCAGGTTACAGTATGGCATTAGTGATTGTAACTGACACTCTGCAATGCTCAGGCTAAAACTCGCCTGGCTTGCCGGCCATGTTTTGCAAATTGAGGCAAATGTCAGTTTGTCCACTGCGTGAAGCTTTTGATCTTGGCCATAATGTATACCGTATGGGCGTGTGCACACTGTTTAGGGAGGATCAGTAGATAGGGTTTGTTTTGTTGAAAGTGTATCCACTAAATGCTCTGCCTAATGTTCAGTAGTCCTAAAATTAGTGTCTGCGCAGTTTACAGAATGAGTCTGTACTTAGCTACAACAACAGAAAAGTGTAATTGAAGAATTTGCAGTACAGACATCCATGGTTACAGTTACAGACACTATGGGTGGTATAGGACAAGTCTCTTGAGTGAGTGACGGAGGAGGTTTCAAAGAGAATTATTTTTAACCCGCCACTATTTTGGTGTCTTTTCACTGGTTGGTGGTCAAACACTATTCGTGCATGCAGCACGCTTCTGGAAAGGTTATGGGAATGGGCTGTGATGTGACGTCCCAGCATAAGGAAGCAATTAGCATTCAGAAAAAAATTCAAATTAAGCCGTACAATGAAACTGGATTGATGGCGAGCTGTCTGCCTGCCCTATACCGTGAGGGAAAATAAAATGGGAGCCAGCCATGGTCTTAGTATAAACACAGAGAAAAGGGGGAAGGACTTGGGTCCTACATGACTCATAAAGTGGGATGGAAAATAACTCACAAGGGGCTTTGTCAAGGAGCAAGACATTCTACTGTAGGCTATATGGACTT